>CATIXQ010000002.1:11195021-11269210 GCA_949711755.1 Leptidea juvernica | reverse complement strand
AAATGAAGAATTTGTTATTAAAACACATCCTCTAACATACTACTCAACGTGATAAAAAGTACTAAAAAATATCGGATGGTAGTTTACCAAATGAAACAATTTGATAACTATTTGTATATGTGCCTCTTAGAAATTCTGCGTTATGGAACTGTGCGCTGGCATGCCTGGACTATCAGGGTACTTTCAAGATAATTCGGATATATTCAGTTGTCGTTCACATCAAGTATTCAGCTCAGTTCATATTTAAACAGTTGGTTCTCTGTAAGCTTTCTTGGGCAAATAAAAAACGAACGTGACTCTCGCACTCGAAGCGTTACTTTGTGAATTGTTTTCTCGTTTCGTTGAAAGATAAGGTTGTTTATGGCAAGGTGGAAGCTTACAAATTGATTAAAAATGGTCGCCAGATCAGACGGTTAGTTTGAACGTTGACTTATTAAACCACTTACGATTTTCATTGAAAGCCATATAAATGTAAGCTTAATAGTAGGAAAATAAATTACAGTAATAATTAAGTTAAAATAAATACACTGCATCTTGACCGATACCATTGGTATGGAACTTTTTGGAAAGAACAAGAATTTTCATGAAATGCATAGGGTCTGATAAATCATACGATATCGAGGTGAAATATAGTAGAATTCAGTAAAATATATTCGAATTTAAATTAAAATTTATACACCCAAGGAATGTCGGATAAAATTTTTAAAGGAGGAGAGGTTTTTTGAAGTTATACTTCTTTTGGCGCGATGGAGAAAAATGATGAGAGTGAATTTTAACGATGCGCGCGCACACCGACACCTGAATTCTACATCGTGAAGTTAGTTCTAGGTGGCATGAAAATCGATAACTATGTTCAAGTTGTATATTCTAGTATTTTTATATTTAGAACACGTGTTTCGTAAATCAATTTAATATACGACGGTGATAGTATTTACTAATAATTTATTAGTATATCTCTATATATTGAATATTAGTGATAAAACTGTTTTGAGTGCATTTATAGATTTGAGGTTAATTGTCGGTATGTGTAATTTATAAACATCGTTAATTAAAAATTATTACATTATTATCTAAAAAATATTTTTTTGTTAAGGAATAGAATCTTCCCAATAATTAATGGTTCAGGATATAAGTAATGTAAGTTCGAATGAGGGACGAGAAACTAAAGGATCGCACACACTTTAATTACCAGCTTTGTAGCCCTTGCCTCAGTATTGTAATAAAATAATATTACGAAGACATAATTTTTTTTAAATAGAATAGAGTAAGTTTAATAAATATTTAATTTAATTTAAATTTATATGCTTCATGTTCTCTCTGTTGTTTGGGTCAATTATAAAATTCAATTATATTACAATATTAATTACAACTTCCTACACTTAATCACTATGATAATCTTCCACAAAATGGTTCGCACAGAATTTACACGAAGGTAAATCCTAGATCTCTCGTAACGAACTTTCCGAAGCATTCACAGAGTTGTCAACTAAGTTTCATTAGCAGTAAACTAAGCTAAACTTGATGTAAGTTAGCGTCGTCCACACTTCACACTCGACTGCGTAAACTTGGGAAATGTTTAATGAACAACTTGTGTACTTGTTGGGAACTGTTCCGACTGAATGCTGATTGTAGAACACTACCTGGGTGCTTTGATATTTCATTTGTTTGATGTGATACTTGCTCCAAAAACACAGCAAACAATGGCTCGACAACTTGGCGTTACGTAGAGTATCACCGATCTTCGACAACACATCCCTTAAAGCTTCGCCTAGTATCGGAATACTGGGTCTCGAAATTTCGAGTGATTGCCAATTCCGCGGTCGTCGGGAGGGCAAAGGGGGCAAATTGGCTTCTAAGAAGCTGGGTGTCCAAAATAGAGCACGGTAATACTCCAAGCATTCTACCGCTCTACAAAGCGAAGGTCCGGCCATATATGGAGTATTGCTGTCATCTCTGTTCTGGTGCACCCCAGCATCAGCTTGATCCATTTGATCGCGTGCAACGCAGAGTGAACGACTGGATCACTTGGCACTGCGTAGAGACGTCGCTTCATTCAGTGTCTTCTACCGCATTTATCACGGGGAGTGTTCCGAAGAGCTGTTTCAACTGATTCCTGCCGCCAAATTCGACTTTCGCACGACACGCCACAAATTTGGATATCATCCCAACAATCTGGATTTGTGGCGGTCCTCCACAGTGCGGTTTTCAAGGAGCTTTCTTCCACGTACTAGAAAGCTGTGGAATGAGCTTCCTTGTGCGGTGTTTCCGGGACGATACGACATGGGTACCTTTAAAAAAAGGTCGTACACCTTCCTTAAAGGCCGGCAACGCTCCTGTGATTCTTCTGGTGTTGTAAGAGATTGTGGGCGGCGGTGATCACTTAACAACAGGTGACCCGTACGCTCGTTTGTCCTCCTATTCCATAAAAAAAATCTCCGAATCTCCGAGTAGCAGTCTTCTATCGTATATATTTCATTTCCGCGTTGTGCTAATGTGTGACGTTTCACAGATTTTGTCCACGTGCGTTCAAACTGCGGGACGAACTATAACTTTCACCGTATTTCTAGATCGATAAGTAATAAGTATTTTCAAAAAGTTTGTAAGTTTTTCGTAACGAATAGGGATACGAATAGGGTCATAAGCTGGCAACGTTGATTGGCAAGAGAGAAATTAAACTAAATAACGTAAACTTTATCCTCACAGAAAACTATCAAGTATTCTAAAGAGGTTATTAAAATATTCATCATTTGTTTTTTGCACCTACCGCAATTGGAAGCCCGGACCGCTCATTTGGCAGAGTAACTAACCACTCTATATGGTCGTCAAAATATCGTCTTAAAATGTTATTGATGATAAAATTGACCCCACATGACTTTCTGTGACTTCTTTGAGAAAAAAAATTATATTCCCTCATTGAATATTATTTTATTGGATGTTTTTGCTACTGTCCATAGTCTTATCTACCTGAGAAAATGATTTACCTTTATACAAGTCGTGTAATGTACACTGAAAACCTAATCCAAAGCCTGAAAGCAAAACAATGTAAATCAACAAATTATCCCGTTATCCTATATTGACTTTTCTTTTCCAGACGTTAATGCGTTCGGGTCTTTATGAAATTCGATTGGTCATCCTCAAATGGGATAGTGACGAAGATGTCAAAGGGTTCGTTCTAAATACGTCAAAGACGGATTTTAGCCTGAGGCTAATACCTTTAAAATATACGGAAACCTAATGTGACGATCATAATAAGTATATTTAAAGGAAATTTTTTGAACATAAAATTATCATCGCTCAATCAAACTCAAACTTAAATTATTTTTATTTAAATAGCTAAGCTTTTTTGATACTTTACCACACATTTCATTTAAATTTACCTAACGCTTTGTTAAGAAAGGCCCATCAGATGAGCGATAACACTTACTAGCCATTCTTTTAAACCTAGAAACCTAATATAATTCATGGAATTTATTACAAATAAGTTAATAAGGTGCTGCATTGAATAAACAAATCGTTATACGTTTTATACGTTTCCTTACATTTAAATAGCTTAATTAAACGTAGAATTTCAGAATCTGTATAGATTTTAGTAGAATAAAAACATGAGAAAGCGGGAATTAAGTGAAAAAACGTAAAAATGCATTTTTTTGGATTTTTTGTCTTCTTGTCAGTTTGTGCGTTCATCACATAGAATCCACTCTTTGATATAAAATCAATATGCTGGTTAACATGAAGCTTTTTGAAAAAAAAAAAAAATAGCTTTTATTTTATAAAAAAAAATGCATAAAATTGAGTTGGTGTTAAATCATGGCAACAGTAAATATTAGTATAAATTATTCAAAAGCGTTGAATTAAGTATGAAGGTTTTTTCTTTCATTTTGTTATAAATATATATGCTTCCTACTAACATATATCCTTATATTTGAATGAATTCGATAAATTACGTACTTTGCATAGAAAAACGATAGTAATTCATGCTGCATTGATTGCAAAATATATCTTAAACTCTAAACATACAAATAATAAGACGATCAAAATGCCAAAAAAGAATTTTTATGGTACAATAACATACAGTTTTACAATTCATATTATGCTTAATTTAAAGGTGTACACACACTTATTAGAATATATTGCTATGATAACCTACGTGATCATTTTCAAGTAGACCTCTCGTTCAAAACAGGCTTTCCTTCTATAAGTATTTTGTAGTCAAGCATCGTTTTATTAATTAATATATTATTTCATATGTTAAGGTCGAGGTGAGATGACCTGAGAACTATCGTCACGTATGTTTTTAAATAATGGATTTTCAGTTATTGGCGCTATCTTTATGGAATGTCCCTTTCACGCTCTTTATTATCAAATATTACAAAATTTTTAACATGAAATAACTTTTATATTCTGTGGTATGTTATTGTAAATGAACTGCGGAGACGGACACTGGCTCGCGCGATTTCTCACTGAAACCGCCAGTGATCTGTTTAAAAATATTTTCGTATTTGGGTTGTGATAGTTTATTACGAGTTGTTATTTTTACTAATTATTTATATTTCACATTAACAGATTTCTTAAGTGTAGACTAGTGAGGTCGAACAATACAGCCTTTTTGTTTTTTTTTATATAAGAGGGGGCGAACGGGCAAGAGGCTCACGGAACGGAGAGTGGTAAAGCAACCGCCAATGGACATCCGCAACAACAGGTGTCAAGTGATAAGTTGTCGGCCTTTAAGGTGGGAGTATGTTCTTTTCTTGAAGGTCCCTAAGTCGTATCGGTTCAGGAGAACAGCAGAAAGTAAGCCACAAAGTGGCTGTGCGAGGCACGAATTTTCTTGCAAAACGCGCGGTTGTGGAATGGCTGTCGTCAACGTGATGTGGGTGGTATTTTGCATTTTGATGTAATGTCCGGTGTTGGATTCGGGCTAATCTTCTTCTTGGCACGGTTTGTTTTAACTATACGTAAGTATATTTTAAATATATGGGTTGGTAGAGCTCAGTCATTCATTGTTGTTATAAATGAATGATGATATAAAAAGTAATTGTCAGCTCCAAGTACCCTGGGTACTTATTATTTTATTACAAACGCTTCAGTCATCGGGAAGGCGCTAAATTTCAAGTAAGTATACTTGGAGACAGAGACAGATAATGTTTAGTACGGGATATTTCCCCATGTGCATGACGTCACGACCGGTTCCCCCATTCAGCAACAATTTACGACGTCACGGGCTATTAGTGCGACGAAGCGGATTTACTGCCAAATATATTTGTATCTATTTTCGTAGCCATTGAATATTGATACAATTTATCGTGGGTAGTAAATGTTAACTTCTAAGACGTAGATAGAAAATCTCCACTATATAAAATTCTCGTGGCATGGTGTTAAACATTGAACTCCTCCGAAACGGTTTGACCGATCCTCATGAAATTTTGAGTGCATATTGGTTACATCTGTGAATCGGACAACATCTATTTTTCATCCCCCAAATGTTAAGGGTGGTCCATACGATTTTTTTTTTAATTTTTTTGACATTTATTTTTAAATTTGTTTGATTATGAGTCAGCATTAAAAAATACATACAACTTCAAATTTTCACCCATCTACGATCAACAGTTACTTTTGTATGGCGATTTTAATATCGGCAATACAACGTTTGCTGGGTCAGCTAGTAATAAGATGTATATTATTAGAAAATTGTGCATCCACCAATCCTTAAAATGTAATTACCTAGTCTTGCCACAAATACTGAAACATGAAAAAAAATTCTATTGCTAATAACATTTATTACTTTTACAGTATGTTTTTTAATACATAAATAAAAAACAATTTAAAATATAAAAAAGCTTATTCAAAGAGGTCTCCATTGGCTGCAATACAGTCCTTTAAACGTTGAGGCACGTATAGCAATAGAAGCAAGTAGGTACTCTTTCTATGGGAAAATTCTTCACTTATATTTGTACGGATTATTTTAGGGACAATTATTATGGCGTTTAGAGCAAGAAGTTATCTCTAAAACTGACCATAAATCATTATCCAGCCGATTTAGATCGGGACTAGACGACGGTCAGTCTTCAGCTCTGAGGAAGGAAAAATACATGTAGAGGTTTGGAGTGTTTTGTAAATGGATTTTAATGCAACTTTTACGCTCGTATATCACTTAGCAAGAAAGAATTAATGATAGTTTCGACCCCGTTTTAACATCAATGGAGAAGCGTCGGACATTCACAATCATATCATATATATATATATCATATAATATCATATTATAATATGATATTAATTACTCCACCATTTGGATGTGTGGAGTCTTCCACATTGCGGTTTTCAAGGAGCTTTCCTCCACGTACTACAAAGTTGTGGAATCAATTTCCTTGTGCGGTGTTTCCGAGACGATACGCCATGGATACCTTCAAAAAAAGCGCGTACACCTTCCTTAATAGCCTGCAACGCTCCTGTGATTCCTCTGGTGTTGCAAGAGAATGTGGGTGGCGGTGATCACTTAAGACCAGGTGATGGGTACGCTCGTTTGTCGACCTTTTCCATAAAAAAACCACCCGTTTTATGAGGAAATTCTTACCTCACACAGTCGCGTAGTGGAATCAATTACCGGCTGCTGTCTTCCCAAACCGATACGACTCAGGGACCATCAAATATAGTTTACTCCTACTTTAAGCCGGCAACGCATCTTTTGAACCCATGTTTTGCGGATGGTAGTCCTTGGGTGGTAGCCTCACCAATTTCCATCACGTGATTCTCTGATGATTGCCTATTTGCCTAAAAATTATAGAGATTGATTCAAATTCTAATTCCTATATTTTTATTCAAAATAGTTAAATCACCTATTGTACGTCTTAACGTCGTACGTGAAAAATAGAGCCCTCTGTTAAAATTATATTTAAGCGAAAGAGTTCAGATAGTCAATGTAAATGGTCAACGGTCTTCGGGTAAACCTGTGGGAATAGGTGTTCCACAGGGTTCTATTCTCGGTCCTTTCTTTTTTCTTATATATATTAACGATCTACCGTTTGTGGTAGATGATAGCCACGAGATTGTATTGTTTGCTGATGATACTTCACTTATTTTTGAAGTGAAGCGACCTGAAGATATTGATGACGAGGTAAATAACGCACTCTCAAAGATATTGCGTTGGTTTGAGACGAATAATCTGCACGTAAACAGTAAAAAAACAAAGTGTTTATTATACCAAACACAGCGGAGGTACAAATCAACGTTCTTATAAATGACCAGAGATTGGACTTGTGGACACTACGGTCTTCTTGGGTATCACGTTTGATTAAAAGCTTCAGTGGGGTCCACATATTGCCCATCTAGCAGATAGACTCAGCTCTGCGGCATATGCCGTTAGAAAGATTAGAGAGTACACGAATGTTGCGACCGCTAGATTAGGGTACTTCAGTTATTTTCACAGCATCATGACTTACGGTATTTTACTATGGGGTCATGCTGCTGACATTGATATAGTGTTTGCTCTTCAAAAGAGAGCTGTTCGTGCTATATCAGCTTGGTTATAGACAGTCTCTCAAAGAAAAATTAAAAAAAATATTATGACTGTTCATTGTCAGTACATTTATGAAAATTTAAAATACGTTCACAAAAATCGTCACCTTTTTGCTCTTAATAGTGATTTTCATTATTATAACACTAGAAATAAGGCATTGCTTGTAACTAGTTCTAGTAGGCTTCATAAGATACATAATAGCTTTAAAGGTAAATTTATACACTTCCATAATAAAGTCCCAGGCATCGGACAGCCTGGGACTAGATTGTGATTATTTTATAGCGATAGAAATGACTGTACAATATTGTATATTTTTATTGAAAAGAGCACAAAAAAATAATGCTGGGAGAGTTTCTTGCCCGCTTCTTCTCTCTCCGAGCGCCATTTGTTTCCGAAGCGGTAGTAGTATCTAGTAGTTATTAGAAATGACATCAAAAAGAATTCTAAAGGAATCAATTTTGGGAACATAAATGCCTTTTATGCCTTTTAAACTACCACCCGTTGGAAAATATATAAGAAGAACGGTCGCAAGTGAGTCAGCGGGCTTCTTTCATTTAATAGAAATTCAATTAAATAAAATTAATAATCAAAATATCATTAGGAGAGTATTTTTAAATTCAATCTAAGCTTAAGCCCTCACACCATTTAATTTTATTTCCAAAACAATTAAATACACCCTTCCATTCTTAATTTCGTATTATCTAAGCATCATAACCATATTAGCGCTCTGGGTGCATTTCCCAAATAGCCCGTGACGTCATAAATTTCATGTTAGGGATGAGTCGAGATTTAAAAACAAGGGTGAAAACTATCCCCTGAATGTTGGGCTGCAGTCAAGCGGTGATGCGAAAAATGATTGATGGAACTTAGAGATGGAAAACTTTTCACTTAGGGATCTCGATTTTTACTGGTTTAACGTACATCATATATTATAGTTACATCGGTTAGTTATGTCTGTTAGCTTACTTCTGCTTAAATTTACGATAGATGTTAGATTTATGACTCTATGGTGGAAATAGTTCTGTTTTACAAGCTTTAAATTCTGCTGAACCACTTTTGGTGAAAATAACTATAGATACTTCTGTCTTTTATTTTGTGATTATTTCTTGAAATGAAATGAAATTTTTTATTTTGCTTTGGAATAGGGTTTGTATCTAAAATATTACAATGTCTCCTCTATCCAGAGTAAATTAACAGCATGCAAAAACTTAACACTTATTTTCATTTTATTAGTATTAATATTCATTAATACTATGAAAACTATTTCCATGCAGCCATTTAAAGAGTCTTGGTATAAACATTTTATTTGACAGTATTTTCAAGACCTCAGACATTTTTTTATATAATTTTAAACACATGTTATTAACATACACATGCTATTTTTAAGAAAAAGTGTTGTTGTAAGACAATTTTTCAAAACCAGTCTATGCGTCTTGTTACTCTAGCATTCACCTCAACAGCTGACGTGAAAAGATATCTGTGGTTACGGACAAATTTGCAAGCCTCGAAAATGTACATACATGGTAGATTTAGCAGATTATGTTTTTTAAATAGCGGTTTGCAAGAGTGTCATGGCCCTAAACCCACTATTGCACGTAAGCATTTTTTTGGGCAACAAAAACTCGCTGAAAATATAAACTATTAACTTATAGAACTGAGGCAATGTATCCATGATAGGCCATAAGGGATAGGTTGTATAACCCTATTCTTCTTAACCTATTAAGTACGTAGACAAAATGATTAATTTTGTTATAAACTTTGTCAATTGGTCTTTCCATTCGAATAACTTATAATGTCTATCGAGTTCCACTAAAAATATGTAATTAAATAATGATATAATTTAAAATATTTGAATTCATGCTAATAATCTCATGATCACAGAATGGTAACTTTATAGCATAGGTCTAACTCCAAAGTGACTTGTTTTAATGTTGATATCAGGCTAAGAAAAACGATACTATATAAGATCCCCCCGAGAACCCAGAAAGACTCCTGATAATTCTTGTTGAAAGCAATAAAGAACTTTTCATCGCAGTCATTCACAGTGATAGATATAAACAGTAGTTATACATAGCATCCCCTAGCCTACGTCCCCTCCACAAAGGTCCCCGTACGCCATTTCCGTAAAAGAATGCACTCTACAAAGATATTAAACTCAAATCATGCGAGGGGACACATTGCGGGGAGGCCCACATGAAAGGAAATTTCCCTTTGTTTCAAAATGACGAACGACAAGAATGCTGTCGTTTTAGATGCTCCGAGTTTGTTCTTCTGAGCTGCTGTGGTTGAAAACTGCTTTAATTTTGATGGGCTGTTAACTGTCAAAGCATATGTGTGAGAATATCAATCAATAACTTACTTAGTTTGGTCATAAATACTGTTACAATTAAATTTAAACAAAATATGACATTTGAATTTGAAATCTGTCATTTTTTATATAAATGTTCATTGAGTTTTTTTTGGCGCCAATAAACTGTACAATATTTTGCGATATTAAAATAGAGTGGGGTGATAAAGAGAACCAAATCGGTGTGATTGCATTACACAAAGTAGGTATGGAGATAAATGTAATTTTTAAAACTCTCCATAGGCTTGGTATTATTAAAATGGAGGTATATACGAATGATACAAGACGAAGCAAATTTGTTACAAAGGTTTAAAGTTTACAAAATATTAAGCTTTATGAAGCTTTTTTTAAAATACAGGGCGCTTTTATAAAGTAGACAATAACATTAACATGAAAAATTGATTTTAAGTTTATTTTTTAATGCTATAATTTTTTTTTTTACAAATTCAGCATTAAAAGTACTTCACTTATCGTAGTAAAAAGGCTCAATTTCTGCTTATATTATGTTCATCAATATTATTCAATTATACTGATTATCCACGTAAGTATAATAATAATAGTAATAATAAAAGCCTTTATTCACTGACCATACTACATTTTAACTTATACACTACTTATAAAACATAAAATAAAGTTATATTATTGGTCGGGTTGTCTTTCGACATAGGTCTCCCCCAGTTTCTTCAAATTATCTCCATCTCGAGCTAGCCTTCTCCATCCGGTTGGTAAATCGTCCTCCCATCTTTTAATTTGACGTCCTCTTTGTCTTTTCCCATTTCTAGGGTACCACTCTAATACATCCTTTGTAAGGATGATGGACGTAAGGATACAAGGTTGTTATTCTTGTCGGTATTGTCATCGGTTCTTGAAATTCAAGTTCGGATTTAATTTTTCCGTTAGATACAAGCAGCATAAGATATAAAATTATCTTTATTGTATGTGTAGTTAACTGATTTCTCAGCCGATTTTGGTGATCACTCTTTCTAATGAGTAGGGTAACTGAAGTGATTATTGACCATATATAAGACTTACCTCAAATCTTAGATTAAGGATTCCCCGCTACGCTCCAACTAGATACCGCAGGAGTAGTTTCAAAGTGCGGCAACTAATACAACACCCAAGTACTCGAGCCAGTCTCGAACAATGTGTAACGTTGACGTGCCACATGTTCTGTTAAACTTTGCTAATAATTGAAACTAAATTACCGAGTTGTGTAGTAAAACTTTGTAAATAATAATTCAAGAAATAAGAAATACACTGGTATCACATATGTTCAGTAAGAATTCTTTGTTTTATTAATTTCATTGTAAAATAACAGGAAGCGTATGTTACAAAATTTTAAAGATGCCATTGAGTGTCAAGATGTCACGCACACAAGCATCTAATAGTTGCCATAATAAAAAAGCTATTTATCGTAGGTAGTGCAGTATCTAAGCCTCAAATGGATTAATTGTTTTCATGAATTTATATCGAAATATTTGCCCATTTTAGGACGGATTTTTATAAGTCATCAGTGAATTATCACTAGCCGCTTGTTTATTTTTACTTAATGTTAATTTAACTATTAATTCCTCCACTAGACAGGTAACGCCTTATGTTAAAAGTATAAAATGTATTTGTGTTAAAGAAAATGCTGATGTGTGCGATTTGTATTTTGTAATTAGTAACTAATCTAACTTTATCATCATACTTGATATACTTTTATATTAAAAGTGGTTTTAATGTATTAAGTTATTGACTATTTTGCTTTATTCTACACTATATACGTGCTCACCAGTCCAGATATTAATTGTGTTTTTATTTATGGAAATAAGGCACGAGACTAGCAGGACGTTCAGCTGATGGTAATAAATACGCCCTGGCCATTACAATGCAGTTCCGCTCAGGATTCTTGAAAAACCCAAAAATTCTGAGCAGCACTACAATTGCGCTCGTCATTTTGAGACATAAGATGTTACGTCTCATTTGCCCAGTAATTTCATTAGCTACGGCGCCCTTCAGACCGAAACACAATAATGCTTACACGTTACTGCTTCACGGCAGAAATAGGCGCCGTTGTGGTACCCATAATGTAGCCGGCATCCTGTGCAAAGGAGCCTCCCAATGGTAAAAACGTAAATAAACATACATCTATTAAAAGTTATTAGAAAATTTAAAGCTCAAGCAATATTCAGATAGGCACGTTCATTTTAAAGGATGAATTGAGAAAGCCGTTAGTTCTCGTCCACTTAGCTCTTAATGAACAAGGGCCCAGATATCTGTCAGCCCTCGGGGGTGGACGAATTGACACTAAACCGGCGTCATTAACGAAAGAGGATTGGAAATCTAGCTCATAAGGCTTTACGACTTTCTGTACTTAGAAGACGCAATTTTACTGTCTGACCAAAGCAATTTTTGTAAGTACATGTGGATGTTATAAATCTATTTTGTAATTACTTATCACTGTTTTTGTTATTAAATTATTATATTTTAGATTTACTCCACTGCTTGTTTGTTTTAAAGGCTATTTTATGTATGGGATATATGATGAAACGAGCTGATGAGCCATTTATAAGTAGTAACAGGATGTATCTGTAACTTAAAGCTAAGCTTAATGTGATTTGACCCCAATCATGTCTTACTGCGCTCGTCGCCCTGTGAATTTAAAATTTGATACTTCATGTGCCTTTACACTGATATAAAGATCATTCAAACAACTTAATCAGTAATTACTACTGGCAATAAATATACAGATTTAATTTACAACAAAAATTTCCGTCGATGCGTCACTCGGACGGTCGGCTCAGTTGGTAAGAGCGCTCGGACGAAACCCGAGGGGCGCGGGTTCAAGTCCCGCATCTTCCATGCGTTTTGGTACAAATTATATTTATTTTATTTTATTTTATTTAACAATTTTAGGGAAACTTACAGCTAAAAAACTCTCAATATCATATAATTAACATGATGAAGGCCAATTATCAGCTTCCACATTCAGGTATCACTACATCTCCACACTCCAATGCTCAAAAAACTCAAGGCAAGAAATTAAGAAACTACATTAAAATCCAAATCACTCAAAGTACCGACCACATAGGGCTCTCATCATTCTAGCAACACTAGTGCAGAATAAATCCAAATCAACCTCCCGGCATGCCACATTGAAAGAACGATCTAATGTAATGTACCTTAAAAATTTTCTAAATTTGTAAACAACATAATGTTTATTAAACTATAACGAAAACGAGGTGTGGTGGTAATTCTATCCCGGACTGCACATACAGAAAGACCTTGTTTGTGTATTTTATATACACAAAAAGGTGCCAAAGAATTCTGTTCCATAAACATGGAATTTAAAATATATAAATTTCATATATGTGATTATAACTCTTAATCAACAAAATCAAGCAAGAAAAACTTCAAAATCAGCACTGATTAACGAAATGCTAAACTTTTAATATTGTAGAATCTGAAAGTATACGGTTTTCAGCACGGCTTTTTATTCATTCGCCAGGTTCAGTGAAACCCAGAACTTTAAAAAAGATTAACTTCAACTTTTGAGTTAAAACATTTTCAATTAGCTAATAGGATTTAGCAAGTGGAATCGAAACGTATTGCGTTGAGTAATTGGTAAAACTGGTACGACTGCCAGGCGATCACTGAATGGTACTTTTTAAATTCAATTGGCCAATGTAAGAGTCAATATATATTTTTATTTTATTTTGTATGCCCTCTCTGTATTTAGCGAAACACTGCCGAGTATACTAAAGTATATTCAAAGTTAAAGTTTTTATTTGCATAAACATGTTAGATTGATGTTACATAAATATTATTAAGTACATGTTTGCCACATTTATGACGTGCAAATGTTATAAAATACATTTCTAAATCATTAGTTACAATAATATAAATTTAACAAAAGATTAGTAGGAGTATTATATAGTATATAGTAAAGTTTTTAATTGAAAATATTCGTCTAATCAATATAAGCAGTTTTTACAAAGGTATATTTTCAATTTAGATGAGAAATTCCTATTTGACGATACCTCTCTTATTATTTTTGGGATGTGATTATAGATTTTTATGCACATACACAAACAGTTACATATAGTATACTATATGTTGATATAGTATAGAGAATACTATATAGACTACTATTTTTATTCGTATTTTAAAGGGATTTTTAAAACTTGGGGGGTAGATTTTTCTGAGTTTCGACAAGTACTCTAAAGTTATGTTACGATTGACTTGAGCAAGTTAAAAAGTTTTTGTTTTGTTTTATTATTTGTTATTATTACTTATTATTTTGTTTTAATTATAATTAATTATTAAATCTTTGTTTTTGTTTTTAAATTTAGTTTAATAGTTAATTGTTGACTCTTGTGGTCATTTGTCACGCGGAGGTCACAGAAGATCAGCGTTGCAACAAACTTGTGTGATGTAACACATGCTGAGTGGCTTCTTTTTAAACACCACATGTTTATATTTATTTTTAAATTACTTCATTTTGTTATTTGCGTGTGTGTGTTGAAATAAATGTTTTTCTTTCTTTCTTTTTTTTTTAAACTTCTTTTTCACATTCATCACTTTCAAAAAGACTTATATAATCATGAAAACACTATTAATGTTGCATTAATTATTATTTAAATTACCTATGCAAAAAAAATTATAGATAGATAGACGAGATATAATTTTAAGGAACTATTTAAATATAGAGTTAAAACTTTTTATTACCAGCGAAAGCAGAGTTCGCGACAGTATCGAATATTGAAGCAGTAACTTGTAATATTTG
The DNA here is from genome assembly GCA_949711755.1 of Leptidea juvernica. Taxonomy (NCBI): domain Eukaryota; kingdom Metazoa; phylum Arthropoda; class Insecta; order Lepidoptera; family Pieridae; genus Leptidea; species Leptidea juvernica. The sequence goes on along the minus strand of CATIXQ010000002.1, from coordinate 11,254,582 downwards.
TTGTTTTACCTCAAGTTCATTGCAGATAATGTCATATAAGTGTGTTTGTAATTAACCAATGTTTTGTACATAAAATTGCATCATATGCACTAACAGCCGCTTTCTATATTTTACTCGCAATCCTAATATGGCAATATAAGAGTGCTTTTACCGTTTTGATAACCTATACGTCTTTTGAGAATGGAATTTTATTTATAGATTCTACGTTTTGAATGAAACTAACATATTTGAAGACATATTACTTAGAAATATGAATTGCCATATTATTAAAATGAAGATTTATGTTTGACTAACGGTTAATACAAAAGCATTGAAAGAAGTATGTTAAAAATTAAAAGAAAAGCATAAGGTAAGACTAACAAAAATCAAGAAGAAAACGAAATTAGAAAGGATAGACCACACTATAAAAGGATTAAAATGGCGATGGGCAGGACACACTTTGAGAAACAATATAGAAGAATGGACAAAAAATATTATAGTTTGATATCCAAGACATGGGAAAAGTAATCAAGGAAGACAACTCATTAGATGGGAAGATGATTTTAAAATAATGAATGGACCAACCTGGAGACGATCTGCTCTGGACAGATCGCAATTGAAAATTCTTGAGGAGGCCAAGCGAACGATGCAGAAGATTAATAATATCACATAGATTATAGATTAGAATAATACTTTGATTATATATATTGTACTAATCTTTATATTGTTTGCAATAAAGGCTTATTTATTCATTCATTCATAATACAAAATCTGGTTTCAAAATGAAATTAACAATTGAACATTGAAACCGAACATTGACAGATCTAAACCATTGCAAATTAGTTTTGATTACGCTTATAGTATGATATAACCCTTAAATCCTCTGAAAAGACACACTTTGAAAACTCTATAAGACTATGGCCAGATCATCTACAATAGCCTTTGTTTTTCACTTTAAACCAACCTAACTATTGTTTTATCAACAATGCTTTCTTTCTGAGCACATAATTAAAATTGCACTTTTTAACTTTTCTTAGCTCTATTTTGTTAATTAGTTCGAGTTGTGATAATTGGGGACAAAGTTTTAATTTCTATTTTTAATTATTCACACTGACAATAATTATTGCATAATGAAGCTGACTTTTAAAGTTCTAGTTACACAGTATATAATAATATATTGAATTTCTTTTTAAATTCAAATGGTCTATTGTTGAATAAACAATACAAAACGTTTGTTGAAATTATAGGAAAGGTGGGCAAGGGGTGATAAATTTAAGATAATTCACAGTAACATAATGCCTTTTCTACTTAATTCCAACTTTTACAATTACTCAGACTTACTTCCTTGATGACTGAGCTTGCATCTTAATGATATACATACGTCTGTCTGTACAGCTAATGACGTAGATATCCGCAGGCTGGATAGGGCTGAGTCGTGAGGGGGTATCACTGATCACATTGCAACCGCATCGGGATTTACACAGATAGAAACCGTTCATACTAGATGTTACAATTGCATTTATTAGATGGTCAATATCGTGAAAAAAATTATTTAACGAAATTCAAAGGTTCCCTACGGATTATATTATGTGGTATGTAATTTCGAAGTAATTTAATTCAATATGCAAAATGCGCCCACTGGTAATAACACTCAAGATCATCATTAACAATTTTTTTAAATAATAATAATGTTAGTGTCACATCTATTACATATAATTCTACGACAACGGTCTGTATGTACAAGTACAAGGCTCTACCTGACCCAGATTTTTTATTCCGCTATAGAGAATGAAATTGCTCGTAGTTGAGTATTTTTATTCCTACAAGGAAACACTTTTTATTTTCATATTACAACGGTTTTAGAGCTCGGCGTTCATGCGAATTATATGCGCCGGTGAAATGTATTTATGCTGATGTAATTGGCTCGTTTCATGAGGGATAATATTTTCACTTTCTTGAGATTTTGTGTGCATTTAGAGTGGCTTTTTGCATTTTATTTGTAGAACTAGTTTATTTTTATTTTGATACTTTTGTAGTCATGTTTGAAACTCTATAGTTTTTGAAAATAGCTCTACCTCTACCTTTTATAGTCGTAATATACTGCCATGAACATCTGTAGACGCGCCTACAGTATGTCTATATCTTATGTAAATTAAAATTCAATATATTAATTAGACTTTGTTTTGATTTTTACTATCTCGTTACCTAAAGTTGATTAAATAAATTATCTAATTGAATATCTGCATTATAATAATTATTGTTTTCAATTTACTTTTTCTTATTGAAAAACTATAAAGGATAAAATAGGAACTTTCAGCTTTCATAATATAAACTTAGGTAAGTTTAAGTAACCAAAAACTATTAATAATTATATAACCACTGCTCTTTATACATTTATTATAAAATCTATAGGAATATATTTACGCTGTATTGATTTTAACGCTCAGTATATTTTCACCCGCAAACGTCGCAATTTCGTATGAAAGCCTGATATAAAATGTAGATGAAATTCAAAGGAGGTAGAGCATCAATTTGAGCAGTAACACGGCCCGGTCTCATATCCCTGCCAATTTTGATGCATCGCTCGCTTAAATGAATACCCGCAGGATATATGACGCCGAATGACTATGAAAGTCTATCTATATTCTACTCGTGCCTATTCGTTGCTATTCTATGTCACTATCACAAGAACAGTTCATACTGTTCTTAATTCCTACTCCTCTATTTGCGCTATTTATAACCTAGGCCCTAAGGAATCATTGAGAGCAAAATTCAAAGAAATTAACATCTTGACTGTTGCTTCTTATTATATTCTTGATAATGTAATGTATGTTCATAGGCACATAAGTGAATATGCCAGAAACTGTCATAACCATAATGTTAACACCAGAAATAGTCAGCTTATAATGCCTACTACTCGACTAAGTCGAGTTAGTAAGTCTTTTGTGGGGCGATGTTACTTTTACAACAGGATCCCAGAAAATGTTCAAAACAAAAGTATTACGTTATTCAAAAGAATTATTAAAAAACGTTTGTGTGGTATAGGTTACTATAACAAATGACTTTCTTAATGATACCACAGATTGGGAATGGAGCGACCGCCCTCAGGCTATTAAATAATAAGTTTAATTGTACAATGTTACTTTGTAAATGTTACTTTAATTGTAAAACATATTTTTGATGAAAACAAAAGCCCGCGGAGTTTGTTGCGCCCATTCTTCTCAGGCCTGAGGCATTCATTTTGGAATGGGTGGTAGTTTTTTGACTTTCAATAAGTGATTTCACATCCTATTTTGAATAAAAATATTTGAATTTGAATTTGAATTCTAGGTTTTCTGATACACTTCCTTGCCTTCTTTCACTCGCATCATGATTTCATACAAGTTTTTTTTAACCGACTTCAAAAAAGGAGCAGGTTCTCAATGTTTATTGGTATTTTTTTAACGTTGTTACCTGAGAATTTTCGACTGGTAATTAAAAAAAATAACAATAATATTTGTAACTCGAATTAGATTAATTAATAAGACTCTATAATAAAAATACGCAATTATTTTTTTAACTATTTAGTGTATATTATACCTTATGTTTCGGAATAGTTTGTTTTGATGTCAGTTGTTTTTTTGTTAATTTTTTTTATCTTACTCTAGATATTCCCAAATTGCCCCCTTTTCCATACATGGCCAATATAATTATGCAATACAGAATATTCAAATTACAACCAAAAGTACAAAAAAAAGGTTTCTGGAAGAAAAAGCTTTAATGAATTAGAAAATAATGTAAATACATTATGACTCGACACTTTTACATTATATGCACAATTCATAATTAAGAAACAGACGGTTCCTACTTTGCAGTACATGTAAATTTTACAAAATAAAAATGAAAACAACTACTAAACTGTTTAGCAGTACAAAATTTCGTAAATCTTTTTATCACGCACTAATAGGCACTTTTACACCTAATAAAGGAATATAAGGAAAAATTTTACCAAAAAAATTTCTACATTTAACTCATATAAACATGAATTAAAAATTGTTCAATTTCGATAATTTTATTATTTCACCTATTTATTTACTCATATAAAACTTATCTTATAATCGGTAGGTCTTCAGTAATAAATATATTACAAACTCTATAATTTGATAAGAACAAGCAGCTCAGTTCAGATATGGAGCAGTGTTTTCAAAGTTCTCTAGTTCATAGACATACATATATTTTTGAGGTGATAACTTCTGTGACCGCGCTTAGCACTTTATTTGGTAGAGCTGGTAGAGTTTGGTAGAAAGGGGCTGGGCCGAAAGGAGCGCAATCAGTTGTTACAAAATTTATGAGATTAATTAATAAACACTTATAATAAGATAGTTAAAATGTATTAAATATTAATTAATAGAACAAAAGTATTATTGGATTTTGTATTATTGGTGTCACCTTGGTGAAGTTTTCACTTGCGCCAAGCTTCTGTGATGATACACGAATGAGTCCTAGCGGGAATCTCCATTTCTCGTGATGAAAATTCTTTTTTGCTTATAAAATCTACAATTTCTGGTTTTGAAACTGAAAACAGAACCGGGTGGAGTTTAGTACATTAGATATTGGCATTTTAGCACGAATGTTCTGTAGTTGCAAAAAAATACCTATGTAATAAGGGTCAATCAATCAATGGCACTTGCACTGCCAGCTGTTGCGGCAAATACATTTCTGCTGTTTGGTTTTTTACAATTTTAGGAACTATTAATAAAGATAATTCGATGATTATTAATAAAAAATGGATTGTATTGCAGTTTTATTCTAAAAAAATAAAAATAGTTCGCCATCAAATTTTTTTTTGGAACAGTTCAGTGCCAATATATTCAGAATCATGGCCAAATTCTTTTAGGAGGAAGATTTTGCAGTGTCTTGAAATTGTTTGACGCCTCCAATAATAATAATTATAATTGCCTTTGGCGGCTCCATACCCAATTTGTGCAAGGCAATCCTTTCATTTTGATTTATAACACTCCAGTTCGTTATTGTGATTAAATATTAAACTTGAAAAAAGTATGTGCATTGGCGGAAAATGATCGAATTTTCTATCATACTAAACGCGTTTCAAATTTTAGTTCAAAAAATAAAATGAGATGTTTTAAGTGTTAAAAATAAATATTATGCCTATGTGAGGTAGTTTAATATTTCTACTAAAATTTTATGAAAATAACTCTAATTTTCTATTTTAATATTTAATAAAAACAGCACTCCATCTATTTCTTATAGACTCAGTGAAATGCATGTGGAATCGCAAATAGAGCGTGATCTCGCATGAAAGTTTTAAATTTGCGAAGGCTTTAGAGGATATGCGTCGCGTAGAGCTATGGAACACGCAAATTGTTCCCACACAATCCACTCTATGAACATGATTTATTTCTGATAAATTTTAACAATTTTTGAAGAATATATTTTTAATTTTATGTAGTCATAGTATTGTAAATATAGTTATAAGATTTGTTTTTTTTTGAGTAAATATAAAATTAAGAATACATTTTTAAAAATAATATATTCATAGCTGCATTTTGTTTATTGTGAAGGCATAAACAAATATAGAGATATTTATCATAAATGCTTCACTTACATAAATTTAAAACCAAATAATAAGTAAGGAACTAAATATTATAAACTTAAAGTAGCTTACTAAGAAGGGAATAATAGAGTTTAAATAGTTATAAAAACAAAAATAATATTTGTAATTATTACGACGGGTACTCACGATAAGTATTTTATTAATTTGATGAAGATATTTCAATTGTTAGAACAATCTTAATGTTTTTGCAGTACAAATGCAACAAAAATATCCGAAAGTATGAACGTCGTCAGTAGTATGTGTCGTGAATTAGGGACTTAAAGACCAAAACGAATAACCCCCTTATTTATAATAGTCTGCTAACTTAAAGCATTGCTAATTCTCACTCTGTCTTCTTTTATTGACCTAAGTCAGAATGAGAAACAACACTCCTAAGCGGCTGTTTAAAGTTAGCGGACCATTATGAATAAGGGGGTAAGACGCCACGTGGACGTGTGGTGGTTTGATTGGTGTACTATTAGTGTCAAGTGTCAATGTGTCAAGAGATTCTCGCCGACTCCGCAGTTCCGCGGCGACCACGATTGATGCAATTAGATCGAAATATTGACTTTTTTATTATTAGATATAATGTATTAGACCTATGACATTCGCTTTGAATTTTGAATGGGTGATCCATTCTAAAACAATTTTTTTTTAGGAAATTATTACTTTGTACTTTTTGAGTGTCTGGTTTTAAACATTCAAATGTGTAAATCTGTTAATTTTATTTCCAGCAATTTTTATTTACAAAAATAAATTTATAAAAAAAAACTTATGAACTATGTGGGACTCGAACCCGCGACCTCTGGCGTTCCATGCGAGTTCTCTTCCACTGAGCCAATCGTTCGAGTGACGTATCGTGTGGGTGCGGGTTCGAGTCCCGCATCAGTTATAAATTTTGTGTATATATATTAATTTGTGTAATTAATCCTAGAAGTGAGGCTAATCACTTTCAAAAATAACAAATTATTTTTCATTTGAATTTGTATTTCTCAAAATGAATGAATCTAATGAAGAAATTCTATACATTTAATTTCTTTGTAAAATTTTAGTTTTTATTAATATTCTACAAATATCTCGAATATTTTGGTAAAGCTACAAGAGAGAATTCTATATTAATTTATATATATTTAAAAGTTAGAAACTTTGGAATTCGATATCTTAGTTCTCAGTATTATTGAAATAACGCAAAGTGCGTCAGCGCTTATAAAACCCACTGACTTATAAGAGTCGAGTGTAGTGCTGACAAACAGGCAAGCCATAGTAATATTTTCCCCATTGGAACCCTTAAAGCACCAAAGATATAATAAAATCAAGTTTGCCATTTTTGGAATTCCTATTTTAATAAATAAATAACAATTGACACACTTCTCAAATATTGTATAGCCCCAAATCAGGGATAAGGGCTGTAGTATAGGTTCCAAACAACGATATGACATTCTTAATGTAGTAAATATACTCGTAGATGACCCATGACTAGGAAATAAACATTAATATTCCTAGATATTTTGCCTTAAGATATTTTGGTGGTTCTAATCTAGTAGTATACAGTAGCCTAGTATAGTATAGTATAATAATACTATATGTTTATGTAACTATACAGAAGATTTTAATAGATATCAAGTTACAAAACTTAATCGATCGTATTGAAATTGAAACAAATCCGATACCCGAAGAGATTGTTGAATCCACAGATATAGGATTACAACTGAAGCCCCTTTAAATCTATATATTTACAATTACTACTTACCTAAATAAATATTAAAGTGTAAATTGAACCTAATAGAATTTGAAGAACGGCTGATAGTAAGGGCCTTGGAGTTTTGGGTCGTAGTTGTCACGCCAGGTATTCGCGGCTTGTGAGGCGCGCGATCTATTTCACAAGCGGTACCTTTGGTACGACGGTAAATATATGCAGATAAATATAAAACCTCAGTTGCACGACTCTGTAGGTTAAAAAGAAAAATTTATTTGTTTTATCAATCACCTATTTTTAAGTCATGATAGTTCATTTTGTTAAAAGTGATCTCTGATCCAATTTCAGTCTCGTAGCAACCCGTAGCAAAATATAAATAAATAACATCAGTTACACGGATGAGAACCGTAATTCTATACAAATAAGCTTGTTTTTGTTTTGTACTTGTTTAAGACTCTTGTTAAATTTAGACGCACAAAAATTAAAACCCCTTGAAGAATCCTCATCACTTTCTAATTATAATTCTTAATCGAGATTTTATGTTTTTATTCCCTTTCCAACCCCTTACTCATTGGAGAGCTCTTTGTTCTAATTGCTTCGACTGAAATACCACTGGTATATAGAACTCTGGTAAGTTTAGGGTTGTCAGCTGTACTGCCATATAAAATTAAATACATAATTATAAGCCACTTACGGTACGCAGACGTGGTCGCTAACTATTGACCTTATGAGAAAGCTCATGGTCGCTCAGAGGGCAATGGAGAGGGCTATGCTAGGAGTTTCCCTGCGAGATCGAATCAGAAATGAGGAGATCCGTAGGAGAACCAAAGTCACAGACATAGCCCAAATGATTGCTACACTCAAGTGGCAGTGGGCAGGGCACATAGTTCGACGGACAAATGGCCGTTGGGGCAGTAAAGTCCTCGAATGGCGACCACGTACCGGAATGCGCAGTGTTGGTAGGCCCCCCACAAGATGGACAGACGATCGGGTCAAGACTGAAGTTGACGTTGAAGTTGACTGAAGTTGTGTTTGCCACAATTTTAAACGAATGTCATAAGAGTTATCATAACAAAAATGGCGGCCCGGTGGGTCACGAGACTCCGGAGGCGTGTGATGCAACCAGCACCTGTACTGTGTCGCCTGCTGCCAACAACTTACCCATAACAGCATATCCTTAGCCTTAGCTTAGCCTGGTAATCATTTTGAGCTGCCGCCAGCTAGCCATTAAGACCAAAAATTTAATTTAATCAAATGTCATTATTCTTACTTGTACTTGTTGTATAATGATGGTACTAAGCCAAGCATTTTTATTTATCTTTTGGTAGATAAGTATTTTCCTATTTGATTAATGTACTTTGTACATAGGTTTTTTATAATTAAATTTACCCTACATACATTCGTTTCTGTTACATTTGTTTTTTTTTTTTTAACATGATTCTTACTTATCTATTAGGTTAAATCGACTTTTTAATGTACACCTTATTAATTAAATAATGCCTTGACGATGATCAAATATAGGACGCAGTAAGACATTTACCAAAAGAGTTTGTTTGAGTCGAAGTAACGAGACAAGGAAAATCTTTTATATATATAACCTGTATCCTGACATAATAACAGGCTGATATGACGGCTCGGTCTGTAATGTACTTAAATATTACATACGTATATTGTTTTTTACGTAATTACTTGGTAGAATAAGTCTGACTTAACAGTTGTTATAAAAACTATACAATACCTCGCCAACTTTACCTCCCAAAAGTTGTAATATATTTATTTCACAGTTTCCTCTTAAGCCCGAAATAAGTTATGGAACAAAACTTAAATACTTAAACATTAAACTGTTCACAACTGCACAATGCAGCGAAACATTAAAACAAACTCCCTAATATGATAATCGCCTTTATTTTCTACTTAACGGAAAGTTTAAGAGATTCGGAATCTTTTGATGTTGTTGCTGAGACTATAATGAAATAGATGGATCACATGAACAATTTTTTTTTTATGAAAATAAGGGATGAGCCAACCAGGACGTTCTGCTCATGGTAATTGATACGCCCCGCCCATTACAATGCAGTGCCACTCAGGATTCTTGAAAAATAATTCTGAGTTGCAATGCAGTTCCGCTCATCACCTTCAGACATAAGATATCAAGTCTCATGTGCCCAGTAATTTCACTAGCTACGGTGCCCTTCAGACCGAAACACAGTAATGTTTACACATTACTGCTTCACGGCAGAAATAGGCGCCGTTGCGGTACCCATAACCTAACCGACAACCTGTGTAAAGGAGCCTCCCACTGGTAATAACTAATGTGAATTTATTTAAAACATATTGTGCAATATGGTAAGTTTTAATGTCTATGTAAAGTAACTTATGCTTCGAATCCCCCTTTTAATTAGAACTGTCATATTAATAAGATAAGACGTAGTTAATAGTATCTCGTTCTCAAAGTTCATTTAAAAACTTGATCGGTGATGTTTTAATAAATTGAAGGATCTATTGAGTAAGGCTGTTGCTATTGATTTTTTAAGGTATAGCGAGGGCAAAAGAAAATAAGAGTTTCCGCTACCCATACTCTCATGCAAAATCGATTGTCCTTCAAGTCTTTCAAGTATGCGCGATTTTATTACTTTCTTCTCTGCGATTTTATTTCGGTTAATACCGCGCTTCGGCTACCTTGATATGAACCTTCATTAATAAACACTTATGACATATTGGACTTCTGAATTGAAATATTGAAATTAAAAATGATTCAGAATATCACCTTCATCTAACAAAATGTATTGACTTGTGAACATATCACACTTCTTATTTATTGATGTACTTTGTAAATCAATAAATAAGAAGCTTGAAAAAAATGCTTGAAAAAAATATAGACCTATGTGACCTATGTCGGATTCAATTGGTGTTTCAATATTAAAACACCAATTGAATCCGACAACAAAATCTTGCACGGTACAGTTGAACAGAGGCGTGCATTGGTTTTCTAGGAAGGTAGGCTGTAGATCTGACGACAGTACGACATAAGTTGTACGAAACGCTGCTTGCAATCTGCAGACTGCCTACCGTAGGTAGTAAATTAACTTTTTTTTTTATGGAAAAAGGAGGACAAACGAGCGTACGGGTCACATGGTGTCAAGATATATATTTGCCCTGTACTTTTCCCGGGGCGTAAAAAGAATAGGGGAGTCCCAGGCCCATGGGTGTCGTAAGAGGCGACTAAGGGCTTTTTAGAAGTGGGAGAGTCACGCTGTCGTCTTTTGACGTCAGCACAATCGGGCCAGGCTCGTCCGGGTTAATTACCACACTCGCACAGAATACCGGCGTGAAGTAGCGGCCTAGTGCCGCTATGTTTCGCATAGGTTAGTGTCGAGGACCGGTGGCCATTCCCCCCCCCCCCTCCACCCGAATATGACAGCGGAACTTAAAAAGATTTTACCCCAGGAGGGAACCGGCTCTACCAGAGTCGGAGAATCCCTCCCCGAGCACTCTAGCTCGGGCTGCCCTTCGTATTCTGGGGAGGGCACAGAACCGCGCATGACCAAGGACAAACGAGGCAGTAACACCACGGCACCCCGCTCCACACTCAACGTGGACTTTTGCAATATCAGGGGAATTCACTCCAATTTAAACGCCACCACCTTGAGACGGCGCAGCCGGCCTTGTGTTTCCTTACGGAGACGCAGATATCTCGACCTAGCGATACGTCATATTTAACGTACCCCGGGTACAAAATTGAGCACAATTTTTTGCCTCATGCCGGGGTATGTGTGTACGTTAGGGAGGATATCTGCTGTCGCCGTCTCGGCAATTTTGAGGGTAGGGACCTGTCCACTCTCTGGCTCCGCGTAAATTTAGAGGACCGCGTCCGCATCTATGCGTGTGTTTACAGGTCCCATAGTGGTAACGCAGAAACCGATCATCTCATGGGCTGCGTTCAAGCGGCAATTGACGACGTGCTTGCACAGATCCCCTCCGCTGAAATCGTAGTCTTGGGTGATTTCAACGGGCACAATGCCGAATGGCTTGAATCACGTACCACAGACTACGCAGGGCGATCTGTGCATAATTTAGCATTGGCGTATGGTCTGTCCCAATTGGTCGAGTCGCCAACGTGGCTCCCGGATGTGGATAGCCACATGCCGTCCTTATTGGATCTTCTGCTGACTACACATCCCGATGGTTACCAGGTCTTTGTCGACGCCCCGCTCGGAACGTCCGACCATTGCCTGGTCAGGAGTGTAGTGTCTATCCGACGCCAACGTCGCAGACCACCAGCGACCCGCCACGTTTGGCACTACAAGTCAGCAGATTGGGATAGGATGCGTTCCTTTTTTCATCCTACCCTTGGGGCAGGGTTTGTTTCCCTTCGGATGATCCTAGTGCCTGCGCCGTTGCAGTAGCCGATGTGATACTGCAGGGCATGGATATTTTTATACCAAGCTCTGTAGTACCCATCGGTGGCAGATCACAGCCCTGGTTCGATGCGACAGTTAAAGCAGCATCTGACTGCAAAAAACAGGCGTATCGAGCTTGGGTTGCGGCGCTGGGCGCAAAGGATCCGAACTGCACAGTTCTTAAGAGGAAATGCAACCATGCCTCGAGATTTTTTAAGCGGCAAATCGCCCGTGCAAAGTCAAAACACGTCGTCATAATCGGCGAGCAGCTTTCCAGTTACCCGACCGGAACACGCAAGTTCTGGTCGTTGTCGAAAGCTGCTCTTGGTAACTTCAGCCAGCCGTCCATGCCGTCGTTGCACATGAGGAATAACACCCTGGCCCATACGGCAAAAGAGAAAGCCGATCTCTTGTGCACTCTTTTCGCCTCACAGCACCAGGCGGTAAACATGAGCACTAAGAGGACCCGAAAGCTGCAGCCGCTGAAGTCGGCAGCAGTAGTGGTTACCATACTGCCGGAGGCAGCTAGCAAGGGGCTCTCTTACGCTGCCGTGTTCAAAAAGGCGCGAGACACCCTCGCTTCTGAATTCGGGGGCGTAGGTGTACGCCTACGCCTCGCCCAGACAGGGGCTCGAGTTCTGGAGTTTCCCGGAGCCGAAGGCGCGAAGACGGCGGATACATTCGCACAGAAATTGCGGGGTGTATTAGCGGAGTTGGATGGAGTGCGGGTCGCCAGGCCCACCAAATGCGCGGAGATGCGCATCTCGGGCCTGGACGACTCCGTTTCTGTCGACGATGTCCGAGTGGCAATTCAGTCGAGGACGGGTTGCTCCTCGGACAATATAAGAGTCGGCACCATTCGCCCTGGTCAGGGGGGCCTTGGCGCAGTGCCAGGATCCCAGTCCTGGCAGCGAGACCGATGAGGTGCTTTAAGTGCCTGGCGTCAGGACACACTCGTGCCAATTGCACGAGCCTCTTTGACTGCAGCGGACTCTGCTTCCGCTGCGGTTAACCGGGGCACAAGGCGGTGGGATGCTCCGCTGCCCCTTACTGTGCAGCGTGTGCGGTAGGCAACTTGCCCGCAAATCACCTGACGGGGCAGGGAGGTTGCAAGCCTCCCCAGGCTTCCAAGAAGACTTCGGGAGTTAGCCAGTCGGCCCAGGCTGCCTCCGGAATTCTTGCGACGCCGTCGCCCATGGAGGAGGCTGTAGAGTCAATCCAATAATGGACCCAGTCTCCAGCCTTGTCCAGACGAACCTAAACCACTGCGCCGGTGCGCAGGATCTCTTCCTGCAAACCTTGGCGGAGTGGTCGATTGGTGTCGCCGTAGCTGCAGAGCCCTACTATGTTCCAACCTGTCCAAACTGGTTGGTTGACTGGGACGGCTCTGTGGCAGTCGTCGGTTCCACGGCGGCTCATTCCCGGCCCTTGTCACTAAGAGACAAGGGCTCGGGATATGTTGCTGCTGATTGGGGGGGAATCACCATATATGGTGTGTACTTTTCCCCCAACCGGAGTTTAAGCGATTTCGAGGTTCTCCTGAGAAACCTGGAAACCTCGATACGGCGACTTGCGTCTGGGCACGTCTTAGTGCTAGGGGACTTTAACGCTAAATCCGTGGGTTGAGGCTCCCCCAGAACGGACGCCCGGGGTGAAGCAGTGGAGGAGTGGGCGGCGACAATGGGCCTCTGTCTTCTAAACAGAGGCTCTAGAAATACGTGTGTACGACAGCAAGGGGGGTTGATAGTGGACCTTTCGTTTGCTACCCCTGCTGTTGCCACACGAGTAAGAAACTGGCGTGTCCTGGAAGAGGTTGAGACGCTCTCGGATCATCTCTATATCCGATTTGAGCTCTCCCGAACCCAGGACGCCAGAAGGGGTCACACGGTGCGGCATTCTTCCCGCTTTCCGCGGTGGGCTGTTTCTAAGCTTGATAGGGACCTACTGGAGGAAGCAGCCATACTTTACTCTTGGCTGTCTCCTCGGCCTCCTCATGAGGAGGTAGACATGGGAGCAGGCTGCTTTCGCGATGCGATTACGCAGATTTGCGATGCAGCCATGCCCCGCGTTCACGGTCGTCGGCCTCCAAGGAAGGAGGTCTACTGGTGGTCCCAAGAGTTGTAGGATCTCCGTGCGGCCTGCATTCTTGCCCGGAGGTCTTACACTCGCAGCCGGCGGCATCACCGCGAAGAGGGGGAAGAGAACCGGTTTCACGAGGAGTACCGAGCTGCACGGAAAACTCTGAAGCTGGCCATATGCCGCGCCAAAGAAGACATGAGAAAGGAGATGCTGGAGGGTCTCGATCGTGACCCCTGGGGTCGTCCATACCGTGCGGCGCAACAAAAGCTGCGTGCACAGGGGCCCCCCCCCTTACGGAGACTCTCCAGCCCAGCTTCCTGCAGGAAGTGGTTGAGGGCCTTTTCCCACAACAGGTGGAACACGCGCCCCCGTTGATGGCCCCTTTCGCCAGAGATGACGGGGAGACCGAAAGGGAAGTCGTTCCGCCCGCTACAGAGGCGGAGATAGGGGCGGCTGTTCTACGAATACGTTTGAAGAACACCGCCCCTGGGCCGGACGGGATTCCTGCCCGAGTGCTGGCCTTAGCCCTCAACCACATGATGGACCGCCTCAAGGAACTGTTCGACGCGAGCCTGGTGTTCGGACGGTTTCCTGACTGCTGGAAGAGTGGGAAGCTGGTTCTCTTGTCGAAGCCGGGGCAGCTTGCAGACTCGGTCGCAGCCTACAGGCCATAGTGTTGCTGGACGACACGTGTGGCTGGCGGGTAAATTGTTTGAGAGGGTGATATTTACCCGCATCGTCCGACATCTGGGCGAGGTTGGCCCCGATTTGTCGGACGCCCAATTTGGCTTCCGAGCCGGGCGTTCGACGATCGACGCTGTAATGCGTCTGAGGGCTGTGACCGAAGAGGCAGTGAGCTGCGGTGGCGTGCTGTTGGCGGTGTCGTTGGACATCGCCAACGCATTCAAAAGTCTGCCGTTCAGCTGCATTAGGGAAGCACTCTTTTATCACGGAGTGCCGCAGTACCTGAGGCGGCTGGTGGCAGACTATTTAGAGGAGCGTACCGTCATGTACGAGGACCGAGATGGATTGCTCAGACGTCGGCCCATGTCGTGCGGTGTGCCACAGGGGTCTGTTCTAGGACCACTCCTGTGGAACATGGGGTACGACTGGGTCCTTCGAGGGGATTCCCCCGGGGCTGGAGGTCATCTACTATGCAGATGACACCTTGGTCACGGCTCGGGGGAAAAACTTTGAGGAGGCGGCGTGCCTGGCTACCAGAGGCGTCTCTCAGGTAGTCGGGCGCATCGAGGCGTTGGGCTTACGGGTGGCTTTGGATAAGACTGAGGCCCTTTTGTTTCACGGGCCTCGTCGTGGTCCACCACCCGGGGCCTCAATAGAGGTGAACTCGGTCCTCGTACCGGTTCAGGCCCACATAAAGTATCTGGGCCTGATCCTTGACGGTAGATGGCTCTTCGACGAGCACTTCCGCCAGCTTGCACCAAGGCTGGTTGACGCTGCGTCCACCCTCGGGCGACTTTTGTCCAATTTGGGTGGACCCAGCGTCGCTACGCGACGGCTGTACACAGGGGTGGTGCGGTCAATGGCACTGTACGGTGCACCGGTGTGGGCGGCGGCTCTGACCGCCCAAAATAGGGCGCGCCTCTGTCTTCCTCAGAGGGTTATGGCGGTTAGAGTCATACGCGGTTACCGCACCGTATCGACGGAGGCGGCGTGCGCATTGGCCGGGACGCCCCCGTGGGATTTGGAAGCGAAAGTGCTCGCCGAAGTTTATCGGCGGACGGCTGAGTTTCGAGCGGGTAGTGGCAGTCGGCCCTCGCCCGAAGAGGTACGCGAGTGGCGAAAGGCCGCCCGCCGAGCCATCCTAGCTCGATGGTCGTGCCGGCTGGAGGCTCCACGTGCTGGATTTGCCGTCGTGGAGGCGCTCCAGCCGGTCATTGTCGAGTGGGCAGGGCGTCAGCACGGGTCGAAAGCTCAAAAGTTGCTCTTGGTAACTTCAGCCAGCCGTCCATGCCGCCGTTGCACATGAGGAATGACACCCTGGCCCATACGGCAAAAGAGAAAGCCGATCTCTTGTGCACTCTTTTCACCTCCAACTCGACTCTTGACGACAACGGAAAAACACCGTCGACCATCCCGCGGTGTCAGAGCTCTATGCCTGAAGTACAGTTCAGACAGAAAACTGTTAGGCGAGCTCTGTTTTCGTTGGACGTCAGGAAGTCGAGCGGGCCGGATGGCATTTCTCCATTCGTGCTTAGAACGTGTGCCCCTGAGTTGACGCCGGTGCTAACGCGTTTATTCCGGCACTCTTATTCTAAATGCGTAGTCCCTGACTCATGGAAGTCAGCCCTTGTCCATCCGATCCAAAAAAAGGAGACAGTTCAGATCCGGCAAACTAGAGGCCTATTGCTATTACCTACCTGCTCTCCAAAATCAAGGAGTTGATCAACGGTCGACAATACGGGTTTCGCCATGGTCGGTCGGCAGGTGATCTTCTGGTATACCTAACACATAGATGGGCAGCGGCTATTGAAAGCAAGGGGGAAGGCCTGGCAGTTAGCCTGGATATAGCGAAGGCCTTTGATCGTGTATGGCACAAGGCGCTCCTCTCCAAACTTCCATCATTTGGGCTTCCCGAGAGCTTGTGCAAGTGGACCTCCTGCTTCCTCACTGGGCGCAGCATACAGGTCGTTGTCGACGGATATTGCTCGAACCCGAAGCCCTTGAATGCTGGAGTGCCCCAAGGCTGTGTGCTGTCTCCCACGCTGTTTCTTCTGCATATCAATGATATGTTGGACACCTCCAACATTCATTGCTATGCAGACAACAGCACTGGTGATGCCGTATACACTGGCCATGCAGGTCAGCACTTAACAACAGGTGACCCGTATGCTCGTTTGTCCTCCTATTCTATAAAAAAAGGAAACACAGGAGCGTTGCCGGCCTTTAAGGAAGGTGTACGCGCTTTTTTTGAAGGTACCCATGTCGTATCGTCCCGGAAACAAGGAAGTTCATTCCATAGCTTTGTAATACGTGGAAGAAAGCTAACTAAGCTAAATAACTTTAACGCTAGTGTTATATTTATTTAGGTTCAAAACAAGGTAGGCACTGCCTAATTGCCTATGTGATATGCACGCCCGTGCAGTTGAATACAGTTTGTCAATCACGGTTCCAGATTATTAAACCCACACCGTAATAGTAGTAGTGGAGTATCCTTAACATATTAAGGAAACACAGAAGAAAACTAAGAAAAGGATGACGTAGAACGCTAAACCTTATTACGTAAGTATTCATCCCTACTGGCCCTATATTTATAAGCAACAAAGCCTGCTTTAGCATATTATTATGAATAAAAAAATATTTGTCCAAAAGCCTGCTGAGTTTCTTGCGCCCGTTCTTCTCAGGTCAGAGGCTGTCTATTTTGAATGGGTGGTAGTATTTGACGTTCAATATGTGATTTAGAACCCTATTTTGAATAAACATATTTTAATTTGAATTGAAATAAGAATTGCAAGGAAATTATACACGAAGCAGTAAATAAGGACGAGTAATCATTTCCTGCTATCCCTACTCCAGACAAAGACCTGAACTACTGGCTCTGGAAATCGACAGAAAAATAGAAAATACCAGGTAAACGGTATTCTGGCTAGTAAGCCAGATTCTTTCCTGCCTAGCTTCAAAAAAATCCCGATGAATGGACCAAATCAGGTGTAGTAAAAGCTGTTGCTTTTACCGAACATCTCAATTAACTCTTTCAGCCACATGGCACTAAATATAAGACGAAAAGATTTCTTCGCTCTATCTATATGTTGCTTTTAATCTATGATTCGTAAGTATAAGTCGACGTGTTAGGGTGCGAATAAGTAAAAACATGTGAAGTTTACACGTGCGTATATGTCGTAGAATTACGTTGTTGTGAGATTTACGATTTATGCAAATTGTATTTTCGTGTTATATATTAATATGAGTCTTACCTGCTTCATTTGCTCATCACAGCTTAACATAAAATAAAATTCATTGTCATCAGTGACAGTCTGGACTCAATTTAAAATGTTTTTTTTTATGTAAATAAGGGACGAGACGAGCTGGATGTTCACGCCGTTGTGGTACCCATACCGGCTTTCTGCGCAAAGGAGACTCCCACTGTTGACGCCTAAAGTTATAATTTGATGGTTCTGAGCATCGCCATCAATATGCTGTGGGGCATTAAGGTTAAGTGGTGGTTGAGGATAACCACAAGACCGGCAACGCTCTTGTTATTCATTGTTGGTGATTGGTGTTGCAGGAGAGTGTGTCTGGCGGTGATCACTTAACAATCGGTGCGTTCGTTTGTCCTCTCTTTCCATACAAAATATAATGAGCGTGACATATAAAATGACCTAATCTAGCCATATGTTCCGTTACAGTAGTCTCTACAATAAATTAAAAAAATATTTTTGATGTGAAGATATAGCGATAATTTTTCTCGCAATTATTTTGCACACCATAAAGGACGCACCTCCTCCCTGCGTCGTAATCCTCAGTACTGAGGGTCGTGACCACCCTTCTGTATCACTTTCTCACGTATGATCGCTCTCCATCTATAACGTCTCTGGCTGTGTGAAAGGCATTGTGAACCGTAGAGTCGAGGGCGGAGCGGATCTGGTCGGACCATCGTGTTGGACTACGTCCACGAGTCCTCTTCCCATCTATTTTGCCGACCATAATGAGCCTCTCAAGGTTTCCATCGCAAAGGACGCACAAGTCCCTCAATATCCGGATCGTTGCAAGCGTACGTATGTAATGTAAGGAATTAGCACTTATAACAATTATATTAATTTATTATTGTGATTTGTATGGCTATCGATAGCCAACTTATAATAAACCATATGGAAATATCTGATCTGCTAGAATAAATTTTTACATTTTTAAAATTTGTGTCGTGTCAAAAATAAATCTCATAATATACTTAAATTAATTAAGTTAATATTGTTATTTGATTTGCAACTGAACAAAATATTTTATCATTAAATTTTTCCTTTAAAATTTAATTTGTTAATTAGTTTCATTCATAAGCTCACGAGCTCCATCCAAGATTAAATTATATAGCTACCATAATTTTAATTCGTTACCTTGACCTTAAATTTTTGGTATGTAGTTATGTTTCACTTCAATAATTTAACGATCT
Organism: Leptidea juvernica; assembly: GCA_949711755.1. Classification (NCBI taxonomy): domain Eukaryota; kingdom Metazoa; phylum Arthropoda; class Insecta; order Lepidoptera; family Pieridae; genus Leptidea; species Leptidea juvernica. The sequence continues at coordinate 11,235,707 of CATIXQ010000002.1, read as the reverse complement.
AGTATCAAAGGATTTCAATTTCAATCCTCAATTGTTAAATTTATTACTTACTCCGGTTTCATAAGCGTAAGCCTTTTACGGCACGTATTAAATTTCTCTTCCGCATTCGGTAGTAACTTGCGTCTACCAGCTACCTGTCTGTACCGAGGTTGCCGCTGTGCGTTCGACTGGCAAATTGCTTGAGTCGATATACACAAAATCTATAGGCATTGATGGCACAGAATTTTGAATAGATTTCCTTATTGATTTTCTTAGGTTGACTGACGTTTGGACATTGAGTCTATGTCGTTAAAATGGCGATATGTTACATGGAAAGTAGGAATATTTAATACTATTGCAATAAAAAGGCATAAAAGGCATTTATTTTCTCAAAATTTATTCATTTAAAATTCTTTTTGATGTCATTTCTAATACACTAGTACCACTTCGGAAACAGATGGTGCTCTGAAAGAGAAGAAGCTAATATATTTATGGGGTAGTTGGATTATATATTGAGTACCTAATACTTGTTTGTGTCTCACATTAGTTTTTGTTTTTTAATCAAATAAATTGCGAGTCATATGTTTATGTTTTGATGAATTCCACTGTGCTGTTGATATAAATTCAAAGTCAAAGTCAAAAAATCTTTATTCACTGTAAAACTTTATAAGTTATTGAGTGCAAGTCAGGATGAAGTACAAAAGTTACAATAGCATTCAAATGAGTATAACAATATTCATTAACAAAATTTAGAACATTAATTCCAACTATCTTTATCATTCAAATAATCTTTCACACTATAATACGCCTTAGATGTTAATTTATTTTTTACGATACATTTAAATTTTTTAATAGGTAACATTTTAATTTCATTTGGGAGTTTATTATAAAATACAATACAATCCACTTTAAAAGATTTAGCAATTTTACGGAGCCTAGTAGATGGAATTGCGAGTTTATGTTTGTTTCGAGTATTGACACTGTGTACATCACCATTCTTTTTAAATTGGCTAATATTTTTATGGGCGTATTGGAGGTTCTCGTAAGTGTACTGGCAGTGTACTGTCATAATATTTATTTCACTAAACTTTTCTCTCAATGAATCCCTTGAACGCATTTTATAAACTGCTCGAATTGCTCTTTTCTGCAGCACAAATATGTTTTCAATCCCGAATCATCAAAGCCCTACCCCACAATATAATTCCGTAAGACAAGACATGACACTATGAAAGTAGCTGAAATATACAAGTCTAGCCGTTTCAACATCTGTCAGCTGCCTAATTTTTTTTATCGCAAATACTGCAAAGCTAAGTCGATTACATAAGTTTTTTATGTGAGCACCCCATTGTAGCTTAAAGTCTAACGTAATGTCTAGAAATGTTGTCGTTTTTACTACATCAAGTTTGTCATTATTAATTTTTATAGGTGTTGGTTGGTGCTTTATATTTGGAAGTTTAAACCTTACACATTTTGTTTTCCTTTCGTTTAAAAGTAAGTTATTAACATTAAACCAATTTACTACTTCAGCAATGTCGTCGTCAACCTGACAGAAAGTTTTTTGCTGGCGTTTTATTTTAAATAACAAAGATGTATCGTCAGCAAACAGTATAATATCATGTTTTTTTTAATAATGTATGGTAAATCATTGACGTAAACCAGGAACAAAAAAGGACCCAAGATTGAGCCCTGCGGTACACCCATCGATATGATAGAGCCAGTTGATCTTTTTCCATTAACGTCTACTCTTTGAATCCTATTACACAAGTATGATTTTATTAAATCTAGTGAAACATCCCTAACCCCATAGTGGTGAAATTTTTGAAGTAAGGTTTCATGATGGACGCAGTCGAATGCCTTGGATAAATCACAAAACACTCCTAACGCATCACATGAATCCTCCCAAGCATCCAAAATATTTCTTATTAACTCGATACTAGCATCTGTGGTTGAAAGACCTTGAGTTAAACCATATTGTTTATTATGCATGAGGTTATTATTGTAAAAATGGTTAATTAATTGCGTTAACATAATTTTTTCGAAAATCTTGCTAAAGGTTGGTAGTACTGATATGGGTCTAAAATTGGTGGGGTCAGTTTTATTTCCCGACTTAAATAGAGGAGTGATCTTGCTCTGTTTCATTTGGTTTGGAAATATACCGCAATCTACACACTTATTGAAAATAAAAGCTAAGTCTTTGGCTACAATTTCTATTACAGATTTCACTACGTTAACAGAGATTCCCCAGGGATCTTTAGTTTATATTATTATTATCTTTAGTTATTCTATAATAGATCGCGAAAACTTATTTCAATACATTGAATTGAATTTAAGTGTACACGAAATTTAAAGGCTTTTTATTTATTTTCTTTTTTAGTATTATTTTCATCAATGTGTATTAATTAATCTTTCATGTACATGAGTTAATGTGATAATCTTAGAATCAAGATATTATATCGCTAAAACTTATTTCATTAAAATGAATTGTATTCAAGTGTATACGAATTAAATGGTTTTTTTTATACTCTTTTTTAATATTTTTTTCATCAATGTATACACATTTATTAAATTTTCCAAGTAGGTACTAGAGCTAAGATGATAATCTTAGATAACGTCATAAAGTTATGTCATTAACAATTAAACATTAGGGTCGGTGACTAGCTGTGCGGCCATTATAGGACGCGTTATTTGCCTCCGAAACATTCCTTGTAATGTGCCCGAGCGCGCTTACACACTCGCACAGACTAGCAGACCTTTATTCGGCTTCTAGTCAGGGTTTTACGTTTGAAGTCATCCGAATTGCCATTTCTATGTGCATATTATACAAATTGTAAGACTTTTTATTTTTATTTGCAGTTGAAAATTCAAGAATTTGAACTTTTTTCTATGACAATATTACGAGAGGAGCAGGAAGTTCAGCTGATGGTAAATGAAACGCTCTGTCGATTACATTGCAGTGCCGCTCAGGATCCAAAACTTCTGAAAGGTACTACAATTGCTCTCTTCACCTTGAGACATAAGAAGTTGTCTCATTTGCCCAGTATTTTCACTATTTGATTCGATGATGATGATTTGATGGGCTTTAAGGCTGAAGGAAGTCGTACCAGTACTAGAATACTGCTGTAACCGACAAATGAATTCGTAAAGTGTCTGTGTTAATTTTAAGTTTGTTAGTGCGAAGTTGTTATAAATAGTGATTCAATTGCAAATATTTATTATATGTTATGCTCATATTTCCAGATTCAAGATTGTGTTCTAAATTTAACTTTATTAGTGTAAGATATCCATTAAGATGATTGTTACAATAAACAATGAAAACATAATAAATTATGATAGCAAATTCGATCATACAGAATAAAACAAGTTCTAAGTCTTAATATTAGATAATATATAAATATACAGCGTTCAAGTAGTTCAAACGAAGCATTGCGTTTAGTGCTCAATGAAAGCATTATAAAATTTAATTTGGAATTTCATTTCGTTATTTGAATGCAAGGATCAGTTTTTTGGTGTCACTTCGAGAATTCCACCAACTTATTAAAAGCGAAGCGTTCATTTATAATTAAATATCGAACCCCCCTTTGATGAAAATATTTGAATAAAATGGAATTTGGAATGATATTTCAAATCTCTGTTGTTTAGATATTCTGAAATTGTAACTTATTAGAATAACAAAACAGCACAAATAATGGAAACAATTTTGTTTGTATTAAAGCATTTTCGTTACTTTGAGCAAGAATCCTAACTTATATAATTTATTCGTTATTTGTTATCTGTGGAGGTATTTCAATTATCAGAGGAATATCATTTATTATATTTATACATATGTCGGCTAAACAATAAGACCAGTCAAAGAAGTATGGAGAGAAGCATTCTGAAAATCAAGAAGATACAAAAAATCCGACATACTACCATAAGACAGAAAAACCAAAGCCATCGACGAACTCAGTTACTCACAGAAACTAAAATGGAGATGTGCTGTACATCTAGCCAGACTAACTGACAATCGCTGAACCATAAAGACAACATCATGGCTAGGACCATTTGACTATAGAAAAAGAGGTAGACCAATCGCGCGCTGGGCAGACAACATTGTAAAAACAGCGGGTACCAAATGGATACGAACTGCAAACGATAGAGAACTCTGGAGGAGGCCTTCACCTTCCGTTGAGGTTCTTGCAACCATAGTTTTCTTCTTACTTAAATCTTTACTAAAATTCTAACTAAAATTAATTAATTGTTAGATAATGCATATACACTACTATATTGTTTTTTAATTGTAACCCTTTATAATGTGAAGCATGAAATAAAAGGCTTCTCATCTGTCGGCGATATAGCAAGCAGTAGGAATTAGAATAGGTGACGTCACCTATTCTTATTTCCATGAATATTACCACAGAATAGGGACGTATATTGCGTTTGTTTTGTGGGACGTCACGCGACACTGTCAATAGCTGATTTTTAAAGAGTACGATAACATTTTGCAGCAACACTAAAGGAATGACGGGAGCATTGCCACATCGTCCTCAAAACCCCTCGCAACAATGCTCATTGCACAGCGTTGTTGTATATGGAAGAACGTACTGTGAAAACTGCACTGTCGAGGGACATCTAATATCCAGGTGGTGAGGATGATATCCAAGTTTGTGACGTGTCGTATTTATGAAGATGAAATTTGATGGTAGGAATCAGGTCAAACAAATTAAGGAGAGGCAAGAAACTTATTTATATACAATCTTTGAAAAGTATTGCAAAAAAAATCTCTCAAACGCTTAGTTGACTAAGTTAAACAATAAATTAGGAAATTAAGCATAATAATATCTCAAGAGAACAATTTCTTTTATTTTATACAAAAACTCAGGACGTTTTTTCTCAAAGCTTATTAACATTAATAAACAGTAATTATGTGGCATCTTGTTCGATCACTTTTTGTACTGGTTTCTTATTGTTAACCTGAAAATGCTTAAAGAATTCTGAAGAAACCGAAACAGGTGAGAATCTCAAGATCAGGGTTATATGGCGGATGCACTAACACCTCCTAGCCAATCCTCTTAATTTTTGATAAGTGGCTAAAGGTATTCTAATGAAAGACCAGAACCTTTCTATTGATCAATTTCGACCACTTTCTCTCAACTTGATTTGAGAATCTCAATCTCAACTCAATCTTCTTTCATCTTGGTTTGATATCATCAGTATAGAGCAATTGAGTTCTCCGAATCGATGGTAGTGACTGGCGGTAATAGCTTAAAATGAACAATGCCCATGAACCATGCATGGGAGATACACACAGCATCACCTTATTGTGAGTTAACCTAGGTTTTACCATAGCGTGACCAACCTTTGACCACAAACTTTTTTAAGACTTTCTTGTCATACGTGATCCACTTTTCATCACCTACGAATTAAGAAAAATATTCGTCTAAAGTTAGTTTTCCAATATACTGACTTTGAATCCTGATTTCAATACGAAATCAATTTAATAAATTCATAGTAAGTGCTGAATGCAAAGGCATTGCTGAGGCTTATGGCTTTGTAGGAATCAATCATATGCAACAAACGAACGATTCGACTCACTTGAGTAAATTATAAAAGATAGTAAATAAATATAAAAACCTCAATAGGGTTCTAGTCAATAAATCATTATAGTGTATGTTGTTGTTCGCTTTGGGTAGAACTGCCACCTCAGCTATTTCTGCAGTAAAATACTGTGTGGTTTAAAGGGTGTAGTTGCCGCTGTATTATGGGCATAGGAAATATTCCATCTTAAATCTTAGGATGGATGGTATGCATCAGCTCGTATTGCCACTTTTATCAAATCTGCTGATTCCATAACATTAAGTAACTACTTGTTTCTGGTGCTTTCAGCTGCATTTAGTCCTTTTACTATGCAAGCTCAACTCTAATTGTTTGTAGTTGGCTAGCTTTAGAATAAGCAAAATAAAGCACGTTTCGGTAAATCCCAGACCACCCTCGCTTGTGAGTCGTAAATTAAAAACAATTCGGATTCGAACGTCAACCGTTTAATTCGACGAGAGGCAGAGAGGCGACGAGCCGTGCGGCTCGACGGAGCATCCCTGACGTAGGTATGCGAGTCATGGAGGTACTAACGATGGGGGCGAGGATGTGATATTAAATTGAGAAGTTTTTAAGTATACGTACTTCTTATTGCGTTACAGATAAAACAATGCTAGTGATTTTTCAAAATTCGTATAGCGTATAGCGATGTATTTTGATACTACCCCGTAAACTTGATTTAAATAAAGTAGTGTAGTGTAAAGTGATATCTATTTTCAAGATATTTGTTCAGTTTAAAAGTAGAATTATTCATAATTAGTAATTTTAATTATTTTATAACATGGTGGTGATTGGAATGAAATAGCTGATTATTTTGAAATTGATTGAATGAGATGGTGTGAAAGTAAATTTTTTACCTTTTGGAACCTGGTTTTCATTTATTTTTTTATGGTAAGTATTGACAAAAATATGATACAGTGACATTATATTATGATGTGAGTAATAAAATGGTCCAAAGAGATATATAATAGAGCATATAGCATACAGCACTGCGTTCATCTCGTTCGTTCTTCAGAATCAAATCTTCAGCACTCTAAGTTAGAATAATATTTATTTATTGCTCACCAATGCTTGGAGAATAGGTGTAACATTGTGGTAAATTATCATTCGAGAGGAAAGAATAAGGCTTTTAATCCTATTATGGAAGGTAAACCGCATTTTACATAGGATTTTAGTGGAGTTTTTACTAGTGGAGCTAACCCGCGTGCTAGCTGTAAATACAGGCATTTTACCCGTCGTTATGTACCGTACATGCAGGTATGTAGGTTGTTTAAAATTGAAAACATATTGGAATTACTTAGTTTATAGCCAATATAACTGCAGTGCGATTATTAAAACTGGACAGACATGAGACAAGATGTTAAGTCTTATTTGCCCAGTAATTTCACTAGCTACAGGGACCTTTAGACCGAAGGACAATACTGCTTATACATTACTGCTTCACTGTGCAAAGGAGCCTCTCACTGGTAAAACACAGGTGACCCACACGCTTTTTTATTCTCCTTAGCAAAATTAGTTTTGAGATAGAATAAAACAAGGCTTTAGGCCTTGAAGCAAGGTATAGAATATTCAATGTAGTCAATTGATAGGTTAGCAATTTTGGTAAATAGAAAGATTACATAATATAAGATAAATGATCAATATATAATCGTGATGCATCCTTGCTTGCCTGTCTGTAAATAATCTTAATTATTTAAAAATGAATCCTGTACTACATATTAAATACAAATAATTAAATACATAAAACTAACGATGTCTTGGAATGTGGAACTGGGAATTTGAAAGAGTGAAGAATGAAAAATATTCATATCAATATACAAATTTTATGATCATGATTAGTGCCAGATCCATAATATCATAGATCCGTGACCTCTTGCAGTTGTCACCGTCACCGACTGTGCAGCGCTTGTCACTCTGCGGCCATCCCTATTGCTGTTCGCTATCATATTATTATTTATGAATCTTTACTATTATATACAAGTGTTTGTAGTATGAAAATTATAGGTTTCTTCTTAATGTTAATGAGTACTTACCCAGCATATAAAAGTTGTTCTCTTCTATTTAGTCATGTAGTGTCTATTTCGACTAATCTCCGAAAAGGCTAGACTGATTTTAAAATAACCTTCACTGACAGAAAATGAATAAGGTTTGGAAAAAAATAAAGTAGATCTTTTGAAACATAAAGTCTAATTTGATAGTCACATAAACACATAAACGAAATGTATGCAAACAGAACCGTATGTTGCCGCTTCGTTTGATACAAAATATTTAGGAATATAAATATTAAAATAATTTCGTTATTCATTTTCAAATATCAAAATTGACAAAGCTAGGCTTTGAAATTCTGAGGATGGCGAAGTCAATTAAACAAATATGCGATTAATGGAAAGATTAATGTAACTACAATTCGTCCAAATGGGAAATGATAACTATAACGTGAAGCCTGAAGGACATTTTACTTAGTAGGGTATGGTAGGAGGTACGTACTACGAAGGTACTAGGACATATTTCTTACGGATTACTTCAGTTTGTTTATTTTTACCACTAAAGGAACATTTCTTTGCCAGTATATCTGACGGAGCCCTTTTTATTCAGAAAAGAAGCTTCAAGATATTAAATATTCTGTGGTCCTTTGAAACTATAAAAAAACATGTTTCTAAAGCTATCTAATCTAAAGAAATGATTATTTAAGCCTAATTTTAATACAAAGGTAAATTAAAAGTTATAGGCGTTTGACCTAGAATCATAAAAATTTGACACCACAAATAAAGTCCGTAAATCGGTATTTGTTTTGTCATATTACTACTAAATATTAAAAACCTTAGGCGTGAATCCCAAATAAATATAAAATATGGCAAAGTGAATGAAACATGTTGTTAAATTATTCTTAAGGATTCCATAACATAATGTAATTAGTAGGACTCAACTATCCGTCCATCTGTTTGTCAGGGAAATAGAATAGAGCTAATCGTATTTCTCATCGCCTCTTCTTCTCTCTCAGAGCGCCATTTGTTTCCGAAGCGGTAGTAGTATCTAGTATATTAGAAATGACATCAAAAAGAATTCTAATGGAATCAATTTTGAGAAAATAAATGCCTTTTATGCCTTTTCATAAGCTGCAGTAATATTTAGACTGTTGATAGTTTTCTAGTATTTACCGCTATAACAACAAATATATTTTTATTTTAGTCAAGTATTTTTTTATGATAATAAGGGACAAGACGAGCAGGACGTTCAGTTGATGGTAATTGATACACCCTGCCGATTACAATGCAGTGCCTCTCAGGATTCTTGAATAACCCAAAAATTCTGAGCGGCACCACAATTGCGCTCTTCACCTTGACACATAAGATGTTAAGTCTCATTTTCCCAGTAATTTCACTAGCTACAGCGCCCTTCACACCGAAAAAGTAACTGTAACTGCCGTGAAGCAGTAATGTGTAAACATAACATGTAGGCGCCGTTGTGGTAGCCTTAATCTAGCCGGCATCCTGTGCAATGGAGCCTCCCACTGGTATATTTTAAAAGTAGTGTTAGATTTTGTTAGATCTTGTTCGATATGAAGAGATTTCAAATGCGAGTTTTACTCGGACTCAACCGGTTTATATTTTTGTAGTTTCAGTATCTCATATAAGCGATAATTAGATAAATCACATTTCGTGTTGAAGTGGCGAGATTCCACGAGCGTGTTCAATTACTGTCCTAATGCAGCCTCGTGTACCGAGTGACATTGGACAAGGAGTATTTAGCGCTGTATCGAGTTGCGGCGGCCATGTTGCTGACACGTTTCGTTTTACGATATATTAAGCTTTGTACGCACCAATAGTTAATAAAACTCATATTAAATGTGAAATCTTTATTTTTTTTTAATTATTTAATAGGATGCTGTACCGGAGCACTTTTCTGCCTTGGGTGTTGTATGTAAGCACTATGCTATGTTAGCTAATCAAACTACAGGGCTACTAAGACTTAGCATTTGTTTCAAGTCGTCGAGTGCAATCGTGGTGCTACTCATAATTTTAGATTTTCGTGATCATTAGTGGCATTAACTTGTAAAAGACAAAACGTATCACAAGCCATCTTATCCAAAGTATGTCTGTCTTCTCTTCTCGAATTCTTTCAAGCAGAACTTCATTTTCTCAAAATCTATCTAGACGTGATTCTGAATCGAATGACACCTCATCCATACTTTTCCGTTAGTTAGACAATTACTTGTTAAATAGACTTGCTTGTGACAGAAAAGATATGTCAGTCCAAAGAGGCCGTACTTCCAATCTCATTTGTACAAGAGCAACTCATGCACGCCTAGACCTATCTAGTAGTGCACCAAGAACTACCTCACGTTTTTATGTTTTTTACCAGTGGGAGGCTCCTTTGCACCGGATTCCGGCAAGATTATTGGTACCACAACGGCGTCTATTTCTGCCGTGAAGCAGTAATGTGTAAGCATTACTGTGCTTAGGTCTAAACGGCGTCGTAGCTAGTGAAATTACTGGGCAAATGAGACTTGACATCTTATGTCTCAAGGTGACGAGCGCAGTTGTAGTGCCGCTCAGAATTTTTGGGTTTTTTAATAATCTTGAGCGGCGCTGCATTGTAATGGGCAGGGCGTATCAATTACCATCAGTTGAAGTCCTGCTCGTCTCGTCCCTTATTTGCATAATAAAAAAATAGTAAAATTTCTAGAGTGGTATGCAAAGGGAGCCCACTGAAATAGATTGTGACGAGAAATATTTTGTGCAATAGAAAAAATGTATAACAGCTGTCTTTGTCATCTTAAAGCAAGTCTAGGTATTTTTAGTACACAGTTAAAGAGGTGGATCATATTTGGAAAATGACGTTATAAAATTCAAAATGTTTAACATTATATCTGAGTTTATTCTTTCAACAGATTCTATTCTGTAGGATTACAATTTTTTTATCTCGTGAAATATGAGTTTTAAAAAAAGGATAGTGTGGTTTCATTAAACCACGGTAAAAGTAAAACTTTTTTTCACATTTAACTAAAAATTTTAGGAATAATATTCCATTAAGGGTATAAAAATAGCTTTATCAATCTTATTTTTATACTTGTAAAATTGGAATTATAATGGGAAATAATAAAAGTAGACTAAGTATCCAACTAATATTTTTATTGAACTCCGTGTCTTAGCCCTGGTTAAAGATATTGTTTGAAAAGGATTAAAAATGATGAAATTTGAATACTGTCAATTCTTTTTCATGTATATATAGATATACAGTTTACATGGGGTGACTGATTCCCAATACCATTCAATCAATATTTTTAAATCGGGGAGAGTACGACATAAATAATACTTAACAATTATTTAGATTATATACACATATTAATAATTAACAACATTTACATTAAACACTGACAAAAACAAACAAAATAGCGTGGAGCACTGGCACAAATGAGTAATAGTCTATACACTACACGGTCAGCTGCTGCGAACTATAGGCGCCGCCCGACCGTCACGCGACATGCAACACACAGACGAAAAAGTTTACAACGATGTAATAAAAGTTTCACTTTAATAATCTTTTTAATGGTAGAGGAACAAAGGCATTAAACGAAAGTCTCTGAACATCAAAGCCTTAGCCTTAGCGTGTTAGGTATCTAACATAAGTTATTCTCCATTTCGATCTACAGTCCGTGCCATGACGTATATCTTATTCAAGTATACCTGTATTCTGTATAATAATTCACGTTAAAATACAGAAGTATTATAATAATAGTCGTCAAGGCATCAGATTGAAGTAAATATACCCATAGCCTTTTGAATAAAATTATTATTATATAATAGTGACGGTCTGCCCACAGCTTTTTCATGTTATAATATTAGAATGAAAGCTTGCCCGTTCTATTTATGACACTTATAAGTAGATTACTTCGTGTTTTCATTACATTTTATTGAACCAGTTCACACTGGTTCGTGAGATCCATTTGAATAGACCCTTATTGTATATTTATTGTCTTTTACTGATATGTTTGAGACTTTTAGAATGGATATACTTACAGTTTTTAACATGATTCGTAATGGGTCACTATTTAAAAAAAAAACACAATTACGCCACGGAATAATCGTATTTACTTGTTTTAAAACATTAAATAACATTATATTTAAACTTACCAGTGGGAGTCTCCTTTGCACAGGATGACGGCTAGAATATAGGACAACGGCGCCTATTTCTGCCGTGAAATAGTAATGTGTAAGCTTTACTGTGTTTCGGTCTGAAGGGCGCCGTAGCTAGTAAAATTACTGGGCAAATAAAACTTATCATCTTTTGTCTCAAGGTGACAAGCACAATTGTAGTGGCGCTCAAAGATTTTGGGTTTTTCAAGAATCCTGAGGGGCACTGCATTGTATTGGACAGGATATTTCAATGACCATCAGCTGAACGTCCTGCTCGTCTCGTCCCTTACTATCATAAAAAAACAGAGAGAACACTATTAACACAGAGAACAGCAAGATATTTACGTAATTATTGTTGGAAATTTATTTCAAACGATGTTAGAAATAGCTCCAAACATACAGAATAGTCATTCACCTTGATTTTAGAATAATGATAGTTGCGACCTATATTGCTGCAATACACAACAGCCGTTGGGGCAGTTAAATCCTGGAATGGCGACCACGTACCGGAAGACACAGTGTTGGTAGGTCACAAGATGGACCGACGATCTGGTCAAGATTGCTGGAATACGTTGGATGAGGGCAGCGCAGGACCGATCGTCGTGGAAATCTTTGGTGAAGGCCTTTGTCCAGCAGTGGACTTCTTTCGGCTGATGATAATGATGATGATGACACAACAATAAAGAAGTAAGCCACACAGAGTATCCGATAGCAGCTCCGTCTCCATCTTAGCAGTTCTATGTTCTAATTATCCAAAGATACAAACCATATTATATGGGTCTTGTACCTTATTAAGGCATACACTCAGGGTCTTACGAGCAAATATGGACTTTTTGATATATGGCTGTGAATGTCGCGACATTTTAGTAAAACAATAACAGTTGAATAAAACACTTTCAAAGGATTAAAACGCGTGTTATCGTAACATTGTTTTTACATTAGATTTCTGCGTGTAAGTTACATTTTTAGTTTTCCTGATGTTTCAAGACCTTACCAGAAAATCCAGAAAGGGTCACCCTGAAAACGTGATCTAATAAGATCTTGAAACGTCGGGTTAACTAAACTAACAATAAAAATGTAACTTTTACGTAAAAATCTAATAAAAAATGACAGTTACATTAAAATTACACGCGTTTTAATCCTTTAAAAGTGTTTTATTTAAATGTGTAACACTCGCGTTATCAAAGAAAATACTTATAACAGTTGATATAATATTGTGGTAAGCTTTAGGTCGTTACTACGATTCTAGCAGTGGGTTGAATATTACTATAATATATCTACTGTTTGATAATTTAAATGATGCGATATTAGCGCCGTAGATAACAATAGTTGTATGACAATAAGTAAATTAGAATTAATATTTTATGATTGTAGAAGGAACTGATAAAATCTAAATATAATTAATTTGTATTGTTCATGATAGAAACTAGAACGAACGAGAAAATCTGACTGCAGTGCAAATTCCTGTACATAACGTAACTAGAGGTTTTGTACACATTATTAATTCACATAACTGTACAGGGCCGTACTTAAAAATAAGTCATAGTTTTATAATAAGATCTGTTTTTTATGTTGAGATAGATCTTGCGATACAGTATTTGTAATGAATGAAATGAAATGAGACTAAATATCTTAATGGCTAGAGCATACATAAAACTCTTGCATCGACTAAACTGTTTCGTAGAGTTTTGTACTTTTCGTGATTTCTACTCAACTAAACAGTTTATTTTATTTTTTTATTTATTTATTTCATTAGATCTACAGCACATAACATCACTTATTTGCCAATGTATTGTATAACAAAACATGGGCCAACAGAGATTTAATATTATTTAGGCAAGACAAAATTTTTAAATAGCTTCCTAAAGATAAACTGAAACAAGTAAAACAAAGTAAGTACGTTTAACATTCAGTTTACTTACGTGTGTGCGTGTGGGGTATGTGTGGGTATGTGGGGTATGTGTGAGTATGTGGGGTATGTGGGGTATGTGTGGGTATGTGTGGTTATGTAGGGTATATGTGGGTATGTGTATATCTTATGTGGGGCATTTGGGTATTATGATGAGAATTTTATAGACGGAAATGTAATCACAAGTTTAGTTGATCGAAGTGCGCATACAATCGATTTTTTATCTCCTCAAATCGGCCAGTCTTTATTCAGCAACCCCTCGAGTCAAAGTGTTTAAAAACAATGTCAATTAACGACGGATCAACTGTTTAGTCGATGGTCTGTGCACATCGATACAATGCAATACAAATTGAGCGCTTATCGATAGTTGTCCAACTTTTAAATCAAATGCAAATCTATAAAGCTTTTTGATTTTTTTGTCGAGCAACTATCGAGTTGACAGTATGTGCGCTTTAATATATTCTTTTAAACATAAGATACACAACAAAACAGTTGTTCAACTAAAAGTTGTAAGTCTAAGTCTCAAGGTAACGAGCGCAGTTGTAGTACCACTCAGAATTTTTCAAGAATCCTGAGCGGCATTGGCAGGGCATATCAGTTACTATCGTATGTTTCTTTTTTTTAATGGCTTCTTTGCTTTGTGAACTGCAGAGTATTTTTTCTGACAATATGTCATAGTAAGTTTGAACATTTTTTGAAGCTTAAGTGGCAATGGGCAGGGCATATACTGATAATCGATGGACAATCCTAACCACAAGATGGAATGGACCAACATTAGGCAAACGAAGAGTTGGCAGACCAAATAATCGGTGGACTGACGACTTAATAGAGATAGCAGGAAAAGACTGGATGCATAAAAGCAAAAATCGAACACTATGGAAAAACATGGAGGAGGCCTTTACTCTAACGAGATTCACAACTCAAATAAATAGAAGTATAAGCAACTAATCTTACTACCACCAAACTATTAGAAATATATCTTACCTACTAATACTACTAATAATTCGCTTGTGTAAAAAGAGTTTTGGATTAAACGAGGCTTTATTATTATCAGTTACTATCAGCTAAACGCCCTGCTCGTCTCGTCCCTTATTATCATAAAAAAAAGAAAATAAACAAAGAGTCAGACGGAATATGGCTGATAGAAATCAAAATTTAAATTTATAAAATAGCAATTGTATGATTTAAAGTTTTTTGAATTTTGAATTATGTGTTGTACTTAAAATGTACCCTTCATAATTTGTTAATTAGATTACAATAGATAAATTATATACTTTCAATGCTAACCAAAGGTAACTTCTTCAAGCTCATAGCCATAATTATAAATATTAGCCTTAGCATATTTATAATGCAAGCCGATGTCAGTAGCTTCGGCTTACTAAAAATCGTAAATGCACCTAAAGAAGTAGTCACTTCAATGAATAACATCGGCGGTATATTTTTGTATTAAATAATGGTTACATAGCCAGGGGTGAAGGTGCAGTCATCCAAATCAGTCCATATGCAATGGAGAACTGAGGTAAAAAATTAATAGAAATACATAGAGTTTATCAAAACTTACGAGTACAGTAAATGCCTGTCGTCCCCATAGCAAGCATTGTAACAACAATGTAAAAAAGTTTTAACTGTGTTTTTACATTAGATTTTTGCGTAAAAGTTACATTTTTATTTTAGTTAACCCACGTCGGGTAAACTAGATCTTTCCAGATCTCGTTTTCAGAAAATCTAATCTAAAACACGGTTACAATTACATACATACGTATAATCACACCTCTTTCCCGTAGGGGTAGGCAGAGACCACTTCTTTCCACTTGCTAGGATCCTTACATACTTGTTTCGCTTCGTCCACTTTCATTACAATTACACGCGTTTTAATGCTTTAAAAGTGTTATATTTAAATGTGTAACACTCGCGTTAACCAAAGAAAATACTATCTATTATCCTATAATTACACCTTGAAACAATTTAGGGCCCTTACATAATGAATACTAGTCCGGACCATGCAGCAACTTGGCAAGCTATTGAATGGCTATCTCTGTCAATAATTGAGGAGGAGGCATCCAGTTATGCGGACGATATTGAAACCCAAGCTCAATACAATTGAGTTTGTGCTTACGAGACAATATTGGTGATCTTGAGTCGTAATCATGGATTCTAATGTGGTTTGTGTTGTTAATATTCTATTGTCTGTTCTCTAAATACCATGAGCATTCCATTTACTACGTTCATTCAATATGTGAGAATTTTGTTTGAATTGTTGCTGAATACTCTTGAATAGATTATTTATTGGTAAATTCCTTCATATCATATTCAAATTCTATTCCAGTCCAGATTTGAGAAGAACGGGCGCAAAAAACCTCTGTTGGCCTCTTTTTAACCTACTTCAAAAAAGGAGGAGGTTCTCAATTTAATGTATTTTCTTATAAACTTTATGTTTAAATAAAATTAACTAACTGAATAGCCTCGAGGCGGTCGCCTCATTCCTATAGTTATGTTATCATTATGAAATTCATTTATATAGTTTTGATACAGTGTTTATATTCTTAGAAACACAAGAAAAATTTCAAGACGTGACGTCACCTCTCCCCACTAGCAGCCGACAGACCGCTATATAACGGTGGCAGAACAGTTGGTGACCATTAGATAGCAAATAGCCACGTTTTCCTAGTATCCTGGATTTTCCCCCACAAACCTTATGTATTAGTTTTTTAAGCATAATAAAGTTTTATCCCTCAACTATCTACGTGATAGGGTTGTAGAAATAAGTTTTCTGATACCTACATATATAAGGCTTAATTGTAAATTGCTTTAATAAGTAGATTATAAGTAATTTTGTATATATCTTATTAACAAATATAGAAATATGAAATTTGATTTTTTTTGACCATTACTTCGTTCGTCGTCGGACGTCTCACCGAAACTCTGTCCATTCTCGTATTGATTGTTTGTAGTGAGTAATTATTTAAATTGTGTTGACAGTGACAGGTGGACAGGGTGAAGACGTCTATAAAAAGGCGACGTCTCCCAAGCGTCGACCCATTTTCGCTGCAACCGTTGACTAGTTAGGACGTTACTCTGCCCGATTTCTATTCGAATATTAGTCTTTGTGTTGCTTGAAATTTATTCTTAGAAGCTTAAAAACCCTTTTTGATCTTGTTTCCTAATTATGTAGTTCTTTATGTGTGGTTTTTTCCATACCAACGCTTTTAACAATTTTATTTAAATTTCGTAACACTTTTGTTTTGTATTTGCATAGGTAGGGCCTTTATTTATAGCAGTTAACTTTAGGCTTAATGTCTTTATTAGTAGCTAACAATCACTGAAAGAGGTCACATACCTAAAATTTGTTTAAATATATTTGACAGACTCTACTGGCATTTTGTAGAAAGAATGTATAATATCATTTAAGATTATTAATTTATCTACACAGATCCCCCCTTACGTTCAGATTTCCATCAAGACTGGAATCCAAAGGGACTTTATTATCGTTATTGTGTTTAATTATTTTATAACTGTCGATAAATTCATATACTTACATAATTTCATTCCTCAATCATTAGAAATTTGATTTATAGCTATGGCAACATACTGTTTCCAAACTCTCCCAAAAAATATTTGTTTCATTAATTTCACTGCGTTCATGAATTTTTTTCTCTTGATTAAAGCATTGTAAACCATGCTGTCACCAAAAAAATATCTGATATAGATATAGGATTTTTTTACTTAACAATTATATTATTTCCAAATAACATCACTAGAAGTACTAATATCGCAGTTCTCATAATAAAAAATATCTGAATATCATGTTTATGGTTAACATTTATATAAGTCCCAAGAATCTTCTAACATATTTTCCATTAACTTTCATGAGACTGTATACAGGAATATTCTTCTTAGATTTACCCTCTTCTTTAGATACTTCAAAGGATGTATTAATATTCAAGTTATCACCATCAGGTGATGGCTTCTCTAGTAATGTTAAAGCCTCTTCCTCGTTTAGTGTGATTCTGTGAATGGCCTTGTCATTATTTTGATTAGCAGATTGCCTAAAAATTTTCAGTACCATTAAGAACAATAATAAGTGAAAAAGTTAATAAATAACATATAAACTCCGCAACATATTATTGGTAATGTATGAATGTACATAGAAATATTAGCGAATTTTCTAGAAACAGTGATAATCATACTAAACAAAACATGGAACAAACATATACTAGTCATGCCTCAGTACTTAGTTAAGTCGTTTTAGTTAGTCTTTTGTTGGTCGATGTATGCTGTATGAAATGTACTAAGCATGGGTGTTGCGAAATTCGAAATTATTAAAAAAATAGCTGACCCGGCAAACGTTGTTTTGCCATTTAAATTGTATTGATCTTTTGCTTGCTAGTTTATAAGAGATGGCGCTAGTTGTATTCATTAGTAACAATCACACTTCTTTTATATTTTGTATAATTCACACTAAAGTTTTGAAAATTATAGCCTATATGTTATTCTGGTGTGTAAGCTATATTACTGTAAAGTTTCATCAAAATCTATTCTGTAGATTTTGCGTTAAAGAAGTTCAAACATACATCCAGACATACAAACTTTCACATTTATAATATTAGTAGGATGCTTGTGTGATAAAGTTTGCTATAGCGTAAATGTCATCATGAATGAAGCCGCACATTGGGGATGGAGCGACCGCCCCAGACTATTTCTATTCTTCTTAGGCCTGGTCGGAATTCCCCTGCGATATCTAATAGGATATTAGTAGAACAAAATATTAGGTAGGAGGAGAAGTAGGAGACCAAAAACCTATAATTAAGAAATTGAAGTAGCAGTAGGCAGGGCACAAAGCTAGAAAGACATATGCCCTTTTAGGGAAGTAAAATCTTCAAAAGGCGACCGCGTTCTGGAAGACGCCTACAAGATGGACTAATTTTGGTTAAGACCGCCAGAAGGTTGGATGAGGGCAGTACAGGACCAATTGTCGTGGAGATCGAGGCCTTTATCCAGCAGTTGACGTCTTTCAGCTGAATGTGATGATAGTTGATGGAAGTACCTACTAGTACTAAGGAAACTAAGTAGTCAAATAATTAAATTAAATACGTAGGAACAGTTAATTATTATTCTAGAAAACCTAACAATGTAGGATCCCTAAAGTGTTTTGGCAATAAAAAAATATATCAAGTTAACTATAAATCTTCATGCAATATTTCAGTTCCTTTTTTAAAATATTTAGTATTGAAAAAAGAAGACAGTGATACTTCAAAGATTATCATACTATCCTATTAATATTATTAATGTGAAAATTTGTATGTCTGGATGTATGTTAACACTACTAAATGGATGGACCAACATATAGGCTATAATTTATAAAAATATTGTGTGAATTATCTATACATTGAAATAAAATTGGAGTGTCTGTTTGTAATATTGAAATAACCGTTTTTTACTAAATGTATATTATGAATACATATACGTACCTACCGTATGTGCACTAAAATAACATTTTTTACAATTTTTGTCTGTCTGCCTGTCTGTCTGTCTGTTTGTTCCGTCTAATCCGGCGACTTTTTTTGGCAGGAGCTGATGTAATAAGGAGTAACTTAGGCTACGTTTATTTCAGAAAAATAAAGCAATGTCCAAGAAACGGTCTAACTCTAAAAATAATTTAAATGGCAAAACAACGTTTGCCGGTTCAGCTAGTTATATTATAATGACTTCTATACCCACTTCTCTTTATCTTGATAATTTATGTGTTCCCGGTCCATATCCTTTACGCCACCAATTAATCTTTGAGCAACTTTTTCAGCAAAAACATCGGCAAATTTTTGCAGATACTTCAACGATGACTCAGATATAAGAGATTTTATTATAACTTCGGGATCCAGTTTTACAATTATTTTATGTTCAGCGCTCGTAATTTGCAATGTGGATAGCAGAAGGAAATGCCATTGAATTTTTAATAACATCCTTCAGTGACTGCGGCAAATGTATAATAAAATTTTATAGTTAATTTCAGAGAGGCGAATTCTATTTCGTGTTTGTTTGTAACTTCTAGTTTTGAGATGAAATATTAATTCGGCTAGAGCTAATAAAGTGTACGTTTTGTTTATTTGTTATAACAATTCATTATTAGTCATTGGAAATATAGTGGGTACTATTGTACATTTATATTTATATCTTGTTTGACAACTTTTGTCTCCAATCAAAATATTGATTTTTGAATTATTTTTTTAGAATAAGTTTGAAAAAACGGGTTGCACTCTGGGAGTGCCGGCAGAAGAGGAAACTTGAACATTAACTTTATGCATTTTTGAATGTTTTGGAATGGTTTGGGAATTAATTAATTAATTTTGCACGAATTACTTTATGTATCAGTATAAAAATAGCATAGCATTTATGTGGTTAAATACAAAATTTATTTATTGCGCTATCGTACATAAAAATGACAATTTAAATATCACAAAAAATTTAACACTTTCGAACTATTACAATATATTTACATTAAAAAGTTTATCTCTCAGAAAAATCAACTATCATGCATACTTTCAACAAATGTCTTATGAATTTTCCATCCAACGCTGCTAAACAAGTTTAGATTAAACAAAGATAGCCAGAATATAATGTGACATCATATCTTAGTTTTGCCGTGGTAGTTCTATGGACCAAAAGTCCGTTAACATTTGAATCGGTTGCCGCGTCAGCAGCGGCGGCGGAGGGGGGTGGAGGGGTTACGCATTGCAAGAACGGCCAATGGGAATTTAGTACCATGGCGTCGTTTAACGGTAGTCAACGTGCGTTTTGTGTACGCGAGTACTATCGAAACAACGATTCTGCGACCGTAGCTCAACGAAAGTTTTGCAATCATTACAAGATAAGACACAAAAATCAAGCTCCATCAGGTGTGTTAATTAAATAATGGGTGCTCAAGTTTGAGAAGACGGGTTCAACAATGGATTTACCTCGATCTTGCCGGCCTAGAACGTCGAGGGACCCCGAAAATGTGGAGCGAGTAAAATCGTCTGTTCGTGACCAACCTGGACTTTCAACTCGAAAGCGATTAACGTGCCAAGAACATCATTAATCCGCATTCTCAACATATTTGATTATCAATAATTTTATGTTAACATCTTAAGTACAATGTTTCCTGCAAATAAAATTTCATTTCATTTCATTTCATTTGGTCCACCGTGAATATGACATGGATAAGACAAGGATAGAAGACTGACCTTACTTCAAGAATTAAAATATTTCTTTATTTGATTTGAAGTTTATTTTCAGTGTACATTATTTTTATTTAAGTTTATAATAAAAAAGTTTTTATAAAGAATTAAGTCAAGTATCCTTTTGAACATATATATTATTGTAACATAATTGGAAAATTTGGTTTGCTACGTTGCTACTACAAAAAAAATAAATTTACTGAAATAATTATAATTTAAAGTTTTATTAAGACCTTGAAAATAACCTCTGCATCAAAATTGAATTAGAAAGTATTTTGTTTAATTGCATGTCTCAAATTGATGAGTGAATTGTAAAGATATTTACATATATATATATATTATAATAGGCTTAGTACCGACTAATTTCAGACCATTCTGAGGTCCTTCATCAGGGTGAGTACAGTATTAAAGGCGTATTAATAAATAAGTTGACAATGTCTCACGAAAGTTTTAATAGTTTAAATTATAACAAGTTATCTTTTTTTTCACAAAGAAAGTATTGTTGTAAAAAAAATTTTTAACAAAAAAACAACCGACTTCAAAAACACTATTCCAAAACAATAGATATAATATGCAGTAAAAAGGATAAAAATAATTGCGTATTTTTATTCAGTATAATTCTAGTTAAGATTATTGTAATTTTATAACTATGTATTTCTATCATGGATGACAACTCCTCGACAACGGCTCCAAAAATTACAATAATCGTAACTAGATTTAGATTGTATAAAAATACGCAATTATTTTTATACTTTTTAGTGCATATTATTATCTATTGTTTTGGAATAGTGTTTTTGAAGTTGGTTGTTTTTTTGTTAATTTTTATTTTGATTTTTTGATTTTTAGTGAATTTGAAGTACACTAACTAACAACTTGTCTAAATATGGGCAGATATTAGTTAGGATATCATCCTCACCATCTAGATGTGTGGCGGTCCTCCACAGTGCGGTTTTCAAGGAGCTTTCTTCCACGTACTACAAAGCTGTGGAATGAGCTTCCTTGTGCGGTGTTTCCGGGACGATACGACATGGGTACCTTCAAAAAAGCGCGTACACCTTCCTTAAAGGCCGGCAACGCTCCTATGATTCCTCTGGCGTTGCAAGAGATTGTGGGCGGCGGTGATCACTTAACAACAAGTGACCCGTACGCTCGTTTGTCCTCCTATTCCATAAAAAAAAAAGAAATATACAAAATTTTTCAATGCAGCAATGAACTTAAGCGCTTAATTGAAGAGTTCCGTTACTTTGACATGGATCCCGTAATCAGAACCTAACCTAACTCTCACCAAACTATCTTTGAAGTATATCCTTTCCAATAAAAAAAGAATCATCGAAGTCGGCTGGCGCAATATTGAGTTATTCGTAAATTTATCATCCAATTTGCTATACATATGTATACCAAATAAAAAAAGAATTATCAAAATCGGTTCACCCAGTCGAAAGTTTTGAGGTAACAAACATAAAAAAACCGACGAATTGAGAACCTCCTCCTCTTTTGAAGTCGGTTAAAAAGACCTTGAAACAATTTAATATAAGGTAAACATACAATGTGAAAATAAAAACAATACTATCATCACCATCATCATCATCATCAGCCGGAAGACGTCCACTGCTGGACAAAGGCCTCTCCCAAAGATCTCCCCGACGATCGGTCCTGCGCTGCCCTCATCCAACGTGTTCCGGTGATCTCTACTCGGCGAAAGTAATATTGCTACCAAATTACACTACTTTTTCTACGCCTTATGGTTCCAAAGATATCGAGATGAGTCAATATATAGACGGAAATCTGTATATATATATATATATCTACATGATTTAATTGGTTGGGACCTTTTTTTAGGTGACAAAGCCTGTGTCAGAAGATCCCGCTCTTCCAAATCTATAATCACGAAGTAGGTACCTACTTAACACTAATAAGGTGTGGGTGTGTGTGTACCTATGTGTGCGTTTGTGTAAGTGTTTATGTGAATGTGTATTGTGTTCGCTAGTATATTGTGTAATAAGTTTTATAAATAAATAAAGAATAAAGTTCTTAAGAATTTATTGTCATTTTTTTTTTATTAGATTTCGACACTCTCGCGGGAATCAAAATTTATAGGGTATTTTCCGTTGACCAAGAAATATGAAATGGGGCAAGTAATACCTTCTTATCCTGTAAAATCTGAAAACTATGTATTTGTAATTTAACCATAATAAAAATTGTACGGACCTCCGGTGGGCTAGACCGACTCGCACGTGTCAGGTTTTTTAATTTGAATATCAAAATTAGATTACAAACTCAACGGCTCATAGTAAAAAAAGAAAACCAGAAAGTGAAGGTTATTGTTATATAAGGTGTTAGTTTTCTATTACTTATTTATGCAACTGTTGTGTAATAAGGGGTATTAAAACACGAATGTGGGTTGATAATAGTATCAAATGAGTGTTTTAATAGCTAATTATTATCAGTTGCAAACAATACTTTATCTACACCCATTATATGAATCCTCTAAAAGATTATGAAACAGTTAGCTTACTGCTGACATTAAAACAGCCAGTCCCAGTAGTAACTTTATATCATCCATTACTTATTATATACAAATAAACTAGGTATTAATGAAATAATTATTTATTTTATCTACACCCATGCTTTAAATCCTCTATTGTAGCGTTTAAAATATCTGGCGGTGAGCTGTCAAATCTTGAATCGCTCATTTTTTTGCAAACAAAACAATAAAAATATCGAAGAAAAATGGCGTGGATTCGAAAAACCTACTTTTTTTACTTCAAGCGACGTTTTGGTAGCAATGACGTTCGGTAGTGTGGAACGCGCGTAAACGAAAATGTTCTTTTTTTGAAATTCATACAGATACCACGCATCGAGCGAATAAAAAACATAGGAGTGTTATTATGAAATTCAGTACAACATTACATCATCCCTTTGAATGACGTAATGGTTATTAGGACATTGGGTGTTTTAATGTTGGCAATAAGCTAACTGTTTCCGAATATTTAATAGAGGATTTAAAGCAGGGTGTAGATAATATATATTTTATTACACATAATATGATGAGGCATAAAATGCCTGCCGAGTATTGTAGTTCTTAAAATAGACCTTCACATAATATTCACCAGTCACAGAATAGAAATAGAAACCTTAAATTTACAGACGGAACCGTAGAAAAGACGCTTCAGATAATTTCAACATAAAATTACTCCGGTTATACCAGGGCATCAGAAACGTAGAGGAAATCCGCGAAGATCGTCGGCTGCTATAACTCACAGACGCATGAATTATTGATGGCCCCCACAATGCTGGGAGCCGTCGGGATATTACGCGATAAATAAATGGCGTGTTTGTGACGCTTCTAAGAATAGGAGGGATACATACTCGTAGTTATAATGTCTGAAACTTGACGCAAAAGGGTATCATACAATTCAATACTGGATACCTTTGAAATATTAAACTTGTGCTCATTGTTCGGAATCTGTTTTATTCAATTTTTATTCTTCAAGCATCGCTTGCTTTGATTCTTAGAATAAATCGTCAAGTATGCTCTACTGTACCTATTAGAAATTGGTGAAACATTGATACAACTTACAAGTTTTTTTATAACAGAAGACTAAAAGTAGTATGTTTTTTTTATTTATTTATTTTATCTACACCCATGCTTTAAATCTTCTATTAAAGATTTTGAAACAGTTAGCTTATTACCAACATTTAAACACCCAATGTCGTAATAACCATTACATCATCCAAACGAGTGTTGTAATGTTGTACTGAATTTCATAACAACACCATTTGGTTTTTTTTTTCGATCCCATAATGTGCAAAGAGTTTCAACAAACAGCCACATTCTTATTGCTCGATGCGTGATATTTGTAAGAATTTCAGAACATTTTCGTTTACGTGCGATCCAAAAAAATTGGTTGTTCGAAACCCCGCGATTTTTCTTGAAAAAGAGAGCGATTCAAGTTTTGACAGCACACCGCCGGATATTTTAAACGCTCCAATATAACATAATATTCAAGTGAATTTAAATAATTGCACTATACAAAATGTAAATTAGTATGTACTAAAATAAATAATTCTTTCATTAATACTTAGTTTATTTGTATGTAATCAGTAATGGATATTATTAGGTTACTACTAGGACTGGCTGTTTTAATGTTAGCAGTAAGCTAACTGTTTCAGAATGTTTTAGAGGATTTATATTCTGGGTGTAGATAAAGTCTTGTATGCAACTGTTAATAATTAGGTATTACAACATTCATGTGATACTATGATCACACCCACACTCGTGTTTTAATACCCCCTTTTTTATGGAATAGGAGGAGAAATGAGCGTAGGGGTCACCTGGTGTTAAGTGATCACCGCCGCCCACATTCTCTTGCAACATCAGAGGAATCACAAGAGCGTTGCCGGCCTTAAAGGAAGGTGTACGCGCTTTTTTTGAAGGTACCCATGTCGTATCGTCCCGGAAACACCGCACAAGGAAGGTCATTCCACAGCTTTGTGGTATGAGGAAGAAAGCTCCTTGAAAACCGCACTGTGGAGGACCGCCACACATCGAGATGGTGGGGATGATATCCTAACTTGTGGTGTGTCGTGCGAAGGTGGAATTCCGCGGCAGTTGTTATTATTATTACACTACAGATGCATAAATAACTGTAAGAAAACTTTACAGCATTTCTATTTTACAAATTAATACTATAAACTACACTGCCTTTTACAAAGGTTGACAGGTTAAATCATAATGAAATAAGAACGCTTATGATACTTTTTCTATAGATTGTTGCTATTATGGTAAGTATATAAAAAAAGAAGAAGAAGTCCTGAAGAATGTGTGCTTGTGATACATAATTATTAAATAGATATACGTATAGTGTGTATGAATAGTAGTGTTGTGAGTATGTGAGAGTGTTATGAGAAGTGTTTAGTCTTCAGTCTAACGGGCACCGTTCTGAGCTTCGGACATGACCTTCTGGATCACTGAGTTAATAAATTTATTACGGCTTAGGAAAAAAATGTAAAAATGATGTTCTTTAAGTCAGTAAGGTTATTGTTTTCATGTCGTTACATATAATTTTATATATTTAGAAATAAGTTTTCTTTTTCCATATGTGGTAGCTTTTAATTGGCCTTATGTTTCACACATTCACATGTTCTAACTGTATTGTGTTTGTGGCTGTAAGCATCCCTAATAAAAAAAAATACATCATAACGACCTTCGACCGATTGCTGAACCTCTGCCCGTCCAAGAATGGCTTATAGATTCAATATGTAAGCCGTATACCCAATTGTTCATTGCTGGAATACTATGGATCGGATATTGTACCCTGTGAAAATAGCATATACACATATGTGATCCAATTTACAGTCTGGATACTTTGCTCCATTGAGTATAATTCGAGTGATTGCATTGTTTACAAAAAAAAAAATACAAATAAACGTACCTTAGCCTACGTGACTTACATTATAAATTTCCCGGGGATCCGGGTGATCACCTGCGGCGGGTTATGCGGGTTAATTTTAGGCGGGCCCCATACATTTATTCTATTACATCCATAACAGATATTCTGTTACACTTGGATGGATAAAATAAGAATTTACTGTATATCAGAAAAATTGTCATATTTAAAAGTCTAAATAAAAAAAAATGTATATTTAAATCGCATCTAATATATGTTATCGGCGGCTGGTATACCTTTTCTTTTGAAGAAATCCTGCTGAACAGATCTGGAAACACTGCTCAGAAAAGCTCATTTTGGTTGAGTATAAAAATACCCTAAAAATTGCACTGTGAAAGAACGCCACATATCCAGTTTGTAGCATATGGCTTATGTGTTGTTACTGGTAAAATTTAGGGGCAAAGTACATCTATACGTTCCACTAAGTCATAGTAAGCTTAGTAATTTTTAAAAACGGATTTCCTCACTTTTAAACTATTTATTAATTTCGAATTCAAATCTTTTTATTCGAAATAGTATTTTAAATCACTTTTTGAACGAAATTGAAAATTTATGCTTCCGACTAATAACCAATTAAAATTTATTATTAAGCCAATGAATTTATTGCTAATAAGATAACAGACCTCCAATCAATCCATTACTAAATTACTCAATGTGTAATCAGTCACAAACTAATCGTATATGAACGAGACAATACTGAAGATAAACAATTTATAATTAACGTTAGTAATTAATGGAACGCTCGGCACAACAATGATTGAAACTCGTATCAACAAATCTTTTTGTTTACATTGCCGAAATCACGAGTATCACGTACGGGTATCAGGTTGCTTTGTGAAATTGTGAAAATCCATTTGATTGAAAACGTTGGCTAGAAATAATATTATATGGTGGCGATAATTTCGACATCTTCTACTCCATTGCAAATGTTTTATCTATATTTTAACTAATAAAATTTGAAAACAAAATTTTACGAACGATGCGGCACTCAAACCCAATGATATCTCGCGTTCCGTGCTTTTCCAACTGAGCTAACCATTCGAGTGACGTATCGTCACAAAATTTTGAATGCTTTGTTCAACTCTCAGGTTGTGGCTTCATCTATAGGATCTACTTAACAGTTGATAACCTGCTCAACAGCAATATCTGCATATTAGGAAATTGACTTGAGATCTCGCTTTTGTAAATCTAAACAATTTGTTATGTTTTTAAAGTAATAGCCCTTACTTGTGGAATTAATATACAAATAATATTTTGATCGCGAGAGATCATGGGTTCGAGTCCCGCATCGTTCATAAAAGTTTTGTTTTCAAAATTTTATTTTTGTATTAATCCTAGAAGTGAGGGTTATCACTTGAAAAACATAACAAATTGCTTATATTTCAACTGCTTATCGTATTACCGTTTTTCGAAACACTCCCCTTAATGCTTCGCCTATATTGTATCAGAATCTCAAGCAATCGGAAATTCAGAGGTTCTGGACAGTAAAGATACTAGGCTACGAAGAGACTAGGTCTTCAGTAGAGCGAGACAATACCTCAAGTGATCACTTCATATCTGGTGAGCCGTACGCTCATCTGTCCTGCTCTTCCATAAATAAAAAGACTTATCACATCCCAGCGCTCTTTAGGGTATGCACATAATATGACTTGTTACCCTCATTTCTGGGCTGGTGCACACCAGTATCAGTTCGAAACATTTGACTCCGTGCAGCATAGAGCTGGTCAAATTATTGTGGCTTCAGTACTCTGTGAATAACACGATCGATTGTCATAGTAGCAACTTTCTTCCATGTACAACAAAGAATGGATTGAGCTTTCTAGTGCGATGATTTTAGGACAATACGGCATTTATCTTTAAAAATGTGGTTCCTCTGGTGTTGCAGGGAATATGGGCTGTGGTGATCACTTTATACTTGATGATCTTTTAGCTCGTTTGTCCTCCTCTCTTCTTCTTTCACTCTACTATCTTCTACGGCAATTATTTCACCTGATTCCTATAGCTCCATCAACACATCTCTTATATATCGGCTTTAAATAAAAATAGGGAACTATAAGTCTAGACTTAATTTCCATTGATTGAATTAATTTATTTATGACCGTTTGATCCTTTTACTGTCAACATTTCAGCTGTTTATTCTTTATATTGCGATTTATGATATACAACCTGAGAGACAGACGGCTGGATATAGAATATATTTTTCACTACCGAAAAGTAAACAAATCCAAAGTATATGCTTGGCACAAAGTCGAATAATCTTACTTTTGTAGTTAAAACTATTAAAATTTTCTCAGATATTGCGTTAGGAACGCATATATTTATCTCAATTGGTAACAAACTATGACAGTGATTTTATAAAATACTAGCTGACCCGACAGACGTTGTTCTGTACATAATAAATAATACACTGTTTTTTATGGATTTGTCAACAATATTTCATATCATCAATAATGATTTCTTTATATATGCTCCTAGAGACTTACGGCCGTTCCCAATATTCAGTCTATCTCTTACTTGAGATAATAATCGTAACTATCGTTGACTTTTCTGTCCCAATAAACTTATCGACGGTAACTCACCTTATCCTTACACGCTGTCTGTCAATGGGACGACGTATAGCTTACCAGCGATAGAAGTTTGTATGGAAATTTCAGTTCACACGTAGAATTGCTTGTTAGCCTAAGTTGAAGCTAGATTGTAATATAAGTGGGGCAACATTATAATAATTATTTTATTATTTTCGATACAGAAAAAACATCAATTACAATTTAAATGTAACCTAAATTTATGAACGAAGCGGGATTCGAACCCACGACCTCTCTGGTTCTGTCCGAGAGCTCTTCCACTGAGACAACCGTTCGAACGGCGTAACCTTCATAAGTCTTGATACGTCTTACAATCTGAGAATTCAACAAGACATATCAACATAACGTGTCTCGGATGGATCGCGAGAGGGTTCGAGTCCCGCATCGTTCTATAATTTTGTTTTTAAATTTAATTTGTGTTCTGTACTAACATCTATAAATCAATATTCTTACATCCTATTATCAACGTAGATAAAAGGTTAAGCCATAGATGTATTTATTGCCTAACTTAAACAAATTTGTATAACAAACCCTTTGAGAGTAACAAACATGTATCATTCAAGACGCCCACAAGTGGAATATTCAATTATATACTACAAAAGCAATTTATATAAAGGCTACCGTTACAAAATTGCTTCCAAGCAAAGAATCAGTGTCTCGGAACGCAAGGGGCGAACGTAGCTCATGATTGATCCGACGTTAATTCTCTCTAATCCACTTAGAACGTCTTCCGGAATAAGTATGAGTGACGCGGTGTAAATGCCGATCTGGCTGAGGCAGTTTGTGTGGCCGGGTAAAGGATTTGTGTTGCTATACTCGATGATAGTTAGTTCCATAGGTTGAATAGGGGCGAAAGTGAGTGGATTATTTGCTGATAAGTTCTTCATCATCGTAATGTCCCTGATAGTCGAGCAGTATGAGTTACTGTTTGATTATCAAGCAGCAAATTGTCGTTGATTTATTTGGAGAAAACTGCAACAGGCAATGAATGCTCTTGTATTTTTATAGCAGAGGTGCAAATTACACAGCATACAGACACATACCCATTATTATTTACCATTGGGAGGCTCTTTTGCACAGGATGTCAGCTAGATTATGGGTACCACAACGGCGCCTATGTCTGCCGTGAAGCAGTAGTTTGTAAACGTTACTGTGTTTCGGTCTGAATGGCGTCGTAGCTAGTGAAATTACTGAGCAAATGAGACTTAACATCTTATGTCTCAAGGTGACGAGCGCAATTGTAGTACCGCTCAGAATTTTTGGGCTTTTCAAGAAACCTGAGCGGAACTGCAGGAAGGCAGGGCGTATCAATTATCATCAGATGAACATCCTGATCATCTCGTCTCTTATTTTTATTAAAAAAAATACATGAACGTGTGGGTACGTATTACAAATATGAATCTACCATCGCTCATAAAGCAAGGGACGAATGAAAATTCGACTGCACGTTTCTGTATATTGAATGTGTTATAAATAAATGGGCAGGGGTGGTAACGTACTATCAAATTAACATCATCCTCATTTCTTCATATTAAATATAATTAAAATTGAGCCAAGCCCCCTTCGCCATCTGAAAATGGCTTAGCTCTTTTTGACACTGAGAATATCCTCTCTGGCTCTCTGAAGGAGTGCTAGTGCGGTATATAACCCATGTAGGACACGCATTACCGATGCACTCCTTTATGCCATGGGCTGGTGTGTGCGTTTATGTCAGGGGATATTTCTGTTCTTAACGCCTAAATATCCTTAAAAGATAGTACCTATTCGTTCTCGAGCTGTACCATCCGCAAATCTACGCACGCCTGTATTGGTCCCACAGCATTAACGCAAAGATTAACCACCTTGTTAGATTCTGTGTTGCAGCAGATGTACACCGCAGATACCGTGATTCTTGGCAACTGTGATCATGCGGGAAGATCTGTTAATACTCGGGAAGACTTTTGTAAGGTTATTGTTGACTTTTGTTAGTTTGGGAGGTTATTACGCCTTGGACTTTCTGTTGAACTCACATCTAGACGGCTATCTGGTTATCTTTGACCCTCCTTAGGGTCTTTGAATCACTGCCTGTCCCGGAGTACCACGCTGATCATGCACTTGCAATGGCCCCGCTTTTTAAGTAGCCGCTGACCGTGGCACTATAGGTCGGTAGACTGGAATGAGATGCCAGCATGTAACAAACATACAACGGATAACTTTCAGTCAAATTGAGCTTCTATATTATTTCGTGTCTATCTTCCTTATCACCAAGGAATTTAGAATTGCATCGTTTACCGTCCACCGCTAACAACGAAAAACATCAATGCGTAAGGAAATCTATTTTTAATTTAGGATTAAAGTATTCAACTTCACCATGTAATTATTATATATTATGTATTCATAATCATCTATTTCATAAAGACGAAGTAAAATAGGAAAAGTTATATAAAGCAGTTGAAAAGCGCAGGCAGAAGATCAGTTTCCAAGTTAATCCTACCCCGTACCAGGATTAGCTCTTACAAACGTCTCCCGGTAACCAAGTAATACGACCTTTTCAAATTTCCCTCAAGGAAAGCCTTAGCAGTGCGTATTGAGATACTCGCGTTTCCAATATTGTGCCATCCGGTTCCGGTTCCATATGCAGTGGATTAAGTTTCGATTTTGCCTTCGGTAAATATAGAATCGTTTGACGAAATGTATTTTGTGTTGCGAAATTGCAATCTACTCTCAATATTATAGTTGGCATCGCGAAATTGCTTTTGGTATAAAATGAAATATTTCTGTGTGTTCTCTGCTGGTTTTCATAGTTCAATGATTCCTTCAAAAGTTAAAGAAGTCATAAACGAAATTAGTTGCTATAATTTGCAGTGGAATACTCATAATGTATATAAATAGAAATAAAAGCGTTCCTTATTACTTATCAAAATATATAGTTTAGAATGAAATGAAGTTTTTTATAAGAAAGATTGTTAGTATCAGCAGAATTAGCAAATGTTATAATTTTTATTACTACTTTAATGTACTTACTTACATCACTAACTTTTGTTGAATTAGATCAGGTCACGAAAGTTAATGTATTTTTTTTATTTCTGTTTTATTATATGATTATTATTGTTCTCCGGAAGACCAGCGCTGATCATATCACCTATGGCTATGAACAGTATTATGCTGAGGTGAATTCCACTTCTGCAATTTAATAAAAATTGTAAATAACTTTACTTTTATACTAGAAACCTTAATTATTAAGTTTAAGTAAGTTGCAGAATAAATTATTTTTCTTTTTTTCTTTCTTAATAAATACACATAATAAATATTTATGATTTTGTTTTGTTAGATAGCTGAAAATTTTAAATTAAATTTATATTATAAAGTTTGTGGTAAGTTTTAACTAACGACATTCAATACTTTTATATATCGGTTTTAGGCAGTAATTACTATCACCTTCAAAATTTATACTTTATATTTTTAAGCTACATAATAGGGCAATTGATTAAAGATAATCAAAGTCACACATATACATTTAAATATACAAGTTTATTACTAGTAGCCAGATAAAGTAATCATAATAGCAACGAGGCACAAAGCTATTATATACAATGTAATGAAAGGGATTTTTAATAAAGAAAGAATAAGTGTCATGAAAATTTCATAAAGCTCAAATACAGCTAGAACACATGGTTCTATTAAGAAGTTTCGAAGCCCACCTTCCTGCTTTATCAATAGATATTTAGTTGGCTACAGTTTGCTTAACTATCTTGCAACCACGTGAAATGCTTGCCTTTAAGAAGTCTTCATCACTTCAACATGACAAATAGTTTCATGATTAGATCATCTTCATCAACGAAATCAATCGATCATCAAGCGAAAAAAAAATTCTAATCAATTCCGATCTATAAACAGCGGAGATGTTAGGAAATCAAACATACAGACAACAGTCGTTTTGAAGAGGTTCGTTGAAGTCGCCGGAAATTATAGCTTTTTAATAATAATTAATAATTAACGAACATGTGACAACAATGAATCATACCAAAAAACCAGTTCTTTCACTTTTATGTCTGAATAAAAATACTTTATAAAAATGCTTTCTATGTCTGTTTGTTCCAGCCATTCTCCGAAAATGCTGGACCGTGCCTAAGGCGAAGAAACTTTTAGTGGAAGATACTTCATATTCACAGAAGTAACCTGGCTATTTTATATTAATTATAGGATTGCGAGAAAAGATTCTATGATTAGATACCCGTTTTTATAATTTTTTCCCCTTTCTGCGTAAACGAACCACCGCTCAATAAATAGGCTATGAAGAACGGAAATTAAAACCCATTTTAATTTTTGCATGGCTAAGCATTATAAAAAACGTTTTGACCGAGTGTCTTCAACTACCATCAAGTGTGCCCTATAATTACTTTCGACTTAGAATGGGCAAACCATACTACGTCATGAGCTACTTAAATATTATTGTTTCAGAAAAAAAAACATGTTTAATAGGCTTAGATTTTCTCTCGCATACAAAATAAAAAATGAAGCCTTGTTTTTTTTCTCAAAAATCCTTGTATTTTGTAAATATTCACTATGTCTTTTTGGTGTTTGAGAAAAAATTGTAGTTAAAAGTCAAAAACCAATTCGTTCACAATATTAACTAGTGAACCTATGTCTGTTACGTCTTTTGGTCAACAAGTTTTTTACTCAACAATAAAAAAATGAATGGCATTTGTAAATGTGACGTCACAGAAAAACAATTTAATTGCACAGCAAATGAAGCAAAAATCACAGTCACCGTACAACATCCCCGTTACAAATGTTACTTTGTGAATCGCAATAGCTTTGACATAGACTTAGGTAAGACTAGATCGCTCAATACGTCGAGACTAACTTGGAAAGCGTGCAAATATAAACAACTCAATATTTGAAAAGTATTTGCCATCAAATTATACGTTGAAAGAAGTTCTTCAAATCAAACATTAAGTTATTGAGCTGCAGACATTTCAGTGACGCCTCTTTTTATTATTCTGAAAACAGTAGGAAAAAACAGATTCACGGTTCAAACACAGCATGGGAATCTGCTAGGTCCAACTAAATTTCGGTAATTACCGTTTACAAATGATGCTGAAAGATTAGATCGTTACAAGGACTCAAAAAAATGCAGTAACTCAAAAAAATCAACAAACTACTGAATCGTGGAGAAAGATTGGCTAGTGAATGTGTGCAAAATAACAGAGAGTGGAGATTTAATTAAATTATGTTTTTACTATTTCACATCAAAATTCGGATATGTAAAAGCTTTTTTCTAGTACCATTTCGTAATTTACTCAAAACAAATCTTTAAGCCTTTCGTTTATAATGATCATTCCAAACGAGTCAACTGAACTACGATGAATACTTTTAAAATAGTTCCACTGACATTGCGCATGGGCCATAGATAGCGTCCACAATTAGCACGTCAATTTTACTTTTATAAACCTTAAAAAAATATATTTCATGGTCATATATATTCCATTGCATGTAGTTAGCCATTGTAATACTCGACTATGTTAATACAAATTCCTTCCTTCAAAATTTTTCTTCAAATAAACCCAAAATCTAGCTCGTGGGAATTTCAACTTATACTGGAATTCGGCTGAAGTGCTTATTATCGTAGAAAGCTTAACTGGTTATTTTAACTTACTCTGTCTATATTGCTATTTGGTCTACGGCTTTAAATTACAACGCCTTTCCTTTTACCCGCTTTCTTTTAATTTAATCCCTTTGTTACAGCTGCTTCTTAATAAGGCTGTTTGTGCTCACTGTACGAAATTATTGCTGTTATATTTACTATAAAAACGTGTTCCATTTCTAAATGATATAGTTATACGATGTTCTTTATACCTAGTCTTGCCATAATTACTGAAAAAAATAAAGTGTATTCGTTTAATACATAAATATAAAAAAAATTAACTATAAAATGCTTATTCGAAGTGGTCGCCATTGGCTGCAATACAGTCCTTTAAACGTTGAGGCCAATCAATACAAGGACGCACTCTTTCCATGGGAAAATTCTTCACTGCCAGTTGTACCGATTCTTTTAGGGACACTAAATTATCATGGTGTTTAGAACAAGCCGTACTCTCTACAACTGACCATAAATCATAATCCAGTGGATTAAGATCGGGACTAAACAACGGCCAGTCTTCAGCTCTCATGAAGTCCGAAACGTTGGTTTCCAACCAAGACTGCGTAGACCGAACTTTATGACCCGGCGCAGAGTCTTGCTGGATGTACCATTCTTCGTTATTGAACATGGTGTTGTTAAGGGGCTCCACTACCTTCTCAAGAATGGCATCTTGATACACTTGTGCTGATGTTTTGATACCTTTTTCACAATGGCTCAGTCACACCTTCATAGCTAATACCCCACCAAACCATCACTGAAGCCGGATAGCATTTTGAGCATAAATACGGCCACTTTGTTTGTTAAAATGTTGCTTAGTTGTAAAAAAATGCTCATTCGTAAACAATTTTTTTCTGTGACCTCCCTTTGTGTAACGCTTCAGTAGTTGTTTCGATTTTACCACCCTATTCTTTTTTAAATTATCAGTTATGAAAAACGTCTCTTATAGACTGCAAGTCCTAAGTCATCTTTTAAAATACGCGACATGGTTCCAGGTGCTATCTTCATCTCCCGAGATAAAATATATTGCTTTCGGACAGGATTTCTTCAAATTATTTCTAATTTTTGTAAATTTCGCAAATTTTTCTCTTGAATCAATTGGACACGTGTTTCGCCTCGTCTCATTCCAGATTTTGCCAAGTCAACATCTCCTGAGAATGCCTCGTGTAGAGTTAAACACGTTTTGAATTGATTAAAGACAATAACTAGCGGAATTCACATTCAATTTAAATCACAACTTTTGGATAAGTATGGATTTCCGCAAAATAAGGCCTAATTAAATAAGAAAAAAAATTTACCAAAATAAATTCACTAATGATTTAAAGTAGAAGCAAATACACAAAAACCTACCAACCACTTTAAATATATCACAATTCGTTCCGTCACATAAACCGGTAACAACCGGCTCTAACTGCTTCCGAGCGGTTGTAACACAATAAAAGGCAATACTACGATTCGTGTCACGTCCGTTGTCGTTCGGGAATCGGAATAAGCCTATCTAGGATTAAACCTAAATCCTGGAGCTGCGTAACTGTTGTTTCACTGCGTTTCCGACGAATCGATTTCTATCGAAGTTACAATGTTGGTACTACTGATAGATTGCAAGCATTCAAATCGACCTAACGTACATGTTCTAATCTTAAAATAATTTGTAAACCTTATGCATAAACCAACACACAATTAGTGTAAATACTTTCAGGAACGTAAATTTACGTTTTCGTATTATTCGGAATGTATATTATGATGAATGAGATTTTCCTAGTATTTGGTGGAAAACTTGAGTCTTCCTCAGGCTATTTTTTACCCCAATCGACGCCCTCACTAGAAAAAAATACAGGGTTTTTCTGTAGACGTAGATGAGTTGACATTTCCTTTGTGCTTGAAATATATTATAATACAACGAAAAAAGGTTATTTAAAGTCCAAATAAATCTGTAATATTTATATTAATTCCATTTTTTTTCGGGAATTTTTGTGATATATATACGCTTCATGACTGACTGACACCAAATATACAAATAAAATGGCTGTCTACATGGCCTTCTATAAGTTGAGAACGGCTTGCATGATCTTTATGACAATTGGTGTGGATTACATCATGTGAATAGCTAATGGATAATCTATACACTCGCATTAAAAATTATTGTAATCGTGCATCTTCCGAAAAACAGAAAAGAATGTACTTTCCTACCCAAGGTGTGTCTAAATCACGTCTAAACTGTGTAGTTAAGGTATGAATATATAACAAATAGACAAACTTTATTATACATTTTGAGCTCTGTTTTGTTCTGCTATCGTTGCGAAATTTCTGGAAGATTCCATTCCTGGAAATTCGACTTCTACTTTGAAATATATATAAGTGTTATTTTAGAGTTACGCTAGTAGTTGTTTTTTTTTACTAAAATAATTGACGAGACGAGCAGGACGTTCAGCACTCAGGATTCTAGAAAAACCCAAAAATTCTGAGCGGCACTACAATTGCGCTCGTCGCCTTAAGACATAAGATGTTATGTCTCATTTGCCCAGCAATTTCACTACCTATGGCACCCTTCAGACCGAAACCCAATAATGGTTACACATTACTGCTTCACGGCAGGAATAGGCGCCGTTGTGGTACCCATAATCTAGCCGGCTTCCTGTGCAAAGAAGCCTCCCACTGGTAAAGAAGTGATATAATAGAGGTAAAATAGCAGAGGTTAGGGCTTGTCCTGGCTGATGAAGTAGCGGGCACAGCTATTAATATTACGAACTACAATTATGAATTAATTAATTCCGCAGTAATTGCTTTCGTTTCAGACTGGTGTCAACACTTCAATAATGGAGTGGGACATATAAATATAACAAGAGGGTGACACGTAACTTATCAATGGATCAACATTCAGCGGAGCGCCTGATCAAATACACAATACAATAATGTACGATACCCGCGTCACGATACAATTTCACGCGTATTTAGTTTCGTATCTCGTACATTACTTGTGGTTGGATTTACTTGCTTGGTACTGTTCTAAATAATGGAGCAATGGTCGGGAAAACTTAGCAAATTATAAAGAATATAAACTTATTAGCACTTCAATAATCCCACTTTTGCCTTCTATGTATGTACGTTGTTTTTTGTTGATAATACTCGGTGCTGTTTCACATTTGACAGGCTACTTTGGCAGCCTGACATAAAACGAGGTCCTGATCAGTGTATCACTTAATCTGCCTTAGCTTAGATTTCTTAGAAAGCAACAAATCTTTTAACGCACTTGGAAGCTTGATTATACCTTTTGCTGGTTTTTACTTCCTTATTAAACTGCCCTTTTGACCAAAGCCTGACAGTCCTATTGAATATTACGCGAAACTTACTACTACTAAATATAAAAAATTAATATAATATAATATTGACACACTTTTACACAAATTATCTTGCCCCAAACTAGGCATAGCCTGTACTATGTGTATAAGAAAATGATATATTTAATACAATATACTTACTTAAACATACATAAATACATATTAACATCCATGACTCGGAAACAAACATCCATATTCAT
Source organism: Leptidea juvernica (assembly GCA_949711755.1). Classification (NCBI taxonomy): domain Eukaryota; kingdom Metazoa; phylum Arthropoda; class Insecta; order Lepidoptera; family Pieridae; genus Leptidea; species Leptidea juvernica. The sequence continues at coordinate 11,197,707 of CATIXQ010000002.1, read as the reverse complement.
CATTTAAATGATTGCACCTACCGGGATTGGAACACGGGACCTCTATCTAGATTAGTAGTCAGGGTCACTAACCATTCGGCTATATCGGTCGTCATTTATAATTTAATTTTAAACTATGATTTTATTAGATTATCTCGCTAGATTCTGCACCTCTTTACATAGTACTAAGTTGGCTGGAAGTCAACGCACCGGATTCTATAAGAGCTGAAGGCCCTCGTCTACCCTGGATCTGAATCCCTTGTATAACAAACATGAAATGATCAGATTTAGAAGACACGACCTGCTCTAAATGAAACGGTGACGTAGAGTTGCTTAAGAAATCTCTAGAACAAACATAGACTAAATTTTACATGGACACAGCGTGTATATCAATAGTGGCCAGAAATATTTAGGGCCTGTTTTAAACATATTATATATATATTTTAGTTTATTTTCGAGCTTCAGTAAATAAATACATAATTTATTTATACTTATATTACTATCCGTCATGAAAAATGAAATATGTTTATTATTATTTTTTTTTTATTTATAATTTCACAGTTTCATTTTTATAGTATAGTTAGATAATTGTTAAAATTATTAAATTTATTTTAATTATTAAATTAAATTATTATTAATTTTATTTCAGTGTTAGTTTCTTTATTGAAAAGTTTTAATTTTATATTGTATGATATTAATCTTTTAAATAAATTAGTGTAAAAAAATAATATATAGGTGGTATATAGTAAAAATGCATTTATTTTTAACAGAATTTATGGACAGACTATTTATATAAAAATAAGAATTTAGCATACAATTTTATACATTGATTTTCATGAATTCGGTAAATATATCATACAAGCACGATTAACTTGTTAAGTTTGTGAGTTTGTACGGCAAAAGTTACTTTAGCCAGCTACAATAGAATTGAATGTGCAACCCACAATTTATAACGGACTAACCAAACAATGTAACACAGTCGATGTTGGAAACTATTAAACTTGCAGTGGACGTGTTTGCAATAGTAATTTAAAGTTGAATCAAATAAAAAATGAGAGATCGAAACTGTGACACAGAAGCGAATCCAAATGTTTGTGAATACAGTGTGACGAGAATCTAAGTGGGAAATAATAAAAAGTAAATAATTAATAATATTTAAATAAAACACTTTTCAAGGATTAAAATGCGTATAATTGTAACTTTTGTACATTAGATTTTTGTGTAAAAGTTACATATTTACTTAAGTTAACCCGACTTCTATTTTGGCATAAGCTAAAACATGGCTTTGTTATTATAATAATTGACTCCGTTGTATCTACCACGTACTTTAATTTAGATTAATAAATCTGGTAAAAAAACAAATAACATCACACTGATGAATTCTTTTTTTTTTAATTTATTTATCCTATTATATTATTGATATACTAACTTGGTCAACTTAGCATCTAGAAAACCACAAAGGTTACAATTACTGCTTATAATTACTTAATTATACGTCACTACTTAAGCTATTAACATCTTTTTTAACAAAACATAATATCATTTTGGAGGAACTCAATATGGTATTCGAGGTCTAGCAAATGACTGGCTTAAAAGTTATCTTTCATACCGCACTCAATACGTTGAAATTGCTAAATTAAATAATAAACAAGAAGTAATACCTTATCGATCAGAACTTAGACTTGAAACAAAAGGTGTACCACAAGGAAGTATATTGGGTCCACTTCTATTCATAATCTACATAAAAGACTTACGTAGCATTACTACTTATAACTGTACACTTTTTGCTGATGACATCTCTATTGTAATTAAATGTAACAATGAATTGACATATGATATAGAAATTAATAAAACAATAAAGGACACAATTGAATGGCTTACTGAAAATAACCTGACTGTAAATATAAAAAAAAACAATGTTTATGCAGTATTATAATCAGAATGGGAAAGGAAAAGATATTAATGTTAGTTATCATACTGAGAATATTAAAGAAGCACAACTTGTCAATTTTCTTGGTATTACTTTAGACAGCAACTTGTCCTTCAAGTCACATGTTGACAAAATTACCAAAAAGTTAACCAACATGTATTTGTCCTCAAACGCGTATCAAAAACAATAGGTGAAAAAACAGCGCTAATGGCATATCATGCATTCGTGGTTTATGCTTTAAGATATGGATTGGTCATATGGGGCAACTCGGTGAGCATAGGCCATTTATTTTTTGGGACAGAAGAAGTGTATCAGGGTGGTTTGTGGAGCCGGCCCCCTAGATTCTTGTCGACCGTTATTTAAAAAATTGAAAATTCTATCGCTGACATGCCTATACATTTATGAGATAAGCCTATTTGTTCAAAAACATATGTGTGATTTCTATACAAAAAAAGCCAGATGGTATCCAAATAAACTCATAATGCCTTTCTGTAGAACTGCATCTTTTAGTAGAAATTGTTACAGCATGTCTGTGAAAATATATAATAAATTGCCCAATGAATTGAAAGATTTACCTTTCATAGTTTTTAAAAGAAGACTGCATCCGACATGTTTCGGTATAACAGTAGTGTTTAGACAATTTTGTAACATATTTTGCATGTGAATTGACGAAACATATTGGATTATCGATAGTATTATGTTAACATATTAAGTACAATGTTCCCTGCAAATTTCATTTCATTTCATTTCATTTCATTTCATTTCATTTCATTTCAT
>CATIXQ010000002.1:11143752-11194921 GCA_949711755.1 Leptidea juvernica | reverse complement strand
ATTTCATTTCATTTCATTTCATTTCATTTCATTTCATTTCATTTCATATAAATTAAATTAACAACAGTGAAAATGTAGTACGACTTAAAATGAATAAATATGACTTAGCAAGTTCATATTATCTTAGCTGCTATAGTTTTTTAATAGGTAATCCTTTAATCTATAATTATTGTTTAATTAATTAAATAAAGTATAAATAATTTATTATTAAATTAAACTTATTTCTTTTAACTATAATTAAGAGCTTCCACCTTTTAAAATCGGTTGATAAGACGAACTCATAAAGAGGATAGCGTGATATGGTCCCGGTGCCGGTGAGGTGAGAGTGGTAGTACTGTGGTATAGTGAGCTAATACCTATTGTCAATTATTTGCATAATACATTGCATTGCTTGAGTATCAATCACCATTAGCTTTGCTTATCTCGTAAATCAATGATTTAAAAACTTGCGTTTGATAAGATTACTAGAAAAACTAAAAAATACCGGCCGCACCTTTTCTGAACCGATACGACTGTGTTAGCCTCAAGCTTAGAACTACTCCCATCTTAAAGGATAGCGACCCATCTCTTGACCCCTGGTGTTACCAATGTCCTTGGGCAGTTGCCTCACCACCTTCATCACGTGACACTTTTGCCCCATTGCCCCCTCTTATGAATAAAAATACCTACAAAATTCCTGAGATCTGAGATCAAATGTATCACAAGCTTAATATATTATTACAGTTTCTGTTGTTCCATTGTTTATTTCTATTTTACTTTGAAATAATCAATGTATTGAGTCCGCGCCTGGACTCATGAAAACCGTAGCAAAAAGCCTATGCTCTACTTTAAAATTGAGTTTGGAATGGCCTGTTCGCACCGTATCATGACTTTTTCAGTTGAATAAAATGAAATTTTTACACCAGTGGGAAAATGGCAACTTTTTAAAATGGCTTTTGACTAATTTAAATACATTTCATGTCGGACTCGTTCAATGTGTTTTGTGAATACCAAATATAATACTGTTAGTTAGATTGCACCAATAGCTATTATTTGTCTGCTGAAAATAATTTTCCTCAGAAAGTTTATTGAAGTAGGCGTTACTTTGCGGAAATCCATAACTATCCAAATGTCTTGAGTTTTTCTTTAGTGTTAATTCCGCCAATATTTGTCCTTTAAACAATTATATATTCTATGTATGTCTCGTGCCAGATTTTGGCGAGTCAACATGTCCTGAGGATGCCTTGTGTAGAGGCGAAACACGTGTCGAATTGTTTAAAAGACAAATATTGGCGGAATTAACACTAAAGAAAAACTCAAAACATTTGGATAATTTCCTGATGAATAGCTATAGGATAGAACTTTTGTATGTATAGGTACTTAGTCGTTTTATTGATAATAAAGTGTATATTTTACTATATGGAATAACAGGATACACCAGCGAACCTGATTACCTGACCAAATCAAAATGGTTCTTCAACAGGTTTACAAGAGTGTTGCTTGACTGACACTTTCTGGTACGCTATTGCCCATGTCCTGTCCCTTGTCGTATCAACCTAAAAACACTGCAACAAACATCTTTGAACAGTTTTGTTGTAAATTAGCACGGGGGCCGAGATGGTATTTTACCAGTCGGAAGCTCCTTTGCTCAGGATGCCGGCTAGATTATGGGTACCACAACGGCGTAACAGTAATGTGTAAGCATTACTCTGTTTCAATCTGAAGGGCGCCGTAGCTAGTGAAATTACTGGGCAAATGAGACTTAAATCTTTTGTCTCAAGCCATTCAGAATTTTTGGGGATTTTCAATTTTCTTGTCCCTTATTTTCATAAGTAACTATAAAATATACAGAAGCGAAGCTAATTGTTTTTGCCGGTCCTAGTTTCTTGTTAGCTAATTAGGTAGTCAGCTAACATTTGTCATGAAGTATTAAATTACTGGGCAAATGAGACTTAACATCTTTTGTCTCAAGGTGACGAGCGCAGTGGTAGTGCCATTCAGAATTTTTGGGGATTTTCAATTTTCTTATCCATTATTTTCATAAGTAACTATAAATACAGAAGCGAATGCCCTGTGCATCCCCGGGGCGTAAAAAGAATAGGTTAGTCTCAGGCCCAAGGGTGACGTAAGAGGCGACTACGGGCTTATTGAAAGTGGGAGAGTCACGCTACCGTCATTGGACGTCAGCACAATCGGGCCAGACTCGTCCGGGTTACTTACCACACTCGCACAGAATACCGGCGTGAAGTAGCGGTTTCGTGCCGGTATATTTTGCAAAAAGTTGTGTCGGGGACCGGGGGCCATTCCCCCCCCCCCCCCTTCCCCCAACAAAATATGAGAGCGGTATTTAAACAAAAATTACCCCAGGAGGGTACCGGCTCTAATAGAGCCGGAGAATCCCTCCCCGACCATTCGCGCTCGGGCTGCCCCTCGTTTTCTGGGCAGGGCACAGTACCGCGTATGTCACAGGACAAACAGGGCATTAAACGTCATATTTAACGTACCCCGGGTATAAAATTGAGCACAATTTAAATTTTTTGCCTCATACCAGGGTATCTGCTGTCGCCGTCTCGGCAATTTTGAGGGTAGGGACCTGTCTACTCTCTGGCTCCGCGTAGATTTAGAGGTCCGCGTCCGCATCTATGCGTGTGTTTACAGGACCCATAGTGGTTACGCAGAAACCGATCATCTCATGGGCTGCGTGCAAACGGCAATTGACGACGTGCTTGCACAGATCCCCTCCGGTAAAATCGTAGTCTTGAGTGATTTCAACGGGCACAATGCCGAATGGCTTGGATCACGTACCACAGACTACGCAAGGCGATCTGTGCACAATTTTGTATTGGCGTATGGTCTGTCCCAATTGGTTGAGTCGCCTACGCTGCTCCCGGATGTGGATAGCCACATGCCGTCCTTATTAAATCTTCTGCTGACTACACATCCCGATAGTTACCAGGTCTCTGTCGACGCCCCTCTCGGAACGTCCGACTATTGCCTGGTCAGGAGTGGAGGCAAAAGAGAAAGCCGATCTCTTGTGCGCTCTTTTCGCCTCCAACTCGACTCTTGACGACAACGGAAAAACACCGCCGACCATTCCGCGGTGTCGGAGCTCTGTGCCTGAAATACAGTTCAGACAGAAAGTTAGGCGTTAGGCGTGTTAGGCGAGCTCTGTTTTCGTTGGACGTCAGGAAGTGCTTAGAACGTGTGCTCCTTAGTTGACGCCGGTGCTAACGCGTCTATTCCGGCACTCTTATTCCAAAGGCGTAGTCCCTGACTCATGGAAGTCAGCCCTTGTCCATCCGATAAAAAAAAAGGAGACAGTTCGGATCCGGCAAACTACAGGCCTATTGCTATTACCTCCCTGCTCTCCAAAATCATGGCGAGCATAATTAGGCGCCAGCTTTTAGTATATCTAGAGGGTCACCATATGATCAACGACCGACAATACGGCTTTCGCTATGGTCGTATACACGGGCCATGCAGGTCTCTCTCGGGAAAACGTCGACCAGTGCCGGGAGAAACTTGTGTCTTCTATCGAGTCCTCTCTCGAGAAGGTCGCGGAATGGGGTAAATTGAACCTTGTCCAATTCAACCCCCAGAAAACTCATGTTTGCGCGTTTACCACAAAAAAAACCTCATTTGTCTTCGATAACACTTCCCTTAAAGCCTCGCCTAGTATCGGAATACTGGGTCTCTAAATCTCGAGCGATTGCCAATTCCGTGGCTATCTGGAGGGCAAAGCGAAATTGACTTCGAAGAAGCTGGGCGTCATCAATAGAGCACGGCAATACTTCAAGACGGCCCACATTCTAGCTTTCTGCAGGTCCGGCCACACATGGAGTATTGCTGTCATCTCTGGTCTGGCGCACCCCAGTATCAGCTCGATCCATTTGACCGCGTGCAACGCAGAGCAGCTCGAATTGTCGGGGACCCAGTGCTCTGCGAACGGCTGGATCACTTGGCGTTGCGTAGAGACGTCGCTTCATTATGGTGCCTTCTACCGCATTTATCACGGGGAGTGTTCCGAAGAGCTGTTTAACCTGATTTCTGCCGCCGAATTCCACCTTCGCATGACACGGCACAAGTTAGGGTATCATCCCCACCTGGATGTGTGGCGGTCCTCCACAGTGCGGTTTTCATGGAGCTTTCTTCCACGTACTACAAAGCTGTGGAATGAGCTTCCTTGTGCGGTGTTTCCGGGACGATACGACATGGGTACCTGCAAAAAAAGCGCGTACACCTTCCTTAAAGGCCGGCAACGCTCATGTGATACCACTGGTGTTGCAAGACAATGTGGGCGGCGGTGATCACCAGGTGACCCGTACGCTCGTTTGTCCTCCTATTTCATAAAAAAAGCGAAGCTAATTGTTTTTGTTGGTCCTAGTTTATTGTTAGCTGAAATTTATCATGAAATGTTAAAAATGTGTATGAATGGTATACTTATGTGCTTCGTATTAAATTGTATAAGGTTTCTGTAAAAATAATATAATATTATTTTCAATGACAAAATAATGTATGAATACGCTTGGAATACATTACAGATATGATCGCACGATAAACAGATACAAAGTGCCACAAAGGGTACGTCTTTTTGATGTTCTCAATGTAAGGATGTTTGGGAGATTTTCAATTTACTTTATATTGCGAGGCTCGGGGATTATTTTTGTGACATGTACTTTTGCTGTGAGTAATGTAAAATGTTATTTTTTTAACTAATATTACGATAAAAATACAAAGTCCTTGCAACTGGATTAAATGGCTCTAAAAAACCAGTAGGATTCTGCAAATAATTTACCAGACGTCACGACGGTCAGTAATTTTCTTCTTACTTGGTACACATCACTTGTTACACTATTACTGATCATTAACAATACACTAGTAGTTAAGTAATAATACTATGCGTAAGGAAATTGATAGGAGGATAGTAAATACTTGGAAGGGATACTGGTCCCTCAGTGAAGTTATTAAGGATAAGGGATTGCCAATTAAAGAGAAAAGGAAGCAAATAAAATGAATATTTGTCAAAACAGCATAGAAAGAAGCGTAATCGGAGTTAAAAGAAGAGATAAAGTTAAATTGGAAGATATAAAAAGTATGACTAAATTCAAAGACGCAAAATCAATATGCAGAACACTGGAATGGCGATGGATAGGACATATGTTAAGAGAAAAACAAGAAAAATGGACTAAAATAATAACAGACTGGTATCCAAGAGATGGTAGTAGAAGAAAAGGGCGACAAAGTAAACGCTAGGAAGATGAAGTAAAAAGAGTAGCTGGGCCTAAATGGATCTAAATAGCGAAAGACAGAGAGGCGTGGAAATCTTTAGAGGAGGCCTTTATCGAAAGAAAGATGTTTAACATAACATAATTTAGATTTAAGTTTATATTTAGTTAAGTATCATTTTTAATGTTTGTGAACAGCAATAAAGGCTTATTTTATTTATTTTATTTTAGTAGTTAAATCGTTATCGCTCAATTATTTAATGTGTGAAATATTTTTTTTGGAGTATACATTTACGTATTGAAGACCCCGAAACATAGGATGCCGGCTAGATTATGGGTACCTAAACGGCGCCTATTTCTGCCGTGAATTTAAAAGTGTAAGCATAATTGTGTTTCGATCTAAAGGGCGCCGTAGCTTGTGAAATTACTGGGCAAAAGATACATCTTATGTCTCAATCAGACGAGCGCAACTGTAGTTCCCCTCAGAATTTTTGGGTTTTTCAAGAATCCTGAGCGGCACTGTATTTAAATGGATATGGCGTATCAAGTACTATCAGCTAAACGTACTGTTCGTCTCGTCTCTTATTGTCAAAAAAAAAATCTAGTAAATCTAATCCGAACTAATCGCAAATACAATCGGATTGGAAGCGTAAATACAGAAACAAGCTAAACGATAAATTAGTCGCAAACATGAATTACTTTTCCATCCTTTATGTACAGAAGCAATAGCATTGAAGAGCACAGAGATTGCGCATCAGTCATCAGATCACAATGGAAGAGGAATGCCAATAACGGTAGCATTGTATAGCGACCCGCCACCGTAATGTATGGTGCTGGGAGCTTTGTGCCGAGTTGCGTCGATATATCGCTTACGATTTATTGTTTGTTTCGCTAACGTATATGCTTTAAGTGATTTCTACTTAGGCTGAAGTTGAACATGCTATCATTAGCCAAGTTATTGTTAACTACCATACTGCCGACGTGTAACTGTCACACTAAACATATTACCTCCTGGATTTTTTTATGAAAATAAGGGACAAGACGAGCAGGACGTTCAGCTGATGGTAATTGATACACCCTACTCATTACAATGCAGTGCCGCTCAGGATTTTTGAAAAATCCATATATTCTGAGCGGCGCTACGATCACGCTCGTCACCTTGAGACATAAGATGTTAAGTCTCATTTGCCCAGTAATTTCACTAGCTACGGCGCCCTTCAGACCGAAACACAATAATGTTTACACATTACTGCTTCATGGCAAAAATAGGCGCCGTTGTCGTACCTATAATCTAGCCGGCATCCTGTACAAAGGAGCCTCCCACTGGTAAAGATGTATGATGTCATCCACAGTGCGATTTTCTTTTTTTCATTTTTTCAGCGTACAACTAAATTGCTTCTGTTAAGTATTCTTTGCGTGATATTTCCAGGATTATTTCAATATATTACAATACAATTTTTCCTCAAATGCCAACTCTCTTGTTAGTCTTACTAGTGGTAGGCTCCTTTGCACCGGATGCCGGCTACATTATGGGTAGATAATGGCGCCTATTTCTGCTGTGAACCAGTTATGTGTAAAATTACTGGGCAAATGAGACTTCACATCTTATGTCTCAAGGTGACGAGTATAATTGTAGTGCATCTCAAAATGTTTGGGTTTTTTAATAATCCTGAGCGGCACTGCATTGTGATGGACAGGGCGTATCAATTACCATCAGCTGAACACCCTGCTCGTCTCATCCCTTATTTTCATTAAAAAAAATAGAACTTTTCTTTAAGTGCCAACTCTCTTGTTAGTCCTCTGGTAGAGAGTGGGAGCGGTGGTGATCAGTAACAAGCCGGTGAACCGCACGTTTGTTTGACAACCTTACCATTACATTACCCTAACGTCTCAATTTTTGAAGTATTACTTCTTGAGGCGCGTTTTGAAAAAATGATAAGAGTGAAATTTTAAAATGCTCGCGCATCACTGTATTACAAAAGCAATAGAGTTAAGGTTGGTTCCTAAAATTTTCTGACGTTTGCGACTTTCTTTTTTTCTTTTTTGGTTTCTTTGTCCATTATTAGGATAGGCAAAGGGTTCAAGTCCGTACAGCCATTTTCTATATTGAGTAATTAATCGTCAAAGCCATCGTTACAAGATTTTTACAATATTGTTCTTTCTACAAACGTAGAATAGCCTGAGGAATAAATAATTTTAAGGATTTTGCTTTGTTAGGCCAAAGAAGTATAACTTCTTGCGTGATTTTGTTTTTTACCTACAGTTATATAAAACTAGCAGGGATGGCGAAAATACCGATGACAAATAATAGATCTGTGACGTCGTTGTATCGGTTCGGGAATACTGCAGTCGGTCCTACAAACTGGCAGTGTGAGGCAAGAAGGAAAAGAGCCGTCACACGACGCCACCACAAGCAACGCCATTTAAGCGAGTCTATTATAATTACTTCATTGAACTAACATTGCGTCTCTGTTAATCCCGCTTCGTTGATGGCAAACAATTTTTATCAATTTATCGGGCTAATAGGATTTGTTACAGTTATTGGGATAAATGATATTTTCATTAGAGTAGCGATCGCCAACGGAGTCAATTATATGAATAGTCTATCTTGATTAATAGATTCAATTACATAATATTATTTATAAGCTTTTAAAATCTGCTTCTTAGGAATGAGCTCGTGTAGCGTGTGATGAAAATTAAGAATATGCTTTCATTACACTTTGGCAGCATTGAATGTATCTACTTAAACTGGCCAAAATATTGTTGCAAATAAAAAAAATGATATTTCGTTTGAATTTGGAACCTTTCATTTATATACATGAATGATTTTCTCGTCTATCTGTGCTTTTTGATCAAATGTTCTATATTAAAGTTAATTAAATAAATAAGAGAAATATGGCCACATCTTGTGTCACTTTTTGCGTTTAGTATGGTTATTGGTCGAACTACTGCAAACATGCGGACTCTAGCACTACTTATAAATATAAAATATATTAAATATTATTACATTTCTAGGTAACAAAGACGGTACGAGTCCGTAATTTTGGCAAATAGAATTTTTATTAATTGTTTACGTGTTCTTTCAGTATGTCTCACTCACTTCGGGTTGCTTTTTAGATAGCTTAGATCTTAATTGAACCTTAGGTAAAGGTGGTATGGTATAATTTGCAATTATAGCATTTATTATGTTTTAGATAAATTTGTATGGATTTACGTATCTAGTAATCTTATGTTTAGATGGCTGTGATATAGATTTACACAAAGTAGGTGGAGCCAAATGCAATTTTTAAAATTTATTCGCTTGGTATTAGTGAAATTTTTGTGTACCGGGCTATCAATAGGTATTATGTACCTTCTATGTTTATTAAATAAAAATACCTAGCCCTCCATAAAGGAAATAATTGGAAGGAATCCTGTCTAAAAGTAAAATAAATTAAGTTTGTTCATCATCTCCTGACGTGTTTCTGGAATTCGGTGGCAGGACTGACGTAACTAACAGTCCCTGTATCGCATTTATATCCGTCAGAAAACGAAGCGATGGCTATACTCTTAGAAACACAAGAAAATTTTCAAGACGAGACGTCACCTCTCCCCACTTGAAGCCGACAGACCGCTATTTACTAACCCCCTTATTCATAATGGTCCGCTAACTTTAAACAGCCGCTAAGGAGTGTTTTTCTCATTCTGACTTAGGTCAATAGAAGAAGACAGAGTGTGAGTTAGCAATGTTTTAAGTTAGCAGACTATTATGAATAAGGGGGTAATTATACGGTATCGAGCCGTTCATAGAGGACTGGATCACCGACGATTCGATAAAGATGTTATTAATCAAGTTTTTTATTTATAAATACAATTAGATCAGTCAACGAACCACTATTAACAAACTTGTAGACTGAGTAATTGTGATTTGAGTCGGTATCACCTACTTTTCTCGACAAATTGTTTTCAATCCCTGATATTACCTATACTTATCACCATTTTGACACTTAGATAATTTATACGTCTAGCTAGAGACAACCGATAAAAACAGGCCAGGTATACTAGTTTAGTGTGCGTGACAAGCTACGTCTTACACTCGCGATTTGTATGTCACTTTGTGTTAAGTAGGTTAGTTCTAAATTCTATTTTTTCAACGTTTTCACAATAATTGTCATAGTCTATCTAGACGAATAAATAATCCAAGTTTTCACATTAATAATATCTTTTCTTTGATCCAAGATAATGTAATCACGATATGCAGATTTTAAAGCACTATTTATAATACATACGAATGAAAACGCTGGCAAGTAAAAACTCCTAATTCTAGCTTTTATTGCAAGAAATGTCTTCCGTAAGCTCAATAAGTACAAAGAACTTGTTAAAACGGAAGTGGAAGCAATATTCGACTCTCCTTTAGACGAATAAAAGCTTCGGGGTGCATAAAATAACAATAATTCCGTCTATTTTCTAAGTTAATCAGGTGTGTATCGGGACATCAATGCTTTCTCTGAGTAGTAAAGTCAGAATGTATTTTTGTTTACCTGTTTTTGCACTTTACTCCTGAGAGGTAGTCGATAGGAGGAACTGTTGAAAGTTACTTAATACTTATTTATGTTACTGCTATTTAGCAAGATACTTTAGATGTAGATCGAGGCAAACAGAAATAAATAACAAATTCATAAACATGTTTTTTTTAAATAACAAGTGTGATTTGAAGATTATCACCACCACTTGGAAAAACCGCCCAAGGAAGCTAATTTAATAGTTAGAATTCTCTTAGAAAAAGGGTGGAATTCGGTGGCAAAAATTGAACTGTAGCAAATCTGTTCAGTTACCCCTTTTGATTCGAAATTCATTCGATTGTCATCAAAATTATTTAAAATTAGCAAACGCTGTCTGCCATTGGTTAAAGTTTTCCTATACATTTACTGTACTATACATGCATTTCCTACAATAACAAAAATATTTAATTTAACCGAGAGGAAATTATCCGGCATATATAGCGTATAATTTGATAAAAGCTAAAGCAATAGTTTTATGTAAGCTTTTTTTACCAAAGCTAGTACGATAAAGATTAATCTTATAATTATGGCTTATTAATCAGAAATGATTAACAAAATAATAATTAAGCCAATAACTCTCATCATTGAATACGAATGAATTGTGGTTTCCTATTATCTTTGAATATAATGGCGTACACGATAAATGGGCGACATTAATATCATTCATTTTGTTGGTGTTTCGAATGAGGCCGGGCTAGCACATGGCTTCGCAACATAGTAAGTACAATGTATAAATGGCATCTGTTAGACGTTATAAACAATAGTTACTATTATTTTATTAGTAACTGTAACTATAACGAGTATAATTATTGGGCTGTCATATTGCTTAGTAAGCTTGCATAACTTGCAAGTTTTTTCTTTACATATTTTTTGAAGTGAATATTTTTTACCTCGTTGAGCACATTATTTTGTATATTGTGTAGAAGGGGTTGGTAATTAAAACGCACTTAAAATTGAAATATCTGTATTTTACACTTTCAACTAAATACTATTACATTTAATAACAATTTGGGCAGCGTTATCCCTAACAATTCACAATGTGTAATGTGTCCTCGAAATATTTTTTCGAGAGTAGGAAAATACAATTTACGTATTTAGGCCCCGAAACGGGGCGTAATATGTCGGACTCGTGTGTCCCTCTTCCGACTAAAAACCTCCTCTATGCTGTTAGCCCTGAAGGCTTTTACAGCGACATAGGACGTGGGACGTGGAGGCCGCAAAGACTACGCAACAGCAGTCGGGGGGGGGTCTCCTAAGGAGACTCGAACCTCGGACCGGCTGTGTGCTTGTGGGAAGGAGAGAGAATGACAATGGAGATGAAATGAAGATGAAAAATTTAAAATGAGAAGAACACAATCGCCGTAGAGTGTTGTGATGTATTGTGTAATGTATGTAAGTGAGTATGTATGTGTTTATGAATGTATGTTTGTATGTATGTAGGTGCTTGTGTGGGTGTCGCGTTCGCGATGGTGATGTCGTCATCGGGGTCTACCGTGACGTGCCGGGGACATCTTGTCCTCAAATTGAGCGCTCTGTCTTATATAGGGCACGATCGTCTACCGTTATGATGCTACCAACTGTTATGGCACTACTGTAGTGTCAACTAACAGTTGGTATAGTTATTTCTAATTAGAGTGATAATTATATTAAATAGTATTTAAATATTAACAGTAGTTAGGTGAATGTTATTATTAATTGGGATATCTTATGACAGTTCATGACGTTGGTAGCGCTTGTAAACACATCAAGCTGACAATTGTATTGAATGAAACTGTGCCATCATCATTGTGGTATTATTATCATATTCGTACTTTATCATGATGAAGTTTTGAGTTCTATCGTGTGGTCATAAACAGACAACATTTTTTTTGTGTTCTAAATCTTTTATAATGTATGTTATTTCTTCCATTAAGGACCGTACTTTACAAACGGGCGAGATTAAATAGACAGTTTGAACATTTAAAAATGCTTGCAATATTTTTTTGACAGACATTGGTGTTCAGAATTTTCAGGCTTTCTTTTTTAATAATGAGACGACCCATAATATGTATGTCATATTCACTGGCTAGCTACCTATCCACTGAGCTATAGGTCCCGTGTTCTAATCCCGCTAGGTACATAAAATAGGTGTATAAAATTGATTTATTTTTTCAAAATTGATTTCTTTAGATTGTAATTATTATGACGGGCACTCATCCAATTGCATGAATCGTTTCTTTAGAATTCTTTTTGATGGCATTTCTTATATACTAGATACTACTACCGCTTCGGTAACAAATGGTGCTCTGAGAGAGAAGTAGCGGAGCAAGAACTCTCCCAGCATTATATTTTGCGTTATTTTTAATAAACTAATAATATTGTTCTGTTATTAGAGAGGTGATAGAACGGGTGGAATCTGCTATATTTCTTGGCATAACTGTAGATTCCAAATTACAATTGAAGGATTGGCGAACAGACTTAATTCTGCAGCATACGCGGTTAAAAAGATTAGACAATTATCTGACAGAAGAGGGCTATTCGCGCTATTTATAACCTAGGTCCTAAAGAATAATTGAGAGCAAAATTCAAAGAAATTAACATCTTGACTGTTGCTTCTCAATATATTCTTGATAAGGTAATGTATGTTCCTATGAACATAAATGAATTTACTAGAAACTGTCATAACCATGTTAACACCAGGAACAGACATAAACTTATAATGCCTACTACTCGGCTAAGTCGAGTTAGTAAGTCTTTTGTGGGGCGATTTATATGCATTTACAACAAGATCCCAGAAAATGTTCAAAACAAAAGTATCACGTTATTCAAAAGAATTGTTAAAAAACGTTTGTATGGTAAAAGTTACTATAACAGAAATGACTTTCTTAATGATACCACAGATTGGGAATGGAGTGACTGCCCTCAGGCTATTAGATAATAAGTTTAATTGTACAATATTACTTTGTAAACATATTTTTTCGATGAAAAAAAAAAGCCCGCTGAGTTTATTGCGCCCGTTCTTCTCAGGTCTGAGGCATTCATTTTGGAATGGGTGGTAGTTATTGACTTTCAATAAGTGATGTCACATCCTATTTTGAATAAAAATATTTGAATTTGAATTTGTTTGCTATTGCTATAAAATAATCATAATCCGTTTTTTTATAAAATGTGTTTTACTGTATTGTAATTCTAAACTAAATAGACGAATCTTTATTTAGGACTGCAGAATTTTTATCGGTATTTTAATCTGAAAGCTCTCGTAGCCTTCTAATACAAATGACACAAATCGGATTTGCACTGATAGAAGGGTCGTGCGGAAGGATTTTGGGCTTTTACCAGTCTGCCACTATCGTTACAAAAAGACCAGTCATTAAAAAGGGGGATTAAATATTATTTTTGAATACCAGATATTCAATGGGATCTTGAACATTATTATTAGTTGCTATTTGTAGTTAAATGTTAAGTTAAATAGTTGCAAATATTGGGGTTGAGCAGGTTATCATCTGTAAAGTAGATCCTGTAGATGAAGCCGCAACCTGAGAGTTGAACAAGACATAACAAGATTTATGAACGATTCTTCACAAGATTCGCGAACGGTTGGCTCATTGAAAGAGTGCTCGCACGGAACGCGATAGATCGCGAGTTCGATTACCGAATCATTCATAAGTTTGGTTTACAAATTCAATTTGTGTAATTAAATTATAATTTATTTAAAGTCAAAGTCAAATAAACGTTATTCAATTTGGCTTGAATTAAGCGCTTTTGAATCGGCACTAGAAATAATAGAGCCCGTGAAAAGAACATACAAGAAACTCAACTGCCACTATCAAATAGAAAATTTTACAATCAAATTAGTTTATAATGTGGCTGCGTCCAAAATATGAATCATGTTTAATGTTAAAAGAATTTTAAATATCAAATATTTCATAAAAAGTAATAAAGAATAAACTTTATTAATATGAACGAAACCTTTACATTTAGAACATGAATTCATTGTTTGTGTAAGGATGCTTCGTGAACATGATGGTCGTGATTACTGTCATAATTAGTAATTGCATTCAAAATAACTAAAGATAAAAAGGATTGTGTGGTTTTATGAAACCACGGTAAGAATGAAACTTTTTTTCACATTATAGACATTTAACTAAAAATTTTTGGAATAATATTTACATTAAACACTGACAAACAAACAAACAAAATAGCGTGGAGCACTGGCACAAATGAGCAATAGTCTATACACTACACGATCAGCTGCTGTGAACTATAGGCGCCGCCCGACCGTCACGCGACATGCAACACACAGACGAAAAAGTTTGAGACGATTTAATAAAAGTTTCACTTTAAAAAAAATCTATAATAGTTTGACCTGTTACATGGGCAAGCCATCGTTCTGTTTCCACATATATGAGGGAATGAGATGACCCGGCTCACGACGCCATCGTAAGCAATGTCATGACGAAACTGTATTCAAACAATAACTAGTAAGTAATTAAGTAAGTATATCTTTATTTGGAACAAACACTACAAATACACGTGAACATTTACAAAATATAATAACAAAAATTATGAAAAAACTTATCTTAAATATTACTATAATATGCCTAAACTAATTAAAACTAACATACATTAAAAGTAAAGTAAGGCTTATTCTATATCAACATAATAAGGTTGTGTAACTCATAAAGATCCAATTATTTGCTATATGTTTAATCTATAAATATAAAATCCTCGTGCCACAATGTTAGTTGCCATACTTCTCCGAAGCGGCTTGATCGATTTTTATGAAATTTTAAATGTATATTTTGTAGGTCTGAGAATAGGCCGTAATCTATTTTTTTTTTCAATAATATGGCGGTATTACATTTGCCGGGTCAACTAGTGTTAATACAAAGTTAGAGAATATTTTTTGTGGGAGCTTTTCAGTAGGTAGATAGTTAATATGATAATAATCACAAACTTTATTATAATAAAAGCCTTAGAATCGAGGCACTGCTGCAACTTTTTTTTTTCAACATGTGAATTATATTTCTACTGATACTATCGGTATCATCAAACAGAATTTACACTTCCTTAGCGTTTAATTGGCTTTCGATATTTTTACTACCTTGGTAACAAACCTTACAGTAATTAAAAACTTAAGAGTAATTGGCTTGTTTTGGCACGATTTGTACAAAATCAATTTATTTTTTTGTCTGTTCATCCATAGTTATCCAAAATATTTCAGGAATCAATCTGTTAAACATATGCTCATTTATTGTATATTATACCAGTGGGAGGCTCCATTGCACAAGATGCCGGCTAGATTATGGGTACCACAACGGCGCCTATTTCTGCCGTGAAGCAATAATATGTAAGCATAATTGGGTTTCGTTCTGAACGGCGCCGTAGCTATTGAAATTACTGGGCAAATGAGGCTTGACATCTTATGTCTCAATGTGACGAGCGCAGTTGTAGTGCCGCTCAGAAATTTTGGATTTTTAAAGAATCCTGAGCGGCACTGTATTGTAATGGGAATGTC
Organism: Leptidea juvernica; assembly: GCA_949711755.1. Classification (NCBI taxonomy): domain Eukaryota; kingdom Metazoa; phylum Arthropoda; class Insecta; order Lepidoptera; family Pieridae; genus Leptidea; species Leptidea juvernica. Next base: position 11,179,679 of record CATIXQ010000002.1, on the reverse strand, counting down.
GTATCAATTACCATCAGCTGAACGCTCCTACTCGTCTCGTCTCTACTTTTCATTAAAAAAAAATATATAAAAAAGACTATTAATATGATTACTTGAATAAATATTTTGCAATTTTGCAGATTGTTTTAAATACAAATTATATCTATACAAAACTTGTCTCTCCATTTTCCGTTAACATTTCTTATCTATTCACTTTAAATCGAAAGTAATCTAACTAGAATGTAATCAGTTGCAAATGCATCGGAGCAAACTCAGTCGGGATACCAGATGCAAGTCGCGTGTAACAAGATTACACAGGAATCGAATCCGGGGCCGTCCGTACTCGATATTAAATTTTCGATAACGCATCTCCGAACCAGTGGAACGTACATCTGTCGCTTGTACCGCTTTTATATGACATTCAGACTGTGCATGTTGTTTAAGTTGTAAATCCGTACTAATATTATAAATGTGAATGTAAGTTTGTTTGTTACGCTTTTACGCTGGAGCTACTGAACCCATTTTGATGAAATTTGGTACAGCGACTAGTGCTTGGGAGAGGACATAGACTACTTTTTATCCCAGAAAAATCATTGGTTCCTGCGGGATTTTGTCATAGACATGGGTACCTTCAAAAAAAGCGCGTACACCTTCCTAAAAGACCGGCAACGCTCTTATGAATCCTCTGGTGTTGCAAGAGAATGTGGGCGGCGGTGATCACTTATCACCACGTGACCCGTACGCTCGTTTGTCCTCCTATTCCATAAAAAAAAATAGCATTTTGACATAAGATTCATATAATATGTTAGGAACGGGAGCAAAAACAGGAACCGGAACTGAAATAGGACAAGAGTATCATCTTCAATTGCAAACTTGCTTATTATTTTAAAAAACCTTTTATCTACGCGGATGAAGTCACGGGCATCACCTAGTGTAAAAGATATTTTATAATCAGTTCGTTGAAGCAGAGGGTATTGGAATTATTTTGTATGTGTGTTATTCGACCTATCTGAAATTTTAATGATTCTTTTTTCATTCTAAATATATTTATATAATACTCTTATCATTTTTTGTATATCGAGTTTACTCCTTCAGAATCGATCTTCATATAAGGAGCCCTGTATGAGAAAAATATGGAGAGTAAAACCTACTCATCAAATGGGATTGTAACGTTTTTGGTGCACATCATTTCTCGCGCACCTTTCACTTTTCGGTTGGCGTGACAGTCTAGACGCTCGGTCCCTAAATTAGTTGTATTGCGATACGGATAGGAAACATCAGTTTTTATTTCTTGTATTTTAAAGCTTTATTATATTTTTGAAATTGATTTATTATTATACTTTCATAAAGTTATGTGAAATTCTATAAATTATGGAAGAAAGTGGTGTAAATAATAGTGCCGGAAAATCTGATAAGCACGTGGGTACTAAGTTACAATTCATACATTAATATGACATGCATTTTATATATAAACATGTGTGCTTTGTATTTATTAAATACTAGCTGACCCGACAGACTTTGTTCTGTATATAATAAATAAAATAATGTTTTTAAATTAATTTGTCAATATCATAACATCAAAAATTACTTCGTAAAATATGCACCCGGATGTCGTAATGAAATTGTTTCACAGCAGAACTGTCAAACCGTGCGTCAAGAAATTCTCTCATAGAAATGATGTATGGACACATCAAAGGAAAAACAAATCTGTTGTTTTTATTTAATTTAGCAGCATTTTCCTATTTTTTCACCTTCCTTTTAAACCTTCCCTGGACTTCCACAAATAATTCAAGACCAAAATTAGCCAAATCGGTCCAGCCGTTCTCGAGTTTTAGCGAGACTAACGAACAGCAATTCATTTATATATATATATATAGACTAGCTGACCCGACAGACGTTTTTCTGTCAATAAACGGTTCGAGAGATATAGTAAATGCGTGAGTGAGTGCGTGGGTGAGATCGTGACACGACAAACTATGTATATATGTAAGCCTTCCGCTTCAACAAGTCTATAACAAAAGATTTCATTGAGATCGGTCGAATAGTTTAAGAGTTATTAGAGAACATAAAAACATACATTCTCTTTTATATAAATATATAGATTGAATCATCAATATAGTTCAGACAAATTTATATGAGCTATGCGCATAATTAAATGTTTAATTAAATATGGAGGGTATATATAGCGCATTTCACGCCAAATAGACAATTTTTAACCTAACCTATTATTTTATTTTTTTAATATGAATATTTTTTTTTATTAATACGCTTTTATTAGCTTCTGCTGAATGTCTCTTTGTAGTAAGTAAAGTAAGACAATCGGTCTTGAGGAGTAAACTCCAGTCGTGCGTCGGAGCTAACACACACACTTTTTTTATTTATCTGTGGTTTGGTAGATTTACCGCATAAAATTTAAAGCAAATGTGTACGGTAAGTTGCTGCCTGACTAGAGCAGTGCTGAATGAAGCCTTGGAAAATGGTAAAAAGTGAAAAAAATATAGAAGGATGAAACCCTTTGGAAAAGGAAGAGAATATATGAGAATGAAAGGAAAAACAAACGACGGACGATCTGAGGTCGGGATGTGCAAGAGTTCAAGGGTAAAAAACGCTTTATCTCGATTTCCGGCAAAACTACAAGTCCTATGGAAAAATGTTGAATATCAAAGTTTTAGATGTAGTTGAATATCACCTACAACTTTTGTATTTACACTTTTTTCACATAACCTCAAAATTTTGGTGAAAATTTCAAATAAGCTAGATTTTGGTTTTTTATTTTTATCTTTTACAAGAAAAACATTTTTTCCACGGAAATTGGTGGAAAGTTACCCATCCTTTCCACTTCCCGACCTCAGATCACCAGCAATTTATTTTTCTTTTTTTTTAATTTTTTTTTCTTTTTGGCCTAGACATGTAAAATCAAAACAAAGTATCAGTGAGGTATCACTATTGTGACCTTTGTAATTTACATATTTACAATCGACTGTAGATTATTTTGTACCAACTATCAAACATAACGACGATAACAAAAACAGTACTAGAATCTATGATAGGCATGAATCATGAAAGATTCTAATATCCAATTACAGGGAATTCCTTATATAATTCGACAAGAATACCCAGTCCTTTGGGAAATCCACAGTATCGATTTCTAGTAACCGTAACTCAATTGAAACTTGCAAACGTACAGTAGGATATGTTGTGCTTACAATTTTCTAATACCAAAATTCTTGATACATAATTCTTTTAAAACTGATTAAATTAATTATAAATGATTATTAACATTAATTAGATAATTTGTTATTGTTTTTTAAAATGATAACCCCCACTTCTGGGATTAATAAGTACACAAATCAGATTTGAAAAAAAAAAATTATGCACGATGCGGGACTCGAACCCGCGACCTCTCGCGTTCCTTGCGAGCGCTCGTTCCAATGAGCCAACCGGTTGAGTGACTTATCGTTGATAAATCTTCTATGTCTTGTTCATCTCTCAGTATGTAGGAAAATGTAATTGGTTTTTAACCGACTTCAAAGAAGCAGGAGGTTCTCAATTCGTCGGTGCTTTTTTTTATGTTTGCTACCTCAGAACTTTCGACTGGGTGAACCAATTATGATCATTCTCTTTTTATTCGAAAGCTGGTGCTTCCTGTGTGGTCCATTAAAGTTCCTAATTTTGCTGTAAGTATGTGCGCGACAAATTTACGAATAACTCAATATCGCGCCAATCGATTTCGATGATTCTTTCATAACGTTAAGGATATACTTCAATGAGTTTGGCGAGAGTTTGCTTAGGTTCTGATTATGGGATCCATGACAAAGTAACGGAGCTCTTCTATTCTTGGGAGCAAATAAACGATACCCTTCCGAATCTTTTTATGCTATTCGGATATTTGAGTCACCTACAGTAACGTCGTTATGGTCAAGTAACTGTCGTAGTCTAATATGATGATTAATGGAACTCCTTAACAACTTACAGTAAGGGTGGTCTAAACTGTGGCAAAATTTCTAACAATTCTTTCTGCATTGTAAAATTTAATAGATCTACACATATTTAGGCAAATTATTAGTAAGTGTACTTCAAATTTACTAAAAATAAAAAAAATTAACAAACAAATAACCGACTACAAAAACAATATATACATAATATGCACTAAAAAGTATAAAAATAATTGCGTATTCTTAGACAATCTAATTAATTAACCTAATTCTATTTACGATTATTGTTATTTTTGGAGTCGGTGTCAGCCAAGGTAATTTTGTAACTAAATACATAGTTATAGGAGAGAATATGTGCTTGAGTTGCACGTGCGACGTGAGGAGGCAAGAGCGCCTCGGGGCCCCACGGACTAGGGCTTCCAATCATGCGGCCTGTATTCAATCTCGGCATTTGTGGGACTACGAATTTTCAATCCCGCGGGATCTCGGTATTTGCGGGATCCCGCATATTGAAAATATGCACATTTCAAAACAATGAATTTATCAACTCCACAGTTATTTACGTACATATTACTAGTCCCACAAATCCCGCGGATCCCGCGCCCGTAATCCCGCATCTCGCGGGATTGGAAAATGATGCGGGATCCCGCAATACCGAGATCTCGGATATTGGAAGCCCTACCACGGACCAAGTGTCTCAACACCAAACGGCACAAAGATATAAGACTCATTGAGACCTACATATTTGAGACGCTTGCTGTCTTCGGCAGTCGAAGCAGCAGCCCCAGCACCAACTGACGTAACTTGGACATGGGAAGGAGCCAGAGTGTCGACGCAAGTCACGTCCCAGACCAGCGCCCTTCACCAGAACCCAAGAAACCAGAGTCATTCCGTCAGGACGCTTGCCATCGCGGCGGTTAACACGATTTGGCTCTGAAACAGCTGGTATAAATGGCTGCCAAATGCCCTGCGGATGACTTCCTTAATGCTGGGATGACGACTGATACGGCCTGCCGTGCAGTCGTATCGTCGTTTATTTCTAAAGACCAATAATCCCAGATTTATTAAATATGTTTTTAGGGTTGTATACTATTTACAGTATTTAACTTCTTTTCAAAATATGTTCTCGATATTTCAACATTGTTTCAAACGGCTTCTTCTCATGCGATGGAGCTATTAACGAATATTTGGTTGTCATCGATCTTCTCTCTTTATCACTATTTAACAAAGTGAATCTTGATTTTCGTCACTGCTAGTACCAGTTTAATTTTCAAACGTAAATTATTCACAGCACATCAGATGATGCAAGAAGAAGATGGGGCAGACTAGAAGGTATTGCAAGAGAATGTGTGTGGCGGTGATCACTTAACAGTAGTACGCTCATTTGCCCTCCTCTTCAAAAATGGATACCAGGTTCCAGACTATTAAAATCTGTTTTCTCGTTTGAGATTCCTGTGTTTAGTAATCAATGGCCTCCTGTTCCAATATTGGTATATTGTGTCACTCAGTTGAGAATACTTCAGGGTTATTTAGCTCGATCCATTCGCTTATATCCGACACAAATAGATGATTGGTTATTATTCTTCATGTTTTTGACCACTATGTCGTGTTCCTTGACCCGCCAAGGTATCGTCGTTCGAGATATTTGAGTAGTAATTGAACGCTGTAATAGTTGAAAATGTTAAAACTACATAATTAATAAAAAAATATATATCAATCGAATATTGATGAGTATAATATATCAAAGAAATCCTACAAAAACAACACATAATTTTCAAAAGTGCCGTCCATTATGCTAATAATTTAATTAAACTCATAACAAAAGTTAGGTGAACTTATAAACAGTGCGGGCTTAAGATTGTCATGAAGGCTTACAACAGCGAAGTTGCGGCTAGCATTAATAACACTGGAGCATAAGCCTCTGGGACGAAGGGGTTCAACTGGCTTGAATTACTTCCAGCCCTGTCTAGCTTGGATTTACAGTAACTGTTACTTTCATTTTGTATAAAATGATTTGATCATAGAAGTAGCCTATTTCTATTTTATGTGGATTAATCTTTTATGTGTGTGACTTGCGACTTGCTTTGTTATATATAAATGTGTTATTGGACTCAAATTTTGAACGGTTTATTTGTAATCTTAATTCGAAATTCGGCGACTGATATTTTTATGAATATATAATTAATATCTACTAGAAAGTGATATAAGTATGATTCTTGCCAGAGTTTTGTACTCAACATCTAAATATAATATTAAAGATGGAGGAATAATTGTTGGATTTTGCAGATACAATGCGTGATGGTAATAGGGTCAGGTATGTCTCAGCTTTAGGGCTTAGTTTGTAAATGTTTAAATATCGTCTATCGACTGCAGAATATCCTTCCAATCCATCTTTCAAGCACAAGCAGATGAAACTTACACATCATGGGTTGGTCATCATTATCATCATCATTTCAGCCGGAAGACGTCCACTGCTGGACAAAGGCCACCCCCAAAGACCTCGATGATCGGTCCTGCGCTGCCCTCATCCAATGTATCCCGGTGATCTTGACCAGATCGTGGGTCCATCTTGTGGGGGCCTACCAACAGTACGTCTTCCGGTACATACTAAAAAGTATGTCTAGCTTAGTAAAACATCATAAGAGCATACCAGTAACATATTAAAGTAGTTCTTTTAAATACAATTTAATTTGTTTGTCGTCTATGATGTCATCGTCTAAGATGAAGTAAAGATGAATGAAACATTTTTTTTATGAAATCAAAACGTTAAGCTGATCGCTGCTGATACCCATTGCCTATTACAATTCAGTGCCGCTCAGGATTCTTGAAAAACCCAAAAGTTCTGACATACATTTGCGCTCGTCACCTTGAGACATACGATGTTAAGTCTCATTTGCCAAGTAATTTCACTAGCTACGGCGCCCTTCAGACCAAAACACAGTAATGCGTACACACCACTATTTCACGGAAGAAATAGGCGCCATTGTAGCACCCATAATCTAGCCGGCATCCTGTGCAAACCTCCCACTGGTAGGTATGATGTGGAGATGATGAAGGTAAAATGAAACATATCTCCAAATGGTTTCACCAGTTTAGAATTTTCTAGGTAGTAACTCCTGCATAACCTCATTAACGACGTTTTACTTTTAATTGTACTTGAACATTTTTATTTTAAGATTTTTTACGAAATTAATCAAGCGTTAAGATACTTCAATGTCGAACATGCCGTAAAACGGCGCCTATTTCTGCCGCGAAGCAGTAATGTGTAAACATTACTGTATTTCGGTCTGAAGGGCGCCGTAGCTAGTGAAATTACTGGGCAAATGACACTTAACATCTTATGTCTCAAGGTGACGAGCGCAATTGTAGTGCCGCTCAGAATTTTTGGGTTTTTCAAGAATCCTGAGCGGCACTGCATTGTAATGGGCAGGGCATATCCATTACCATCAGCTGTACGTCCTCCTCGTCTCGTCCCTTATTTTAATATAAAAAATCTTTAGCCGCTACGTTTATTAACAAATTAATATTAAAATAATGCGCTACTTGTTAGCTCGTAAACATTAATCGAATACCTTTGTATTTATTGCTTATTCCATTAAAAACAATAAATATAATCAACCTTTGACCTACCACCGTCCGCTCGAATGAATTTATATCGGAAATTAAACAACTCGTAATTAATACAATGAAAACAAAACAAGCCAATTATGAATACTTCATCATCAGACATTTCGGCTTTATTGCATTGGGATGACAATTAAATAATCATGACACTGAATGCACCAATTATTTCGCGTATACTAGTGAGTAATATTGAATTGTCTGATGTTGTGTACGTAGGTACTATCGGAGCGTGAGTCGTCAAATAAAACTGCAACGTGGTTAGTTAAAATTTCACAAACCTCATGACACAGTGCAGGTTTAACAGTAGCATATTCATTTAATAATATTAGTTTCTATTGCTCTTCAAAATGGAAGCTAGAAGGATTCAGTCGTAAACTGTTTGATAAAAATTCGTTATCAACATAGCAAAGTTAAATAAAAGTGATGTATTTCATAACCGTAAAAAATTGTATAATACAATAATATTAGTAATAAACGACGACAAGACAACGAACGAGAATGAAAAAGAGGACAACTCTTCTTCTCCCAATACATTGGTAGAGTCATTAGATGTGTTGGCTTCGTCGATATTTCGCTGCGATCACAACTGCTTTTTAAGTTATTTTGTTTTAATTAATTGTAATTTTTTTTGTAGTAGTTGCTAAGTAGTTTTGTCAGTCAGTTTGTTCTTTATCGATGATTTTTTTTTATTTCATCGTCTGGGGGTGTCGCATACTGTGGGGCGACCTCCACCAGGTGTTCTAATAATAACAATTATTAAAATAAAGAATACTACGTCAGAATAAAATAATTTAAGCATGTTTATATAACACTTTTCATTCCTTTTCTATATCCCGTAGCAGGATGTCTTAGTGCCTAACTATTGCCTACTTATTGGTGGATGATACTATCTCGCAGAAAGGCAAGTAATTTTTCCGAAAGTACGTAACAGTAATATGTTACATAATTATTATGATTTAATGGTTTTATCTAAAACCCAACCTATCTGGCATTTAGTTTTTGAATAATTTACATAACTAAAAACACTAATCTGTGGCAAAAATTTTACGAAGCGACCAACGCAACATTTCGACCGTACTGTTATTTCAGAGTTGAAGTTTTGTTTGGAATTGTAATTAGTCAGCTTTTTAAATTGGAAAATAGAGCTGTATAACTGGATTTTGTTGAATTGATACGGTTTTCGAGTATGTGTGTGTATTGAAGAAGGTTTTAACAATGGTGACTACATTCAAAAGGCCTGGTAGTCAGCCTGGACATAGCAAAGGCCTGTAATCATGTACGGCTCAAGCCACTTCTCTCAAAACTTCCATCATTTGGGCTTCCCGAGAGCTTATGCAGGTGGACCTCCAGCTTCCTCACTGGGTGCAGCATACAGGTCGTTGTTGACGGTTATTGCTCGAACCCGAAGACCGTGAACGCTGGAATTCCTCAAAGATATGTGCTATCTCCTACACTGTTTCTTCTGTATATCAATGATATTAAGGGCATCTCCAACAAACATTGCTATGCAGATGACAGGAGATGCCGTATACACAGGCCATGCATCCATCTCTCTCGGGAAATCGTCGACCACTGCCAGGAGAAACCTTTGCCTTCTATTCAGTCCTCTCTTGAGAAGGTCGCAGAATTTAGTAAAATTAACCTTGTTCAATATAACCCCGAGAAGACTCAAGTTTGCGCGTTTATGAAATTGTTCTGACGAAATACTATATATATATAATAATCAACAAATATGGAACCACGCTGAGTTTCTTGTGTCTGTTCTTCTCAAGTCTTAGTATTAAATTCGAATTCAAATGGGTGTAGCAGTTTTTGTCGTTTTATAACTGATTTTTTAAATTCTATTTAGAATAAAAATATTTGAATATGTATTTATAAATAATACATAATATTTGTGATATAACGAGCGTGTAAGACGTGCACTTTTGGGTTTTCAAAACTTTTCATTTTATAATAAACACTGATTAATATCTTTCATATGTAGGTTTTTAAACAATCAAGTGCTAAGGTATTTCATCTATTGAATGTATGTAGAAATGTACTTTTTTTAGGTTCACGAAATGGGATACACTCTAAAATATATTGTATACAACAGAAAGATACCTTAACATGTAGGGGCGAGTGCCGCCTTTTAAAAGTGAACACAGCATGCTTTTAAATGTGTTCAAGATTTTATAAAAAACTGAAAACAATTACTAAAGCTTTAGATGTAAACATTTCACAACAAAACAACCCCCCAGTCCCCAAGCCAAAGATCCGCTTTTTCTAGCAGAAGTCTTCTGAACCTAGGGACTGACTGATTGAATATGTCTACCTCCTGACAGACTTCATTATACAGAGAACAAATGCGATATAAACTAGAATGTTGACCATAATTAGTGTGTGTTGTGGGTAGACTGAACGTTTTTCTATAAATAATACGGCTGCAATGCTTTGGGACAGCCAAGTCAATTTTACTTAAAAATAGTGGACTCTCTATGTGGCCATGAATCAGTTTGTGTAAAAAGACAAGGTCTGAAACTTTCCTACGCTGTACAAGAGGCGTCTTGTCAAAATGCACAAGTCTAGATTCGTAGCAGTCTAACTGACGACAAAGATTACTTGAATATGAGAGATGATATAAATATTTGGACCGTACCTGTTCTTATTTCTTAATATGAACTTCTTAGAAGGGTTCCACACCAGACTGTAATACGCTAAAAGACTACTGAAATCATTTTCTTGAGCATAATAGTCACAAGCTAGTTTGTATTGTCATTAACTAGAATAATAAATGAGATGAATATATAATCCGACTGTTGTAGTTGAAGACAGCATTGAGTAGATTAAGTTCAATGAAGTAGAGGATTCACATCAAAGTGCAAGCAGTTCTAAATTAGTTTCATTATCAAGTTTCAGCAGGTGCTGTATTCCGTCTCTTTCACACTTAGATACTTCCTTCACTTTAATTTATTTAAGAGGTGATTAGATCCTTTTCTATTCATCGGGGTTCCTGTGAATGGCTCTTTGTTAAGTTTCTTGCTTTACTTCGACTGTTGAATTTGAGAGAATTCATAAGGCTTCGCAAATCCGGTGGATGGATATGTACGTATTGAAAATGATAAAGTAAATAATTAAATAGTAATGTATGTAGCATTCTAATAGAATAGTTCTCTCCTTAACTCATAATTAATTCTCCTTTACTCATACTACAACTCGCTGGTTGTTAAAAATATGAAACCTAAAAAGAGATTGACCAAATTTTTATTGACACTGCACACAGTGCTTTTTTATGACTATAAGGGATGAAACGAGCAGGATGTTAAGCTGATGGTCATTCATACGCCATGCCCAATACAATGCAGTTCCGCTCAGGATTCTTGAAAAACCTAAATTCTGAGCGGCACTACAAATACACTCGTCACCTTGAAACATAAGATGTTAAGTCTCATTTGCCCAGTAATTTTACTAGCTACGGCGCCCTTCAGACCGAAACACAGTAATGCTTACAAATTACTGCTTCACGGCAGAATCTAGCCGTCATCCTGTGCAGAGGAGCCTCCGACTGGTAGGTGCTGCCCAACACTGAATCTTAATGCCTTCTGTTTCCTTAGATTAATACTAGTCTGTAACCAAAAACGTAATTCATTGCACAGCCTTACAACATCTATATTATTATTTATTAATATTATTATTATTGTTATTGGAACGCTATATGTTATATGTTGATAAGAAAAGATATACATTTTTGAAGAATAGATTATCACAACATACATATTCATTCATATTTATTCAAAATTCCATCTTAATCCAATTGAAATGAATATACGTAGGTAACTATTACTATCAATATTCCTTTCACTACCTAATGTCTACTAAACTATAGTTTGCAGATTACAATTGAACTTATCATTCGAAGCTGCCGCGGGAAAATTTAAAGTAAAAAATTCGGTATCAAGAATTCAAGAACCCGAACTTAGTTAAGCAAAATAAATTAAATTTGGAATCATAACTGTTCCACAAATATAAGTGGTAGATATAGAATTGATGTTCCAACTTCTACTGATTTTTGGGGACAAAAATTATCAACCAACATTGATTGAGAAAAGTATACAAATACATTATAATAAAATCCGACATCATGTAACTGAACTTCCGTTACGTAAATTTGAGCTTTATATATAAGGGAATTTTAATGAAGAAGGCATATTATAAGGTTGGGAAATATAAAGATGATAAAAATGTGTGGATACTGTGGAAACTGTAAAAGAAGAGCTGAGTTTTTTGTCGGATCTTCTCAGAACAAAGCCTTCTGATAGACTCTTGAACCGATGACATCAAAACTGACCTTCATAATTAAAATGAATGAATAAAGAAATTCAATTCAGAGTAGATCCTAAGTCAAAGTCAAAGCCAAATAAAGACTGAAATTGATTTCAAATATACCAACAATAAATATAAATAATTCTTATCATTTTCTTGATTCAATATTCCAGCGAAATAAGGCGTCTTTATTCTAAAATCCAAATCCAAAAGACAATGTCTTTGGATCTTTGAAAACTCCCTAATCGTCGAAAATTAATACATTGACAATTCATAATTACAAAATCCACAATGAAAGTTATAATATTGAAATGAAAGCGCTTGGGTGCCAAAACGTTGGCATCTTAATTAACTGACAATTACATGAAGATTTTAAATTAATATCTGGCACAAAACCGACGAAATTATCAGGTGGAGGGATAAATTATCAGGGTACACTTCAATGCTCTCCTGTAAATTAAGTGACATTTGACGCGTGGCTCAAAACGGAATAAATAATCTCTCACTTTGTTTTGTTTATATATTGTTATTTATGATCAAGATTAATGTTATGCAAATTCAAAAAGAATTGTGATAAAGTTAATTCAAGCGTCAATAATTCAATTGATATAGTAAAGGGATCTTACTATACGGTTTACATTAGCTTCGCCTATCTATCTATGCACGTAATAGTGCTCCCATCACCTGCTTGCTAACCAATGTTAGGAATTGTTAGATGTTTTGAGTGCTCCTACACTGATACAAAAAGACTCACTGAGACTGACATATTTATAACGTTTGCTGTGTTTGGCAGTCGTATTAGCAGCCCCAGCATCAACTGAAGAAGATTAGACATGACAAGGAGCCCGAATGTCGACGCAAGTCGTGTCCCACACCAGCGTTCCTCGCCGTGCACAGTGCAATCATCACAATAGATTGCACCAGATTTGAGTTGTATGATTAGTAAAGGTACTCGCATTTTTAATTATTCGACGTGTACTGCGTCTCTTTCTTGCGTGAAAGCGCCCCGGATTCAAAAGCCCAGTGTGAGTTGGACAACTTTTAAATTTCTTTGCAGCTGTGTGGGTTCTTGCAATAAATTATTTTTTTTCGGTTGACAAATTTACGTACATTGACTTGACAAAATCGAAAACACATAGCTATTGACGGGTGGGGATTGAACCAGCGCCTAGAGAGACAACGGAACAAGCCTTTGTGCCACCGAAGATGTGTTCTAGAATAATTTCAATATTTTTCGTATTAATTATAATTAATCATTTTTTGACCACTTGGATAAAAATATTGTGACTTACACTAGATTAACGCTTAAATACATAAATTATTGTGTTATTTGCAGGTTTACAAAATTATGGCTTATTTGGGAACATTTTTACAAAAATCATAATATTATATTCATATCAAAATAACTGTTTGTATAGATTTATTCCGAAGGTACTATCATAGAGATTAGTCGCTTATAATTTACTTCTGATGTGTTATTCTGTATTATTTTCTGTATTATGAACATGTCAAATGGTACATTAAAGTTTATATTAATATTTATGTTTAAGTGTCTTATGACTTACGCCAAAACATAAATGTACTTCAGTCCAAACAAAATTAAATGCAGCGCCGAAATTGAACAATGAATGTATAATTAGACGTCACAGTTCTGTGAGCGGGCGGAGAGGATACTTCTTCATATACCATTACACCTGAATCCTGGAGATTTTATCTTTGTTCCCGGTGATATAGAGGCTTTTGCAGATTAACAGTTGGCTGAGCTCCCTAATTACGTATAAATATAATGTTAAAAGGATGTCTGATGTTCTTCGCTTTGTTCTCTGACTGCGTGCTCGATGTTTTATCGTTTCCGTGTTTAAATGACAAAAAGGAAGTCCTGCTCCGTCTATTTTACTAAAAATTTAAGGAAATGTGCCTAAACTATTTTAGTTATGTTCTCCGTTTGAAAATTTCTCCTAAATACTATGTGCTGTATTTTTTTATGGAAAACTAGGACAAACGAGCGTACGTGGTGGTGTCAAGTGATCACCGCCGTCCACATTTGCTTGGAATCACAGGAGCGTTGCCAACCTTCAAGGAAGATGTACGTGCTTTTATTGAAGGTACACATGTCGTATTGTCCCGGAAACACCGCACAAGGAAGCTCATTCTACAGCTTTATAGAATGTTCTTTAAAAACCGCACTGTAGAGGAACGCCACACATCCAGATGGTGGGGATGTTATCCTAATTTGTGGCGTGTCGTGCGAAGAATCGGCGGCAGGAATCAGGTCAATTAATCATTAATTCTTGAATATGGCGCTTTGTACAGCACTATCAGCACCATAAAATATCCTCAATATTAAGTCTTCTTAACAGTTCACAATATTTCTCATAAATTTTTAAAAGACGATCAAATAAAAAGTCAACGTCAATTCTAAGTCATGACCTTTAGCCTTACGGTTTAGTTAATTCACGCCACATTCTAAGGCATTCCCTATAGTGACGTAACAAGCAAAACAGAAAATAATTTTAAAAACTATCATGTGTCTGAAAGCACTTCATGCTGAATCAACTTGAAAAATTATGATACTATGGACAGTGTACAAAATTTGATTATTTTCTGAAAAAATCTTCTTTATAAATTACTAGCTGATCCGGCAAACGTTGTGTTGCCATATAAATTATTTTTAGTGTTCGACTGTTTTTTCTCCGATTTACCTTAAAAATCCAACTACCATGAAAAATTCTTTCAATTTTTGGGGTACAGCATCTATATCACACTCATCACACACATTTCCTTATGATTTTTATGCCTATGTGTTATTCTGATGTGTCAGCTATATATTATTGTAAAGTTTTATTAAAATCCATTCAGTAGTTTTTGCGTGAAGAAGTAACGAACATACACACACACTCACAAACTTTCGCAATTATAATATTAGTAGGATATATTTCACCTTGTAAGACCACAATCGTACCACGTCTATATCCATAAGTAACTTAAAGAAAATCTCTCTAAGGTCAAAATATTTAAGTGTAAAGACACAGTTCAAAGGAACAACTTGAGTTGTATTGAAATTAGGTTCTGTTTAATATAATATAAATAGCTGACCTAGCAAACGTTGTATTGCCGATATTAAAATCGCGATACAAAAGTAACTGTTGATCGTAGATGGGTGAAAATTTGAAGTTGTATGTATGTCAAAAAATGTCAAAAAAATTAAAAAAAAATTGGCGTGGACCACGCTAAACATTAAGGGGGATGAAAAATAGATGTTGTCCGATTCTCAGACCTACCCAATATGCACTCAAAATTTCATGAGAATCGGTCAAGCAGTTTCGAAGGAGTTCTACTACAAACACCACGACATGAGAATTTTATATATTAGATGTAATACGTTATATTTACATAACTGAATATAATATCATTGAGTGTCAGTCTACAGTTGCGAGATAATTCGTCACGCTGTCACCGCGTCTGTCACGTCTTACGTGACGACGTGAAGCTGGGACACGCGTCACGTTTCTGGATAAATGGATACGCCTTAATCATGTCTTCATTCCTGTTTTTGCGTTTAATTGAAACATTTTCTGGTAAGAGATAGATGGGGATGAAATCTTACTTTGGGATAAAAACTTTTTCTCTACAGGTTTAAGGTAATATAAATACTGAGAACATATCTACCATTCTAATTAGTTTGATGACTATTGGTAGCATTGCAAATTTGTTCACGTGTTTGACTTTAATGAAGCATTTGGAAGATCCATATGGTTGAAATGTGTGAATATTGGGGCTGTAAATTGCATTTAAACAAAGTTTGTAAACTTCCATAGGTTCTAACTTCTAGTTTAAATGAACTCGATCGACGACACAGTATTAATGTAATGAACGGGTGTGATCACCACTAGCAAGTGAACCCCAGACTTCTCCTTTTTCCAGAGCTTGGGGTTCACTTCGTGAGAAAGCATAAAGGATGCGTTTATTTTCTTAAAATTGATTTCTTTGGAATATTAACTTGAGAAAATGTTCGAGCCATAATTGTGTTTCGATTTCGCTTTGGTTAAGTCAACAAGAAAATTGCCAGAGACTTCAACTGCCATTAGGTATAGAAGTTTCATCTCGTAGCTTTGTATATTACTGGTTCAGATGTTGATGTGATGTTCTCGGTGATCATTTTTGTGAACGTCATACGGCGACGAATACCGCAACTTATATTGATATCACACGATAACCAATTGAAACTGATATGAAATTTCAACAAATTCGTACTGCATTTGATATTGGTATGAAACAAGTACAAGAGATTTTGCATGTACACCTAAAGGTTGGGAAGATTAACACTGGATGGATACCTCATGGTATAACCATAAATAGCTGCGTGTAGACTGGTAGAAATAATTAATAATATAACAGAGGACAGTCATTGGCTGTATACCGAGTATTGCCATAAATACTGAAACAATGAAAAAAAAAATTCTTTTGTAAATAATATTTATTACTTTTACAGTGTGTTAGTTTAATACATAAATATAAAACGTTGAGGCCAGTTATCCATAGAAGCACCCACGTTTCCATGGGAAAATTCTTCACTGCCAATCGTACGGATTGTTTTAGGGACTCCAAATTATCATGGCGTTTAGAGCAAGCCGTAACCTCTAAAACTGCCCATAAATCATAATCCAGCGGTTTAAGATCGGGGGACTAGATGATGGCTAGTCTTCAGCTCTGATGAAGTCCGAAACTTTCGTTTCCAACTAAGACTGCGTAGAGCGAGCTTTATAACCCAGCACCTTGTCTTGCTGGAAGGACCATTTTTGGTTATTGAATATGGTGTTGGTAAAGCATAAATACGGCCTTAATTGATGTTGTTGACATTGTTTTGGGGTCTAAAGATATAGGAAAAGCCACGCTTTTAGTGTTGCTCGACTATTCACGGGCTTTTGATACTTTGAATTTCCAGTTACCTAAGAAAACGGATTCAAGCTGTTGCAGTTGTACAGGAGGACGGAACCACCAAGTTTTCTCAGTTTTGTTCTCTTTCCCGAGGTATACCGCAAGGATCAATTTTAGGTCCAATACTATATATTCTATACATTGCGGATGTAGTACAGAACATATAATACTGTCGGTATCATATGTATGCTGATGATCTTCAGTTATACATATCGTTTCATCCAGATCATTCACACTTGGCTATAGAGCAATTGAACAACGATCTCAATAGTATAGCAGAATGGTCAAAAAGAAATGATTTGGTTCATAACCCTGAAAAAACGAAATACATGCTACTGGGGACGCCTTCTCAATTAGAAAAGACTGAGCGGCTAAATTTTCATGTTAAGATTGGCAATAAAAGAATTGAACGGGTTTCTGAGGCTCGCAATCTTGGCATCATTTTTGACGACAGTTTGAGATTCGAAAAATATGTGAATATACTATAACTAACTGTTACTAGCGAGCGATTGCTAATTCCGCGGCCATCTGGAGAGCAAAACCAAATTGGTTACGAAGAAACTGGGCGTCATAAATAGAGCACGGCAATACTTCAAGCCGGCCCACATTCTAGCGCTGTACAAAGCCCAGGTACGGCCACATATGGAGTATTGCTGTCATCTCTGTTCTGGTGCACCCAAGTATTAGCTCGATCCATTTGACCGCGTGCAACGAGAGAGCAGCTTGAATTGTCGGGGACCCAGTGATCTGTGAACGGCTGGATCACTTGGCGTTGCGTAGAGACATCGCTTCATTGTGTGTCCTCTACCGCATTTATCATGGGGAGTGTTACGAAGAGCTGTTTCACCTGATTCCTGCCGCTGAATTCCACCTTCGCGCGACACGCCACAAGTTAGGATATCATCCTCACCATCTGGCTGTGTGGCGGTCCTCCACAGTGCGATTTTCAAGTAGCTTTCTTCCACGTACTACAAAGTTGTGGAATGAGCTTCCTTGTGCAGAGTTTCCGGGACGATACGACATGGGTACCTTCAAAAAAAGCGCGAACTCCTTCTTTAAAGGCCGGCAACGCTCCCGTGATTAATGAAAAATCATTAATATTGCGACACAGATCTAGCATTTGATTTGATGAAACTCAAAAAGAAAGATCGTTTCAAACAAAATTCAATCCGCACTTCTCATAACAAATATTTGGATTGAAAACATCAAAAAATATCTTCAAACAACTAACAATTATAACATTCGCAATGAATGAAAAAACTCACTTTACAAGTAATGCTTTGTAACCGCAAACAGACTCAAACAGTTTGAAATAATGAACATGAGCTTCCTTGTGCGGTGTTTACGGGACGATACGACATGGGTACCTTCAAAAAAAAGCGCATAGAACTTCCTTAAATTTCGGCAATGCTCCTGTGATTCCTCTGGTGTTGCAAGCGGCGGTGATCAATTAACACCAGATGACCCGTACGCTCGTTTGTCCTCCTTTTCCATAAAAAAAATACCATCGACTTAAAACACTTTATCGTGTAAGAAGTTACATTAGTACTCAGTTACGTCTTAGACTATGCGATTCACTTATCTTGTCGAAACTGAATTCCGGAGACGTGGTGCATGGGGATCGATTACAGGCTCGCTCTAGGAAGGCAATACAACTTGTACAAAACGCGTGTGCACGCTACTGCTGGGACATACCTGTCCGATTCCATATAACTCCGTTTTTGTACGATGCCGGAGTTCTTAACATGAGTTGCCGCAGAAAAATCCACTTTATTACACCGAAAAGCATAACTGCAGTTATGCTTTTCGGTGTAATAAAAGCCAAAACACCATACTACCTGTACACTAAATTGTGTTGGAAATCTCAATGCCACTTATTCAACAAAAGCCTCGCAATATGCCTGTCAGCCTGGCTGTCCTAAAACACTATAGTGCTGCATTTACGGGAAGTTTTCGTTACAATGCTCCTCTTCGTGAATTACGAACCGTCGAAAATATAAGTCATGATTCTTGGAACGACAAAATCAAGACCAGCTTTGGTCGCATTAGTTGTGAAAATATAGGCGTAGTCCAGTATAATAGATATATAATTGTTGCTATTTGTTTCTCTTAACTATAGCTACTTTTTATTTTAAAACATTTAAATATATAATTTACTATCGACTTTTTTGTATTGAGATTTATTATTAATTTCTTATTGTATTATTTATACATGTGAATTATTTATTTTATGTCGAGCTCACTGTATCTCCAAAGTTAAGCGGGCACCGCTGAGATTCAGTGCTGTTTCATAGCTACCGCCATGTCACAGATAATCCTGAGTCGGTGACCCATTTCCTGCATTGCACAGGAACTCTCTAATATTAAATCAATTACTAATTACTTACGTTCTTATTTGGTTTGTCTCGTACATTTATCTTTTTATATTAAGTGTTACCTGTGAGTGTTTTGTGAACTAAATGTTTTTCTTTCTTTCTTTCTTTCAAGAGGCTTCACTACCTTCTCAAGAAAAGTTTATTGATACACTTGTGCTGATGTTTTGATACCCTTTTCATAAAAGTATGGCTCTGTTCTCCTTCATAGCTAATACCCCACCAAACCATCACTGAAGTCGGATAGTACCCACGTTGCACTCTGTCGCCTAATTGGGAAGCTTCCTTAGAATTTTTAGCATAATTAAAAAATTTCTGTGACCTCCCTTTACGTACCGCTTCAGTATTTGTTTCGATTATACAACCCTATTCTTTTTTATATTATCAGTTAAGAAATGGCCAAAACGTCTCTTATACGAGCAAGTCCTAAGTCATCTTTTAAAATACACGACATAGTTCTAGGTGCTATCTTCATCTCTCAAGATAAAATATTTTGCTTTCGGACAGGATTTCTTCGAATTCTGTCCCTTACTGCTAAAAACAACTTTTTCGTACGAACACTACGTGGACGGCCAGATCTTAGTCTGTCACTAAAAGAGGAGGTCTCATTGTACCTACTCGTATTCATAGCCTGGTACACAAACATTTTACTAATATGGAGAGTTTTAAAAATTGCATTTGGCTCCATACCTACTTTGTGTAATGCAATCACAGCGATTCGGTTCTCTTTATCACCCCACTCCATTTTAATATCGTAAAATATTGTACAATGTATTGGCGCTAAAATGAGAAAACTCAATGAACAATCATATAAAAATAACAGATTCCAAATTCAAATGTAAAATTTCGTTTATTTTTAATAAGTATAATATTGACAACGGTAACAAAACCTGTGCTTATTGCTTTGAATCTAAAAAAGCCAAGGCGTAATGTATCATATATTTTAAAGAAGAAACATATTATTTAAATGTTTTATTATTATTTGTTTATATAACTTAAAAAATCACACTGAGTGCGAGATGGGACGTGACCGCAAACTCACTACACTCACCCTGATGAATGACCTCCGAATAATCCAAATCTAGTCGGTACCAACTGCAGTAGTGAACGTCAAGTAAACTCGATTTAAATAAATAAAGCAGTGGTAACTGTTATTATATAATATAATAATAATAGCCTTTAATAATAATATTTACATAGTTTTAGATTTACATTTAGTTTGCAGTAGACATCGGCACAGATTGTTTTGCTTTCGCATAGGCCTCCCCCAGGGTCTTCCAGTGTTCTCGGTCATGAAATGATCTGCTCCACGTCACACCAGCGGCATCTTTTAAATCATCGCTCCATCTACGACTCGGCCTCTCTCTCTCTGTCTTTTTCCTTCTCTAGGATACCATTGTGTTACTATTTTGGCCTATTTTTCTTGTTTGCCTCGTATTAGGTGTCCTGCCCTGTTAACTGTTATTATATAGATATAATAATACATAGAGTAGTATTAACCTTCAGAATTAAAAAGAAGCGGAGAAAGAAATAACAATATAATATTATATACGCCGTTATAAACACAAATCTAAAGTTCTAATTTATTATACATTTAAGCTCCCTAGAAGCTGTAAATATGAAACTCAGAACACAAAGCGACAACAGTGGCTCGTCGTATGAAATTGATTTTATTTGCAAGTTTGAACCTTATCGCGTTTTGTTTAGGTGGAAGAAAATTAACACGGCTATTCTCTATTCTTGTAGTAGTTAAGTTTAAATGTACAAAGGTGTACGTGAGTCTTGTAAGTTAGCCCAAATTGCTTGGTCCATTTCAAGACTGGGTCGAAATATTCTTCCGGGTTCATTATGAAATTACATTTGGTGTTGGTAGTTTTAAGTGAGAAATATACAACAATCATTAGTTATTTTGGCTCAACAGCGAGCGTGTCGGCTGCTCGGTTGATGGTGTTTGTATGAACAACATCAGCTACGCGGATGACAAGGTGCTGCTGGGTCCAAGTGTAGGCTCTATAAGAAGTCTGTTAGCTATCTGTGAAAGGTATGCGATGCAACATGGGATCAAATATAATTGCCATAAAAAGCAAGTATTCGGTCTTCAGAGTCCCCGCTAAAAATGTATGTAATATTACGCCAATAAAGCTGAATGGTGTTGAGCTTAAGAAAGTTCACCATTTTTAGTACCTTGGACTCTATGTCACCGAAGACCTCGAAGACCAAATGGATATTGAGAGGGAACGTAGGACACTGGGGTTAGGAGTATTATGCTGGCTCGCAGGTTTGCTCGATGTAGCAGTGAGGTTAAGATAACGCTTTTCAAAGAATATTGACAAACCTTTTATACCAGCAGCCTGTCGGTCAGATATGCTCAAAGAACGCTTAGTGCCTTTCGCGTTCAGTACAACAATGGTTTCAGGTTGATGTTGGGGCTGCCCCGCTTATGCAGAGCTTGGGCAATATTCACGGATGCGAGGGTGCACGGCTTTCATGCCAACCAACGCAAAAGAACCGCGTCATTGCTGAAGAGCATGCGGGGTAGCCCTAACATCATTCTGCAAACCATTGCTTGTCATTACGATGCACCGATTACAAAGGCATTTATGAGGCTTCATGTGTCTGTTTAGTTATAATTATACTTATATAATTTAGGACATTTTACCAACAATTTATTTATATTATGGATTTTTTTCTGAATTAAATTATTATCATTATTTGTATTTTTAAATTTTGATATATTATATTAAACATGATAAACGTTATCGAAAATATAACAAAAGCATATGCTTATAAAATATCTCATATTTCATTCAATGTATTCCAATTGAGTTTTCTTTCATCTGTCAATATTACAAAACTAAAAGAAATTTCCAGACGTCTGAGAATTTTTTCTTGTCTGTCAGTGATAATACAAATATTAGTACTGTCTGGAATATGACTATGTATTTCTTTATACGTAAGTTTCAGTCTGTTCTTTGTGGTTTTACTTTATGGAAAGTGTCGGTTTATGTATGTATTTGTATTGTTAAGAATTACTTGACAAAATTAACGAATAGAAGATTGGTTGACTATTAGTATGTTATTAAATGGTTAACGATACGGACGATTACATGGCTACTGCAGCCTGAAGTAGAATAATTTAAGGAAGGCGAGGACATAACCTCGAGAAAGGGAAGTGGTTACCCACACTGTCTTGGTGGAGTGTGTACGGCTAAGGTGTATGGCGGTAGTAACATGCTTCCATTTTTATTAAAACTTTGGGCTTTATGAAGTTGTATGGTCAGGGCTATATGGTGGATACTCACCAGGATGCAAACTGGGCACTGTCGTCTAAATAAGAACCTCAGTGTGGTCGGAATAAAAAACGAAAGAACTTGCAGATTTTTCCTTGAGGTCGATGAAACGCCTCTTCATCTCCTCTACAATTGCGACCATCCTTTGCGACTATGCTGTGCTCCCAGATGCTGTTTGTAATACTCGCGTCAAGATGATACTGCAGTTCGTAAATGCGGCAGGGCTTGACGACGAGGTATAAGTATGAGTGGCGAACACAATAGTTCAATTCTGGACACGGTGTTACTAGGACCCAATTAGGACTAGCCAAATAGCCACCCTCTGCAAGTAATAATAATATATAGTGGATGCATTAACATCTTCTAGCCAAACTGTTACTTATTGCTGAGTAGCTTAAGATGTGTTTGGGCTAGCGTTTTCATGATGAAAGACCCCACTCTTTGTACTGATTAATTCCAGCCGCTTTCTTTGAACTTCGTGCTTCAATACCACCAGTTGGTTGTAGTAGAGATCCGAATCATTTGTTCTGCTCGACGGCAAAATATCATTATGAACAATACTATTCCAATCTGGTGGGATTACATACAGCATTACCATTATTTACAGGATTACGGATTGATGCACGTAGGTAATGTACTCAATAACTCTTGTAAGCTAAAACTGAATTTAGCTAAATATCATACACTTTTGTCACTATTTTTTTATACTCAACTCAGATACAAAAAATTTATGATAATAAGGGACAAGATTAGTAGGACGTTCAGCTGTTGGTAATTGATACGCCCTGCCCATAACAATGTAGTGCCGCTCAGGATTCTTGAAAATCTCAAAAATTCTTATCGGCACTACAATTTGCGCTCGTCTTCTAGAGCCATAAGAAGTTAAGTCTCATTGGCCCAGTAACTTCACTAGCTACGGCGCCCTTCAGACCGAGACACAGTAATGTTTACACATTACTGCTTCATGACAGAAATAGGCGCCGTTATTGTACCTATAATCTAGCCGGCATCCTGTGCAACGGAGCCTCCCACTGGGAAAATTCAAGCAAAGTCTTTGAGTATAGTCACTTAATTTGAATTAAAAATAATAGGAGCGATTTAGGAGTGACTTGGCAACTCAGGGATTATTATTATTACATTAGAGTACAACATGAAAAAATACATTTTCCCTGATCTATTTTTATAAATAGTTATCCAAAGTTTTTATAAACAGTTTATGCTGAGCCGCAAAGAAAGCGTATCGGTAACAAAAATCTCAATCACTTATTTACTATTGGATCTAGCTTTATGTAATAAAGGCTTTAGTATAGTCAATATCGACAGGTAATATTTAGCCCCAAAATTTAGGCCATGTAGGCGGGCGAGTTATGCATAATTGTGCATGTAGACGAACATAAGGGAATTGTAAATCTGTTGAACTTAAGTTCAATTAAGATATTCGTTCACCTTATTAATAAAAAATATGGCTTTACACAAAATACGAGCTATTTTAATAAACAATCACATTTGATATCACTCTGTTGCAGGAAGGAAAAAGTCTATAAAGCATTGTATATACTTAGAGGAGTTGTATTTATCATCCTAAGGCTTATTTGAAACAGATATACTCGAAGTAAACAAATTGAAACTCTTGCCCATTTTATCTGAACCTCGTTTCCCTAAAATTACTTCCAGTTTATTGGAATTCTTTGAGTTGAGCTTAAAGGTAATCAATAAGATCGGGAAATGGATTAACATTTTGTAAATATAAAGCTGGTACGTGTTTGTATTAAGACTAGTAATACTGTATTTATATGGGGTGGATTTATAATAATGAAAGTATAATTGGAAATGTTTAGCTTTTTATCATAATCCAAATATAGCGAAAGCAAGAATTTTACTTAGTTATCCAAACAATACCATACATTTGAAATGGTCCAGTGGGAGGTTCTTTTGCACAGGAAGCCGGCTAGATTATGGGTACCACAACGGCGCCTATTTCTGCCGTGAAGCAGTAATAGTAAAGTACTGTGTTTCGGTCTGAAGAGCGCCGTAGCTAGTGAACTTACTGGGCAAATGAGACTTCACATCTTATGTCTCAAGGTGACGAGCGCAATTGTAGTGCCGCTCAGAATTTTTGGGTTTTTCAAGAATCCTGAGCGGCACTGCATTGTCATAACAAACCCATAGGTTGGGTGTATCAGTTGCCATTAGCTGAACGTCCTGCTCGTCTCATCCCTTATTTTCATTTAAAAAAAAATCTAGCGATCGCTATTATCTTTCATCAATTCATATAATCTTCATCATCATCAGCCGGAAGTCGTCTACCACTGGACAAAGGCTGCTATTCATATATTGAATAGTATTCCTTTGTTGGTGAATTGATATTTGAATCCGTTTTGGTGATCAATTTTTTCTATCATCTATAGGATGACGAGTTGGAATTTTTAGTACAGTATTGGTGTATTTTTTTAAAGGAGGAGGAGACAAACAAAAGTACCTACAGGTTACCTGATGTTAAGTGATCACCGAAGCCCACATTCTCCTGCAGCACCAGAGGTAGCACAGAGCGTTGCCGGTCATTTAGAAAAGTATAATTGTGGGCAGTTAGTTTGTAAAAGAATTAGTTGCGGTTTTGAGGAACGCTGACATTCAGGTGGTGAGGATGATATATTATGAGTTCGTGGCGAAGGTTTCGGAACACTCTGACTATGGCAGTGAATGTTAATTAATAATTAAAATTAGTTAAGATTGACATTAAATGCAGGCTTAAAATCGATTGATGGATGACATTAAAATTTGATTCTTAATAATTTTAAATATAAAATACTGATAGCGGCGATAAGACACATTTGTTTAGATATAACCAGCTGTTTCCAGAAAATAGTTCTGTGAGGCATGAAGGTTTCTCCATTTTGCATAACTGTGAAACGCAGGAAGAAAACAGGAAGACTGGAGCACTCTCCACAATACTTGCGACAGAAGTTGCAAAACGAACTTCGTGGAATGAAAATGATTTGGTTGGAGAGGGTTTTGTTTTTCGATTCATAAACTCTTCGTTCGATCTAATATTTGGTCAAACAGAAAGAGTTGAAGTTGCCCCGGAGGTGAAAACTGTTCTTCTTATTGGCAATAATTTTACCTGGATTTTACTGTTGTAGCAGTTGTACCAGTAGGAGGCTCCATTGCACAGGATGCCGGCTAGGTTATGAGTACCACAACGGCGCCTATTTCTGCCGCGGAGCAGTAATGTCTAAGCATTACTGTGTTTCGATCTGGAGGGCGCCGTAGCTAGTGAAATTGCTGGGCAAATGAGACTTAACATCCTATGTCTCAAGGTGAAGAGCGCAATTGTAGTGCCGCTCAGAATTTTTGGGTTTTTCAAGAATCCTGAGCGGCACTGCATTGTTATGGGTTGGGCGTATCAATTACCTTATGGTAGATTATCTGCTTATCTGAACGTCCTGTTCGTCTCTTAGTTTCATAAAAAAAAGCGAAAGTGGATGTGAAGGTGATCCACTTTTGCTACCATCAGGTGGCTCGAGCACCGTATTGTACCAACCAAACTTGAAAAATTGATGTTTGTCACAATGAACCTTGGTCAATACGAATTACAAGTTCGAAGAAATGGTTCTTTTTACACTCCTCAATATTGATATGAGATATTCTTTTCCTATCTAGTTCGAAGCTATAAGTTTTAACCTCAAACAAATATAATATAATCTTTTATTTAACCCTTAATGAGTTTCTGGACCGACCGCACGATGTCGGATTAAATTCCACTACTATTTGAATTCGAACTTATTCAAGAGAAGCTGATACTAATTTGCTAAGATTTTCAATAAATAAAGAAAATAATTATTGTGATCATAGCAGTGCTGGCGTTATTATTTACTGCTGTCAGAAAGTGTGTTATCGTATTAAAACCAATACACGACGTGGCGGGACGCATGTGTTCTCTAACTACACATTGTTTTATTAAAATTTAATACCTTAAGGTGCCGCGGATCGATTTAGATATATGACAATAGAAAAAAAAACGCGAAATGTTACTTAAAAGAAAAAGGTCCATATCTATCCGCAATTCGATTTTGATTTATTAATTCGCTTAAATTGTTAACGTTTCTCTTTATATCTACTACGTCTATCTTTCTTCCACGTACTACAAAGCTGTGGAATGAACTTCCTTGTGCGGTGTCTCCGGGACGATACGATAAAGCGCGTACACCTTCCTTAAAGGCCGGCAACGCTCCTGTGATTCTTCTGGTGTTGCAAGAGATTGTGGGCGGCGGTGATCACTTAACAACAGGTGACCCATTCGCTCGCTTGTCCTCCTATTCCATTTCCATAAAAAAAAAACTGCGTCAATTTCTATAAAATAATTATTAACTAACTTACGCGCAAAATGTGTCTACCTTGAATTTTGAGCTACTAATTCTAATGTGAACTAAGTATGTCTGTTAAGAGTGAGTTTCTCAAAAAAAGATATTCACTATCGACTTATAATAGTAGTGGTAAGCAAAAACTGCAACTCTGCTTGATGGGCAGCCTTTTTGCTTCATTTCGAAAGGTGATTTTGTGGAGGTATTAATAAGAAACAGGCGAGGAGTGATTAGGAGAGAAAATCTGTAACATTTTGAAGAGTACGCTTATGTAGAGAAATTTAATTAAATTTTACTGCGTAATAGTGAATAACTATAATAATGTTATCTGGCTTTATTTACTTTATTCATATTGAATAATTTTTACACAAATGTAAATAAAAGCGACGCTGCTCAATTTTTCTTAGATGAAAACTTCTTTAGCGGCTTTGAGCACTTCTCTTGGAATGGGTTAAATGTTAAACTCGCGTTAGGACACGTGACCTGATCAAAATTTCGCAAGACAGTCGTTGAAATTATAGAAGTTGATTTTTCTGAGAGATAAACTTTTGAATGTAAAATAATTGTAATAGTTCTGAAATGTAAAATTGTTATGTTATATAAATTGTCATTTTTGTGAACGATAGCGAAATAAATAAATATTGTATGTAACCAATAAATGCTAGTACTTTATAATGATAAATACAGCGATTCGTGTGAAACTATTCCCTAACCCAACCCAAAATATTCAAAAAATGCACAACGTTAATGTTCAAGTTATCACTTCTGCGGGTACAAGTTAGTGTACCACGGAGTGTAACACGTTATTTTTTTTAATGCTGATGTGAATTTATAACCGAGTTATTACGTTTATAAAAAATATAAGATCGAGTTAACCAACTATGATCATGTTAATGATTAACCTCTATTTTGATTTACATTGCTGTTAATATAATAAATTCAAATTAAATGGCTGAATTTCATCATAAATTGCATACTATTGGATACAAAAAGGTTACGAATATGTGTACCAACAATAAAATACCAACTCAAACCATTTTAATATCTAACAAACTGAATGGGTGCACCTTCCTAAAAGGCTAGCAACGAACTTGGTATTCTTCTGGCGCTGCACTTAGCAACAGGTGACTTACCAGTGGGAGGCTCCATTGGACAGGATGCCGGCTATATTATGCGTACCACAACGGTGCCTCTTTCTGCCATGAAGCAGTAATGTGTTTCGTGTTTCGGTCTGAAAGGCGCCGTAGCTAGTGAAATTACTGGGCCAATGTTAAGTCTAACATCTTATTTCATGGTGACGAGCGCAATTGTAGTGCCACTCAGAATTTTTGGGTTTTTCAAGAATCCTGAGCGGCACATTGTAATGAGCAGGTCATATGAATTAACACCAGCTATTCATCATTAAAAAAAACCTATAGGCTTGTTCCTTCTACAAAAGTAATAGCTTACATGACAATGTAAGTTAATGATGATTATTGATGAAAAATATTAAAAAAATCATTAATATTGCGACACAAATAGCATTTGATTTGATGAAACTCAAAAATAATGATCGTAAAATTCAATCCGCACTTCACATAACAAATATTTGAAAAAGGTTTGAAATAATCTAAAAAAATCTTCATACAACTAACAATTATTAACATTCGCAATGAATGAAAAAAGTCACTTTACAAGTAATGCTTTGTAACCGCAAACAGACTCAAACAGTTCGAAATAAAAAGATTCAGTTTAAGTGGAAATTCGTGATTTATTAAATAAAAGCTACAAACGAAACAACAGATCTCGTTTGAATGGAAACCAAGCGAAGTAAAATACGAAAAACTGTACGTAAAACAAGAAGCCCAGAGCCGCGTACAATGAAAGGTGGTATTATTTCAAATTTATAGCTTACTTTGTTTCCGGACTCATTGAATCGCCTTTGAAATTTATAAGCCGTAAAAGCTCTGTGGTCATTATAGACGCTATCGGTACGTTTGTGCTTATTTTGCTGACCCATTTCGTTATTATTTACAGACAAGTGCTTTTTTATTGTTCATTCGAGATTCTTTCGATTGTTACGAGCCGATTTTATGTTGACATGCTCCCAATGGCTGGAAGATCAATGATAGTCATGATAAAAAGTTGTAATTAATCTAGGTGATTGTCTGCATGTTTCCTATAAAATAATATATTTTAAAGGGTGAATGAAAATTTAGTAACTATTTCATTTATAATAAATAGAAGTCTTTTTGTAGTAAACCGAACATAAAAATGGAAAATTTTTTTTGAAACTTAAAACATCTTTCCTGCCTTATAGACGATAGATGAACATCATTTAACTTAACAAAAATCTTATTTCGCAATTTGAAAATGGAATAAGTTTATCAAGTTAATGTATTCTCATCGGTCCTCGATAAATCTACGAAGTTTGAACGAAATCTGGCCGATTAAAGTGGGTCAAAATCGCGCCCAAATGAGTCGGTTACAAACAAATATACATATAGGTGAAATTAATAAAAAGCGTATAAAAATGAGTGTAGTTGTGTGTGCTTTATAATTCCTGTTCAAGCCATAACTTTTGACTATAGGGATATACTATATGAACACTACCTGGAACTAAGTTCTCTAGAGTGTTTATAGATCCCCATTCTTCTCGAATCTTTTTCAATGAAAATAAGGGACGAGACGAGCAGGACATTCAGCTGATGGTAATTGATACGCCCTGCCCATTACAATGCAGTGCCCCAAAGGATTCTTTAAAAACCCCAAAAAAACTGAGCGGCACTACAACTGCGCTCGTCTCCTTTACACATAAGCTATTAAGTCTCATTTGTCCAGTAATTTCACTACAGCGCCCTTCAGACTGAAACATAGTAATGCTTTTACACATTACTGCTTCACGGCAGAAATAGGCGCCGTTGTAGTACCCATAATCTAGCCGGCATCCTGTGCAAAGGAGCCCCCCACTGGAAAAGATCTTATCTAAGTCTGATCCCGTCACAGAATAAAAATGTATGCCATCACGCTTGCGGCCACTAATCTCACTCCCTGAACAATCCCAGTGATTTCAATCAATTATAGCGTCTCATTGTCGCTCACGTAAGCCCGTATACTTCTGCAATCTGTTTCATACAGTTTGCGAGCTAACAACCGCACCTGACGAGTAACCTAACCCCAGCCTAGCGAAACTCTAAAAAAAAAGCGATTCACTCGATTGTATGAAACGTGTATTCATTGATAGAGAGTGGCAGTAATCTTGTAAAAAACGGAGATAGCTGAAATCCACGTTTGAGGCAACGGCTCGCTTTCAAACTTAGCCAGATTATACTTCGTGGCCAATCGCCATACTGTTATTACAACTCATTCAAACTTATGTCAAATGACTGCACGTTTCATATTGAACTAAATTTCAATTTTTACTAAGGCAGTCCCTCTTATTACGTACATCCTCTTTTTCTAACTCTATTTCTATTATATCGGCGTGTCATAATGACATAATGTGAAAATGGTGACGTCAAGCTGTGTTTTGTATGATAACTATAAAAGTGTATTAGTGTAAATTAATTACACTTCAGTTACACGTCATTAAATATCCGCGCGACGCCTTCATTGATTAATTTATGCAACATTTCCATCTCTTGCAGCAATAAATATTTTTAAGATTTGAACAATAACAGTCGTAATTTCACATTAATATTTACGAATAAACTTTTTAATGCAAACCCAACATCACAAACTAAAAATTAAGTAAGTTTTTTCCAGAACAAGCACCAACAATTCATTGGCACACCAAAAAAGCTCATCAATATTCTTCTATATATAAATGTAGGTAAAGTCCATAATATAGTAAAGATCAAATTAACTAATATCTCAAGTTTGTGCCCATTTCAACGATATTATTTGGGTCCGCTTTGACAACTTCCCGTATAACTTACACCGAGATTAGGTCACGTAGTCAACTATGTTGTAGATGTACTCGAGGCTTGAGTTAGTTATACTGCTTAAGTCTGTAACAGATTATAATATTTGTGATCCCTCTCCATCTTAGGTGAGGTCGAATTTGAAACCGGTCAAGGCCGAGTCAAGCCCGCACTCGAAGGGCTCCGAACATATTTTGTAAAAAAAAATCATTTGCGTGTTATTATATTGGAAATTCTATTACA
Organism: Leptidea juvernica; assembly: GCA_949711755.1. Lineage (NCBI taxonomy): Eukaryota > Metazoa > Arthropoda > Insecta > Lepidoptera > Pieridae > Leptidea > Leptidea juvernica. The sequence goes on along the minus strand of CATIXQ010000002.1, from coordinate 11,148,733 downwards.
CTCTATCAAAATTTCACCTATTGCAGTTTATGAGTGACATCCTGCTTTCGGACGGACTAATGGTTAGGATTTTCATTATATAAATTATTTATTTACATGCGTGTGATAAATTACTATCTAGAAAATCTAGAAAAGGCCTATGATAGAGTGGTGAGGAATGAATTGTGGTCAGCATTGTCCGCGAGCGGTGTGAGCAGTGTCCTCATACGAACATTGCAATCTCTTTATAGAGATTCTAGTGCTTGTGTAAGGATAAACGGGGCATACACTGATTGGTTTAAAATCGAAAAAGGTGTTAGACAGGGATGTGTAGCGTCACCGTGGCTGTTTAATCTGTTCATGAACAATTGCTTGACAGGTTTAAAAGAGAATGACAGGGGGTTGAGATTGAATTACTCGTTAAATGTTTTCTCTATGTTGATGACCAAGTATTACTTGCATCTTCAGCCGAGGAGTTGCAAGAGATGGTAACTGCTATGAATGGAGCTTTTGGTAGAAAGGGAATGAAGATGAATGTAAAGAAGACGAAAGTGATGGTGCTTGAAAGAGATGAGGTAGTGACAGACTGCAATATCGTGATTGGAGATGAAAAAATTTAACAGGTGAATGAGTTTGTGTATCTGGGTTCTAAATTTACAAAAGATGGAAAGTATGAGAGTGATATTGAAATAAGAGTGAATGCAAGAAACATGGTGAATGGAGCTTTGCACTCCTTTATGAACAGTCAGAAGGTGTCTAATAAGGCTCGTTTGGCTGTGCATGAGGGGGTGTTGGCTCCAACACTCATGTACGGAAGTGAAAGTTGGGTATGGCAGAAGATACATGAAAGCAGAATAAATGCAGTTGAGATGAGAGCGTTGAGAAGTATGATAGGAGTTAAACTGAGTGACAGGATAAGAAATAGTGAGATAAGGAAACGTTGTGGTCTGAAAGAAGATATTGTGACAAAAATTGAGAAAGGTATGGTGAGATGGTTTGGACATGTCGAGAGAATGAATAAAGAACGATTGACGAAGAAAGTGTATAAGGCCAGTGTGAATGAAAGTGTTGGAAGGGGTAGACCTAGGCGGACATTTCAAGATCAAATCAGGGACGTCTTGAAAAAAGGCCAGGTCAAGAGTACCCTAAACCGGAGAGCATGTATGAAAGAAATAATGAAAGTGGACGAAGCGAAAGAAGTATGTAAGGATCGTAGCAAGTGGAAAGAAGTGGTCTCTGTCTACCCCTACGGGAAAGAAGCGTGATTTTATGTATGTATGTATGTATGTATGTATGATAAATTACTATTTTATTACTATTATAATATCTAATCAGCTAATTTATTTTAAGTATTACTTTCCTGGGGACTTTAATTTAATTCTTTTGTTTTAATTTTTGATCTTATTAGTATTAAATATTAGTGATAATTTGTAATTAGCCTTCAGTATTTAATTATAATATACTTAATGGTAATAACCTAGCTGTAGGTTTTCCAAAAAGAATAAAAATTAAAAAGTTGATTATCCTTGAGGTAACTAAAATAAGTCCTTAGAAAAATGAAGTTATAATTGGTATTATATTGCTAACTGAACTTTGTGTATGTAGGTACTAATACCAATAATCGACCCGAATGCAAAAGTGAAACTTATCGCCTCAGAGAGTATATTCAAAAGCCGAACGATGCATTTCAGTCATCGATATAAATTTCGAAAATCCTTTGAGCTACGCCATTCCTTGTAGTTCTCCTTTAAAAATTTCTGTTTGGAAATGTACTGAGTTAAGGCAAATATATTCTACAATATTCGCAACGATTTCTGCGAGTTTCCGTTGTGTAAACAAATGTCTCGGGAGGTATTATTATGCAGCTCCATGAATCTTCCGAGTTGCAACCGAGTTATGGCGGGGTTAATGGTTTGTAAATAATAAATTAATGTTACTCTTTATCTGAATGTTCTTGCTAATGTTAATATTATCGGGGGTATTGTTATCATACTATCAGCTTCTTGATTGGCTTTTAAACTTGATAACGCTTGCAATATTTTGTACCTTGATCAATGGGGATATTTAGAAACTTGAGTCTCTAAATATCTATCTATAATGTCTTCAAATGGCTAAACTTAGAAATTGTGAACGATGCTTCGTGGGGTAATTTTTGTAAAATATATTATGCTATCTAGTAGATATTTTTCTATGGCAATTATTGGTGGAGTAAGTGAATGAGCAACCTCATCTTAAGCAGTGAAAGTAACATACAACCTGAGTTATATTGCATCCAAAAATAGCCTATGGCGTAGCGTTCCATTTTACAATCCTGATCACTAGAAAAACAATTTAAGGAAATTAACTTAGCAACTTTTGACTCTCAAAATACCTATTCTAGGTAATTTAAGAATATTATGTGTACAAAGGCACTCAGAGAATTTTTTGATTCAAATAAATTTCTAAAATCATAATGTTAACACCAGGAGCAAATATAAACTTGTTATTCTTATTATTCGGTTAAATCAAGTTAGTAAATCTTTTGTTGAGTTTTGTTTAAAACATGATCCCGGGAAATGTACAAAAACAAATATTTATATTTGTACAACAAAAAACAAGTATTATTTTATACGAAATTAAAAAAAAAATATATGTTCTTAAATGTTTGTGAGTTACAATTTTTGGAATTTAACTTAAAAATTAATAAATTTTAATGTAACGAAAGAGGCCCCCAGAGTTTTTTGCATGCATTTTCTCATATCAGAGTGATATGTTTTCGAATGCGTGGTAGATTAATGTTCTGTAACTGATGAAATTCCTATTTAGAATAAAAATGTTTTGAATTCATCATCATCAGCTGGAAGACGTCAACTCAGGAAGACAAAAGACGCCTCCCCCAAAGGCCTTCCCCAAATATCTCCACGACGATCGGTCCTACGCTTCCCTCATCCAGGTCGATCTTGTGGTTCGCTTACCAACACTGCGTCTTCCGGTACGTAGTCGCCATTTGAAGATTTTTTGCCCCATCGGCCATCTATCCGACGAACCCGTCCACTGCCACTTCAGTTTTGCAATTATTTGTGTTCAAGTTTTGAATTAAATCACATTAAAAATATTATTAGCATAATTTAAAGAAACTTAAACTGTATACAAGTATTACAGATAGCACAAAATATTTGTTTTGAATAAATTTAAATAACAATGCAAACCATTTTAAAACAATTTAAGCTGAATAATATATTTACAAAGTAACAAGAGAATTCATAATTAATTTTATCGATTCCGACTTTATGAACTCGCCATCAATCATTAAGTTAGCAAAGTTTCAAGTTCTTTGTTGGTAAATTCGAGTTAAATTTAAGTTAAACTTAGTTTTCAAATACTTGAATACAATTGAGGTCATATTCATTTAACTGTAAAGTGGTTTAAATAATTTTCAATTTGGTATAATTATCTTAATAAATAATGAAATCTTTTATTATTATAATTAAACTAGATATATTACATTTTTTTTTAAATTAAGATAGATATAAATTCCAAATATAAAATTTTTTAAAGCTTCAATAAATCATGAATTAATTAATATAAATAAGAATTATGACTTTATGATTTTACTGCTTTTTCCGATTTTTAAATCTAAAAGTATACTTTTTCCAGCTTTGCTTCTACCTTTACAATCAAAATGATGGTAATTAGATTTTTATAACGTGTTGAAGAATGAATGTTTCCTTCATTTGTTTAAATTTAACATTGTTTTTGGGACAAAACATCTGTATTTATTTACGCAAAGGATTTACCTTAACCATGTGGCACATCTATTATATTATGTGCTAAAATGATTCCTTATTACAGTTTTGTGACTCCACCAGAAACTTGATAAGTAGATTTTTTTGTGATTACATAATATAATAAGAAGAAATGCTCAATTTCAATAATTATTATTAACAATAAAATTTCAATGAAGTCTTTTGAGCTGTTGTAATAGGCCATATAACTCATTTTACTTTAGCAATTTACTTTTAACATAATAAATGAAATGTAAAAATAATATAAATATAGAAATAAATACAATTCAATTACTTATTTGACGAATCCTAGTTTTCGGCACTTCTTGTTTATCCTTATTTCTAAAATTTAAACAAAGAGTCCATTTTGCTTTGTTAATACTGTGAATATATTTTGTTGTGACTTTTATTTAAATTCAAATTTCTGTAGCGAGTTTTGCTCTTTGGAATCTTTGCTCTTAACCTTTTTTAAGTTTCATCATCATCATCATCAGCCGGAAAAGGTCCACTGCTGGACAAAGGCCTTTCCCAAATATCTCCATGACGATCAGTCCTACGCTACACTCTTCCAACGTATTCCGGCGATCTTGACCACCTTGTGGGGGGCCTACGTATGCCGGTACGTGGTCGTCATTCGAGTATTTTACTGCCCCACTGGCCATCTGTGCGTCAAACTTCACGCCACTTCAGTATTGCAATCATTTGGGCTAACGGTGACTTTGGTTCTCTGAGCTCACAAGTTAACTTTTACATTATTGGGAGTTCATCAGAAGTAATTATGACGATGGCTATCCAGCAGTTACTGTCATGAAGCAGATTTTCTAAGATGATATTGTCTAGAATTCTACACGACATATTATTTATTTATATACACGACATTTTATAAAAAAATATAGCTTAACTAGGTAATCGAGAAGCCACAATACATCCACTCCCGCTCAACACCTTAGGGAGGAGGGGATGGCTGAAAAACAGCGCTGCATGGAAACATAAATCCATGATTCCATGTCAGGTGAAGCTGAGCCTTTTCCTTTTGTTTCATCGCGTATCCTAATTGTTCATTTTATATTTGTAATGATTTGTATGGTAATAAAGAATTTATTATTATTATTATGATTATGGGGCGGGATAAGGAGGCGAAGCTAGTTTATTATGTAGTTTATACTTTAATTTAAAAACAAATTATTATTGCATAGCGCGATAACCTGAACAAATAACAATTTGTTAATTATAAATTA
>CATIXQ010000002.1:11072448-11143352 GCA_949711755.1 Leptidea juvernica | reverse complement strand
TTATTATTATTATTATTATTATTATTATTATTATTATTATTATTATTGTTATTATTATGCTGTTATTGCTAGAATGTTTCTTGCAATGAATTACACTTAAAGTTAATCATCGAACAGTTGGCATGACTTTTATATGAATAAGTGGCGTTTGATCTGTGATTTTTAAAAATAATCTACGTTTACGTCGTCACCAATTCATTTAATTCCTGTACTGGTTAATAAAATTTAAATGTGAGATTACGAAATAGTAATTAATGTAAATAAGTCATTATTATGAAGCTAAACATGTCAAATCTGTACTAGCCGACCCTGAGACTAAGAGCCGACCGCTACAAGGTTGTCGATAGTTTTATGACATCACGTTTTGGCGTTCAGTTACAGGCAAGTAGGGTGGACAATAAATAATAAATAAATAAATAAATAAAATTATAAATATTATGTCTAAGATATATTTTGTATAAAAATTAAAACGGAGAGGACAGGGATAGTACCTGCCGTCCATCGGCAAACTTGTAGTGGTCGGATAGCGTAAAGCTAAACACTGCTAATATTGTTATTGCATTTAAATATAAGAAAACTGACCATAAACTTAGTAAAAATAATAATAACTTCACAGACTCCTCCTTTGTTTCTTCAAAAAAGGAATATTGCACATTTACCTATTTATTTATATTCATATAAAACCTCCCACCAGTGGGAGGCTCATTTGCATTGGATGCCAGCTAGATTATGAGTACCACAACAGCGCCTATTTCTGCTGTGAAGTAGTAATGTGTAAGCATTATTGTGTTTCGGTCTGAAGGGCGCCGTAGCTAGAGAAAAGACTGGCCAAATGAGACTTATCATCTTGTCAAGGTGACGAGCGCAATTGCAATGCCGCACTGAGTTTTTGGGCTTTTCAAGAATCCTGAGCTTCACTGCATTGTTATGGGCATGGCATATCAATTACCATCAGCTGAACGTCCTGATGATCTCATTCCTTACTGTCACAAAAATCATATTAATAACACTATATTGTGCTAATCGTCAGCAACTAAACTACTATGTCAGTTAACGTGAATAAAACATTTTAAATAAAAGCTGCCTTCCTGGACGCAATACAGACCATAGACAAAAATAAATAGCCCATTATCGGGCTAACACGGTGACTTCAAGCCAAAACAAGTCTCCAACGCGGCTCGAGACAGATCCCACTTCCATAAGGGACATTAGGTAAGAGCAAAACAATGTTACACCGCTGGAGACATTTGTGTCTTGCCTCCTTTGAATAAAATTACTAAAATGCCTTATAACCAACGTCTTACTGTTATGTTTTGCATAAAATGTATACAGTAACAGTTTATATGAGGGAATGTTTGGTTCAAATATTTTTATAAGGGATTAGATGGATAAGCATACGGGTTGCTTGACACTTGAATATGTTAACTTATTATAAATTTTAACTGACATTGGGCAATGGCCGCAACTGTGTAATGTTAATTTAGATTTAGTTTGCAAAAGATTATTTTTATAGCGAGGTGTGTTGTGCCGGGACACGTCTATGATTTTAGAGTATAGATTTGGGTGTTTTCTTACAAACATAAACATATTTCGAGTATATATGTGCACGTTTCATTTGTAAAATAAAGAGTTCGTGTGCATTTACACTATTGCCCCACAGTATGACGCCGTAGTTAAACTTGTAGATTTCTTTAGTTCTCTTAAAGCGTATATAAATTGTGATAATTTTAATTAATTTTTTTGAATATGTGATTAAAAATTCACATTAGAATCTATTGATTCCATTAAAAGTTATATTTATACCCAGCAGAGAGAAGTTTTGAACACATTCTAATTTTATTTTATTATATGTAAAATTTATGTCTAGTAATTTTTTTTTGCCTCGGTCTAAATTGCATTAATTTTGTTTTACTGAAATTGATCTCTAAATTATGATCGCTTAGCCACTCCTTTACCTTATTTATAATTGTCTCCATTATTTCATTAACTTTGTTACTATTCCCTTATGGAAACATAACGAAAAAATCGTCTGCAAACATAACAAAATGTACATCAATAACTTTCGGAAGGTGAGTGATGTAAATAAGAAAGAGGACACATCCGAGTACAGAGCCCTGAGGAATTGAGTCCCGCACCTGCTGGGGCCTCGACCTGATGCGCGATTTAGTTTTAGAGCTTTCATCTAGATGGTCTATTTCGACGTACTGTGGACCATTGCTGAGAAAGGAAGTAATCCACTTATGAGCTACACAGCGGATTTCCAACCCCTACAAAATTTAAGGCGAGTCGTTATATCAGTAAGATCATGGACTCCCTTTTCTGGGGTAGTAAATGGTGGTAGTGACTGAATCTTGACCATGGAACCGTAATGAATTTTGTGAGAAACAGTGAGGAAAACATGCAAAAATTGTTTTGTACCATCAAGTGATACCCAGCTCACAGATTCGCCGTCGCTTTTTTTAAACATCCTCCGTAATCACTACACCCAATGACTTTTATCTATTTACAAGGTGAATGACACATGAAATTTTAAGGTGAACAGGATGAAGAATAGAAATATTCCAAGTTTATCATGCCAAAAATTGATTTCACTAAAAAATTAAATAAGATTTAATTTAAGTTACCGGCAACACTTATATATATATATATATATATATATATAATGATACAAACTCAAATAGTTTAATTTCACATATACATACTTACACTTTTGAATTGCTATTTGATTTGGGTAATTTCCACAATCTATCGAATTATCTCCAAAACGAGAGCTCATACATGTCTTCAGTTGACAATTTCTCAATAATATGACGCCTTATAGTATATCAGTAGTTCAAATTTATTATTATCAGTTATAGCTTTAATTACCAAGAATGAAATGTAGTGTTCGACATGTTGTGCAATTTGTTTTATCTACACAAATGCTTAAAATCCTCTATTAAAGAATCTAAAACAGTTAGCTTATTGCCAACATTTTAACACCCAATATCCTAATAACCATTACATCATCCAAACGAGTGTTGTAATGAAATTCAGTACAACATTATATCATCCGTTTTCATAATTACACTCATTTGGATGATATTATGTTTACTAGAACTGACTTTTTTAATGTTAGCAGTAAGCTAACTTTTTCAGAATCTTTTATAGACGATTCATATTATGGGTGTAGATAAAGTCTAAGTCTAAAAGAAACTGTTGATAATTAGGTATTAAAACACTCATGTGATACTATTATCATATAGATGGACCCACATTCGTGTTTTAGAACCCCTTATTACATAACAGTTGCTTAAATAACCATTAATAAACGTGAAAATTCGTTATGCTTTCTAATTAGTATTCTGGCAACACTTCACTCATTATCACATCGCTCTTAGATGACTCACGCAAAAAGACATTCTGTTTAGTATTTTCTCAGTAACAACTTTTAACAGCTACACTCTCGACACATTAGATAATACGAACAGAATAACAGCACAGAACCTCTTAATGTTTTGTTAAGTTCAAAATTGTTTTGTTAAGTCCTAATGAAGAAAGGTCTTCATTAGGATCACGTGATTCCGGACCATTAGAAACATGTGAAGGAGGAGCTCAGATGACTTACGCGACATTTCATACTAATTTCTAATACAAGAATATGTTGTACCAAAAGTGCGTTTTCAAAATACATCTACTACGGGATAGTGTGAGTTTTGACATTGTAATATTTTATACGAAGAATATAACGTAACGAGTAGTAATAGTAGTTTATAGATTTTTTTTATGAGACGAGCACGTTCAGATGATTGTAATTGATACACCCTGCCCATTACAATGCAGTGTCATTCAGGATTTTTGAATAAACCCATAAATTCTGAGTCGCACTAGAATTTCGCTCGTCAACTTGAGACCTAAGATCTCTCATTTACCCAGTAATTACACTAGCTACGGCACCCTCAAGACTGAAACACAATAAGCCTTACACATTACTGCTTTACGGCAGAATAAGGCGCTGTTGTGGTACCCATAATCTAGCCGGCATCCTGTGCAAAGGAGCATCCCACTTCTAAATGCCCTTATCGCCTCTTACATCACCCTTGGACCTATTATATTTATGCCCTGAGGAAGCACAGGGCATAAATATTTATTTATTTGTGCACGCTTATCACTGAAGCAGATTAACCGAATGTAGTTTCCACTAATGCCCTTATCATTTAGTGTGAGTAAAGTTAAATTTACGCGAAAAAATTCGCGAGCGGCTACTGGTGTAGTCTATTACCATGTCTGGTAAAAATTGAATGTAGGTAGCCTTTATAAAGAAAATCAATAATTATCTTTTAATTTTTTTTTATGCTTGAAGTTCGACTTTTAAACTTAAACGTGACATGTACTTAGTAGCAAATACTGCCAAAATATTCACTCAATAACTAGTTAAGAAAGCAATTATTAATTCAATATTTCAGCACATAGTTGCCCAGGTACTGCTGGCGTCTCTCCAACTAGGACATTGCTGTAATATTCTTAATGATCATTGAATGCGCACGAATACTGCAACTCATTTATTAAAATAATTCCTTATCTTTATAATGAATGAAAGATATAATAAGTTAGAGTGACGTTCTCGGTATGAACTGGAACGTAACTACAAAGTAGAAAAATGACTTAACTCGTTCACTAGAAACTATTAATCTAGGCTTTAATATTTATAAACATCAATTTTATGGCTTAGAATAGATATGCAATTAAAAATGCCGTCTAACCTTCAACTCGTTATGTCCTATCCAATGTTATTATAATAAAGTCGGGTACACAGGCGGATAAGCAGGGTAAGACCCGTATATATAGCCTCCTGTATAGGAACCATGTAAATTTAAACAATTTGTTATGTTTTAGTGGTAACCCTCACTTCTATGATTAATACTCAAATAAAATTTAAAAACAAAATTTTATCAACGATGAAATACTCCAACACTCTGGCGTTCCGTGCCAGTGCTCTGCTAACTAAGCCAACCGTTCGAGTGACGTATCGTCATAAAATCTTGCATGCTTTGTTCAACCCTCAGGCTGCGGATTCATCCAGAGGATCTTCTTTACAGTTGATAACCTGCTCAACCCCAATATTTGCATGTTAGGAAATTAACTTGAGATGTCGCTATTGTAAATCTAAACTATTGGCAGAGCATTGGCACGGAATGCCAAACGTCTTGGGTTCGACTCCCGCATCGTTCATAAAATTTTGTTTTCAAATTTTATTTGCATGTAAATTTAATTTATGTACACTGTATGAGATTTAAAGTAGCTTTAGAAGGTTATAACCATGATACTTGGAATGCTTGTTTTTTTCGACTTTAGAGGGCTTAAACGTTAATGGGGTTTTAATTTAATTTGTGTTAGGTTACGTCATCAAAGCATTCGTTGCGACTTGTTGTTCTTACATTTTCAGGGATTTATCCACGCTGGCTCCCAACTCCCGCGCTTAGACAATTCCGTGCATATTTCTTGTATGGTACGCGTTATAAGCGGCCAACGGTTAGTAAATATTATATTTTTGATAAAGTCATTATTATGCCATTTTATGTGGTATATTCAAATTGATTACAAGTAAACCAGTTAGTAATCTTGTAAATATGCCTTCAGGATTTACAATCAATAAAATGATCCAGGGTCCGATACTGCATAAGACTACGCTGATTTTTTAAATTTAATTTAATTTTAAAATTTTACATTTTTTAAGTGTTATTAATGTATTGTCATCTTTTCTATTATTAATTAAGAAAATTATTGAATTGCACATGGACGTAACTCGTAATTAGATTTAAATAAGTAAGTAATCAGTGCTTGTTTATATTCTAGCAAACAAGCAGCCAATTGCCACCTAAAGCCTAATTCATCTGGTGGAAAGTGAAACACAGCATCCAATAGATATCCCTACTAACAGAAGTCAAGAGCAACCTTTGGAGTGATTCAGTCCTAAAGTACTGCAGGAAGCAGATTTTTTCGCTCATAGTAAAAAGTTTATTGTGAGACGCGTGGAATGCCAGACATCAAGGTTTCGCTGGTGAAAAACGGTATTGATCTGACCAATTCCTCAGCACATCCGTGAACAGAGACCCACATCTCTACTCAACGCCAAAAAACCAAGTTGATCGGAGATGACTCGACATTCAAATGGAAGGAGTTGGTAATGTAAGGTCCCCGCTCAGATATGAGAACAGAACTTCATGTGAGGCCACACACTTATACTTGAGTAAAACTGATACTAGAATGACTGTATTATATAATTCATGTTTTTCCCTATAAGAGCAAGGGCTAGTTGTAATATTATTGGCAAAATGTTAGTTTTATATAATACTAGCTGACCCAGCAAACGTTGTATTGCAGATATTAAAATCGCAATACAAAAGTAACTGTTGATCGTGGATTGGTGAAAATGTATGAATTTTTTTTGTTGAATTTGTATGTATTTTTTAATGCTGACTCATATAAAAACAAATTTAAAAAAAATATCAAAAAAATTAAAAAAAAAATTGGCGTGGCCCTTAACATTTAGGGGGATGAAAAATAGATTTTGTCCGATTCTCAGACCTACCCAATATGCACTCAAAATTTCATGAGAATCGGTCAAGCCGTTTCGATGGAGGATTTTAACTACAAACACCGCGACATGAGAATTTTATATATAAGATAAAAAAAATGAAAGCCGCTATCACTTGTAAATTGAGACAGCCGCTTAAACAAGAACTTTTCCAATAAAGGCTAGGTAGGAAGTGAGTGTGGTCACGGGCATTGTTGTCCCCTTTTGAATTTAAAGTCACTTTTAATCTTTTAACCCTTGCAGCAATTTCAATAGAATGTAATCTACGGTTTGCGGTAAGGTTCAAATAACTATTAAATTGGTGATGTTGCTGATGAACTCGTGCAGTTTTGCTTATGTTTTTTCTCTACTTTATGCAATATTTACACTTGATTCAATTTTATTTTCACATTATTATCAAAACTACTTAACTAATAAAAATTTCCAACACTGTAGTCACATTAAGATTTTAAAATCCAATTATATACGTCATAGGTTTTTTTATGAAAATAAAGGGAAACGACGAGCAGGACGTTCAGCTGATGGTAATTGATACGCTCTGCCCATTACAATGCAGTGCCGCTCAGGATTATTGAAAAACCCAAAAATCATGAGCGGCACTACAACAGCGCTCGTCACCTTGAGACTTTTGAGTCTCATTTGCCCAGTAATTTTACTAGCTACAGCACTCTTCAGACCGAAACACAGTAATACTTGCACATAACTGCTTCACGGCAGAAATAGGCGCTGCTGTGGTACCCATAATCTAGCCGGCATCCTGTGCAAAGGAGTTTCCCACTGGTGAAAAACAAACAGAAACTTAAATATTTTTCGCCTTATTTTGAAGAAAAGCTGTTAGTTAAGACTCTTAATTTTCATATTCTATTTAAAATTTGTTAATTTTTATTTTTATTGTATTCGAAAATAGTTTTATACTTAATATCTTCACTCTCTTTATAACAATGCGTACTAATAATTGTTATGTATTTTATATGAAATGTTGTTTTTAAAGGAACAAGTATTTTTGGAACTCCCCGGAAATAAATAGCGTTATTTAAAGAAATAATACAAGAACGATTAAAAAAGGACGGTTCACAGGTTCCAGCCCCGTTATGATCATAGCAGTATTTTTATTCCTGGATAGCTACATTGCTTAAATGATATATTGTTATAGACCATTACTGAAGGTAAAATAAATGTAAAGTATATCCGTGAAATAGACCAGCCATGAAGCAATGAAGTCGAGGCCCCACGTTAAAAATATGTTTTTTTTTAATGAAAATAAGGGACGAGACGAGCAGTACATTCAATTGATTGTAATTGATACACCCTAACCATCCTGAGCTTGGCTTGAGGATATTGGTATCCTGAGCGGCACTCAGGATTGTTGAAAACACAAAAATTCTGAGCGGCAATAAAATTAAGTTCTCTGTTAAACGGCAGAAGTAGGTGCCGTTGAGGTATCCATAATCTAGCTGGCATCCTGTGTAAAGGAGCCCACTGATGAATTTGTCATAATTATTGTTGAACAGTGGATCCGGTATAAATATTTTCACTAACGTTTTGACGAGCGGCTAAACGAATTATTAGACATCAAAATATTATATTATTTGGTTATTTACTATGAGATTAATATATGTTATATTTAAACTATGACGAAATAATTTACATTATAACATAATATTATAAATTATTAACTATTAAATACAATTTCATCACAGCGCCGCGTGTGGAACTTGATACCAATGCTCGGGCTATCGCTTACGGAAACCTTAGCGCTACCTACGTGACCGTGCCATCGTTGACAGCTGTCAATTTTGACATAACACCTGCTATATAACCTCTTTTTATTCATGATATTATATTCAATGTTGCTAATGACTTACAATGATAATACTTTAAAAGAGACACACAATAAGATCCTTAATATGCTATCTATGGCAAGAGGTACGGGAAACTTATGGACAAATATTTATACTTAGACTTGTAGTCAATGTTAGTACCTTAGATTAAGAATTGGTCTCCGCTGCGCTCCAACTAGATACCGAAGGCGTAGTCGCTAAGTGCGGTAACTAATACTACGGCGTAATCGAGCCTGTGCCACATGTTTTGTTAAACTTTGCTAATAATTGAAATTTAAATAACACCTACCGTTACAAAATTTAAAAGATGCCATTGAGTGTCAAGATGCGACGCTAACAACCATCTAATAGGTGCCGTAATAAATAAGCTAGTGTTCTTAGGTAGTGCGTTATCTAGTTGGAGCGAAGCGGAGACCAATCCTTAAGGTTAGTACATATTACTTATTGTCAAAAGAGGTAACATTTACTGACACTATATTACACAATGTCATTGACTCAAGTAGAATTCTGTTTACATGATAGAGATAGTAATATATATGAAAGAGAACAAATAAAGATGAAGTAATGGAATCAGCTACTGGCTAGAATACTATTGCCTTACTTACGTGAGTTGAGAGTATTCAACTCAAAAACCGAATATCTAAACGAAAACCCTGGTATTGCATCCGCCTAGAACCAAAGATTTTTTACGATTCCGTGACCCGTGAGTTTTTGTTTCTCTAAAATGTAGGTATTTTTGTAACAACTGGAAGATCAATAATTGTCGTAGTCGAATATGATGATCAATAATATCCTTAACGACTTACAGTCGAAAGTTTTAAAGTAACAAACATAAAATTTAAAAAAAAAACATACCGACGAATTAAGAACCTCCTCCTTTTTTTAAGTCGGTTAAAAATATCTAAATATTGTGCTTAAATAGACATAAACTTTGACACTAATTAGATAACACAAATTCGTGAGAATTATCTTCAATGTAATACTACTACTACGTAGTTAATTACTGCACAAATTAAATTTGAAAACAAATTTTATGAACGGGACTCGAACCCGCCACTTCTCGCGTTCCGTGCGAGCACTCTTCCACTGAGCCAACTGTTCGAGTGACAAAAAGTTTATAAATCTTGTTAAAAAAATCTTGATATGTACATGCGAGAGGTCGCGGGTTCGAGTCCTGCATCGTTCATAAATTTTGTTTTTAAATTAAATTTCTTTTATTAATCCCAGAAGCGAGTGTTATCACTTAAAAAAATACAAATTATGCTACATCGTATCAGCACCCGTGACAAGCAATTTAGCCTAATGTAAATGAACCTTCTAGTTTCGGAGTTGCACCAACATCCTGTATGCTGAGAGCACCAAGATCGCTCTCATGTAACTTATGCAAAAGCAATTATCCATCAGCGAGCAGTTTACGTGCGGCGGTTTAACTATTCGAAGAACAATCACGGAAGTTGTAAAACATAATGTCAATATTATACAACTAAGAACATTAGTTTTAGCCACTAACTTCCCTATAATTACTTAATATTGCTGGAACCTAATATTGATTTTCTTGGGAAACTTGAGCTTGGAAACTATATTGAAAGATTTAGTGTTTATTCACTAGCAGACGTGGTCGCTAACTATGGGACTGATCAGAAAGATCATGGCCGCTCAGAGGGCAAGAGAGAGTTTCCCTGCGAGATCGAATTAGAAATGAGGAGTTCCGTAGGAGAAATAAAGTGGGCAGGGCACAAAGTTTGATGGATTCATGGCCGTTGGATCATTAAAGTCTTCGAATGGCGACCACGTACCGAAAGATGCAGTGTTGGTAGCCCCCCACAAGATAGACCGACGATCTAGTAAAGATCGCCAAAATAAGTTGGATGAGGGCAGCGCAGGACCGATCGTCGTGGAGATATTTGGGGGAGGCCTTTGTCCAGCAGTGGACGTCTTCTGGCTGATGATGATGATGATGAGGTTAATTCCGTTTTCAATAACCTATCTATCCTTAGTTTAACTTACTAGAGGTAGACAAATCTATCCTTTTATGCTTACTTCCATTTCAATAACCTAAACAGTTTGTTGTTTTTAAAGTGATAACCCTCACTTCTAGGATTAATACACAAAAAAAGTTAAGCCACAACTTGAGAGTTGAACAAAGCATACAAGATTTTATGACGATACGTCACTCGAACGGTTACATCAGTTGGTTAGAGCACTGGCACGGAACGCCAGAGGTCGTGGGTTCAAGTCCCGCATCGTTCATAAAAATTTTGTTTTTCAAATTTTATTTGTTTATTAATCCTAGAAGTGAGAATTATCACTTTTAAAACATAACAAATTGTTTAGATTTACAAGAGCGACATCTCAAGTCAATTTTCTAATATGCAAATATTGGGGTTGGGTAGGCTGTAAAGTAGATCTTGTAGATGAAGCCACAACCTGAGAGTTGAACACAGCATACAAGATTTTATGACATACGTCACTCGAACGGTTAGCTCAGTTGGTTAGAGCACAGGCACGGATCGCCAGAGGTCGTGGGTTCGAGTTCCGCATCGTTCATATTTTTTTTTTTAATTTTGTTTGTGTTTCAATAACCTATTGACAGGTAGCATTGGACTATAACTAATAATATGACATAACTATGGACAGATAAGATATTTTCATTAAACGGTGATAGCAATGTATCCGTAACTAGAGATACGTTATTGAAAACGTCCTAACATAATGCTTAGTTTAGTAATACGTGCTTATCTATAGCTCCTTTGCTTTAGCTCTGTTTACGCCAGAAAAATTCCAGTAAGTTTATTACTTTTGCCGAAATTCTATCACAAACAATTACTAAGAGCAACGATAAACAAAGCTGTTGAAGACAAAATAAACGAAACTACGGCGGCACATTTTCCGGAAGGAATAGATTCCCGATCGTCGTGAAATTTGGAATTTATGGAAACTAGAATTAGTGGAATCCGTTATTGAGTGGAAATAATTTAATGGAATAATTTCGGGTGGATTTCATTTGAGAAATTTATCACTTGGTATTTACTGTTTAACTAAGTTGACTATTGTTTATTACTGGACGAATAAAAACAGGCAGTTTTCTGTTTGATCTACAGATATAAAATAGTTGCAAAAAAATACGTTTTCTTTTAGATAACATTAATAAAATCCTATTTTGCTTTGAATATTTTCCTCCATTAAGTAGCGGGAATCGATTTATCTATATAATGTAAATATCTTATATACTTCATTTATTTTACACTACAATGCTTTTTGACAAATTAAACAATTTTTATGCAAGAGGAGTGCCAGCCAGCGTACAGATTGCAAGCGATCACTGCCGTCCACGTTCTGGTAACAACAGAGGAATCACAGGAGCTTGTCCGGTCTTCAAAGAGGCTTCTACGTACTTTCCTGATTTGCCGTCAAATACGTCTTCTAAACATGGTTACTATGATAATATACTTATGCGTAAAATTGTTACGGTAGAAGCAATAGAATTTAATATAACATATTAAATAGCATTATGTTGGCATTAGTATTCTAAAAAGTGTATAAATAAATGACAGGAGTAACTTCTAACTTACAAATCATTCAATAAATTATAAGATGACAAGGCATTAATGAATATTTTAATATTTCTAGAAACCTAACTCTGGTCGTATAAACTAAACACATCATTTACAGATTTCTTTATCAATTTACAGACAACTTAAACAATCTACGTTTATTTTGACTGTTTAATACCTGTCCCATGTAAGTACGACGTTGAGTATCAAAATCCGACTATTTGCAATCTCTTATTCTGTATTGAATAACTTTATCTCAACACAACCATGATATGATATTGCCAATCTTACATCCCTTTTCCTAAGAGTGTAAGGTATATTTTGGCTTAACCAATAGTTTTGTCTAGCTAAACATTGAGGCAAAGTGACGTTTTCAGCCAAGCGTGAACACCGATAGCTGCGCAGATAAAATTAATAGAGTTTGGCTAACACATCGTTAACACAGTTACGGGTTGTGAAGCTAAAAAATAAGTTAACAGAAAAGTTGGGAAGATTTTGTTAAACACTCTGGAAGTGTTTTCGATTGGAAACTTAAACGAAATATTGATTATTACTGATGGGATATTTTCAAGTTTTTATCCAACTTGAGAGATAGGATAGTTTTTATTTCGGACATATTTTCTATGAGAGAAATTTGTGACACACGGTTTGACAGTTACGCTGGAAAACAATTTCATTATAACAGCAGGGAGAATTTTTCGGAAATAATTCTTGATGTTTTGAAATATTATTGGCAAATTCCTGCAAAACTGTATTTTATTTATTATATACAGTAAAACGTCTGTAGGATCAGCTAATATTTTCATTATGTATGCGTTGTCGAAAATATATAGTTTTGTTTTTATTTAAAATATGATATCCGTTCGTGCGGTGTTTACACTGTACTCAGGGTTTTCTTTTGTTTTGGTTGCACTTATAGAAAAGTATCCAATGAAATAAAAAAAAATCTATAGAGAAGAAACTATAACAAATCATGATATATATATGGTAAACTCTATAAATAGAGTGAGTCTGGTTTATATTATTATTATATTTTTATGGAAAAGGAGGACAAACGAGTGTACGGGTCCTGGTGTTAAGTGATCACCGCCGCCCACATTCTTGCAACACCAGAGGAATCACGGGAGCGCTGCCGGCTTATAAGGAAGGTGTACGCGCATTTTTTGAAGGTACCCATGTCGTATCGTCCCGGAATCACCGCACAAGGAAGCTCATTGCACACTTTGTAGTAGCTTTTTGTACCAAAGCTCTAATTAATATTTCTAATTCTAATATTATTAGGCGTGGAAGAAACATTCGCAGCAGTTTACCCATACAGACGTTCCCGACTGTATAATCCTTGGTTTTTAAGCCAAGATCAAAAATATTTTCAAATAATATCACTATTATTTCATCCTTTTTGCTAAGTATGGATAATAATATTTTAAACATATTTTACAATTAAAACCCCAAATGTAGAAATATCTATAGGGTTTTTAGGAAGCATTATCTAGTTTTACCAGTGGGAGGCTCCTTTGAACAGGATGCCGGCTAGATTATGGGTACCACAACGGCGCCCATTTCTGCCGTGAAGCAGTTTACGGGGCAAATGAGACTTAACATCTTATGTCTTAAGGTAACGAGCGCAGTTGTAGGGCCGCTCAGAATTGTTGGGTCTTTCAAGAATCTTGAGCGGCACTGCATTGTAATGGGCAGGGCGTATCAATTACCATCAGCTGAACGTCCGGCTCGTCTCGTCCCTTATTGTCATAAAAAATATCATATTAAATAATAAGTTAGTTAAGTTTAGTATTATTGTTCATTTAAAAAAAAATTAAGTGCAATTAAAACGAGCACTCAATGATGTATAAGCAACAGCTGGAAGAGTAAAACTCATTTCAATATCGTACAAATTAAATAGAAATCACAGATGAAATTCTGCAATGAAGAGACGTAATGGAGTCCGTGACGTTTGACTCTTTGAAGGCATTTACGTGTCCGTAGAACAAAGATGTAACTATAACAAGTAGTCGAAGAGCTTGTGACATTATGGGACACGATATTTTTGTTTAATGTTGTTTGGTAATATAGATTTATTTATTCTGTTTGTTTAAATACGTGGCGTAAATTTTGTTGATGAAATAATGAAAATATTTATTTATTATGATGTATATTATTGTAGTTATATTATTTTGTTATGTTAGAGGAGGATGGGTGCCTCCCCATCCATACGGGATGGTATGTGATCACCGATCATGATGACATTTGTTGGTCCACCGGAGGAATTGTTGATCTAATAAAGTGTCGGGTAAAAGTACATATTATTATCTTATATATAAATTTCTCATGTCCCGGTGTTTGTTACCAAACTCCTCCGAAAGGGCTAAACTAATTTGTTTGAAAATTTGTGCTTATCGGGTAGGTCTGAGAATCGGTCACCCACCCTTAAATATTTTTTTTTATTTTTATTTTATTATGATTCGGTATTAAAAAATACACACAATTTCAATTTTCACCCATCTACGATCAACACCTATTTTATTGTATCGCGATTTTAATATTATTCTATTCCATCCACAGATACGCAATAGAGTTGCAAGATGGCAATCGAATATAATGATTATCGTAGTACGATAAATTTTATGTACGATATATTTGGTAGGTCTGAGAATCGGTCATCATCTTTTTTTTATACCCCATAAATGTAAATTATTGAATATTTTTTACCTACTTTATGTGGCAATACAACGTTTGCTGGTTCAGCTAGTTATAACATAATATTGGTATGTACTTGGCTGGCGAAGATGGGACCGGGAGCAACATGGTGAGGGTCACCCGTTCTATCAACGCTTTTAGCATATCAAGCTCTTTTTAATTTGTATATTTTTTTACATATAAATTCATCTATTACTATTACTAAACATTTAGTTATATATAAATATGAAAGCGTATGGGATAATAGCTATATTTTTATGTAGGTATCTCTTAAGCTATTTTTCTATTTAACATCAATTTTCCACCACACCAGCTGGATGCTGTATATTAATTAAAATGATTAAAAAGCAGCGATACGAATTTTTCATGTTTTCATTACAGCTGACAGCTACTTTCATTTTGTTTGACATATTGTGTATATTTATGGAACACAGTCAAAACAGTATCTGTATAATTAAAAACTTTGGTGTCAAATATTTTATCATTAAAATGAATATATTTGTGATGATTTTACAGATAGCGAAAATAAAAATAGTTTGGTTAGAGTTACGGAGGTTATTGTCTTATAAAATAATCAGCCTTTATATGATTTTTAAATGTCACCAAAGAATCACGAAATTGTTGACTTTTTGTGTTCCATTTATTTAATTATTTATTTATATGGGAACTGGCTCAATCAACTTTTTGCAACAATTGTGCTTTGAAGTACAATTTTCGATGCTTTCTATTACTTGTGCAATATTTAGATATATTTCATTACTTAAGTTTAAGGGACATAATATATTACCCTTAACATCCTCATGGCTACAAGACCAAGGGTTTAGATGCTTTTTATTGATTTTAACTTTATATTTTACGCATTCCAGCAAAAAATCTGTGGCATATCATTTCTTCTACAGTTTCTTTCTACGCTTAGGTAGCAAAACAAAAGAAATTAAAGTCATTTTATTTATGTTTATTTTTTATATGATGAATATGAATGTTTGTTTTCGAGTCATGGATGTTTACTTGTATCTACGTATGTTTAAGTAGTACATTGTGTTAAATATATCGTTGTCTTATAGAACATACAGGCTATGACTAGTTTGGGGCAAGATATATTGTGTAAGAGTGTGCCAATATTATTATTATTTAAGTCAAAACATAACACATATGAAAGTTAAAGTTATACGTCATGCTACCATTTCTCACAAGTTCAGAAAAGTTCAGGAAACTCATTGCGAATCTATTAAATCTGTAAATACTCAAACTTTACTCAATTTTAAACTTACTTTTAAAAAGTTACAAAATAATAAAATATAAATAAACCAGCATAACTCACAAGAGTTATTGAGTACAGTTGATGCATGTATTCACAACTCATCGAGAAACTAAATTAAGGCATTTTGCGAGAATTATATCAACATATTACCAAGCTATGTAAAACTATATATAAATAACTTTGACTTGGCTTGACTAGCCAAGATGATACATGATAAGTCGAGTT
Source organism: Leptidea juvernica (assembly GCA_949711755.1). Classification (NCBI taxonomy): domain Eukaryota; kingdom Metazoa; phylum Arthropoda; class Insecta; order Lepidoptera; family Pieridae; genus Leptidea; species Leptidea juvernica. The sequence continues at coordinate 11,127,200 of CATIXQ010000002.1, read as the reverse complement.
TTTTTAAGCTCATAAGGGGCCTTTACCAGTTTTTTTGTTTCTCGTATCAAATCTAGTGAAGATGTAAGTTCCTTCCATGGTATAATAATATACTCCGCCTGGTATTCTCTTCTCGTGACAGCTGGGCAATACGTCATCAGTTGCGATCAATGTTGTCAAATTATTTTCGAGTGAAACAGCACTAATAATAATAGATATGAGCTATAAACTTAGTATACTACCGTAATAGATAAACACTGTGTGAAAGTGTGATAACTAAGCTTACATAAAAACGTGAACATTACATTAAGACCGTGAAACTATATTTTTTTAAAAACTGTGTCCATTAGTCTCCTGTCAAATTGGACCCCGTTGTAATTTAAGTGTTTTTATCGTTATCGTTATTGTTCTGTGATTTAACAGATATTAATTAAAAATATAATGGTTTCGTGCTCTGTATTAGATTGTGTTGTTACATATGGCAACATTCGTTCAGAACGTTTTCACAGATAAATACTGATTTTTCCATACTACTTTCGTGATGTTTATTTTCATAGAACATATCCACTAAAATACTAAATATTACATTTTATATACGCAGGAAACACTCTATTTTGTAATCAGAAGTGTCTGTCTTTTACGCTAGCATACTTAGTTTGTGATGTAAAAGCGAGCTGTCAGTATGACATATATTATATTGTGACGTGGTCTTAGGCCATGATTCCTCCAATAAACTAAGCATTAAGGAACTCTTAAGAGGTATCCCTATAGTACCAGTTTGATTACGCACACATCCGAGTCTATCGTATGTAAGTTAGGTAGTGTGTTTCCGGCGCAAGAACTGACTAACGTGGGACCGTAACAATGCATGTCATACTCAAAGTGTTCCGGCCGGGATGTTTCGACAATGCCCTGAACACAATGTAGCTCATGTTACTGTCATCATTCAGCCTTTGAGAAAAATATTCGTTTCACGTACTCTTTTTAGATATTAAAAATGTTCACGTTACTATAGGTAGCTACTACATGGAACTAAGGTATAGTATTAGTATTTTTTAGATCATCTTACACAACTATTGAAATAAAAAATTAATAAAAATAAATAAATTAATATTTTATGAAATTCAAATGTCGTAGAACCAAAGGCACCGATATAGCCCAAGTGATTGCGAAACTGAAGTGGCAGTGGGCAGGGCACATAGTTCAACGGACAGATGGCCGTTGGGGTAGTAAGTCCTCGAATGGTGACCATGTACCGGAAGACGCAGTGTTGGTACCCCCCACAAGATGGACCGACGATCTGGTCAAGATTGCCGGTATACGTTGGATGAGGGCAGCGCAGGACCGATCGTCGTGGAGATCTTTGGGGGAGGCCTTTATCAAATAGTGGACGGTTTCCGGCTGATGATGATGATGATAGAAATATATCCGGGTGACAAATATTACAAAAAAAATTATAGGTACCCAAGTCGTATCATAGGTAGGTATATTTGAGTATTATGTAGAGTTAGTACTCACTTTGTGAGGATCTATTCCAAGGTACCTTATGAATCAAAACTAATAAGCGAATTCTAACACTAACTTGTATGCAACAAGCGATCGAAGCAGAGTTTGCGTCTTGTCAGGACCAATTTTTATCGTTAACAAATATTTAAATTATCTTGTATATATCAGAGCTCATATCTATCTGAATTGATTATATAGCTACCAGCATCGTAAAGAAGCCGAAGTACGACATTCGTTTGATAAGTGTGCCTCGAGCAATAATTCTAGACATGACTCACGGCAGCAAGCCGGCGTGATACCCAAGTTACGTCAGTGATACGATACTGCCTTGTTTTTTGTTCATTTTGTTGTATGTAACATGTTAAGGTTCACGTCACATTTTAATAAAAAGACAATAAATAATTTGTGCTAGTGGGAGTCCTCCTTGCACAGGATGTCGGCTAGATTATGGGTACCACAACGGCGCCTATTTCTGCCGTGAACCAGTAATGTGTAAGCATTATTGTGTTTCGCTCTGAAGGGCACCGTAGCTAGTGAAATTACTGGGCAAATCAGACTTAACATCTTATGTCTCAAGGTGAGGAGTGCAGTTGTAGTATCGCTCAGAATTTTTGGGGATTTTCATGATCCTTGCATTATAATGGGCAGGGCGTATCAATTACCATCAGCTTAACATCCTGTATTTGTCTTCTTCCTGTTCTGTCGTTCCCTTATTTTCAGAAAAAAAAACAGTGATCTCGGTTCCTTGTACATCGAAGAAAAAGGGATCGGCGATACCATGCCATGGCAGCTTATTTAAAAGAAACCTTCATTTTCTTCTTCAACCCAGCCGCAAGCCAATAGAAGTAGTTCTTATATTAACGGTCATTTGAATACCAGTGGGAGGCTCCTTTGCACAGGAAGCCGGCTAGATTATGGGTACCACAACGGCGCCTATTTCTGCCGTGAAGCAGTAATATGTAAGCATTGCTGTGTTTCGGTCTGAAGGGCACCGTAACTAGTGAAATTACTGGGCAAATGAGGCTTAACATCTTATGTCTCAAGGTGACGAGCGCAATTGTAGTGCCGCTCAGAATTTTTGGGTTTTTTGAGAATCCTGAGCGGCACTGCATTGTAATGGGCAGGGCGTATCAATTACCATCAGCTGAACGTCCTGCTCGTCTCGACCCTTATTATAATTAAAAAAAATATCTACTCGTATGAGTTTGTATCAAGACAAAAATGGTGAATCATTTTTATGATAATAATGAAGATGGCTTTGAAATAATTTTCGCTTGAAATTAGGTCAAAGCTTCACCTGAAGACATCAATAATTCCCGCCAATAAAATTTTCATAATTTTATGAAGAGCTCAAAGTCCAAGTCAATTAAGTCCACGTTAAGTCTGACACTCCATTTAGACTTAACGAATTTTGTTATTAATCAGATTGACGATATTTTCGATTATGATGTAATCGATTGAACTGATCTATTAATGTCTAAATGTCAAAATATATTCGTTTTTACCGGTTCAGTTCATCCAATTCTATATTAAGCTTCTTTTTGAAAGATATGTGAGCTTTTTCTATGTTGGTTTTCGTTGTTTACTCATCTCATAAATCATATTTTATCGTAATGCTTTAACAGCATTTGCAGAAAACATTCTTTGATAATTTATCACTTGATTTTTGCTTAAAATTTTTCTAATTCCCAAATAATGTTCAAAATTGAAACAGTTACTACAACAAACATATTTATATTGAACACTATTTTTATCAGTTATTATTTAATTCATTGCAACTGATGAATAATTATGCAAGAAGTAAATTCAAATCTAAATATTAACCCACGACCTCTGGCGTTCCGTGCCGGTGCTCTAACCGCATCGTTCATAATTTTTTTTTTCAAATTTTATTTGTGTATTAATCCTAGATGTGAGGGTTATAATTTAAAAAAAAATATAACAAATTGTTAAAATATTTTTATTCAAAATAGGACGTTATATAACTTTTTAAAAGTTAAAAACTACCACCCATTCCAAAAAGTATGCCTCAGACCTGTGAAAATCGGGCGCAACAAACTCTGCGGGCTTCTTTTTTTTTTCATTAAAAATATGGTTACAAAGCAACTTCCTACAATTAAACTTCTCATTTAATAGCCTGAGGGCGGTTGCTCCATTCTCAATATGTGGTATCATTAAGAAAGTCATTCATGTTATAGTACAACGCAAACGTTTCTTAACAATATGTTATGTTTTTAAAGTGATAACCCTCACTTCTAGGATTAATACACAAATAAAATTTTGAAAACAATATTTTATGAACGATGCGGTTCTCGAACCCACGACCTCTGGCGTTCCACGCCAGTGCCCAGTACGACAAATGGATAAATAACTCAATTTTGCGCCAACCGATTTCAATGATTATTTTTTTATTGGAAAGGATAAACTTCACTGCGCTTACGTTCATAACATGTTAAATACGTAATACGTAATTAAGAAGGTCTATACATATTAAGACAAATTATTAGTTAGTGTACTGTGTGTTAATATTTACTAATAACCAAAAAATATCAACCGTCTTAAAAAATCTATTCGAAAACAATAGACATAATATGCACTAAAAAGTATAAGAATAATTGCATATTTTTATACAATCTAATTAATCTGGTGTCAGTGTCACCCAAGGTAGGTTTGTAACTGTAATATACATAGTTATAGGTGAGATGTGCTTGTGTTGTACGCGGAATGTGACATGACGTAAGGAGAGGATGGGGCCGTGAGGGGGGGTACACCGATTTCAAAAATTACAATAGTTGTACCTAGAAATATATTATTTAGATTGTTTAAAAAAACGCAATTATTATTATACTTTTTCGTGCTTATTATATCTATTGTTTTGGAGTAGTTATTATTGAAGTTCGTTGTTTTTTTTTTTATTTTTTTTTATAATATTATTAATTATAGCTTTTGAAATTCGTAAGTGCCATTTCTTCGACCTCAATGAATAGAGTGAGTTTGATTATTTCAGGTTAAATTATTATTTTCAAGAATAATTATAATTGCGTTATTATCCTATAAGGCATTGAGGTTACGAAAAATAACTGAAATCTATTCGATACATTTTTAATATCATAGTAACGTCTCTTAGAAAGCGACATGGATTATTAATACCAGTAACATAACGTCAATCAATTTTCACAATACCTTCTTATCAAGGATTCCCTTCTGCAGGCGATGTTCAAAGGAAATACTATTAAAAAGAAATCCGCTTTAGGTCCTCTACACAGTACCATAATCAATTCTCGAGTACCCTTCAAATATTTGGGGTCGATTACAACATCTGTTACATCGCATGTCAGCAAGCGAAACAAAACTCTAAACATACGAATATGATCCTTATAGAAATGGTTATAAAGCTGTTGTGCACGCATAAGGTATTGTTAAAAAAGGATATGCTTACCACATGCTACTGGTCGGCAGTTATTAATATACAATTGATTTTTTATTGTGAAAGAATTTGTAAAAGAATAAAATATGATTTGAGTGTGCCAAGTTAGTATTGGTTTGATGATTTTGATTAGAAAATAAATTACTAACGACTCTCTCCGCTTTTGTTCATTCAAAAATATATAATAATTAATAAAGAGTTGATATAAGATCTTAGCAAAATGCTGTCTTACACTTACTTTTAAAAGGTCTTTTATATGCACTCCGGGAGTGCCGACAGAAGTAAAAACTAGAACATTATCTTTGTGCATTTTTTAGAATGGTTAGAGAATAATTTCGCACGAATTGCTTTATTTATCAGTATAAAAGTAGTAGAATTTATGTGGTTACATAAAATATTCATTTATTGCGCTATTTAAAAAAAAATAACATAAAAATGTTACATTTCAGAACTATTATAATTATTTTACTTAAAAAAGTTTATCTCTCAGAAAAACAACTTTCATCCATAAATTCAATGACTGTCTTACGAATTTTCGATCAGGACACGTGTCATGACGCGAGTTTAACATTTTATACCCATCCCAAAAAATATGCTCTACGCCGCTAAAGAAATTTTTCACTTCAATAATACAGTATTTTATGTCTAAGTGACGAACGCAATTACAATGCCGACCAGTAAGAATTATGGTTTAAATCAATACACCTGAGCAGCACTGCTTTATAATGACCAGGGCGTATCACTTACCATCAGCTCTTAAAAATGTTTTTCATTTAAACTCTGGATGCATCCCGTACATTGCCCTTATACACGGACTAGTCAAAAAAGAAGGACTCCGCGTCGTAATATTAGCAAGTGAAGCACCGTTGCAGTGTGTGTGCGGTTACGGGGGATACTATTTACACATTATTTTCTCCCTTAAATAATCATATATGGCCACAAATACTTAGTATCGTTTTTACACTTTTTCACAACGCACGACGGCATTTTAAAAATATGTTATGGAGACGCAAACTGATCTGTCACAGACGATGACAATTCTTATAATGGCCGCCTATCGGCCTGTAGTAGTGTAAGTGTGTGCGCGGGGCTATGTATTTACACGTTAATCGGCTTGTTTTGGTGCTACAATGCTATGTAAGGTGTCCGGAGTCCTTATTTTTTTACTAGTCCGTGCCCTTATACACTTTTTTTGAGCAATAAGTGCTATGTTTATATCTGTGCTGTTTCCCCATAATATTATAAGCCCGTAGCGTAGAAGTGATTCTACATGTGAGTTATAAGCAATGATGGCAATTTTTAAGCTTGTTACGTTTTTATTGTATTTATATTTTTTTATGAATAAGGAACGAGACTAGTTGGACGTTCAGCTGATGGTAAATGATACGCCCTACCCATTACAATGCAGTGCCGCTCTGGATTCTTGAAAAACTCAAAAATTCTGAGCGGCACGACAATTGCGCTCGTCACCTTGAGACATAACACGTCAAGTGTCATTTGCCCAGTAATTTTACTAGCTACGGCGCCACAGTAGAGACACAGTAACGTTTACATATTACTGCTTCACGGCAGAAATAGGTACCGTTGTAGTACCCATAATCTAGCCGGCTTCCTGTTCAAAGGAGCCTCCCATTGGTACAACTTATACAAAATTATCAACATCAACTTTCCAATTAACATCTCATCTATTATTTCATTATGATAAGATGGACCGGGAGTTTCTTATCAGTTCTTCTCCCCATGTCAAAGCCCCTTTCGGAACTGCTGTAGTAGCTTTACGACGTTTACCATGTTACATGTTATTTTCAATCCCTATAGATATTATTTTATTCGTATAAATAGGATCACAAAATAAGTATATTATTATGTTTATTAAAAATAATTTTATGTACATAAATGCAGTATTTTTTTTTATTAACGCGAGTACTTTACTGTAAAAACAATTACACGCGATTTAATCCTTTAAAAGAGTTTTATTTAAAAGTACCTAGATGCGATCGATATTTTATTGCACCTATAAAAATTGCCTTGTTACAGTAAACCAATAGTGTATATCTAAATAGCTAATAATGAGCCTTTATATATAAATAGTGAAAATAACATAAAATTTATGGTTCAATCGAAGAGCAAAATCGCAAACGAATGCTAGTATCACATTTTTGGTTACCATACTGACACCATACGTAACAGTGCATGTCTCCGTTTTTTATTATAATCTTTATTGATACGGGTTATAGTACTGTTTCTTCATTTCTTTATATTGTACAGAAATTACAGCTTATTTTAATGTTAATTTAGAGAGTTACCAGTGTCTTCCTTCTTTCTACAACCTTCCGAAATCGGCAGTGCACTAGATTTTTCAGATACACCAAAAGCGAGAGTGCCGTACGGCACACTATTCACTCACTAAGTTCTGACTCTTATTTTGCTTGGAATATGGTTTATTTTGCATGGTCTTATAGCTTGTTTCAATAGCTTTCATATACATACACTAAAATCATCCTAATTATAAGCAATCACATACATAAAATAATACGGGAACGCTGTGCGAGCGCTAAAATCACGCCGATCTAAGGCATACCGCGTGATCAGTGTTTTCCGGAACGGAAAGGTAATAAATAGTAGAATATAATTGTAGAAAAATTATAATTCTCTTTAGAGCACTCCATTATAAAAAGTAATCTCATCAAACAAACGTAAGAAGGGAAACAATTTCAAGGATTAAGTTTTATCTCGAGCAATGTTTTTACAGTCCATTATAATCGGAAACTAGCCGTGCATTGGGGAAAAATGCAATTAGTTTTATCACAAAAGGTTGTTTGGGAGGGAAGGGGACAATAACGTTATAGTGCGGAATGTCTTATTTGCTACCAAGTCCGAATTAGAAAAGAATTTACTATTGGTAATTACGTTAGATTTACTGGCTAGCTATGATTTCGGAGAACTTCTTGTATTTTATTGTTTTAGTAGAGTTTTGATGTTTTTCTTTTCGAAAAACACTAATAAATCATACAGTGCCCTGAGTGTCCCGTATAACAACGCCTTCTGAGCACTTTTGGAGCTGTTATGTTTTTGTAGCACTTCAGCTATGTTTGCACACGCAGAGGTAAATAGTTTAAGCGCCGTTGTACGTAGAGAAGCCTCGTCTCTACTCCACCGAATACGAGGCAGCAGTAGCAGTTATCTGAAGGCGATAGACGACAGCGGGGACTGTACATAAATGTTGGCCATATAATATAAATAAATATATCACATTGTACATATAAGTTACTAACACAATCAGATTATAAGTTTACAAAAATGGATTGTAGTTATCTGAAAATAGACGATTTAATTTTATTATTTATTTATTTTCTCTAAATCGGCTTTGAAAATATTTTTGATGTTATAGCTACTTCCACCGCTTAAGAAAGAATTAATGGCGCTCCGAGAGAGAAGAAACAATGCAAGTATCTCCCAGTATTATCACACACAAAACTTAAAGGTTGATAACGCTCTTGTAATTATTTCGCTGTTGCAAAATGGATATGAGCGGCGGTGATCACCTACCATCAGGTGACCCTTACGCTCGTTTGTCCTCTTCTGCTATAAAAAGGTATCTGATCATTGAAATACTCTGTAGGGTAGTAAAAATAACAGTAGAGTGTCTTTTCAATAAAACCTTTTTATTTACAGATAACGTCTAATATTTTATAAGCTCTTATATATTTTATGTAGCCTCCTAGAAGTAAAAAGAAGTAAGTCCTTATTATGTCTTGTAACAATGAAAATAGCTATTTCTATTGCGGTGATGTTGAGTAAGGTTGCGATCTTTTGAATGTTGAGACTAAATAGTTTTTTAACGTCTTTAATTTATATAGATCCAGTGTCTTGATGTTTGTTTCTAGTGAACTCCTAAACTAATGAACGAATTTTAATGGGGATTCATGTAGTGCAGTTTACTCCAACTTGAGAGATAGGATGGTCATTATTTCGATTTAGGACCCATAATTATTTTCATTTCTAATATTTGTTTTGTATGTACATATTTTCTATCAGCCAACTTATTGACTCACGGTTTGACGGTTCTGCTGTAAAACAATTTCAATATAACAACAGGGAGCGTATTTTATGAAATATTTCTTGATTTTATGATTAAGTATTGAAAAATTCATAAAACAAACAGTATTTTATGTACATAACATAACAAAGTCGGTCTGGTCAGCTAGTAAGTAAATAAAATTTTCACAGATATTCAGAGAACGAACAATAAATCTTAATATATGTATATATTTCTTTTGTGCGTCTGTTATAACTGAACTCCTCCTAAACGGCTGGACCGATTTTAATGAAACTTTCTATGTGTCTTCATATGGATTTGAGAATGGTTTAGATTCACAATTGAACTACTTCCTAAACGGCTGGACGGATTTTGATGATTTTTTAATGTGTTCCAGTGAATTTGAGTTTAGATTCTCAATTCCTTCCATATATCTTAATATATATATATTTATTTTGTGCGTCTTTTGTATCTGAACCCCTCCTAAACGGCTGGACCGATTTTAATGAAACTTTCTGTGTATCTTCAGGAGGATTCGAGAATGGTTTAGATTCACAATTGAACTACCTCCTAAACGGCTGGACCGATTTTGATATTTTTTATTTTTTTGTGAGTTCCAGTGAATTTGAGGTTGGTTTAGATTCTCAATTCCGTCTATATTATATACTTCTCCTGCTCATGTGTATGCTAGTGAACTCCTCCTAACGGCTAGACCGAGTTTTCAAATTTAAGACGTGTGTACAGGACAACGTCTGTCGGGTCCAATAGTATGCTATAAAATATGCATATTCATGAACACTTTCTTAATTCTTATCACTTCCTGCATTGATATAAAAACGTATTCAATTTAAATAAATAAATGAATTAGAACAGATTTCCCGCGAGCCAATATCTGAAACCCCACAAAGCCACGATCGTGAACCCGGCTCTCAAATTGGGTCATCATCGGATGCTCCCTAATCGCCTAATCCATTCAGGTCGCGACGCGCACCTGCCAAGAGACTTATAAATTCTAATCTCGAAGATTCCCTCGCTAATTGAATTATCTATTGAGAAACGAATACTTTGGACTTTGTTATGAGACAGAAAAAATAATAGAACAGGTGAGCCATTTTATTACACGCTTTTTATTACCTTTACCAGTGGGAGGCTCCTTTGCACAGGAAGCCGGCTAGATTATTAGTACCACAACGGCACCTATTTCTGCCGTTAAGCAGTAATGTGTAAACAATACTGTGTTTTGGTCTGAAGGGCGCCGTGGCTAGTGAAATTACTGGGTAAATGGGACTTAACAGCCTATGTCTCAAGGTGAGGAGCGCAATTGTAGTGCCACTCAGGATTTTTGGGTTTTTCAAGAATCCTGAGCAGCACTGCATTGTTATGGGTAGGGCGTATCAATTACCATCAGCTGAACGTCCTGCTAGTCTCGTCTCTTATTTTCATAAAAGAAAAAGCTTCGCCTGTATGTATGTTTTTTTGTAACCGACTCATTTGGGCGCGATTTTGACCCACTTTAAACGGCCAGATTTAATTAATACATTAATTTGATAAAATTATTCCAATTCTCAATTTGCAAAATAAGATTTTTGTTAATTTATATATAATTTTTTCATGTATCGTCGATAAGGCAGGACATTATGTTCATTTTAAATTTCAACCATTATCTTTTCAACCAAAGCGGGCTCTTTAGTTTTTTAAACTATTTTTATTCTCAATCTCTTATCAAAAATTTACACTTAATAATTGGACAAAGTTTGAACTTGGAACACAAAGTCTAACCATATTTATATCACCACTAACTATATTTTGGTAAGTCGACAAAGAAAATAACTTAGGGATGAATATTATACTTTTTTAATATATTGACATAATTTTACACAAATCATCTTAACAATTTATTATGTTTTGAAAGTGATAGCCCTCACTTCTAGGATTAATACACAAACAAAATTTGAAAACAAAAGTTTATGAACGTTAGGTTAGAGCACTGGCACGGAACGCCAGAGTTCGTGGGTTCGAGGTCCGCATCGTTCATAAAATTTTGTTTTCAAATTTTATTTAAGTCATCTTGCCCAAAAATAAGCATTTTCTGCACTATGTATGTAAATGAAAAGATATACAAAATTAAACATACTATATCATCATCATTATCAGCTGGATGGCGACCATTGCTGGACAAAGGGGAGGCCTTTGATCCAAAGATCGCCACGACGATCGGTCCTGCGCTGCCCTCATCCAACGTATTCTGGCGATCTTGACCAGATCGTCGGTCCATCTTGTGGGGGGACTATCAACACTGCGTCTTCCGGTACATGGTCGCCATTCAAGGACTTTACAAATCATAATATAAAAATATGCATGACTCTGAAACAAACCTACATATTCATCATATTATTATTTGCATCTACCGGGATTCGAACGCGGGAAATGTAGCTCATTGGGCAGAGTCATTAACCACTGCTATATGGGTTATCAGATGGGATGTCCATATCCAATATAATATTCGAATTTAATATCAGTTTTATGGACGATACGGAATTCAAACTCGCATCCCTGGAGACTACGCCTCCAAAGTTTTAACCGCTAAACGTCCGGAGACGCCTCAATTCAAATCACGGATTATTTGCCATTCGAATCCCACATCGTCCATGAATTTTGGTAAAATTTAAATTATTAGTTTTTTAATTTTCAAAGTTCTTTTTAGTGTATGTGTTCATTTTGGGCCCGCGGTGAGCTGTTTGAAACTTGAAGGTTTCTAGTGTTTTGAAGGTTCTCAAAGGTTAGTCATTTCATTCAAAAAAAAAAAAATCTGACTCATAGTATGTATACAGTATGCTATGTTTATCAGTATTCCACCCTTAGATTATATTTCTTCTATCGACGCAATAGGGATAAAAAATGCGTATTTTTTGTTACTTTTACGTAGGAAAATTAACTGAAAATAAAAGGCTTAAAGCCAACAGGGACACTTTACAAGCCTTTCATTTTGGCGCGCTTGGTGCGCACGTGCGATGTCGTAATAGTTCCTAATAATAATAAAAAAAGCTGTGAGTATTGGTTGAAAATTGACATTTGGTGCCATCATAATATTTTACCTTTAAAGGCTTCTTGGGTAGAAACTCTAAGTTCTCTCTACATAGTAAGATTTTTTTATAAATCAATGATAAAACCTATTTGGACAAATGGGCTACAATAACTGTGCGGAAATTACATATAACTCTAATATTTCTATAATCCAGAGGTCTCAAAATTATATCCTCAAACAAATATCCAACTCTCCATGGCTTATAAAAGTTACTATAAAGAACTACATGAAAACCTAAATATCAATACATCAAGGAAGTAATTCATTTGTTTGAAATACCGGGAAAGACTTGCAAACCACCCGAACCAGTTAGCACTACAACATACTGTTTCTGAGGCTATCAGAATCCTAAAACGCCAGCACATCTTGGAAATCAATAGAAGTCCATAATTCATTGAAGAGTTTTTCCCCATTGGGGATTCCACTCTGACTGCCAATGCCAATGAACTCATCAGCTCTTAGTCTTTTTCGATTGATGCTTTTTCGATCGCTTTTTGATAAAACTAAAAAGAAAATTCAATCATGGAGGACTAACATATTAACAGTGTGGGCTAAAAATAGACAATATATTGCTACGTTTACGAGTAAAATAGCCAGGTTTTTCCGGTTTTTTCAGGATTTTCCCCCACAAACCTTATGTATTAGTTTTTAAGCATAATAAAGTTTTATCCCCCAACTCGTAGATAGGGTTGTAGAAATAAGTTTTCTGATACCTACATATATAAGGCTTAATTGTAAATTGCTTTATTAAGTAGATTATAAGTAATTTTGTATATATATTTTACTATCAAATATAGAAATTTGGAATTTGATTTTTTTTTGAAATGAACACATTTTTCTATTTTTGCGCTATTTACGTAGTTAGCTCAACTACTTAAATCACATGGATTTCTATTAATATAACATAATTATTAATCTAAAAATACAAAACACATTGGGAATGTAACACACATACCATATCATAATTATTATAAATGTAAGATTGTTTGTTACGCTTTTACGCCGGAGCTACTGAACCTGAATTTTGATGAAATTTGGTACAGCGATAGACTAGATCTTGTGAAAGGTCATAAATTTTGAAGACATCGATCCGAGAGCGATCCTACCTACTAAGCTAGAGGTCCCGGGTTCGAATCCCAGTAGGTGCAAGCATTTATATGATGAATATGGATGTTTGTTTCTAAGTCATGGATGTTTAAATGTCTTTATTTATGTTTATATGTATTTATGTAAGTTTAAGTAAGTATATTGTATTAAATATATCGTTGTCTTGTAACCCATAACACAGGCTATATATGCTTAATTTGGGGCAAGATAATTTGTGTAAAAAGTATGTCAATATTAATATATTGTATATTTTATCCCGGAAGAATCCATGGTTCCCGCGGAATTTGTGAAAATATGAAATTCGAGATGTAACAATCTTCCTCGAAATAACATTCATATAATATGTTAGAAATGGGAGTGAAAACGGGAACCGGAACTGGATTAGGACATGAGATAATCTTCAATTCCAAACTTACTTTGCATTTTTTTTAAACCCTTACGCGGACAAAGTCGCGGGCATCAACTAGTGAATAGAAAATAACAAAGCATTAAAACTAGTAGTCAATTGCAAAAGTGCATTTCTTTTTTTTGCGTTAAATAATGCATTATGCATTTGAAATTATCTCATTATTTAATACAAACTATATAAATGTTATTAATTATTCATTCTATAAAAGCATTTTTTATGTTAAATTAACACCATGGCATGACGTATAAGGGATTGGAAAGTAAAGGTGTGTTTAAACGACCTACCTAAGAGTGTATTCGTGGGAATGTTTGTAAAACACTCTGAATTTAATACACAAAATAATAATTCTGTGTGACTTAAAATATCATAAGACCTAATAACTACAACTAAAGTAGATATATTTAATACTAGCTGACCAGGCAAACGTTGTTTTGCCATATAAATTATTTTTAAAGTTAGACCGTTTCTTGGACATTGAAACATTACTTTATTTTTCTAAAATAAAAGATTTTTTCTAAAATAAACGTAGATCTTTATTACATCACCTAACTGCCAATAAAAGTCCCGTCAAAATTGGTTCAGCCATTTCAGAGATTGGCCGGAACAGACAGATAGACAGACAAAATCGTAAAAATGTTATTTTGGTGTTAGTACCGTAGATATATTCATACACATGTAGTAAAAAACTGTTAATTCAATATTAAAAACAGACACTGCAATTTTATTTATATGTATAGATTATTAAATTAAGGTTTATACTACAATATTATAAAATACTAGCTGACCCAGCAAACGTTGTATTGCCGATATTAAAATCGCGATACAAAAGTAAGTGTTGATCGTAGATGGGTGAAAATTTGAAGTTGCATGTATTTTTTCATAATCAACCAAATTTAAAAAAAAATGTCAAAAAAGAAATTCGTTTGGACCACCCGTAACATTTAGGGGGATGAAAAATAGATGTCCGATTCTCAGACCTACCCAATATGCACTCAAAATTTCATGAGAATCGGTCAAGCCGTTTCGGAGGAGTTCAAAGTTTAACACCATGACACGAGAATTTTATATATTAGAGATAGATAAACAAATATCTCGTTTTTTTTATTGATATGCTGTAACTTATTAACATAAAGTAGCTTATTGGACAGTATTTGAAAAAGATGAGTTTCTTTGCAGGCAGCCTTTGCATGCGGAGAGGATCTTGCCTTGTAAATGATAAATGTAAAATAAATTAACTAAATAAAATTCATCTCTTTAGTTGAGTGCCAAACCAGACGTCGTACGTCTGCTCGGCACAGAAGCAGAAGCAGATATTTTTTCGTTAAATATACACAGAGTAAGACAAGCTACACGATATACCACAAGAAAGGTTATAACTCTTATGAAATAGTTTTTTTTTATATTACAGCCGTTGTAAAATACTCTATTTGATTGAAAAGAGTGGCCGTTATGTTTCCTGTAGGTATGTTCTTCTCACGAGCACTTCTTTTTCCGAACATAATATAGTAGATTCAGTAATTTAAAAGAAAAATATTTTATAGTGAAGATTGATAAGCGCTTAGTGTAAAGTTTATTTGACTTTGACTTTGAAACGGTATATCAATCGTCACCATTATTTAAGGCTAACGAGCGTCCCCATTATATCGATTTTTTTTATATAAGAGGGGGCAAACGGGCAAGTGGCTCACGGGATAGGGTGAGGCAACCGCCCATGGACATCCGCAACAACAGGTGTGTCAAGAAATGCGTTGCGGCTTTTAAGGTGGGAGTATATTTTTTTCTTGAGGATCCCTGAGTCGTACCTGTTCGGGAAAACCGCAGCTGGTAATTGATTCAACAAAGTGGCTGTGCGAGGAAAGAAATTTCTAACAAAACGTGCGGTTGTGGAATGCC
The DNA here is from genome assembly GCA_949711755.1 of Leptidea juvernica. Lineage (NCBI taxonomy): Eukaryota > Metazoa > Arthropoda > Insecta > Lepidoptera > Pieridae > Leptidea > Leptidea juvernica. The sequence goes on along the minus strand of CATIXQ010000002.1, from coordinate 11,111,755 downwards.
AGACGTCTACGTGATACTTTGCACGTATTGTCTGGTGATGGAATTCGGCCGCTGGAATCAACCCGAATAGCTCCTCTGAGCACTCCCCGTTATAAATACCGTAGAAGATGCAGAGAGAGCCCACATCTCTACGCAATGCCAAAGAATCATGCCGATCAGAGATGACTTAATCGTCGATGATTCGAGCCGCTCTTCGTTGTATGCGGTCAAATGGAAGAACCTGGTAGTGGGGAGCACCCGCCCAGAGGTGAGAACAGTACTCCATGTGAGTCCGAATTTGCGCCCTATAAAGTTGCAGGCGGTGGCTTTTGGTTAAGTACTGTATCACCTTATTGAGTACACCAAGCTTTTTAGATGCCAGTTTAGCCTTCTCTTCCAAGTGACCACGGAACTGAACGTCGCTCGATATATCGACGCGAAGTATATCAATACAGGTAGCAGTGCTAGTTAGAGGAGTGGTCTCGAATCGAGAGGATACGACAAACGGAGACTTTTTAGTGGTGAACGCACAAACTTTTGTCTTCTTGGGGTTGAATTGGACTAAAATTTGTCGGCCCATTCCGAGACTTTGCAAAGCATAGTCTCGATTTCAGACACAAATGTTTTCCGGTTCTCGTTGACGCTATCCCGGGACATTTTGGCACGGCCGGTACAGGAAGCATACCCTGTGCTGTCGTCTGCATAGCAACGAATACTGCGTTTATGGGCTTGAAGTCGGAGCATGCACCGTTGATAACAAACGTAATGCTCCGATCGGTCAAAAAGCTAGCGACCCATATTATGCACAACTTCTCGGGAAGCCCATAGGATGGCTGTTTCACTATGTCTAAACTCACCGCCAACACGTCACCCTTCGACCTGAGCGACCTTGCTGGAAACTAGCAGTCGCTGATCAGCTGGTGCTCCTCTAGGTATCCCAAGAGCTGGCGGTTGATCATCAACTCCATTACTTTGGAGAAAATGGAGGTAATAATAATAACAAAAGCCGCCTTCCATAATTTCGGGACTACGGCTGATGAGTTGGAGGGCCGGAAAAACGGGTGAGGACTAGTGCCAGTTCCGGAGCACATGACCTCAGCAATGCCATCGGGCCCGCTCTTTTCGTGAATGTCCAAGGTGAGAAGCGTCTTAAGCACGGTGCCATGCCGGATTTTTAGTTCCGGCATGTATGTGCTCGTCATCACCACCGGCGCCCCCCGCGCCCCACTCTCTGTCCAACCGCGCACTACCAGCCCAAGTCCGCAGTAGGAGGTGGCACGTTATCGCGAATCCGATAAAACGTGAGTAAAGCCGTATGAATAAACAATGCATATTTAACCTTAAAAATTATGACATCAATACGAAATGAAAAATACCTACTTGTGGAAAATGTTGCAGAGAAAATTTATATTTCAATTTTAATTAAATTATTAAATTTAATTTAAATACATCTAAGAAACATTAACGTATTTAGTATTTCCCACGTGTACCTTTAGGCCTCATCATCACATCGGTTCGATGGTACTTTTTTCCTTTAAATCATTTTACTTCACCTATGTAATTTCTGGTACCCATGTGTGTTTTATCATCAGTTCATCTTCACCAAATGGTATTTCCAATACACAAATGCTTGATTTGTTGTTATAAAAAAAACTGTATATATATGTATATAATGTGAGGAGCTCCTCCAACAATCCATTGGTTCCATCATATATCTGATGATGGAACCTATAGTGGAGAAACTATGAGTGATTAACAAACATACAAATAAAAATAAGTAGTATTGAGAACCTCCTCCATTTTTGAACTGGGTTTTAAAGTGGATTTTCGACAATTCTACATTAATGTTCTTAGCAAGTAGATACAATGTTTGTAATAATGAAAGAGTCTCTATCAGGCGACATGTCCACATGAACACATCCTAATAAGCTGCGGGGGCCACGTTTGATCGAGTTATGCATTATTAATGAACGCTGGCAAGTAATTATGGGATACACGGATTGATCGCTCCGAGCGTTCGCGTTCTCAGAACCTGCGTGAGGTCGATTGAGATATCCAAAAAGTGTTATTGTCCAATACTAATATTGATTATAAGTTCCAGTTTCGCCGTTGACTTTAAATTTGCATTGTTGTACGCCTTCCCATCTTTATGAATTACTGTTACCCGCGACTCGTCCGAATTTACAAGTGTATCCATATTACTTGGTGTTTCAATGCTGTTACATGCAAATGGGCAAAACAATCATAATGTATCTCTCATTGTTAAGGCAGCGTTCGTAAGAAATGTTTTCATTCGATTGTTTTACCTCCGACGTTCTTTGCAAATCCGATTATCGTTATTGTAGAGCCTATGACAGACACCAGTGAGAGGCTCCTTTGCACAGGATGCCAGCTAGATTATAGGTACTACAACGGCGCCTATTTCTGCCGTGAAGCAGCAATGTGTAAACATTATTGTGTGTCGGTTTGAAGGGCGCCATAGCTATTGAAATTACTGGGCAAATGACAACATCTTATGTCTCAAGGTGACGAGCGCAACTGTATTGCCGCTCAGAATTTTTGGGTTTTTCAAGAATCCTCAGCGGAACTGTATTTAATGGGCAGGGCGTATCAGTTGCCATCCGCTGAGCATCCTGCTCGTCTCGTCCCTTATTTTCATAAAAAAAAAGATTGGTAACAGAATTTTCAAAATCATTTCAGTAGATCCAGAGATTACCCCCTCACAAATTTTATTCGTCATTTCTCTGATGTCTTGAAAAAGAGATGTCTGGCGGTGGTGATTACTTACAGTCAGTTGACCCACAGGCTTGCGAATCCTCCTATAGCATAAAAAAATCCGTAAAAATATAATATATTTAATGAGGAAAGAAGAAGAAATAAATGTTTTTTTTTTGAGATAGTCCTAAAAGCGCGGCTTGGCGTCTTTCCCTATTCAATAAATAAAGTTGCCCACACATGAACATACATAAAACATTGACTATTTAGTTTAGGAGACACTCATATATTTTCATTATATGCAAGTACAACAAAAGTATAGAATCACCTTCATTGCTTGTCGTATGTGTCGTGTCGTATCGTCCCGGAAACATTTGCCCCTTATTCATAATGGTCCGCTAACTTAAAACAGCCGCTAAGGAGAGTTTTTTCTCATTCTGACTTAGGTCAATAGAAGAAGACAGAGTGAGAATTAGCAATGCTTTAAGTTAGCAGACTATTATGAAAAAGGGGGTTATTCGATAGTAGTACGATACGACATGGGTAATTTAAAAAAGGAACTTCACTTTTCTAATAGGCCCTCAACGCACCTGTGATTGCTCTGGTGTTGCATGAGAATGTGGATAGCAGTGATCACTTAATATCTAGTGACCTGTATGCTCATTTTTCCTCTTTTGCCATTAAAAAGAAGTAGAACAACTCAAAATAAAATAATTTAAAGATAAAATACAATGTAACGCGCTCATGTTAAAATATCAAAATAATTAACAATATCCCCACTGAACAATATCCGAACTGATTAATATCACGTCCAACGTGTTCTGATAGCTCCCGTGTTAAATATTCAATCAGCTTCGTTGTAAATAAATATTGTGTCATTTTTATATTCGTTCAGTATTACGATACTCGTATTTGTTTTGAAAAGTTTGATATACAACATACGATCGTATGATATAACTGTACTTCAGCATTTTATTTTATTCTACGACCTAGGAACCATCCAAGATCATAGAATTCGGATTAATAAAATAAAAAGTGCTCAAAAGAATCGTTCAAGCCAATATCCACACCACGTTGTGGAGTCACCTGCCGGGTGCTTTATTCCCGAACCCATACATGCTGCAGTACCTTCAAATTTGGAGAATATTCTATGAAAAAGCCATGAATTTATCTGCATGTTTTTTAATGAAAATAAGGGACGAGACGAGCAGGACAGTCAACTGATGGTAATTGATTTGCCCTGCCCATTACAATGCAGTGCCGCTCAGGATTTTTGAAAAACCCAAAAATTCTGAGCGGCACTGCAATTGCGCTCATCACCTTGAGACGTAAGATGTTAAGTCTCATTAGCCCAGTAATTTCACTAGCTACGGCGCCCTTCAGACCGAAACACAGTAGTGTTTACATATTACTGCTTCACGGCAGAAATAGGCGCCGATTTGGTACCCATAATCTAGCCGGATTCCTGTGCAAAGGAGCCTCCCACTGGTATTCCAATGGTGATTTCAGGATGGTGTGGCATGGTAACGAATAGGAAGAGCATGTATTTAAAAAGCCGGCAAAGCTCCTGTTATTCCTGCGGTGTAGAGTATGGGCTGCGGTGATCACATAGTATCAGGTCTCCCTCGTTTATGAGGACAATCAGAGGTGATTCTACAAAAAAAAGCAATCAGTTACCTCATTAACTAAGCTTCTGTATCATCGACATAAAGAAAACGATGTTTTCAATTATTAAACTCTAAACAAAACCCTTCACAATATCTTCTCATAATAGAAAGCTCACAATAATATCAAAATATAAATAATGACTACTTCAACTCGATATCCGTTATTCGATGCCGTGTCTCGATTCCAACTCGACTGGAACAAATAAAAAATCGATAGCTACAAGTGTAATTAAAATGTTCTACGATTTTATTTATGAGTGTAATATCGCCTGATAATTCGTATTTAATAACATGTCTTATATCTTCATACCGTAACTTAAATGTTATAAATTGTTTTCTTTTAATGTTATTACTTGTTTTGGTTTCGTGTTTAATATTTAATTAAAATTATATGTTGAATGAATGCTGAGTATTTCGAATCGGAGCAGATATTTACGGTTATTACAAAAAAAATATTTAAACAGTGATTTGTAAGACAGTGACCTAACTATAACAACGTCAGTGGCCTATCAATCAATAACGACATCTAAATTGGAGTTTTAACTTACTTCTTTATAAATGACCAGAGATTGGAACTTGTGGACACTACGGTCTTCTTGGGTATCACGTTAGATAAGAAACTTCAGTGGGGTCCAGATATTGCCCATCTAGCAGATAGACTCAGCTCTGCGGCAAATGCAGTTAGAAAGATTAGAGAGTACACGAATGTTGCGACCGCTAGATTAGTGTACTTCAGTTATTTTCACAGCATCATGACGTACGGTATTTTATTATGGGATCATGCTGCTGACATTGATATAGTGTTTGCTCTGCAAAAGAGAGCTGTTCGTGCTATATATCAGCTTGGTTATAGACAGTCTCTCAACGAAAAATTTAAAGAAATAAATATTATGACTGTTCATTGTCAGTACATTTATGAGAATTTAATATACGATTACAAAAATCGTCACCTTTTTGCTCTTAATAGTGATTTTCATTATTATAACACTAGAAATAAGGGATGGCTTGTCACTAATTCTAGTAGGCTTCATAAGATACATAATAGCTTTAAGGGTAAATGTATACACTTGTATAATAAAGACCCAGCCACTGTTCAGGCATTATCTATAAATAAATTTAAATGTTTTATAAAAAAATGGCTCCGTCGTAAATCCTATTACTCCACTGCTGAATATCTAAATGATTGGACAGCCTGGGACTAGATTGTGATTATTGTATAGCGATAGAAATGACTGTACAATTTTGTAATTTTTAATGAAAAGAGCGCAAAAAAAGAATGCTGGGAGAGTTTCTTGCGCCGCTTCTTCTATCTCAGAGCGCCATTTGTTTTCGAAGCGGTAGTAGTATCTAGTAGTTATTAGAAATGACATCAAAAAGAATTCTAAAGGAATCAATTTTGAGAAAATAAATGCCTTTTTTATGCCTTTTTTTTTAAACTTTTTCTATTACAAAACAGTGCTTAGCTTGGTTTGAACTAAAGCGTCGATAAGCACCACAGAAACTGAAATATACAGGAACACTTAAAGGGACGGAACGCAATTTTTTACAGCTGTCATCAAATAATCTAAATCTTCTATAAAAATATGATATATCCGTTAGACACACCTTAGACAAGCTTCGAATTTTGTTTAAATATAAGGAATGTCCGAAGAACTGTTTAACTTAGCATACAATAGAAACATACAGATTTGTATTAGAATTTTTTAAAACAAGTGTTCAACAAATGTTTAACATTTTTGTAATGACACAGTGAATGTCTTAAAATTGACAAATCTATTGTAGTTATATATTTCCATAGTAACTGAAATTTAAGATTACTTTTAATATCACTTCAGATTCCGTGGCTATTTTATTTATTTAGTTATATATTTTTCCGGATTTCTATCAAAAACTTTTTGCCACAAACTCATGGAGGTATCATTTTCAAATTGATATATTTAACACAGCAAGCTTCTTTTTTTCTTAAAAATACTACAATGTAATATCGTAAAATAAAATATACTTAGATGATACTGTTAAAATGTTTACACCTAAAATTTTTTAAATGATTCTTTAGGACCTAGGTTATAAATAGCGAAAATAGTAGAAACCGCAAATTGATAAACTGTCAGAATGGACTAGCAAACTTATTTACCAGTGGAGGCTCCTTTGCACAGGAAGCCGGCTAGAATATGGGTACCACATCGGAGCAAATTTCTGCCGTGAAGCAGTAATGTGTGAGCATTATTATGTTTCGGTCTGAAGGGCGCCGTAACCAGTGAAATTACTGGCCAAATGAGACTTAATATCTTATGTGTCAAGGTGACGAGCGCAATTGTGGTGCCGCACAGAATTTTTGGACTTTTCAAGAATTCTGAGCGGCACTGCATTGTAATGGGTAGAGCGTATCAATTACCATCAGCTGAACGTCCTGTTCGACTCGTCCCTTATTTTCATAAAATACAAATAAATACATCTTTAAAGCCTTCACTCTTTTGGGAAATGTTTACTTTGCATTAGCACAGTCCTTATAACCTTATTGTATAACATCGTGATGGTGCACGAAAATTATGTTCTTTAAAGCTACAACGGGACCAACAAGCTTTATTAAAGGTTATAATTTGCAAAACCTTTCGGTATCCTTGTGAATTATTCAATGCGATGTCTTGTCAATCAGACTATTGTTAAGGGACATTGAAATGGCACAACATTCAAAACTTATTTTATTGCAGAGGCAATAACGACACAAAGATAAAGTCTGGCCGACAAAATGTCTTTTAAACTTTTTTATCTTACAATTTTAATTTGTAATAACTAACGAAGTCAACAGTTCTTGTAGTCAACCCAAACGCTTAATAAATACCCTCAACTGAACATTTTTGACCGCTCAAATACAAAACAGGAGTTCTACTCGCAAAATCGACAACGATACATAGTTTAGGCGCTAAGGACCATGCCAGACTCTGAACCACCAATTTGCATCTTTAACACAAAATGTAAATATTCAAATATAATGTAATGAATATAATATGACCATTTAAAATTGAATAAATAATACAAAACTTGCAGATAATAAAATGCAAAAAAAGGAACTCAACCCTTCTCGTCAACTTCCTATTTTCAGGCGGCCATTTGCATTACTTTCTAAACTTTCTTTTTCTCATTAACGATCAACAAAACGACTAGTAAATCTATATATATATATATATATATATTAATTGCTGTTCGTTAGTCTCGCTAAAACTAGAGAACAACTGGACCGATTTGGCTAATTTTGGTCTTGAATTATAATTTTTCCTTTGATATGTCCCCCGTTTTCAGAAATCAAATTGAAAGGTTAGTTTAAAATGAATAACTAATTAGAATCTTTCTGACTTTGTCAGGAGCTTAAAAAACAAACTTAATTTTAGCTAACTATGGTTGGTAGGTTAACTACAGTCGTTTACTATCTATCAGATAATTTTTATATAGATTGATAAATCTTTTAATATATAATCGATTGACACAAATTAAATTTCTGAATACAACCATTCAATTAAATTTAATATTTGTGATATGTGTGGCTGCACCAGTTGAGCGCAAATTGAAAAATGATTCAGCATTAAAAAAAACACACAACGTCAAATTTTCATATGTCTACAAAGAACACCTATTTATGTATCTGTTCCTTCCACAGAAATAGGCTTGCAAGATGGCTATATAATAATTATTGTTGTACGATACATTTTATTTACGATTTAATATTTCGTAAGTCTGAGAATCGTTCGTCATCTATTTTTTATACCCCAAAAGTTTTAATTATTGATTTTATTCTTATTACTTTATACGGCAACACAACGTTTGCTGGGTCAGCTAGTCACATATAATTATTGTAATAAATTTTTTTAAATATGTATATTGTATGGTAAATATGTCTATACAACATGAAACGATAGTAGCAACGACAGCCTAGAAAGTGTCGTTGAGATTATCGTAAAAGTGACGTTTGATTATTTGAAATTCGAATATTCGTCGCTGACATTTTCAACTAAGAGTAGGGTTGAGGGACCGATAATATCGAAAAATGTTTCGTGCGTTAAATCATCGGTTTGACATTGAATACGATGTAACTAAGAGTAGGATTCGACACGACTAATGCCACGATATATCGAATATCGATTTTAAGAGTAGGCCTGCAGTATTAACAACTTTCTGATAATTTATTTATAATAATTCTACAAGCGAAATTCCTTAAAGGCCGGCAACACTCCTATGATTCCTCTGGTGTTGCAACTTGCAAGAGAATGTGGGTGGCGGTGATAACTTAACACCAGGTGACCCGTACGATCGTCTGTCCTCCTTTTACATAAAAAAAACAAAATTTGATGGGCAAATTGAAGCGGACAAAGTAATTTACCAAAGATATACATAACACAGAGTAATTTACCACAGCGCTAATCATCTGAATTAGAGTTGCTATATATATAAATATGATAACTGTTCATTTAATTTTCAAGGAACAATATTTATAAAGTCACCAACGACTTACAGGCGCCAATTTTCCCGCCCTTATTCAATCCAAGTAATTGAACGACGGAAATGCCGACTAATTTTCATATTAAATGAGTGACTTAATAAAGATATACTAAGAATTACAAATCGTATAATAATAGAGCAATCCGACGAATACCGATATAGAAATTCTTTCTACAAAAAGAATGATACAATAATAAGTGTAAATTTTATTCAATTATTTAAATGTTTTAATACTGTGACATACATGGCGGCTTCAGCCATGAATCGTTGTTGTACATACTACATAATATTGTGTAAAATAAGAAAAAATATAATTGTAAAACCTTATTGTTTTCGCAACAAGCAATTCTTTTTGACATTGTCCATACAGTTCGTAAGTTATTTGTAAGTTTAGTTTAATTTAATACCAAATCAATGTACCATTATTACTTGTTAGCATATTTTTTTTTCTCTTTATTTATATATTTACTTTGCGATGATTATTGAAGTATGTTATATTAAGTACATTATATTTAGTCTGTATTAAAAATATATAATGCATCAATGTAAACAAATGTTGGTATTTCTAAATAACTAAATAAATTATTAGAAAAAATCTCTTAAAGCTCGGATTCACGAAAAGTTATTTATTGTTATGATTAAATATTATGTTATTTATTTATAAAAATGCTTGATTGTTTGTGAAAATAACTAACTATAATACATATGCCTATAAAATTTGAGGAATATGCTCATTTACTATCAATCCTATCCGTCGAAGATCTCAGTTGCTGAAATTTTCTTATTTTATTACCTTAAAAATAACAGCTTCGTAGGTCCTGATGTTCTGCAAACATGGATTTTATATAAAAGGGGCAAAACGCTCACCTTTTGGTCTTCTGACCGCTTTGGTCTTTCGCACATATCAAAGAATAATTAATGTTTTATTTACTTACTACTTTCTTATTCTGACGCTGAGTCAGTGACTTTTCATAACAATAACTGCTACACAGTTCTTTTAAATTAAGATAATCAATATAATATTATACATACATTTGTTTTTTTTTATCATTTGTGTTTTTTATGATATAAGTTTTTAATTATTTTTTTACCTCTCTAAGTCTTATTTAGTTGTATTCTGTGTGGTTTGTGTTTGTTATTAATAAAGTTTTCATTCATTCATTCATTAATACTTATATACAGCTAATACTACACATAAACTAGTCGTATTGCCCTGTTCAAGCTTACAATAAAAATAAAAAAAAAGAAACAATAAAGTACATAGTACCTACTAACGTTGTACTCTGTAACGATAAAGTACAGAGGTGATAGGTTCCACTGAGCTTTAATCTTCAAAACCTTATCACGAAGATAAAATTGATTCACATCCGTGTCAAAACACCACACGGTCCCCTGTTGTCTGATGGTTAAGATAACACTGAGTTTGACCACACGCCGCATAATCAGACATGGTTTAATGAAGCAAGAACATTGATGGGAGTGATAAGAGGGCCACCGGGAGAGTGCTTTGTGTACAATTAGCGACGCAATATTGAGGGATTTTGGGCGAGTTGATTGTTTTGTGAAGCAAAAATATTGTTCGAATTACTATGGTTAAGTATGTGTTAAGATCATAAGTCATCAAATACATACAATTGAAATTTTTGGAAGATGATGTTAATGATAGCTTGCGTATAACATAAGGAAAATAGGTTGATAAGCCAAAAAATAACATTAGATGTAGTTTTTCTTTATACGCGTACAATTACAACGCTCGAAGCCAAAATTCAAGTTTCTAAGACGATTGTAACTCTTGTGTAATAGTAAAAATGTGAATATATAAATCCAGGGATTGGTAGCAGTTAACAGTACTGGTTCTATGCGTCTATTAAAGCAATTGCTAAATGCAAACAAAGGGAGTTTCCAATTTGAGTTGCGATTGCGCCAACCGAACCGAAAATCCGAAGGATTCAAAATGCATATGATTCTTCAGAAAAAAAAACAGTACCTTTAGATACATTTGACGGCAAATCCCCTATGCAAATTCTATATACGACATTAAAATTGTTGCTCTTGAAAAATCTACCAGTCGTCCGTGCCAGGGTTGCACGTGGGGAATTTTACTCAGAAGACCGATTCTGAGTACTCTTGCTTCCAACGTAAAGACAATTGAAACACACAGCCAATTATCCTGGAAACTGTAAGGTGAGTTTTTCGAACGTTAATAAATCGAGCGCGCAGTATGGTATTTCTCCCATTGTACTCAGAAAGTTTGCCTCCAAGCCTCCTCCGGTGCGTTCAATTTGGCACTCATTCTCAAAAGGCGTAGTCCAAGACTCATGGATGCCCTTGCCCATCGTATCCCTAAAAAGGTTGACAGCTCGGATCCGGCCAACTACAGGCCTATAGATATTCTAACTCTAAAATATCTTGAAAATCATAATTAATCATATATACCCAGATATAAAATATAGAGTATGCCAGAAGGGTCATCAGCTGACCAACGACCGACAGTACAGCTATCGTCATGGTCGATCGTCTGCCGTTAGAGTGAAATCGATTATGTATGGCACAAGGCAGTTCTTTCAAAACTTCCATCATTTGTGCTTCCGAAGAGATTTTGCAAGCGGACCACCAGCTCCCTACTGGACGCAGCATACAGATCATTGTCTATAGAAACTGCTTGAGCCCAAGACCCATATCCACTAGAGTTGGAGAAGGCTATTGGTTATATTCTGTATATCAATGTGCTGATGTTGAAATAATAAGAATATGTTGGATGCGTTATGATGCAGAAAGTCCGGTGGTGATCTCATTCCATCAGGCGATCCACTTGTTTGTTCTCCTCTAGCATTAGAAAAATTTACGATGAGTGGTCGTACAAGTATGATGGGTTTCGTGATATTTCTGTTTCTCTATAGCGTACTCAATTTGTTCACTGCAGCTCTTTTTATAGGCAGTCTTAATTTCAGAAATTTACTCACCATTGTTCGGGATTATTGTTCCAAGATATATTAGCATTGGACTTTTGATAATCTGAGTTCAATAAGGGATTGTTTTTTACTTATTTATATTACGGGAGCAAACTTTCCCATAAATATATTTCTCCACTTCAATTTATTGGCAGACACACCGCGCGTGCACTGCATTAATAATTGAATTAGTTCCGAAATTCATTTGATCTCGTCTGATTTAACGAAATAATTAAACAAAATTTTGAAGCTATATTGCAATGTGAAATATTATAGAAACTTCTGTTCGCATTATAACCCTTTTTAGTTAAATGGCTAAAGTAGCTTGATTAACCATACTCATAATCTTTATAATATATTAAAATTATCTCCCAATTAAACCTGATTAAAATAACTGTCATTACCTACATACTTAACTTTACCAGTCTTATTTTAGTTTTAGACACAAGCTGGACAATAGTTGATTACAAACTCAATAATTGTATAAACTATTAACTAACTAGATTACTAATCTATTTTCGAACAGTCCAAATATTTTACTAAACTGTATTTCTGCATTATAATATTATTAATGACATCTTTGCTTAATTTGGAAACCTTAAATTGAATTGTTTTAACTAAAACTAGATATTTGAACTCATTTAGAAAATACAGTATGCCGTGGAATTTGCAAATTTTAGAATACGTATATTTAAATAATAATAATGATGAAAATAAACAAAATAACACTTATAAATCAACTTAGCTCTTGTTATTTTTCAAAAAGAGATCATGAAGTTGTCAACATGGTTATTTTGAATTTTTTTATTTGGTAGAGTCCCGTGGGCGACGAATGAATAGTATAGCTGTTCATAGTTTAACAATTTTTTAAGTGCTTCCTATCGAATTCAAAGCAAGATATGTCAAAATAACCTATAATTCAGGCTATAGGTGTATTTATGATAACATAATATATATGTTTTACCTACAGGTTTTATCAGACGTGAAATAAAGGCTCGTGATTGTCAAAATTTGTTGGGTGTCAAAATTTCTATTCTATTATCTGACTCATTAGTTAGCTATAAACCAAAATGGCATGTCACAGACATAATATAATTCAATTAAAAGCTGAATGTTTCAGAAATGGATAGCAATGAATTCTCAATAGAGATCCATATCTGGGCTCTCATTAAACTCAAACAAACTGTACCCATTCTTAAATTAACAGTCGTAGACTAGCTCGCATCAGTCTTGTTGCGCCCACTCCTTTGTCCAAGCTAATTCGTTTGTGCTCCAAGGTATTAGAAAAAGCGGTTTAAATATAATTATTATATTTATACTAGCGGACCCGACAGACGTTATCCTGTACACACATGTTAAGTTTGAAAAATCAGCGAGGAGAATTATATTATGTCAACTACACCAATCTCAAATTCACCGGAACACTCTATAAAAATCATCAAATCGGTCCAGCCATTTAGGAGTTATTTCAATTGTGAATCTATACCATCCTCGAATCCAATTGAACACTCACAGAAAATTTCATTCAATTCGGTCCAGCCGTTTAGGAGGAGTTCCCCGTCAACACACGTACAGAATAATTATATATAAGATAGTGTGACAATTTACGAAAGTACATAATCGCGCGAATGTTTTTCAGGCAGTAGGTTCAATAGTTTATTTTAGCATGTGAAATTGATGATATTATCAAGTTAATAAAATTATATCTGTCAAATAACCGCCTTACGAGTTTCTTTAAATTTGTACTCAATTTCGGCATTCTGAATTGTTACTCGCAAAAGGTCTGGTGATCAGACAGCGCCTTACTTCATCCTTTAGGAATTTTTGAAATCCCGCGCTTACGGGAACAAAGACCTCAAGCTATAGACCTTGTTAGTCTTGAAAGATAACATGAAAGCAGATACAGTTTGAGACAAATTTATTGCTAATTCCTCCATTAAAGTTGATCCAGATCCAGATTGAACCAGATAAAATTAAAAGTTTTTTAATCTGAAGTTTATGATTTTGAATAGATATATTCCATGGTTCTCCAAAACTATAGCAGAATATCCCACTTACATCCATATTAAAAAAAAAACAATCAAAACAATGACCTATAATTAAATAAATTAAACATATGATAAATTTTATTGTGGGACGCAGTGAAATAGGTCTACAGTGAACTGTATTAAGCCGCGTTACAATCCATAACCATACCAATCCAATTTTTAGTAGGATTGTAAAGTTAAACTAATCAATAATTAAAAATATTTGAATTTAACTTTGAATAGGATCGTTATTTTAGGAGACGTCTTACTTAGACACATTGCAAATGCTAAAAATATATTTCATTTTATAAAACGAAGCAGTTTCCAGTCATCTAGACTGAATGACTAACAAATCATGCAATGGCATGAAAAAATCTCAGGACTGGAAGTTGTTGAAATTTTCAAAAATGCTACATCTTATGGTTTAAGGCAAGCGACATCACGTAAGGTAAGTCACGAGGACCACCGAGCCAAAACGCTTGATAAAATCGCTCTCGTTTCGTTTGACCCTAGGCAGCGCGGACCTTTGAGATCTTGGGTAGAGTCTGTCCACGACTTATAAGAAGTAATTTCACTTCCATCCCAGCTACTGTGCATTTAATGTTAGCTATGTATGTTTTCTCATACACAACGCTGAAGTTGTTGGTAAATTTACTTAGGCCATAAGTATTACTGCCGATTGGATTTTGTGTAGATTATCTGTGTAGTTAACAATGTTTCTGTATCTGTAATTGAGTTAATTTTATATACTTTACTGTTATTAGCTTCACCAATTGTGATTTCAACCAGTTAAAATATATAATTTGGAATTCCATAAGATAACGTTTATACTATTTACTTAACACATTATTAAAAACAAAACAGTGCTTATAAGTATATTTATAATACTTGATAATATGATTAACGCCTTATATGATCGCCTGAATAGGTTGAATGAGGAAAGCCCAGGCCTGATCGTGATGACGATGTTAGGGGGAGGCCTGTTTCCAGCAGTGGAAGTCTTCCAGTTGAAATTATTTAAAAACTTTTTTTTTTGAAAATTAAAACTATCATTAATAGGAATTGTACCAAGAATACTGGCAGCATGTCCGCAATGGTTAGCTAGACTGATCTGTTGACATAATTCAACGATTCCGCTACTGATATTTCAAATGCTTTTTAGCTTTTATTGCTATTGCTCTCAAAGTAATTTTATGTTCGTTTAAGAATTGCAAAATATTCCTAATATATTTGTTGAAACTGTTGCTTAACGACATTATATGCTTAATATTTCAGGATAATTCTTATTTGATACAGTGTGATTTTAATAGACTCTGAAGACAGGAACGTTGACTACGCTCTTACAGCGATGGTTCATTTTGGAATTTTTCTGATAACACAAGAGAATACATAGTGGAATCATCGAATACGATTGTAACTTACCAATATTAATAGCAATTAGGAATTATAAACGAAGTTAAGGTATTTCAATTATAAAATTAGAGCTATTATATGTAGTATATTAAAATCAAACAGTGTTGATTACATTTTCAGTTATTCTTCAGATTAGACAAGCGAGTGATTTTGTGAAATATGGTAGCGATCAAGTAAAAATTTTATGTTTATTTTATAGCAAGGTCGCTTTTGAATATTATTATATATTAATGATGGAAAGACTTTTGATCAACTTCGGGATGTTTTGGAATTAGAAAGCTTCTCTGTAATCCTTACTTATATTATAAATTCGAACATAACTTTGTTTGTCTCACTTTAACGCCTTGAGTACTACACTCAACCGGTCGTCATGAAACTCGCAGAAGCTGTCAGGGGTAAAGACAATGAAACGGTTTAAAGTTCCCGAGGATACGCGATTAAAATCTAACATGGATGCAGAGTCACGACCTAGTAATATCTGTATCATACTAACTTTATGTCCACGTCGGTGTTTTCAACCGACTTAGGAAACAAGAAGATTTTCAATTATATATATTTTTGAAGTGTAAGTTTCATTAGTATCGTTGTGATTTGAAAGTTGATGACACGAAAAAGCGACAGTAAAATGAGACAAACACATGCATAAGATTTAACGTGGGAGAAAATGATATTGGAAGCATTATACAGTGTTTTGGTATATGGCGATCATAGTTGGAGAAGAGATTGTCTTATGTATGACGCGAGTATACCTTAATATATTCTGACGTCATGCGCACGATATAGATATCAGGAGAACATAAATCTGGTAGATAGGTAGTAAGTAGATGATACGATAATGTCTTTAATAGCGGTTGAAATCATGTGTCATTCTAGCAACATGTACCAGCAGGTTAGAGTTTTATGCACAATGCAGGTTTTACATCTGACATGTGTACTTTGTACGCGTGCAATATTTTATTTATTTATTCGTTTATGAACTTATGTGGAGTTGTTTAATCATAAGAAAGGAATACAATCATGCCGGCAAGGATTAATCCACATAATATATTTAAGAAAACAAAGTTGACACATAGACTCTGCATAATATAAGGCAGTATATAGCAACAGGATATTAGTAGGAAATGTCAGTAACAAAATGACACAGAAATTAATTTGCCAACAAAAGACCCTACGGAAGCATCAACCTTATAGTTGATGAATTGCCCTCAGCCCTTTGTCGATAAGGGATGCCATTTGCGATTGATTAGCCGACATTTGAGTCCCTTCAGTTGTAGGGTGTCTTAGAAGCCTCATAGGCAGGGGTTTGGTTCTGACCTGAGGGTTGCGGTGTGCGCTGACGGATAAGTAAAGGTTAATTAATGTTTTCCTGTGATCGTGCAAGATGTCAGGTGTGAAGTGAAAACTGCTTAGCTCTTCAATCGGAAGAGAAACTTAAAATGACACTATAATCGGAAATGTAATTCGAGATCAAAAATGTAAACAAAGAAATGTCACTGTCATTATGACAATTCAGAGATTATCAACATTTTTCTAGGTAGTTTAATTATAAACTTATTTTGATTCATAATACATATAACATTAATATATAAAAATAAATTATTTAGAAATGTCTTTATTTTGTAATGGTTACATAAAATAATTAATTTCCATACTAATATTCGCTCGCTGATTTGGGGTCCGAAGTGCTAGATGACGGTGAATCGGAATTGGTTACTCTTATTATTAATTGTATTTTCTGCAGCCAACTTGTCCACAGCAAAAAATTAATTTTTCTCTTTTTACGATTTCTAACTGAGCTTTTATCATATTTTAGTACACTCTATCACGACAAACGTCAGAAACCAAATGAATAAAACAATATGGCGACCAGTCATACCAGTCACTGCAGCCCAGATTTTTTGTAACATTATTTACGTTTTTCTTGTGTATAGGAGCCAAATGTTTAGAGCATCTATCATATAGCCAGTGTCAAAGAAAAGTTTGCACAATAAATTTACATTTTAATTTTTGGATATATTTTATGCTATATTACAGAGAGAAAACGTTGTGCAATATTTATTTTTATGTATTTATAATACGCTTATAATTTTAAAATGATGTTTAAATATATTACTCGTTTTATTTGCATAGATTCAGTGGGTACATTGGTGCTACATTATAATTATATGCATAAATAATATTTTAATAATTTTTACTCTAATCAATACCTTGTTCTGCGGTCTTTGTACTTTTGCCACACGAAAAGAGTAATATGTGCCTGCATTTAGTATTGAACTCCTTGGATATTTTACATGACGTAATTTCAAACAAATAGCGTAAAAGAAAGTTCCTTCTTTTGATTAGTTAGAGTGATTGGGCAATGAATCCTAGTACGAATCTTCTTAGTTCAACCATTTCAGGCCGTCCCAGAAAGGTATAAGTATTTTCAGATCGTCTGAGAGCGATACTGGAGATCAGGAAATCTGTGCCCACCCTCGTTCCACCATTGTTCACACATCCTCCAACAGTATGTGTTGAGACGCTTATTCTATCTACATGATTTCTCAGCTGACGTGCTTGGCACATCTTCTTCTACTTCTTCTTCACACGGGCGCCTTCCGCAACTCGACGTCATATGCGCCTATTTTGCGTGCGAGGGTGGTAGAGGCTACTCCAACGAGCCAAGCTCCTCCAAGAAGTCACCCAACTTTTTAACGTCTCGGAAGACTTCCCGAAGAGCGCCTGGTGACCCCAGGTGCTTCGCCCTGTAGTTTGCCACCTCACTGCATTCCAGCAGAACGTGAGCGGCTGTTTCCTCTGCCCCCAGGTAACCTCTGCTTAGAGGGCTGTCCGTGACACCTATATTAAAAAGTGCTTGGCACATATTGAGCAGTGTAATCAAAACTCTACATATAAAAATACTACTACTCTACGCATAAAATATCGCCAAACAAAACCCTGCAATTCGTAATTAGAAGTTAGTTAATTTAGCGCTTGCAGTAATTTAGGTATAGGCGATAGTACTAAACTTTTTCAAAACCAATACCAATAATTGACGACCTGTATAGCCGAGTGGTTAGCGATCCTACGTCTACCAAGCTAGAGGTCCCGGGTTCGAATCCCGGTAGGTGCAAACATTTATATGATGAATATGGATGTTTGTTTCCGAGTGATGGATGTTTAAATGTATTTATGTATGTTTATATGAATTTATGTATGTTTAAGTAAGTAAATTGTATTAAATATATCATTGTCTTGTAACCCCTAACACAGGCTATATATGCTTAACTTGGGGCAAGATAATTTGTGTAAAAATTGTGTCAATATTATTATTATAATAATTATTAATTATAATAAAAATAATAGATTAGTAGAGTCAGTACAAGTTGTTATAAGTTATATAATAATACTTTATAGTATATAAGTATATTGTTTTTTATTATCCCTACTCTGTGATAATAATAAACAAGAATCAAATTGATTGCTGTATGGATTTTTACCGTCAGATGGCAGAAAAATCTAATATATAAAATTCTCATGTCGCGGTGTTTGTAGTTAAACTCCTTCGAAACGGCTTGCCCGATTCTGAGATAGGAGAGGTAGGTCTCAGAATCGGACAACATCTATTTTTCATCCCCCTAAATGTTAAGGGTGGTCCACACGATTTTTTTTTTAATTTTTTTGACATTTTTTTTTAATAAGTTTGAGTCAGCATTAAAAAATACATACAACTTTAAATTTTCACTCATCTACGATCAACAGTTACTTTTGTATAGCGATTTTAATATCGGCAATACAACGTTTGCTGGGTCAGCTAGTTAATTTATAAATCAATTCATTGTTAGCTGTACAGTTCAACGTCTTGTTAAACACCTTCAAAAAAAAGGAGGTTCTCAATTCTTTGTTTTTTTTAAGTATGTTACCTCAGAACTTTCGACTGAGTGGACCAATTTTGATAATTCTTTTTTTATTTAAAAGTTGGTGTGTGCGTGTAATTTGGACCGGATCCGACAATGGCATCCATGTAAAATCCATAAAACTCTTAAATTTGCTATAACTATGTGTGCGACAAATGGACGAATAACTAACTCAAAACCGCGCCAACCGATTTCGATAACTCTTTATTTTTGGAAAGGATCTTCAAAGGTAGTTTTGTGAGAGTTTAGTTAGGTTCTCATTATGGGATCCATGACAATGTAACGGAACTCTTCAATTCTCAGGAGCAAATTAACGATGCTCGGCTGAATTTATTTATTTTTTGTTTTCCGGATATTTGAGTCACCTCCCGTTATGTTATGGTCAAGTAATTGTCATTTTCGATTATGATGATCAATGGAACACCGTAATGACTTACAGCCGTTCCCAATATTCAGTCTATCTCTTACTTGAGATGAAAATCGTAACAATCGTTGACTTTTCTGTCCCAATAAACTTATCGACGGTAACTCACCTTATCCGTTCACGCTGTCTGCCAAAGGGACGACGTATAGCTTACCAGCGATAGAAGATTGTATGGAAATTTCAATTCACGCGTCCCAATATAAGGTGATAAGAATGACTTATCGGGTATATTGGGACAGCTTCAGATTATTGACAGCTAATTATTGACAGTAGAAGGTAGTAAGTAACGGCCGTTACAGTATAGGTGCGATCTGTGGCTGAATTGATTCGATCTGTCTGTCTGTAATCAAATTGCGATGAGTTTTTTTGTAGAAAATTTTGTAGGTCTACACAATATTTAGACAAATTATTAATTAGTGTACCGTATCTACTTCAGATTCACTAAAAATAAATAACCAACTGTACCTAATAAGTTAAGTTTTAAGTCAGTTGTTTTTTTTTGTAAAAACATTTTTTCTAGTTTTTGTAATACTTGCCTAGTCATGATGTAAATAAATACAGAACGATTCATTTTTAACCTATTAGGAGCTGTTAAATATATATTTTTAAATTTTATTAAAAAGTATTTGTTTACGAATTTTGTTAACATCTGTTACGAAATGCTGTGAACGCATTCAATTATAAATAATATCGTAACAATTATTTTAAAAAGTGTTCTTATATTTTCTATTACATACGACATCTGCACCAACATAATGTGTTATCTGCACCTGCCCTTAAATAAAATTACTCTAGTATGCAAATGGTATATAGTTAAACAATACATTTAAAAGTATTGACAAAGTGTCACTCTTGGAGCCCGATTGAAAGCGGATTATCTATCTACAATCTTATATATAAGATCAAATTGAAATTTCCGTAACATTTTTAAAATATAAATGTTAGCAAGATAGTGCAACTGATATAAAAGATTTATTTATAAATTTAATAAGACTATAATTAAATGTATATATAGCATCTTTAATAAAATGAAAAAAATACTGTGCAACCGTGGTCTTAAGATTTCCTTGCGCACTCGTTTACTGCACTGTTACATCTGGCCCATACTTCTATACGGATGTGAGGCGTGGACTATAAAAGAAGACCTCAGAAAACGCGTAGAGAATCTTTTGAAATGTGGGCATATAGACATATGTTGGCCATAAGTTGGACCCACAAGGTCACAAATGTGGAAGTTCTGCGCCGCGTCAATCAAAAACGCGAACACATGCAAACTATCAAGATGAGGAAAGTCCCATATTTGGGGCACGTGCTTAGGCACGAGAGGTACAAACTCCTACAACTCATCATGATGGGAAAAGTTGCCGGAAGAAGAGGCGTAGGTCTCAGAAAAAACTCTTGGCTGCGCAACATCCGAGAGTGGACTGCATCCGATAGTGGACTGGCATCGCGAATGCGGCAGAACTCTTTCGCCTCGCGAAGGACAAACAATTGAAACTACAAAGCTGACCGCCAACCTTCGTTAGTCGGAGAGGCACGCGAAGAAGAAGATAATTATATGTGGCTTTTCGAGTGTTGCTGTGGTAATCCGTAGGGTAAGTTTAGCAAAGTATAGAATTTGCTAAGCCATGATACAATAAGATATTTAAAATAAAGTAATTGTTTATATTTTTTTAAATATTGCCATTACATAAGCGTTATAATTTAGTTATTATTCTTATCACATTATTTAAAAAATACAAACATTATTCACTTTTTAAATAATCCATTGATTTTTATATTTTAAAACCTAAAACGGGGCTTCCGCAGCTGCTTGTAAGTCATATGAATTAATAATTTACAGAATGTCAGGCATAAACAAAAATAAGGTTAACATAAAAAAGGCGTGTATCTATGGTGGGGGCGTGTCACTATCGAGAACGATATAATATTAGATATGTTGTCACAGTATTGTATTTATATAACACACACGTGTACTTATTTATATCGTGTGTGAATACAAGGAACTGATTTATATTATCACATATTGAACTAGTTAGTGCCAGTTTCACATCGTTTCACCTAAAAAAATGCATATTTGTACAAGATTTCATATCGATTCGACCTATGGTTTAAAAGATAAAAATCACCTCCACCAGCGCCACCTATCTGGCACTAACTATACGCTATTGATCATAATATCATCTTTTACATGGGTGCAAACTTTCATTTCCACTGGTCTAACGGTTCTCGAACTTTAGGTAAACATACTACACACATATATTATTTTATATATGTTGACACAAGAACGAGAAACTTATTTTTTTTTGGGTAAAGCGAGGCACTAGACATACGGGTCAACGAGCAGGTATTATAAAATTAAAAAGACATTGAAATGTACTTATAGCGAATTGATATATAATTGTATTTTAGTGATGAAATAGAAAAGAGTATACATTTCGCTAAGAGTAGTAGACCAATTAACGGCCGAAGTTAATAATCACTCTAACCTTGATCTTTGGATTTTAGATCAAAAATATAATCCAAGTCTTTAGTTAAGTGTGCCAATAAACAATCCATGAATCAAAATTGTAATCTTTAAAATCAATGTATCATTGGGAGAAAGGATCATATATTACAGATTACCTACCTCTGTTCGAAAATGACAGTTTGAGCGTGTCAATAACATATCTTTCGTTTTGGCGTTTCGATCAAGAAGCAACAATCTTAACCTTAGACTTTCCTCAGATTTAAGGTTGTATCTGTAGATTGCGAGAAAAAATATTCTTTGCTATAGATTTATTTCGTACCTAATGGATTTGGCAATGGCAATATTCTCCAGTTCTAGAGATAGTGACTATTGTAGATATTGCTTTAAATCGAACCTTGTCATTTGTTTTAGGTAAATTAAAAGTATAAGCTTACATACGGTGTGGCTGAAAAGATTAATAAAAAATGTTTCGAAACAATTTGTTATTTTTTCAAAGTGATAACCCTCACTTATGGGATTAATTACACATATTAAATTTATAAACAAAATTTATGACCGATGCGGGACTCGAACCCGCTACCTATCGCGTTCCGTACGAGCGCTCTTCCACTGAGCATATATCTATATATTTTTTTATTTAATTTGTGTAAAAATGTTTCTGTAGACACTTTCCAGATATTGTATATCTGGAAATCTTCTATAGTACACTTAACAAAAAGCATGTGATGTTTCCGCTCAAAGTCGCACCACACGAACAACAATTAGTCATAGTTCCAACGATAAAGGTAAGCACACACCTGCCAGCGACGTCTCACACACTGTTGCGCCTGATCGCTTTTAATTATTTACGCCTGTCTTGTTCATAACTTTTTACTTCTCAAATTTAACTTTGAGAAATCCTTTTGTTAGGAATGTGTCAGCGTAAAATTTGAGTAATGGTTATGTGGTGTGAAGAATTGTGTTGAACAAACTTTATTGTTTGGTATTATTTGTACTTGACCTACAAATTATTAGTTCACTTTATTTATAGATCTTTTTGGTATTGCGACGTTCTCAAATCTAGTGAATTATTTTTCATAAATTCCTTATGTGTTCAATATATGCAATAAAGTAAATGGTAACAACTTATATTTTGAATGAATGAAGACTTTGCTTTGTGAATGAATGGATGAAGCTGTCACACACGGCTATGTAACGTCGTTCGTGTAAAGCAGTCTCAATCCAACTTAGAGAATTAGTGACAAGTCAGGGCATAAGAATTAGTACCAGAGTAACTTATGCACAATTATTAATAATAATAATAATTATATATATTGTATATTTTATTTATTTAATATTATATACCACCTTGATGCATTTTGCACTTTTGTCGTGTCGTCAAGCATTAGCCGTTTTCTTATATGTAATAATTATTTTTAAAACAGTTTTAGCGTTAAATTTATTGAAGTAGGCGTTACTTTGCGGAAATCCATAATTATACAAATGATTTGAGTTTTCTTTAGTGTTAAATCCGCCAATATTTGTCTTTAAACAATTCGACACGTGTTTCGCCTCTACACGAGGCATCCTCAGGACGTGTTGTCTCGCCAAAATCTGGCACGAGAGTAAATCAGTCTCGTGCCGTTAGTTTTTTTCGCTTCAAAAAAAGCGCATACACGTTGGCAACGCTCCTGTGATTACTCTGGTGTTGCAAGACAATGTGAGCGGAGGTGACCACTTAACACCACACACACCACCCGTACGCTCGTTTGTCGTCCTTGTCCACAAAAAAAGTGGTATCTGTCACTTGTGGGATTAAGTGTAGTTATTTTATTTTTACCAAAATTTATCGAAATTTTCTATACATAATTTTTATTAAAAAATCCAGAAATAAAACGAGGAAGTACACATTTAAACATAATTTATTTCGTATTATTTAATTATCACAGATCCATTTATATTAATAGTCATCACGTTAACAAAAATATATAGTCTACAGCGGTGAGGATTTCTTATACAAATCTTCAGAGTATTAAAACAAGATAGACAGAGCGCATAAAATAACCAGTTACGTTCTTTAAAAATTAAGTGTTTATATAATTTGATTGTACACAACTCCTATATTTTACAGCATCTAATAAGTAGAGGAGTGATAAATAGAGAAAGTTATATAACCGTTTTACTCGAAGGAATTGCTACTTCCAAAAAATTCATTTTTGTTTCCTGCTAATATTATCATATAAAGATTATAAACATAAATGTTAATTTGGTAGAGATTGTAATAAAGAACATATTTTTGATGTACTGATCGATTCCACGCTAATTCTATCTTATTCTAAGTCTGTGTAAAAATCATTATAAGGATTTCTCTACGTGATACACAATATTTACAAAAGTTAATGCTATATATTATGTAGTTATGTCTACCAAAAGTAGCAAGCCTCTCATGGCTGGCTCATAATAACAGAACATAATGATTAAAACAATTTCAAGCAAATTCTAGCTAAATTATGATCAGGGGCGTGCATTGGTTTTCTAGGTAGCAAGGTAGGCACTGTAGATCTAAGTACTCGTAGTTGAGCCTTGAGATTGCTTACCGTAGGTATTTAGGAAATTTAAGACTGGGGGTTCAATAGAAGTTTAGTTATAAAATAACGAAACCACATTAAACTAAATTAACTTTAACATTATATTTATTTAGGTTTATAACGAAGTAGGCACTGCCTAATTGCCTATATGATATGCACGCCCCTGATTATGATGTAGTACTTAATGTGTAGAATGTAACAATTTAGAAATCAATAGTGATCTTCAAGGAAGATAACTTACAATGGTATTAGATAATTACAATTTATTCCAATTCGACATATATAAAACAATCACCTTTTGTCATCAAACTCATTGCCAGCTAAATAAAATATACCACCTTTGGTACGTCTATATTTTTATAATACCATATACATATTGGTTGAACTCCGGTATCAGGAACAAACTACTAGATATCAAATATAAAAATCAGTCAAATTATAAAAACTGTCAAAAATCAAGTACAATATGCGAAACTTTAATTTATAAATATTTCGATTCCATCAACATGACAATAACTTTAGACTTTGTTCTAAACTTAATATTTTAAAACCAACCTTACAATAATTACATTAAGTATATATTGGTAGAAAATTTAATTAGACAGTGAGATAGAAAAAGATTAAATGCACTTTAGTCTTACAAGAAGTAATATGCCATCTAACATTTAATATTTAAGCTCAATGTGAACCTACGCCAAACGAATCGCCATTAATTACAAGTTTGGCACGTTAAGAGAAAAAAAGCAAAACAAACACTCATAAAATAACATAAACAACAAAACGTTGAATTCTTCAAAAGATATCAGGCACTATTATTGCTACTATAATTCATCCAACAGCGTAGATACAGCTCTATACAATATACTACCACGATTTTACAAGGCCGAAGCCGTCTAAACATTTAATCTAAGCGTGTGATTAATAAATACGCCCGTCGCTTGTGGAAGTCCGTACTTCATAACCACGAAGGTCGGCCCTGCAGTAGGTCTGCGGCGTCGTGCCGGTCCATCTGTCGTAGCGCGGTGGCCAGCGATGATATGGCTCCGGGGCCGCGCTCTCTGCATTCCCATAACTCTAAAATAGCTTCAGTGGGCGAGCTCTTAGTGGCAAACCACGTCGTATAACGATCCACTCCAAGCCGAGACGCAAGCGCGCGCCAGTCGTTACCGCGAGCGTTCGGCGGATCCAATATACCACATAACTGCCTCTTAACTCGCACGCTCAATTTAAACGGTCCTTCTCCGCACTCGTTAACTCCGTTCTCGGTCACCGTAACGTTCCTTTTCACGCTTCCGTCGCTGCCTTCCCCGCTCATGTCACTCCGGCACATTCTCGCCTCGAGCATATTCTCAGTAATATTGAAGCTTCGTTGCGACTCTGCGCGCGGGGAGCGACCTCTAGGCGACCGACTGCACAGATCGTCAATAGATATTCGGAATGTTTGCTTGTAAGATGGATTCGTCCTTTGACAGGCGGAAGCTGTGAAATCAATATTGTCGCAGTCGTACGTCCTCTCCAATACAAAGTTACAATGAACAGCGTTATAGTTGGCACTCCAGATATGATTGAATGGAATCTCTTGATACGCCGTGCCGGGTTTTGTTTTCCAGCCGGGACTTACGTGTTCTAAATTTAAACACAAATTAGATCCGCCATCTTGGAATAACAATGTTTTCGGCCGTTCTAGAAGCACGCCGCCCATTTTCTTCTCCTGTTCCTGGCAATAATACGTCGCGCAGGGAGTGTCTTCGAACACATAAAGTCTAATACTATACTCTGTACAAGACTCATTAATTGTTGTAGAAGCATAAATAGCGAGTTGTAGCGCTTTAACGGCTTTGCCATTAAAACTTTCACCGACAAGCACGAAGGTGGATAACATA
Source organism: Leptidea juvernica (assembly GCA_949711755.1). Lineage (NCBI taxonomy): Eukaryota > Metazoa > Arthropoda > Insecta > Lepidoptera > Pieridae > Leptidea > Leptidea juvernica. The sequence continues at coordinate 11,085,269 of CATIXQ010000002.1, read as the reverse complement.
TCGGTTACAAGGAAGATTTTATCAGTATCGAGCTGTGTAAAAACGGGTGTATTTATAGTTTCTTGTCCCAAGTTGACGACTTTCTTCCAATTAGGTTGAGAGTCCGGTTTGTTGTGGTCTATGGCGTAGAGCGCCAGGTTCCAGAAGCCATGCTTGAGGCTAGCGCAGTGTGGTATTTGAAGGATGACTGACTTGTTGAACTGTAGACGAGGTGGGCCGCACTTAACCACCGGACTAAGTTGCGTGATACCTGCGGGGAAAAACATTTTAAAACCATCTGCCTTGGGCTAACTTGATTACTTCGCATAAATTACGGCTTGATTTCATAACGTAATTATATAGGTTCGCAAACTTGATATAAAAAGCAATTTTAATAAAATTTCGATTTATTATAATCGTGATGGTTTGTTAGAACAAATATTTGATGTAAGATATTTATAATCATAGTGATTGAAGGTAGTTTAGAGCATCATGTTTTAAATTAAATTTCACGTTAATGACCATTTATTGTTTTAGATATTGGCCTTAAAATAATAATTTTCGACATAATCAAAATATCATCTGTTAAGCAAAGGTTGTTTTATTTATTTTTGTTATGTATAATTCCTGTTTATTTTTTTATTTATAGTTTAAAAAAAACATATATTAGGTCAAGAGAACTCAAGTGTGTTATGTGTTTTTATTTAAATTACGTAAAAACAGAACAGTTTCTATAAATTGTTTATAAATATTTATTTTAAGGCATAGGTCTTAATCTTAAGACTTTTTTCTTGCGCGTAAATGAAAATTACTTAAGTTGTTTTTTTTCTAAGATATAAAGATTACGCTCTAGAATTGTAAAAAATCGCGCTATTCGTAATGAGTAGGTATGTACTAAATAGTATAGTCACAATTACCTTTTCCAAGTCTTGCTCTGTATCTGTCATCTTTAACAACAGCGACGTACACTTGTTCCCTGCGACCCCTGGCCAGAGCTCCCTCTGGTATTGACAGAGCCACTCCAGCAGCTGGCAGTGCTAATCTCGCACCAGAGCTCGACACCGCCAGCGACTGTGACGTCGGAGAGTTGGACACGAGCTCCGCCAGTTGGAGAGTCACGGACTCGTTGGCTGCGTCATACATGGACCCCGCTGAAGTCATAATACCATATAATATTGCACAGAAATTCTTATTCTAATAAAATCCCAGTAGAGAGGATCACATAATTGTTATAGCCCTTGCCCAATATAGCTACGACACTAGACATATGAATTGCTGGTTACTAATTTTAGTAGGCTAGTTCAATTATTGTTATAAAATTCCGGCCTGTTTTCAGAGATTTCTCTAAATAAATTTAAAAGTTGATTAATCTATACTAATATTATAAAGCTGCAGTGTTTGTTTGTTTGTTTGTTTGTTTGTTTGAACGCGCTAATCTCTGGTACTACTGGTCCGATTTGAATGATTCTTTCAGTGTTGGGTAGTCCATTTATCGAGGAAGGCTATAGGCTATGTTTTTCTTTTTTAAAAATTAGGGATCCGTAATAAAATTGCTATTTTGTAACACAAGGTGTAAAATCGAAAACCTATTTTTGCGTGCGCTGCAAAAACTATTGACAATAGAACAAAATGATGTACAGGCTATAATATAGGCAATATTTTATTACTTATAAAACTATCGCGTGAATTATACTTTATATGGCAAAACAACGTTTGCCGGGTCAGCTAGTACCTTAGATAATTATCCGTCTAGATAGTCTCTCGCTGTTAGTCAACTGATAAAAACAGGACAGGTTTAATACTTTTGTGTGCGTGATAAGCCACGTCTTTCATACTCACGATTTCTATGACAATTTGTGCGTAAATTACTCAAAATAGAGGTTAACTCTAAACTCAATTTTTTTCGACCTTTTCACAACTGTCATAATCTAAGACGTATAAATATACTAAGATTGCACAGTAATTCATCTTCTTAATAAAATTTTAGTGGAGAGGGTCACATCATTTTTATACAAAACCCTTGCTCAATATAGATACAATGTTAGCGACACTAGATGTAGGATTTTCTGGTTACTAATTCTAGTGGGCCTTGAAGCCTATTTTCAGAGTTTTCACTAAATAAATTTAAAAGTTGACTACAACAAGGCTCTGCTGTTTTTGTTACTCAACTGCAGATAATCCAAGAGATGAGACAGCCAGGGTTTCGATAATGATGAGGTATCTTTAGCAATTACTTATGTATATTAAAACTGGGAGAGTTGATATAACACATGGTTGAGCAGAACATATGACCACTTTGTTAACAGAACTGTTACTTATAAGAATTGACCTTTGGTAACTTTTATTTTTAATTGTAATATAAATGAGTTTATATATCCGCAACATTGTGTAACTAAAATATACGGATAGCGGTATTCCAACCCGCACTTCTGTTTAAAGCCACAGCTGGGGAGTTGAACAAACATACCAAAATTTATGAGCGTTGTAAGACTTAGCGGATATATCCGACGATCTATATAGCCGAGTTTATAGTGACCCTGCCTAATAAGTTAGGGGTCCCGGGTTCGAATCTCGGTTGGTGCAAACATTTATATTATGATGAATATGACTGTTTGTTTCCAAGTCATGGATGTTTATTTGTATTTATGTTTGTTTAGATAAGTATAATGTACACAAATTAAATTTATGAACGATGCGGGTTTCGAACGAACCAACGTGCGAGTGAGGTATCGTTGATAAATCTTGTATGTCTTGATCAACTCTCATATTATGGCTTCATCTACAGTATCCACTTTTTGTGGCAATATTATAATATTTTTATGCGTTGAGTGAATTAAGCGTTGGAGGCGATTTCAAATAATAATAAAATATAATAATATGGTGATCACTAAAAATAGATTTAAGAGAAATTATAAAATATAAACACAGAATTCAAACTTACAGCTCGTGAAGCAACTAGAGGCGGAATGTTCTGATTCAGCGTACGGCTTGGTGTCGTACTCATCGCTGTGACCCTTGGTTGAGGCCGAGGGTGTCACCTGGTGGTCCACAGGTGACGCGTAGCTGAAAGAATATTCCATATTAGTTGATTTGATAATTGCTGGCATATAAAGTAGTAGGAATAGCTGTTTAAAGTTTAAATGTAAAGTAAATAATTCACTCATAGTCGAATACAATTCTTCAAGTTGTTAGAGATCATTTTAAGAAGTATAAGAGCCTCTTCCACATCCAGAACCGAAATAAACGAGCTACAAATATCGTTAGGTTCGAAAAAAGCCGACTATACTCCTACTCATAATACTCCGAGTTATGCTTGATCGTAGCTACAATAACTAAGGGCGCTCTGACCATATACAATATTATGTGTGCTGAGCATATTACCAAACACTCACTTAGTCCACAAATACATGAGCCGATACACCGAGCCAACATAGAAGGCAACCATACACTCCGAGACGCCTTAGACAGCCCCAATAGGGTTCATTACTTTTGGTCGGTGTTGGTTAGGCTAGAGCCACATGCATCGTTTCACGCACCACCGGCCATCTAAAGTACGTAAAATTGTAGCCGAAACATGCACTCAAAGTTTAAAATGATATAAAATTTTGAAGATTTAGATTAGAGTACGATAAAGTTATTCACAAGTTTTTATAGGGCCAAAATAATTGTATCTTTCTACGTATTTAACCTTGAAAGTTTTGAAATTTAAATCCATATTTTTTTATATGAATGGCTTTGATAAATTCATATTTGTGTATGTCTCTCTAAAATTAATACACGACTGATTTTCTAAGCTTTTTCAATGCAAGAACTTTACACTAACTACAGGTTATTTATAAGAGCGATTAGTTACTGACTTACCTGTTGGTTAAATGTGGGACATCATAGTGATGTTCAGTTCTGGGATCTGGTTGAGGATGCTCGTATCTTGGAGGTCGGTGCTGCATCAGGTCTGGGGCAAGTGAGAGCGACTGCTTCTCCACTGTTGGGTAGATCTCAGGTTGAAAATCTGCCATTAGATTAGATTATTGGAACAGTTACTTTATACTCAGTGCATATTTGTGCGTAAAATATTGTCAATGTACATTATACTGAATAAGATACATTAAAATAAAATGATCAGGACTACCCATCTTTTAGTTTGACACAGAATAGGAATTAAATTTTAGTTTATGATAAAAACTAGGGTCAATGAACCACCGTTGATTAATGTAGAGGTTGTGAAGTGCATTTTGTACGTTTCGCTCGGCGTTAAATCATTAATTGAGTACAGTCAGCACCAAATTTAATGGCCACAGAGTAGCCAAGAGCATGGTGGTAACATCCATCGTAACCCACGTATAATCGGATCACCGAAATTGACTTCATATATCGTTATACTCAATGTGCTTGAATGTTTTATTATTTTTTATCATACCTAAGCCTTCTTTCTGATACAGTTTCATACGTTAGTTATTTAATCTTTCATCACTTAGTGAACTGAGTCTGTTTATCCAAATTTGACAAAGATTTCTTCCAAATTCTTCTATTCAGTTCTGTATCTGGTTATATAAGAGCATGTATTTTAATTAGCTTTTAAAGAGTACGCATTTCGTATAAACCAGGAGGCCTATTACCAAAATCGAAATAAGAAGTTATAGTTGACGGATTGTATGTACATTTTCCTATAACGAAAGTGTTTCGGATCCGAAGATCGATATGAAGTTCGCGATTAGACATTTTGTCGTTCATTTATCTTATTCCCAAATTCACTTGACATTAACTTTTTCGTTGTTTGACATTATTATGATTGTAACTACAACTTCATACCATAGTTATGTCTATGATTCCAAAACTAAAACCGTTCGCACTATTCGGATCCGAATTACTTTGGTAATAGTATTTAATTCGAAGTTCGTCATTCTTTCATTTCGGACTGAAACTTCGGCTTTCAATTTTGGTAATAGACCTCCTGAACACACCATCGATGAAAGTACAACGTTTTCACAAAAAATTCCCTATTTTCTTTTATTTTCCTATGCATCCAAGAAGTATCCAAGTTATAGACAGCCTTAATAATAAGGCTCCATCAACCCTTTTGTACGTGGGCCCTTAAATTACAGTGACAGTTGGTATGCAGTGACCCTCGTTTACCAGCCGACTGACTGGGGGCCACATGCCAGAACATTATTATCTATTCCGTTCAAATACTACGTAACCCGATACTTGATATAATCGGTTACAGACAATGTCGTTAGAAAAAAGATCATTCTTACTTTAGCTTCCGCGATATATTATGTTACCTGTTATAGATAATATTCTTTTGTTCAATATTAAATTATAAACAGGTGTGTTATACAGAAAGTGTGTACATATTATTACTGGTGAGTTAAGGAAGCTAATAGGAAATATTAATTGTCCTTTCTATGCCTGTCCAGAGATAGTTTTTTTAATGAAAATATGAGACGAGACGAGCCGGACGTTCACCTGATGATAATCGATACGCCGTGCCATAATGCAGTGACGATCAGGAATCTTGAAAAACCCAAAAATTCTGAGAGGCTCTACAATTGTGCTCGTCACCTTAGGACATAATATGTTAAGTCTCATTTCTCCAGTAATTTCACTAGCTACGGCGCCCTTCAGACCGAAACATAGGAATGTTTACACTTGAAATAGGCGCCGTTTTGGTACCCATAATCTAGCTGGCATCCTGTGCAAAGGAGCCTCCTATTGGGACCTCTGGAGCCTCACAGGAACTACGAAGAGATAAAACAAGCTAAAGTTAAGTTTGTAATTCACAACCGTATCTCCCGAAACAGATCATAAATAATAACCTCTTTATGAACAACAATCTACAAAAGTCTGGACAGGTCTAGTGTATAGGTGTATGAATATTATAAATGTTATGAACAGGGGCAAATCAAGAGTTCCTAGAAAGAGGCATAAAAAGGCAAAAAAGGCATTTATTTTCTCAAAATTGATTCCTTAAGAATTCTTTTTGATGTCATTTCTAATAACTACTAGATACTACTACCACTTCGGAAACAAATGGCGCTCTGAGAGAGAAGAAGCAGCGCAAGAAACTCTCCCGGCATTTTTTTTTTGCGCTCTTTTCATCAAAAATATACAATATTGTACAGTCATTTCTATCGCTTTAAAATAATCACAATCTAGTCCCAGGCTGTCCGATCATTTAGATATTCAGCAGTGCAGTAATAGGATTTACGACAGAGCCATTTTTTTTATAAAACATTTAAAGTTATATACAGATAATACCTGAACAGTGGCTGGGACTTTATTATAGAAGTTTTTACATTTACCCTTAAAGCTATTATGTATCTTATGAAGCCTACTAGAATTAGTTACAAGCAATCCCTTATTTCTAGTGTTATAATAATGAAACTCACTATTAAGAGCAAAAAGGTGACGATTTTTGTGAACGTATATTAAATTTTCATAAATTTAATGAGAATGAACAGTCATAATATTTATTTCTTTAAATTTTTCTTTGAGAGACTGTCTATAACCAAGCTGATATATAGCACGAACAGGTCTCTTTTGCATAGCAAACACTGTATCAATGGAGAGAAGGTAAGTATTTCGAGACCGTATTAACTTGACATCCGTATAGTTTTATTTATTAATTATTTTATTTATTTAATTCATCACAAAATCCACAAAATTTAAGTTAGGTTACTATAATACTATTGTAGAACTTACTTCTAATAATGGATTTACAATATTTATAATAAGACGTATACCACGTCTTGTGCGTATGTGTGTGTGTAGGTATGTGTGTTTATGAATTATTACTAATTTTTTATTATTATATTATATATATTTTAGAGCTGTTTCTCTGGTATACAGGCGTGGTGTGTGTGTAATTTATAGGTAGTTGATGGGTAGTTAATGGGTAGTTAATAATCACCTGTTCTTGTCATGGTGTATAAGGAGTGGTCCCTGGTCTTCCTCTGCAACAGCTTGTAGACGACGGCAGCTCCTGCCAGGAACACCACCACGGCGACAGCGATACCGATATACAGGGGCACGTCATTGTGGGCCGCCACTGTTAGAAAGCATCACTTATTAAATTAATTAGTTTTTATCAGTAGGGCACTATAATAATATCATGTAAATATTTATCAATTCCAAAGTCACCATATTTTTATATTAGTGCAAGCAGTTTTTAAAATTTGTTCAAATTTCAGCCTGACAACAAGCCTGACTTCAAAAGTCAGACGTATGGCTGACGGAGGCATGGTTAGCGGAGCCATAAGTATCCTACAAAAAAAATTTGAAAAGAAAATTTTCTAACCTTGCGGGACTCGAACCCACGATATTTCGCGTTCCGTGCGAATGCTCTGCCAACTGAACTACCGTTCGAGTGACGTATCGTCATAAAATCTTGTATTGAACAAAGATCTCAGGTTGTGGCTTCATCTACAGGATCGACTTTACAGTTGATAACCTGCTCAACCCCAATATTTGCATATTAAGAAATTGACTTCAGATGTCGCTCTTGTAAATCTAAACAATTTGTTATGTTTTTAAAGTCATAACCCTCACTTCTAGGATTATTACACAAATAAAATTTGAAAACAAAATTTTATGAACGATGCAGGACTCGAACCCACAGCCTCTCGCATTCCGTGCCAGTGCTCTGCCAACTGAGCTAACCGTTCGAGTGACGTATCGTCATAAAATCTTGTATACTTCGTTCAACTCTCAGGTTGTGCCAGATTTTATGACGATTCGTCACTCAGATACAGATACAGAAAGCTTGATAAGTTTAAATCTATTACTTATATTATTAATGTCGTATTTTTCATAAAATTAAAAGACGTTTATTTCGTGCAAAGAAAATACATCATCCATAAAATTAAAAAAAAGAAATAACATCTCTGCTGTAATATTACGTTCTTTTATATTTTTGTTAAATATTTGAAAGTGATTCATAGCAGAAGTCCTCCAAACAGAGAGGGGAATAAATCACAACTTTGTAAGAAAGTTAGTTACTCAGGAAATATTACCACGTCACATCCGGGAAGTCTCAAACTAAATAATGCCTTTACAAACTTAAGAGCTATATTATAATAACACTTTATTTAAAAAAAATATGAAAATCTTTGTTGAAATTATTGTTATTTAGTAAAAGTAATTTATTGAAAATTTATTGAAGTAGGCGTTACTTTGCGGAAATCCATAATAATCCAAAAGTTTTGAGTTTTCTTTAGTGTTAATTCCGCCAATATTTGTCTTTAAGTAAGTCGTTAAGTAAGTAACATAAACATCCTTTGTTTACATAGGTTTATGTGTCAACTACACTTTTATGAGATATATCTCAAAAATATTGTTTTTTTATATATTACTAGCTGACCCTACAGACTTTTATCTGTAGATAAAAAAAAATACTGTTTTATAGGAATTTGCCAATAATATTTCTAAACATCAAGAATTATTTCGTAAAAAATGCTCCCTGTGGTTATAATGAAATTGTTTCACAGCAGAACTGTCAAACCGTGCGTCACTAAATTCTCTCATAGAAAATATTTCCATACAAAATAAATATTAAAAATAAAACTATTGGAACGAAGTTCCTTACGGCAGGCTTGGAGGGGATAGGGATTTTGCTGCGCGACCGAACTGAAAAAAATGTGATAGTAAAACCGTAAGAAAAAATCCGTGGAAAAAAGTGCGTGGAATAAAACCGTTAAATGAGACGTGCGCAGGCGCAACAGTCGCATACACAAGCGAGTAGTGTATATTATGTATTATTAATTGGTGTCGATTCTACATTAGCCGAAGGAACTTCGTTTCTACCTGGTGTGCCACGACACCACATCATTTTTTAACTTATCATGGGTCCCAAATCGAAATAAAAACTATCCTATCTCTCAAGTTGGACCAAACTGCACTCCATGAAGTAATCCCCATTTAAATCCGTTCATTAGTTTAGGAGTCCATCGCGGACAACGTGTCACGTAATTAAGATATATTAAACATGAATATGACTCGAACGAAAGTGCAAACATTCCCTCCGTGAAATCTACTGTACGAGGGTCAAGATATGAGCGACCTGCTATTAAGGTGGGAGTATCCTTGAAGGTCCCCAAGTCGTGCCTGTACCGGAATACTGCTGTGGTTTTTATGTACAAAAATGTATATAACAAAACCTAATCAACCCTTACCTAATAAAGTAATGTTGTTGCTGTAAGAAAAAAGAACTTAAATATAAAAATAATTAATATTTTAATGATAATGACGCAATTCTATTAAGATAAAAAGTATTGAGTATTAAATAATTGACGCTATATCTTCGATAAACGTTATTGAAGTAAAAAAAAAATTAATTAAATCATTTATCAAAATGTAACAACTATAGAAATATGTAACAACGGTGAAAAATAACTTAATACATGTATAACTTACACTTTTAGAAATGACTAGCTGATGCCCGCCACTTCGTCCGCGTAGATAAGGGGTATTTAAAAATAATAAGCAAGTTTCGAATTGAAGATTATCTCACGTCCTATTCCAGTTCCAGTTCCCGTTTTCGCTCCCGTTCCCAATATATTATATGAATCTTATTTTGCGCAAGATCACTATGGCAAGCTAAATCTACTATTGGCATAGTTATAGCTCATTGAAGTAAATTCCCAAATCCCGCGGGAACCATGGATTTTTCCGAGGTAAAATGTAGCTTTTCCCAAGCTTTAGTGTATCACTGTACCAAATTTCATCAAAATCGGTTCAGTTATAAGCTTATGTGAGATTTCCAAATGATTATTTTGTCAGTGCCAATGCTTTTCAATTACGAGAAACAATCTGAGCTTCTAATTCAAACTCTATCAAGTCCACATTTATATCGCTGACAAAAACTGAACAGATAAACAACACCTGTAGCATAAGCTTTTAAATTTTACGAGATGATCGTAAAACGTGAAATATGATCACGAGTCTCTTCGCACGGGAAGCCGCAGCGATGGCTTTAAGACCCGGCCGCGATGAAATGTTTAAATGCTCCTCGGTAATCAACATTTCTTACATTTAATGCTCTCAGATGCGGCTGGTACAAATAAAAAGACTGTATTGCCGGCGATATCGGAATACTGAGTTATTCTTCCGAATAGGTTTTAATTTAAAAGGAATCATAAATACATTTAACCTTTTTTTTAAGTTTTTGTAATATGTTGTCTTATCCTATAACTAGTGAAAAAACGCCAATACTTAAGCTTTTGAGAAAAGCTTCAAAGAAAAAAGATTTTTAAAATTTACAACATTTTTACAACTAGGAGGCTCTTTTCACAGGATGTCGGCTAGATTATGGGTACCACAACAGCGCCTAATTGAGCCGTGAAGCAGTAATGTGTAAACATTACTGTGTATCGGTCTAAGGTCACCGTAGCTTGTGAAATTACTAGGCAAATGAGACTTAACACATGTCTCAAGGTGACGAGTGAAATTGTAACTCAGAATTTTTGGGTTTTTCAAAACTCCTGCTAGTCTCGTCCCTTATTTCCATAAAAAAAATCATACTTTGAATAAGATTTTGATCAGTTTCATCGCAATCAAATGCACGAATACTGCGCATTCAATATGAACATTCAAAGATACAATTTTATAAATAATGTATAATACAGGATTTTTGTCATTGCTACTTGGTACACAAAGATATTCTTTTAGATATTATTAATAAAAAATAAAAAAATATTTAACGAGTGTTTAGATTATTTGGTAAACAGTTTTAATAGTTTCAAAGTTAGAAAACGTGATAATATACAAAGTAAATTAATATTTGTTTTGCATTTCCTTATTTATACATCCACATATTAAATGGCAATTGTTCAACACTTTGCACTCTTCTACAAATTCCATAAAATTTCACATTAGCCACAGATTATGTTACTTTGACGTCCCTATCTCTAACTAATTTGCTTATGTGTTGAAGCCAAAATACAATATGAAGTAAGCGCTATGCAATATGATACACTTCATTTTTCTCAGCTATCAGGTGATGTGAGTTCCCATGCCAATCCATCAACACCGTCAGCTGAGTTTATTTTAACTTCGATTACTAGAGGGAGTAACTGAAACATACTCTGTGCTCTTCACAACCTTGGTAGATAGGTGGTTACTTAATGGGGATTAATTTATAAAACACGCCTATCATTTGAAAGCCTAATCGAAGTTTTACAGACGGTAAAGTACAAGAAAGTCAGACTATTGCTTGTAAGTAAGTCATCTCTATTTTTTTTTCACACTCTTACACAAATTATCTTGCCCCAAACTAGGCATAGCCTGTATTATGGTACAAGGCAACGATATATTTAAAACAATATACTTACTTAAACAGACAAAAATACATATTATAAACATACATGATTCGGAAACAAACATTCATATTCATTATAAAAATGATTGCTCCTACCGGGACTCGAACCCGGGACCTCTAGCTCAGTAGGCTGGGTCTCTGGTCTCTCAACTGGGCTATAGGGGTCGTCATAATCTCTTTTCTTCAAAATATGTATGAGAGCTGTTTGTTCTGTTTACTGCTACCGAATACCACGACACGAAACAAACTTAGATATAATTCTCGTCACCTCGATGTTTGGCGTTTCTCTGCTGTTCGGTTTTCAAGGAATACCTACAATTAAACTATGGGACGAACTTCTTTGCGCGGTGTATTCAGGACGATACGACATGGGTACCTTCAAAAACCACCTTCATAAAAGGCCGGCAGAGCTCTTTTTTTATGATAATAAGGGGCAAGACGAGCAAGACGTTCAGCTAATGGTAATTTATATGTCCTGTCCAATGCAGTGCCGCGCAGGATTCTGAGCCCAAAACATCTGAGCGGCACTACAACTGCGCTCGTCACCTTGAGACATAAGATCCTAAGTCTCATTTGCCCAGTAATTTCACTAGCTACGACACCCTTCAGACCGAAACACATTAATGCTTATACATTACTGCTTCATGGCAGAAATAAGCGCCGTGGTGGTACCCATAAGCTAGCCGGCATCCTATGCAAAGGTGCCCACTTGTAAGCTCCTGTGATTCCTCTGGTGTTGCAGGAGATCGCTTAACATCAGGTGACCCATACTATTTTTATTATAATTTTCCACATAAAAAATAAAAATACGTATTATATGCGTTACGATCATAAAAAGAATGGTCCTGATATCAACAGATGTAATTCCAAACACACTCCTGTAGTCTGCATTAAAATTATTTATTTCACTGTTCTATGTTTACGATTGGCCCCGGGGCGAATGTTAATGAGAACTTTTTACCAAATTAAGGGTTTAGTTAACGACATCTAAGATAGTTTCAGACGTGAATTGAAAGAAACTCTGGTGATAAATACTGAGTTTTATGTTTGTTTTCAAGTGGTTCCAGCTATTTTTACTTAATGGATGCGGCTTGCTCGTTTTTTATATATTTTATGTTTGTCTATGATTATAAAGGTTGTTTGGTCCTGGAGAGGATTGAGGAAAGTAGATTGAATAAACATTGCATATTACAAATACTAATTTATAGAGCTGATGTGGATGGAACATAGGAGTAAACTTAATATAAATATTTTAATTCAAAATAGGTATATTAAATCAGTAATTATTGAATATCAAAATTTATAGAATCGATTATCTAGAAACTGTCATAACCATAATGTTAACACCAGGAACAGACATAAACTTACAATGCCTACTACTCGGGTAAGTCGAGTTAGTAAGTCTTTTGTGGGGCGATGTATATGCTTTTACAACAAGATCCCAGAAAATGTTCAAAACAAAAGTATTACGTTATACAAACGTTTTTTAACAATTCTTTTGTATAACGTAATACTTTTGTTTTGAACA
>CATIXQ010000002.1:10924311-11072348 GCA_949711755.1 Leptidea juvernica | reverse complement strand
TAATGTTAACACCAGGAACAGACATAAACTTACAATGCCTACTACTCGGGTAAGTCGAGTTAGTAAGTCTTTTGTGGGGCGATGTATATGCTTTTACAACAAGATCCCAGAAAATGTTCAAAACAAAAGTATTACGTTATACAAAAGAATTGTTAAAAAACGTTTGTGTGGTAAAGGTTATTATAACATAAATGACTTTCTTAATGATACCACAGATTGGGAATGGAGTGACCGCCCTCAGGCTATTAAATAATTAGTTTAATTATACAATATTACTTTGTAAACATATTTTTTCGATGAAAAAGAAGCCCGCTGAGTTTGTTGCGCCAGCTCTTGTCAGGTCTGAGGCATTCATTTTGGAATAGGTGGCTTTTTGACTTTCAATAAGTGATGTCACATTATATTTTGAATAAAAACATTTGAATTTGAATATTCATTCGAATAGATATACCCCACACAAGAAGAAAACGAGCGCGGGCCTTAAGTAAGATCTTTAAGTGAATTAAATTCATTAATGTTACATAAGAATTTAGAAAGCCATTAATACTATATTAACCATTACATCATAATCATCATAGGTGTTTTAATAATTCTATTGAATTTCTCAACATATTTATGTACTTTGTACATAATCTTGGATCCTGTTTCTAGTAAATTCCGCAATCAGATCGATGACTTACTGCGGAAGGGACAGTATACTATTAGCGAGAAATATTTATTTTTGATTGTGAAACTTATAAAAAGTGACTATTATTTATTATTCGCAGTATGGAATATATATAGCAGAGTACATTATTATATTATCAGTTTATTGAAAGGCTGAGAGCAATCGTGATAAAACTCTCGCAAGATTGAAAAAATAATGAGATAAGATTAATCTCTGAGACAGATCTGAAACTTGTCGTTGAATGGAGCCATCGATAATCAAATAATTAAATCGAGTTAAAAGCGTATAATTCATTGAATGATCATTATCGATTGTCGAGAGCGGAGACATCGATGGTATCGTAAATGAAAAACGACCTACTTTTTCACTTCCGCAGTGATTTACCGGTTCTAACGATGAAATATAACAACGACCATCATTTTGTTATTGTTTTGGAAAATAAAGTTTTGTGGTTGTTGACAATTTGTTATTTATTTTTAAGTGATAACCCTCACCTCTGGGATTAATTAAACAAATTACATTTGACAACAAAATTTATGATCGACGCCAAAACCTGAGAGTTGAACGAGACCTACAAGATTTATCAACAATACGTCACTCGAAAGGTTGGCTCAGTTGTTAGAGCGCTCGCACGGCATGCGAGAGGTCGTGGGTTCTAGTCCCGTATCGTTCATAAATTCGTTTTGTTTTCAAATTGAATTTGTGTAATAAATCCCAGAAGTGCGGGTTATCACTTTAAATAAATAAGAAATTTTTAAGATTTGAAAGATCAAAAGTCAAGTCAATTTCCTAATATATAATATAATGATAGCAAATATTGGGGTAGAGCAGGTTAACTGTGAAGTAGATCCTGTAGATGAAGCCACAATCTGAGAGTTGAACAAGACATAAAAGATTTATAAACTATACGTCACTCGAACGGTTGGCTCAGTTGTAAGAGCGGTCGTACGGCATGCGAGAGGTCGTGAGTTCGAGTCCCACATCGTTCATAAATTTTGTTATCAAATTTAATTTTGTGGTCGTTCTTATCGACAGAGTAATAAATATTTTTATTTATTAATTTGTAGTACGGCCCGTTTGAAAACTCTCGCTTTAACTCAACTGGTATTAAGAACACCTACTTCAGGTACATTCCTTATAATGGGTAACGTGAAGGTTGATATTTTGTTATAACATATTTAAATTCAAAATCATACCCTTTTTTATATGAAAGTTGCAAATGGGCAAGAGGCTCACATGACAGGAAGTCAACCCAAAAAACCAACTGCCCAAATCCGCAATACCTGAATATTTTGGTAGGCAGGGCAATATATAGGTTGCCAGCCTTTGAGTATGCTCTAAGTTTGATGGTTCCTGACTCCTATCAGTTCAAGAATACTGAAGTCGGCAGTTGATTCACAAGATGGCTGAAATAAGCTTCTTACAAACCGCGTGATATTTTTGTTATGACAACGACGACGATACAATTGATACGCGCTGCTCATTACAATGCAGTACCACTCAGGATTCTTGAAAAACACAAAAGTTCTGAGCGGCATGACAATTGCGCTTGTCACCTTGAGACATAAGATGTAAAGTCTCATTTGCCCAGTAATTTCACTAGCTACGGCGCCCTTCAGACCGTAACACAGTAATGTTTACACATTACTGCTTCACTACAGAAATAGGCGCAGTTGTGGTACCCATAATCTAGCCGGCATCCTGTGCAAAAGAGCCTCCCACTGGTAAATTGGTGGTTATGGAACTCCAGACAACATCTGCATCAGGTGCAATTTCACAATTTGGCGTAGTCTCTCGTTAAATTTGGCTGCTGTTATTAACCTCAACGACTCTTCTTAACACTCCCCCGGTGATATATGCATTAGAAGACGCAGAGGGACGGCACATCATAATAAAACTAATATTATTCAGAAACAACAGGGGAATCGTCGCGCACTCATGGAAAAAGTTCTTGTCGTTTTATCTACAATATAATATGTACAGAGGTTTCTTTAAGGTTATATGACTTTATTTTTTACTAGCTGATATCCGCAACGTCGTCCTCATTTACCAGTGTAACCATATAAGTTGGTATTCCAATGCTGCCAAATATACTATACAATCAATTATCTCTTATCCATAAGGCAGTGTTCGTAAGAAATGTTTTCGTTCCACCATTTTTTCTCTGACTTACCTTGCGAATACCGATACCACGAATAATTTACCGGCCTATGTCACTAACAAATAATCTGGTATTGGTATCTATTGGTAACAGAATTTTCAAAATCAGTTCAGTAGATACAGAGATTAACCCTTCAAACTCAAAGCTTTACCTCTTTATTTAATGTTTCAAAAACAGTAAATGAAAATTCACCATTGGAAATAAGTATTGCTATATGGCACAACCATCAATGCGTGATCACTACCAACTGTTAGTTGCTGTAGTGCCAACTTACACGAATCAAGTTAACTAAGATCTGAATACTATTACTAATTATTAATACTATTACTTATATTTCTAATCATAGTGACAATCTTATAAAATAACATTACTGAAATAATAATGAATAACATTAGTTAAATAAATGTAATTATTAATTTGGATATCTTATGGCTCCATGACGTTGGTAGCGCTTATAAAATTCACTAATCATTATAACACTATTTCTGTCAAATTTCCTTAGTTATTTATAAAGACAAAATTAAACGTTCAATTAAATTAAATCCTTCATTATTTAAAAGCAACCTCCATTCATCTAGCCCACTCTGGGGACGCATTTATTTAATGCGGCAACACTGCAGTCCATGAACATAGATAACATTGTCACCCGAGCCACGTTTGACCCAGATCTAGGTTGCAGCGAGATTGCGAATTCAATACATGGCAACTCACGTGAGGTCACGATGAAAACTTTTGGGGTACATTTTTTCGCTCAGTAGAAATGAGGTTGAGTTTTTAATTCACGTCCCATTTAATTGTCAACAATGTAGGCTCTATGCGTATAACTTTCTAATTATTCAGACTTAACCTACATTATATTTTAATAGTTTCATGCGCCCGTATTTTTTAAAATACATTAATTTTGTGTAAACTATTCATGAGAGCTTGCGGTTCTTTATATGCCACTATAAGGTGAGTTAAAAAGTATTCAATACATAGGTAAAGTAAACATGAAAAATCAGTTAGCGTTTCGCGTTTCAAAGCATGATCTACAATTTGACATTCAATTTGATGAAACGTAAGAAACTAAGTTAATTAAAAATATTATTGAAACAGCTTAATGAAGTATGAAGACAGTCGAACATATTTTTTTGATTAATTTGTAGTTCTTGTGCCATGTTATTCGCACCGTTTCATCGTTCCAGGCCAATGAATATGAGCACTTTTGATAAGATTTCATTAAGTTATTGATACCCAGCTCCTACACGGTAAATATAATAATAAAGCTTAATATATCTCGAATCACTTTTTACATTTTGTTTCTGTATAAATAAGAATTTAAACTTAAATTAAAACAGTTAAATCTAAACTAAACTAAGTACATTTGATACTTATTGGTTTACTATGGAACCCTTTCGGGTATGTCCTGCTTTCACCCATTCCTATGCCGCCTATCTCTTTTATGTCATCGGCCCACCGTCTCTTGGGTCTTCCGACTAGTCTTTTTCCTATCAGTACCTTCCGTTTTGTTACCTTCATCGTCAATCTTTTGTCTTTTACTTTGCAGATATATCCAGCCCGCTGCAAATTTTGCTTTAAAGCATATTCAAATAATCTGAAAGCTTCGTTTCTACACGGTAAATACTTTCACTAAATCTGTCTCTACGTAAGTCCATTCGAACATTTTTCTGTTTCGATTATTTTTTTACACATCAGGAAATCCACAAATCCTCTCTGTCAGATTCTCCTCATTAACACTCCTCACGTTCTCATGTCACATTACTATGGCATCAATAAATCTTCAATATAAACATCCGAGAACTTTATAGTTATGTGCGAGATATAAATCAGACATCCGCACTTCACTACAGGTGCGATCGTTAACTTAAACGCAGTAAAACCTTCACGTTGACGGAATTAATTTGATCCGATTAACCCTCCAATGATTGACCTCTGCTAGGTCGGATTATAGTGAGTGTTTAAGAACTGCTAATGAGTTCGGAATTCAAAAAGACAATTTTTAATTCATTACAATTTTGATTGAACCTTTTATTTAGGTTAAGAATATCTATTATAATTTTCATTAAAAATTTGTATTAAAAATTATTTCAAATAATTTTTTTGTGCAAAGTCAGTTATTAGTAAAATGTTATTCAAAATAAGTGTAAGATTATAGGCATAGATAGCAATGTGTTATGTTCAAATCTTCATCATAATAAATAAATCAATATTTGTTTAATAATATTCGAAATAAGTTTAATATGTAAGATTATATCTACGCACATCGATAAAGATTTATTTAATACATTCTTAATTACACTGCATAAATTACATTTATTTTTAAATAAAACCTATAAATCACGTATACCAACCACTCAACATAATCGTATGACTCAAAATAAGAATTCAATTTCAAACTCGGATAGCACAATAAAAAGTTAATGGCAAATAAAAGCAACTAGGGCCTGTTGCGCCCCGCTGACCAATCTGACGGTTAATATTGAAATTTGTACACTGTGTAAACATTTGTCAGTGCCACTCGTACCTAAATCCATTGCAGAGATTGGGAGATACTGAATCCAATCGTTTACAAACCCTTGTCGCTTAGGCCATAACGTGGTAGGAGGCCTCGAATTAAATCCAACTCATTTTCTACATAGGATTTTGGCACTACAGACATTTATCATAAGAGTTGATGTTTTATTGTGGGGTTTGAATGCAGTTTGCGATCTCCCGCTGTGTTCGCTCGTTGAAATCACAACAAATCATTTACGGGATCCACCTACAGTAACGAGAATTGCATCGTGTGCTTGTGTATGACATGAACATACAATGTTATTACGGTTATTTATTGTGAATTCTATGTTCACTACATACCAAATTACATATATAACCCTCTGATACATCAAACATTAACTTAAAATTTATCCCGCAAAAGAAAGGCCCTACACAAAAGTAACTTTTTTCAAAATCAAAATCAAAGTCAAAATCTTTATTCAATTAGGCTTAAAATAAGTGCTTTTGAATAGTCACTATAAATATTTTATTTAAATTTACTGAATCTATCATATGTTTGAAAAAGTAGAGCACGTGAGAATAACATACAAGAATCTCAACGGCCACCTATCACTGCCTTATATCCTCGCCAGAAGAGAGAGAGATTTAACTCCACTCAGGATTTCTGAACAACACGAAATTCTGACGGGCATCTCAGTTGGTCTTGTCGTTTCGAATTCACAGTAATATCACAACCTTAAGCTCCCTTCAAATCGAACGCAATAATGTTTGCATGCACACTTCTGCTTGACGGCAGAATAAGTTACCGATATGGAACCCATGTTTTATGTAATTGGCTAGTTTTAATTAATGAATAAAATCAAAATCACTTTATTCATGAAGGTCACGGAAATGACGCTTATGAATTATTGAATCTACCGCTACTTCGTAAAGGGTTGAGCTAATGAGAAGAAGTAGCAAGACACTCATTGTCACTCTTTTATATCATGATTTACCATTTTTTTCGATTTACAAATCATTTCATTTACAATATAATATGTAAAGCGATGCAACAAACATACTCAAACGTCAAATAGTCAATGCCTTACAAGAGTAAGCAAAAAAAATGGATGTTAATTAATACAAATACACACTACTAATATATAATATAACTATAATGTATGTTTCTCTGGAAACATAAAAGCATGAGTAATAAGTAGGCTGTTTACTTACAACTTAAATAAACCAAGAAAATTATTTCCTATAATATTTCTCAACTTCCCACGCGGTTAATTGTTACAAAAACCGGGACGTGGACTGATTGCACCTTGATGATATCATTAACATTGAGCTTCCAAATTCCACCTCTTGCAGAACCGGGAATTTAATTCTCTTTTTTTGAAAATTTTCGTTAAAGTGACTCAAACCGGTTGTACCAATAATTAAATTTGTTCAAAGTAAAGATACATAAAGGCATAATAAGACATAAAAGGCATTTATTTTCTCAAAATTGATTCCTTTAGAATTCTTTTTGATGTCATTTCTAGTAACTACTAGATACTAGTACCGCTTCGGAAACAAATGGCGCTCTGAGAGAAAAGAAGCGGCGCAAGAAACTCTCCCAGCATTCTTTTTCTGCGCTCTTTTCAATAAAAATATACAATATTGTACAGTCATTTCTATCGCTATAAAATAATCACAATCTAGTCCCAGGCTGTCTGATC
The DNA here is from genome assembly GCA_949711755.1 of Leptidea juvernica. Classification (NCBI taxonomy): domain Eukaryota; kingdom Metazoa; phylum Arthropoda; class Insecta; order Lepidoptera; family Pieridae; genus Leptidea; species Leptidea juvernica. The sequence goes on along the minus strand of CATIXQ010000002.1, from coordinate 11,065,321 downwards.
ATTTAGATATTCATTTTTTTATAATTTCGTTCCAACGAAATAATACGAAACGGTCACAATTGTAGAATATGTATAATAAACTTTGATTTCCAATTTTAAAATATCAGAAGCCTCAGTATCTTTAGGAGGATATTATAACCTTCCCCTTTTTTGAAGTCGGTTTGAAACGATAAGTTGCAAAAAAATAACAAAGTAGTATACTCGATTCAACCTCTTCGATCGTAATGAGATGCATAATAATCTACACTCAGCCATCCCATGCAAAGGAAACGACATTATATCGCAATATTAACTCAATATCAAACTTCAAAGTTCATGTTTGTCACTCTACTCTTTATGGTTATTAGTACACCAGAGCCATTTGAGTTTCCGTCGAATGCTGTACGCATATTTATACCCTTTACTTTATCACATCGTTACTTGCTCTTAACGAAGCTTTAAATAACTGCACATACTTTAATAATTCAACAGATACAAAATCATTAGGCACGCAGTTTATTGAAGATTTAAATATGGTAATAGATAGAGCGTACATAGAATTGATTGAGTTGTTTATGCAAATTGTTCTGCTTAATTTGCAAGTCTATGGGAGGAAAGCATATTTATCAATTTATGGTTTAGGTGAAACGAAGAAATGTTAAAGAATGAAAAATGATAGAGTCAATATTCAAATGTTTTGAGTTTTCTTGAGTGTTAATTCCACAAATATTCATCTTCAAACAATTCGACACGTGTTTCGCCTCTACACGAGGCATCCACAGGAGATGTAGAATCGCCATACTCTGGCACGAGACTCAGAGATGAAACACGTGTCGAATTGTTTGAAGACGAATATTGACGGAATTAACATTCAAAAAAACTCAAAACATTTCCGCAAAATGAAGCCTAATTCAATATTTTTTTTTATATTCTGTCAAATATTCTTTAATGAAATGGTCTCTGAAAACTGTGAATTATAGAAGCATTAATAAAAGCCAACAAAGCACAAACACAAGACAACTGTACATTAAAGCTTGATGTTTAGGCAACAAGAGATGGAAGTGGCTATAAAATTTCACTATTCCCCTTTGTGTGAGCAATTAGGCTAATGAAGAGGGCCGAGTTCCAGTGCAAATGAATAGTCCTTTACCCAGCGTTCTTCTCATTCAACGGTTCACCTTTCATGTGGGTAATTTACTGATGTACGCTGTTTGACTTTATATATTTAGACGGAGTTCGAGCACTGAAACTATGAAAATAACACAATTTCAATTAACAGATATTCTATGGTGAGCAAATGTCTGAAGTAAAGAAAATACATTGAAGTTGTCGACAGTGAAGTTATAACATGTACATTTGTAATATAAGTATAAGTTCACCAGTGGGAGGCTCCTTTGCACAAGATGCCGGCTAGATTATAAGTACAACAACAGCGCTTATTTCTGCTATGAAACAGTAATGTGTTAACATTACTGTGTTTCGGTCTGAGGGCGCCATAGCAAGTGAAATTACTGGGCAAATGAGACTTAACATCTTATGTCTCAAGGTGACGAGCGCAATTATTGTAGTGCCGCTCAGAAGTTTTGGGTTTTTAAAGAATCCTGAGCGGCACTGGGCAGGGCGTATCAATTACCATCAGCTGAACGTCCTGCTCGTCTCGTCCCTGTTTTTCATAAAAAAAGTGAAAACGCGATTTGGTAATTGAATACTAACTATTGTTTCCGTTATGTTATCTTTTATGGTTATAAAGAAAGGTACTCTTAAGTAGCGATATCTAATTAAAACTTTTAATGGTAAGACAGAACTACACTTCTATCCAAAAGAAATTGTTGTGTGGTCAATCTTTAATGTACTGATCAAAATTATACATAAATTTCCAGCTTTACCACAAACCATCCAAGTTCTGTCTATTTCCTTCTTAGTTTCGTGAACCTGTGTTCTTAAGCTCTACTTGAATTAGTTAGCGGCAGGCTCGTGTCTATGAATCACTCATATTCAATGAATGTTGACCGTATTTTCATTTACTCTTCATATATTTCTATAAGCTCAGAAACTATGACTTTTTATATAACGTAATTAATATGACCTAGATGTATATTAAGTAATTATCCGCATATTTGTTGATACATCTGTAAGACATCTGTTTTTAAATTGAAAGGTATTGTTGAAAACCTTGCTATAGTAACAACGTAAATGGTTTATAAACAATATGAAACTTATAAATAGTTGGGGCTCTTGCACCAGTTCCTCTAAGCAGTATGACTTTTAAATAAGTGTTACAAAATACGACTTTGAATTAAACGATTTAATTTAAATTTGAATGCATTAATGCGTAGCCGACTAATATCGTGAATGACTAGATACTATAACTACGCTTTCGACTGAAGCCATTTAGTTTTTCGTTTAAAATTTTCACCATTCATTCATTTTTAAAATTAATGTCAGTTGGATAAATGACTGGATAGTCATTTTACCAGTGGGAGGCCCCTTTGCACCGGATGCCGGCTATATTATGGGTACCACAACGGCGCCTATTTCTGCCGTGAAGCAGTAATGTGAAAGTATTATTGCGTTTCGGTCTAAAGGGTGCCGTAGCCAGTGAAATTACTGGGCAAATGAAACTTAACATCCTATGTCTCAAGGTGACGAGCGCAGTTATAGAGCTGCTCAGAATTTTCGGGTTTTTAAATAACCGTAAGTGGCACTGGATGGCGTATCAATTACCATCTGCTAAACGTCCTGCTTGTCTCTTATTTTCATAAAAAAAAGTTAACACGCATACTAAATCAAAATAGTGGTTGATGGAATGTATGAAACGAGAAAAATCAATAAATAATACACAGTCTATGATCCGCTGAAATATGATAAGCGATAAACAGCGATCAATCTGGCAGCGAAGATAAACAAAAGCGATTTATACGTAAAAGTGTCATAGGTTTCAGATTCATAATAGTAAGATGAGCGGAGTGTGAAACTCGAACGGGGCGTGCCTTGAGAAATGATCTATTTATAGTATTTTCCTTTGTTTTATGTTATTCATCATTATCATCATCAGCTGGAAGACGTCCAGTGCTGGACAAAAGCCTACCCTAAAAATCTCCACGATGATCGGTCCTGCGCTGCCCCATCCAACGTATTCCGGCAATCTTGACCATATCGTTAGTATCCATCTAGTGGCGGGCCTACCAACACAACTTCTTCCGGTACGTTGTCGCCATTCGAGAACTTTTCTGCCCCACCATCTGTCCGTGAAACTATGTGCCCTGCCCACTGCCACTTCAGTTTTGCAATTATTTGGGCTATGTCGGTTAATTTAGTTCTACTACGAACCTCATCACTTCTGATTCGATGTCGTTGGATCCCTCATGAACTGACAGCGGAGCAGAAGCGGGCTCACGTGGAATGATGCTCGCAGATACTAATGAAGTACGACCACGTACATTCTAATGATGTTTATGACATTGTCACAGGAGAGCAACCCGAAAAAAGCAATCTTGTGAATGGGTGTTTGAAAATGAGAACAGGCCACCAAAAGTGAGGCAGGCGAGAAACGTTGGTAAAAAAAATATCGCATTTTAATTCTCAGCTACAGGTCCCGTCTACACAATTCCACTTGAAAATCAAAATAGTGTTAATGCAGGTATTCTACCATTTGTTTACCCAGGGTGTTAAAAAAAGTTCGCGGAAGACGACCAAAAAGCCGCGTTCGCCTACATCATGACAACGCTTCTTCACATACGGCCAAAAAAATTAAGTCATTATTAGCTTCTGAAAAATTACAACTCATCACTCATCCTGCACATAGCCGACCTAGCACCCTGCGATTTCTGTATTTTCCCCAAAATCGAAGGTTTGATGAGAGGTTTCACTTTTACCAATTACGAAGAGGCAGTGATAGCGTTCAATCAGCACGTAGAAAACATGCCTTCAGATCTGTGGTCCTCCTGTTTTAAAAAATTGGTTCGATCGCATGAAAAAATTTTTAAAATGTGTAGGAGAGTATTTTGAAAAGCAATAAACATAATATTTTGGTTATAACAAGTTACGCAAAACTTTTAGTGTGACCTACGAAAATTCGTTTGTGCTGTCATTCCATATTGAATATTATTTGATGTATAAATCTAGTTTAACTTAAATTTAATGTATTTTTTGGAATATTAAAGCATCTTTACGCACGAAGTTTATGAAACTATCAAAAAATTTCTAAGTAACTAATAATTTTAAGTTTCACTTCAAAATACATTAGCTGCTGCTGGATCGATAATCTTTGTCAAAATATTCATTGTGTTTTCATTACAAAATGAACAGAACAAATTTCTTGCTCTAATGTTACGTACTAAAACTAAATCCATTTCAAAGCTGCCATATATATCTGAGATTCGGTTATCATATTACTGTTATTGTAATTATTAAAACTGTAAATTTATCAAATATTAAATTATTATTTAGGCACATATTTTACAGTCATAATTTTATATTACCGCAACACATTTACCTTGTACAAGAGCTTGTTATTTTTTGGAGCGATAAACTTAAATGATACAAATCGAAAGACATTCCTTTATATATTTTTTTTTGTTTGCACTTGCTCAAGAAACCGAACAAAGAATAGCGAAATATAATACAACCGCAGGCTATTTGTCAAAACAAACAGATAGAGGAAATTGAAGCTGAATCAACGGGGGCCAGAAATGATTTATCGGCTTAATAACCAAAATATAGATTGATCATTCCATTTGCTATATTAGGTCGGTAGCATTGGCGAGCTCGAATTCCATTTGAGTCTGCTTTTAAATATTTATGTTGTTCCATAACACTGCTGTTTATAGCATTTAAGTTAAGCGTGATTTTAAGCCTTATTAAGGATATTTACTGTTGAATCATCAGGAGTAACATTTTTTGTATTATTATGAGTATTTCAATGCGAAATATATACTGGTATTAGCTATAAGGTTTTTAAGCTTGTATATTTATTAAGATGGATAAATGATTTTTTTTAACAAACGAGTTAGTAAACGATATGTTTATATGTCCATGCTTACTTTCCATGACACCTTATATCGCTACATACAGCAAAACGAAAAATATATTATGTTATTGTTGAAAATCAGCATTGAGAAATCACTGCTAAAACTTAAACGGTGTTATTAAAAAAAATAATTTAAACATGACTTAGACACATGTTTTGTTAGACAGACCTGAGTTTATCTTTTTCTATTACAAAACAATAATAAGCTGAAGTACAGGAAAAATTAAAAAAACGAAACCACATTTTTGTCAGCTATCATCTATCTGTCATCATATAAACTAAATCTTGATGAATGAATATGATCTATCCGTTAGACACACCTTAGACTAGTTTCATCTCGTGTTTAAATATAAGCAGTGTCTAAAGATTACGCTAAACAACAGAAAGACAAAGATTTGTAATAGAACTTTTTTATGACATGTGTTCAACACACGTTTTACTTTCTTGTAATAACACAGAAACTGTTTCAGTCGAACAATCAGATAGAATTTCTTATAGTTTGTCCAATTTAGTAACAGAGGTATAAAGATATGAAATTTAAAGTAAATGTTACGTAAGTACATCATAAAATCTTAGATCTTTCTTTATTTAGACGGCATGATATGACCCAGATGGTCACGGGTCTCGATTTTAGTATCTCTCGAATCTTTTTAACGTGACCGACTACAGTGGAGCTTTTGTGTTCCTTATCTTGTAATTCAGTCCATAAAATTTTGTTTGCTGACGCAAGGTACGAGGGTTCGAGATATATTGGTAGGTCGGGGTTACCGATAGCCAGTTATGAAGAGAGCTCAGTTCGTGTAACATTTCATAGTTATGGGCGCGGAAAAGGAAGTGTATTTTTGGAACGGCATCTGGTTGAATAGGATACGGATTTCTTAGAACCACCTAAATTGATATGTCCCTGAATGTTTCATAATGTTAAACTTTTGATAGCGCTACAAGAAGATGATTGAAGGTTTTTGATTGTTATCACATCATCATCATCCAGTTATCACTTTTATATTGTATTTATTACGGGAACCATAAAGGCAATTATTTTTTCAAAATTCACTTCTTCAGAATTCTTTTTGATGTCACTTCTAATACTAATATCGCTTCGGAAACAAATGGCGCTCTGAGAGAGAAGAATTGGCGCAAGAAACTCTCTCAGCATTCTTTTTTTGCGCTCTTATTAATTAAATATACAATATTGTACTGCCATTGTTATAGCTATAAAGTAATCATTCTCTAGTCCCAGGCTGTCCACTGTCTAGTAAGCTTGCTTATAAAATATTTCAAATTATGATTTCCATTATTTCTTGGCAGTATTTTTAATCGATAATAACAATGACCTTCTATACATACGTCATTCGATAGAAACGTTAGAATTCCTCAAAAATATCTACGTCAATTTTGGTAAAATGACCAAAGTTACAGTATTTCTACCATGAAAGTAAGACATAAAACCTTTACTATGAAAATTTTATAATAGTAAAAGTGGTGATTTTAAGCACATTTACTTAAAAATTTGACCAGCTCGTTCGTTTAGATATATAGCCTACGTTTCTAATGGTTATTGGGGTTACTGCATATTTTCCTCATCTGGGTATGTGTTGTAACCAAAGATTGGGAATGGATCGACCGCCCTCAGGCTATTTGAATTATAAATTTGAATTTACCGAAATTAAAAAAAAAAGGAGATGTCCGTTGAGTTTCTTGCAGCCATTTTTCACAGATCTTAGGCATAAATTTTCGAGTTTTAAAGACATATTTTTATATACAAACATTTTAAAGGCAATAGTAATTTCATATCACATTTTGAATAAAAATATTTGAATTTGAATTCAACTAAATATCACAAAAGATAAGATTTAAAAAGGTTAGTAAATATTTTAGTTTTATATATATTTTGAGGTAAATTCTCGCTAGAAAGGATTGCAGACTATTCTTACTGAATTGTAGATTCACATTAAATTTTAATGAAATCTCAGGCTGTATTTTAAGGTTACTGCGGATACAGTGTAGCATGGCCCACTTTCACAATTTACACTGCACTGCGTACTTGTAGCTCGTGGAAATGATTATGAAGTATTGTTTCGGTAAAATGTAATTAACGGTGCCATTATTTATTACTGTAAGGTTTCTAAATTTAATAGCTAGCGATTCTAGAATAGTTGTTCGTTTTAATGGAATCGGAACACTAATAACCTTGCAGTAAACTTGACAATATTTACTCACCACACAAAACAACTCAAGCAATACGAGAGGTTTTTGGTATTTTTTATTGTATTTATTTTCCAGTCAGAAACAATGTTTTATTAATTATGCTTTACCAAGTTATTAAGTTAGGATACCAAGTTCAAAAATAAAAATCTAGGATGAGAAATATATACATTCTAATTCGCTACACATTTTAAGTGGCATAGGATACACTGATGCCACGTATATTGGTTGAAATCAACATACTAGCCAGAAAAGTTTTAATCATTTGTTTAAAAAAAAATATTGAAGTAACGCCACTTTACGGAAATCCATAATTATACAAATGATTTGAGTTTTCTTTAGTGTTAATTCCGCCAATATACACTCCGTTCTCAGTCTCGTGCCAGATTTTGGCGAGACAACACGTCCTTAGGATGCCTCGTGTAGAGGCGAAACACGTGTCGAATTGTTTAAAGACAAATATTGGCGGAATTAACACTAAAAAAAAACTCAAATCATTTGTACATTTGTTTACAATTATATTAATGTTAATTTGATTATGTTTTGTAGTTTATCACGGTGTATAATTAATACTACAATCAACCTTAGTTTAAGTATTGGTCACCGCTGCGATATACGAACTAGATACCGCACGACCTAAGAACAATAGCTTTTTTATTACGGCAACTATTAGATGCTTTTGCGCGTAGCATCTTGACACACTGGCATCTTTCAAATTTTATAATATACGATTCATGTTATTTTACATTGAAATTAATAAAATACAAAATATTTACTGATGGTATGTGATCCCAGCGTCTTCCTTATTTCATGTATATTATTTTTACAAAGTTTAACTACGCAATCCGGCGATTTTAGTTTCAATTATTAGCAAAGTTTAACAGAAGGTGTCGCACGTCAACGTCACATATTGTTCGAGACTTACTCGAGTACGCCCACTTGACGTAGTTGCCGCACTTTGCGAGAATGCCTGCGTTATCTAGTTATAGTGTACGAACTAAAAACATCATTATTTCGTAATCCCACTTCTGACTTCAGATAATGCGGGTAGAGAGTGATTTTATGACGACTTTGTATTAGTGGCTAATAAAGAAACGTTACCTCCATGAACTCCGCAGAAGTCTCCAATGCAGTCTGCGTGCTGCACCTGTGCCCCTGAGCAGGTGTCTCCGACGCATGATCTCCGTCGAGACTGTCTGCAATCCGATCCACATTCCGACCACTCCGTCCACGCTCCCCACCGGCCAGATCCTGGAGATGCTGTTGAAAAATTATTGGTCATTAAAAATAAAATTAATCATTAAATAATTTCGCCTATAATCTATATACAATAAAGTGTGTGGAAATTAAAGGATTGACACCTGTTCTGAATAAAAAAAATATAAACACGCTAAAAGACGTCTTACAATCCAACGAGCTTCGAACTATCTTTTTACGTTGATATAAGCCCGTTAATCAATATTATCTATAGTTCTAGTTAACGTCATTAAAAAAAAACATTTATTCTTTACGTGATACATTAAAGTATAAACTTCCGTATATTGAACACTGCAGGGCTATTAAGTTACCCATTACACAAATCATTCCAATTTACTAAAAGCATAACATCTCAATAAAATTGTATTTTCAATATGTGGAACATGCGATCGGCCCATTTGCGAATTTGATCCGCGAATATCGATAACTGCAGCAATATTAAGTCGAGAGCTATTTATATCAATATGTTTCGTTATATTATTGTGATTTTGGAACAAAGCACACGTTTGCGTTGAAGAGATTTGGAATGTGGTTGTAAGTAACACAATATTTTCATATTCAATACAGTTCAACGTTTATTTACACATAAAATAAAGAGAAAATATTTGTATTTTTCAATTTAATTGTAAATATTTTCTCTAAATATTGAGTTTAATAGTAAGTAGTATGGTATATTATCACTGTGAAACGTAGGGTGTTCTTTTTATTTAAAAAAAAAATGCAATTTGCTTTTAACAATACTTTCATTTATTAATACTGTTATATTAATAAGCACAGTGTAAAGTTACTCCAAGTTTAAAACTACTTCTCCCTGTCATGTAATTCTGTAGTGACAAGGGTATAATAGATAGGAATAAGTAAATTAACCACTAAAGAGGTCGAAAAATTTGTCAAATATAATAAGCAGTAATAAAGCGTCTTATTGATGCAATTACTGTTCCTTACAGATGAATTAATAAGAACAAAAACTTAAATATAACGTAAATTATTGTAAAATTAATTAAACAGTAAAATGACAATGTCTACCGCAGTAAGACACTTATGAAATTAAAACTGACGCCACTTGTAGTGCGTTTGTTTTATGACTAATCTAGCGGACTTATTATACAATGACAAATAAATAGCTTTTTCCATAAGTTTTACTATGAGATCGTGTAACAATTCTTATTTACACAATACTTACCAACGGATGCTACCGCTGGACATTCACGTCATTCGCACTATTGAGACGCGTAAATAGTACTTTGTACATTCAAATTGAAATATTTTTATTCAAAATAGGATGTGACATCACTTATAGAAAGTCAAAAACTACCACCCATTCCAAAACGAATGCCTCAGACCTGAAAAGAATGGGTGCAACAAACTCAGCGGGCTTTATTTTTAATCAAAAAAATTTGTTAACAAAGTAATATTGTAGAATTAAACATATTATTTAATAGCCTGAGGGCGCTCGCTCCACTCCCAATCTGTGGTATTATTAAGAAAGTCATTTATGTTATAGTAATCTTTACCACACAAATGTTTTTTAACAATTCTTTTGAATAACGTAATACTTTTGTTTAGCAGCATATAAATTGTCTCACAATAGACTTACTAACTCGACAGTAGGCATTATAACTTATATGTTTATGTCTATTTCTGGTGTTAACATTATGGTTATGACAGTTTCTAGCAAATTTACTTATGGGCCTTTGAACATAAATTACATTATAAAGAATATATTGAGAAGCAACAGTCAAGATATTAATTTCTTTGAATTTTACTCTTAAAGATTATCTGGGCCTCTGGGCCCTACGGGCCGAGTGTCTCTAAGATCTATGGTTATTAAGGGTTCCTTATTTATAAAACAGGAAATCGTAGAGACAATATTTATCAGCCAACGTGAAATGCAGAAACCGCAGCTTGAAAGCCACATTACACTGTTTAACTAAGAGACTGAGAAGGCATTCATGCCACCTTTGAATGTTTTCTAGCATAAGAAATAGTTATACTTAACAGATAAACTTATAATAACACTGGAGCATTATATTTCTTAACAAAACGGTGAAAACTGTGAATAATTGGGGAGAAGCAACAACAAGTGAACATAAGTTAGTGTGGTATAAATTGAAACTAGAGTTATGTTCTACCGTTGGCTTTACATGAGCAGCGAGGATAAATCACAGAGTTCTTTATAAGAAATAATAGTGTGAAGAGTTCCTAAGTGCTATGTGTGGGATATGTTGTAAGATGATAGCGGTTAATATTTATGATGATTATTCATACATTGCTTGAGTTTACTCGGTGTTAGTTAGTAAGCTTTGTTGTAATATATCCTTCTCGCTTAACTCTTACTCAATCTGAATGATTTTTGTTTTGTTTTTATTGTAACACTTTCCCTGTTTTTACATCTAAATAAGAAGTTAAAACTTATTTTTACAAATTTTACAAATTAAGGTAACTTCGTATGTGGTTAAACCACTTCTTCCACTTTAATTAAACTTAATTAAACGGAATTAAAAATATATTATATATTAATCTAATGTGGAATACTTTAGTACAAAATAAACCATTAATATTAAAACGAAAGTAATTATAACTTAACTTTAAGATAGTATTACACCGCCTTCTAAAACGGGGGTACAATAAACTTACAAAGTTAAACCTTAAATTGAAATTTAATTGAAGGATAGTGTAAGTATATTCTGATGCAATGTATGTGTTAGTTAATTTAGTTATTTTACTTTGAAAAGTACGGCCGCAGACCAGTTACACTAATTAAACACTGTCACATAAAGTCCAAAAAATATATGCTTACTCCACCTACCTTCAAACAAATAGAAATTAGGATGATATATAGGTAACAAGTAATGCATTTAACATGAAAAGGATGCGCGGTATTGGCGACTTACTTCGTATACGACTTAGTAACAACGAGACAAAGAAACAGCAGTTACGGATATACTCGCTATTCCTCACATAAATACTCTAGTTTCATGAGGATGGCTTAAATTGTTTTGTAATTTGTTTTTTGTATTATTTTTTATGAAAAAAATAGACAGGACGAGTTGGACGTTCAATTGCGCCTGTCACCTTGACACATAAGATGTTAAGTCCCATTTGCCCAGTAAGTTCACTAGCTATGACGCCCTTCAGACCGAAACTGCTTCACGGCAGAAATAGGCACCGTTGTGGTGCCCATAATTTAGCCGGCTTCCTATGCATAGGAGCCTCCCACTTTTATTTTATTTTGAACAATAAAAAAATATAGTTGTGGAGTACATATAACTATAAATCAGGTGCATCGATACGTCCGTGTGTCACATAAATATCTGATCTAGGGTCCTTCTTGCTTTGAGAGGGTTGTATCTCAGACAACCGAGAAGAGAAGTGGTTGGGGAAAGAAAAGGATAGAAGTATCTTTTATGCTATACTAAGGAAATATTTTTTGCATTTTCCAAGTTCCAGACGCAAATTAAGATGTAAATTGCACGATTCTGTGAAACGAAATATGAAAGTGTTTTTTTTTTTTGTAATCGTAAATAATTGTTATTTTTTGAAATAATAATTATCACTGTACAAGTATAATGTGGCTAGGGTCCCAGATCAAAGATGGACTCTAAAAGCGACAAGATGGAGTGATCCCTCAGGTAACAGATACCGAGGCACACCCGAAATGAGGTGGAGTGATGACCTTCTTACAGAAGCAGGCAAAAACTGGCTAGAGAAAGCAAAAAATAGAGAGTTGTGGAAGAAGATGGAGGAGGGATAAATCCGGATGGGATCAACATTATAGTTTAAGTAATAACATTAGTTTCATGTATATTTTTAAGTTACTAACACATTAAAATATGTAATCTATAACTCTTGAATAAATATGCTTATTATATTATATATACAAGTATATCTAAATGCATTTTATTCCCTTAAATGATGTTTGTTACTCGCGTTATTACAATTAAATATAATAAATTAGCAATTGATCAAAGTAAATAAGTGATTTGAAGTATCTTACAGCTTGCACCAAATGCACCCCACGTATGTAGGAGTAGCGACGCATAACTACAGCGCATCTCATATTAATTAATGCGCGCGCATAAATCAGTCGAGCTTCGTTAGAACATAAAGCTCCATCACATTCAACTTTTTATTGCCTCAAGTAAATAAATTGTAATTACAGCGGCGTTCTGACGCGGATGGCATGAATATTTGGAGACGCGCAAACGGAAGTCTGAACAAGATATATTGATATAATTTCTAACTTTTAATGTAAGGGCGGGTACAATTGTGTGTGGTTTTCGGTCGTTTTAAACAGTTCTTTTTGGTTCAAGTATTATTTGAGACGAGTGTATACTCGTTTGGTTAGATGACTACAGCAGTTGGTTTTTCAAAAAACAAGACGAAGGCATATCATGTACCTTAAAGTATTGAATATCTTTCTAGCTTTTTCACTTCTAATAATAAGAAACTTTTTATATATTACTATATTGGTTACTTCTTTGGATAACAAAATGTACAGAATGACACAAACTAAACTTTATTAACTTTTAGATAAAAAACATAAAATATGATTACATTTGCAAAGCAGCGTTCATGATCTAAATGGATTCTTGTGTTATTTTGAAAGCTTTTATTTAATTTGTCTCTAACTGAAATTTAAAATGTGATCTTTTTTTAAATTTATTTGTTATAAAAAAACAGTATCTTTTTTGACTTATACAAAGTCCTGTAAAACTGTTTACACAGTTTGTCTACAGGAACGAGCGAGTCTCATACAATAAATCCTAAAACTAATTTTACAACTGTTACTTCAACAATAAATAATAGTTATTTTATTTGGTTCCCGTTGGATGTCCTCTGGCAAAGTATTAAGCAGATATAGCAATCTTTTCTTTAAAGTTCTATCGCCAAAGTAACTGTTTACTTTAGGAACTTCAAGTTTGCCTGATGTCATGTGCCATGATTATGACTATTAACTTAACCGATTAAGTTGAAGTTTTGAATGTTGGTTCAAATTTAATGACAGATGACTGGCCAAGATTAACGACCAAGATTACCTCCTCATGAAGGAACTTAAAATATTGAATAAATTATATAGGGCAATTTAAATGAAATAAATATCCAATCTTTATTTTCTTTTTTTTTTGCAACGTTTCTTACAGTTAAATATTTGCGGTATTAATATTGTTCATCAACTGATTGTTCAGTTCTATCACTTCACTTACGATATACTTTTTCACTTGTCCACCTTCTCTCTGTTTTTTTTTTTCTGAAAAGCACAGCACCATCAGTAGCAGAACAGTGGATGAAAAGCTAGTCTGAAATTTGTGGATGAAATGATTCCTGCCGCCGAATTCCACCTTCGCACGACACGCCTCAAGTTGGGATATCATCTGGATGTGTGGCGGTCCTCCACAGTGCGTTTACAAGGAACTTTCTTCCACGTACTACAAAGCTGTGGAATGAACTTACTTGTGCGGTGTTTCCGGGACGATAAGACATGGGTACCTTCAAAACAAACGCGTACACCTTCCTTAAAGGCCGGCAACGCTCCTGTGATTCCTCACAAAAAAAAAATGAAAATGAAGGAGGTTCAATCTGAGATCCATATCTCAAAATCATAAAAATAACAATCTTACTAACAACCAAGATCAAGAAAATATATACTTTCAAAACAAATAACGCTTGAAATGTATTGTGAAGGGCTAGGCCAAACTTAGATTTTGAATACAATTTGGACCGATTCAGACCGGTAAATATTGAGAAATCTCAAAAAATCTAAATTTTTTTTAAATGTGTTTTTTTTTTGAATTACTTCCGATCAGTTCCGAGCTAACCAACTTCAACATAACAAAACAACGTCGATCGCCGCCAACCGCGTAAAAATCGATTACTTCATTCAAAAGTTATCTATCAGACCTTTGCGCTCTTCCAGCTCAAAAGCAGAGAAAAGCTATCTCTCTGTGCTCAGAGAGCTCAAAAACATCACAAGTCCAATTTTAACCGCCTAGGTATAGAATTAGCGGGAAGTTGCAGGTATGGCCTTCAGGGTGAGCTGTTTTCCATTTTTTTTTTTAATAGACAGATGTTGATAGTTACATTATTATTATCTAAACCAGACAGATAAACAAATCGATCGCCTAACTCACCGTCACAATATTAGGCACCATAACCAATTATTAGTGAACAGAGGGCCACAAGTTGAACAAACTGTAAACAGATTGATTGAACATCGTCTGCGGCCGTGTGTCACTGCTGCTAGCAATTAGTTCAAACAAAGCCGATGCCACGTTCCGAGCGGCACGGCTTGATGAGACTTTATTGTCGACGTGCTTGATCTAATTCGGACACACATATTGACTGTATGACCTAATAGCTTCTCCGCTTGTAACAGGTTTGACTATTTGTTATCTTGAACATTTTTTACAAATTCGGAATTCGAACGATTTCAGTATCTCAAGCTAAAAGCTCAAGGTTTATTTTTTTATGACATTATGAGATGGATGTTCAAGGGATGACACGAGCAGGACGTTCAGCTCATTGTAATTTGTACGCTCTGCCCATTACAATACATGCGGCTCGGGATTCTTGCATAGCCCAAAAATTTTGAGCTTGCGCTAGTCTCCTGGAGACATAAGATGTTAAGTCTCGTTTGCCTAGTAATTTCACTAGATACGGCACCCTTGCCGAGATCTGATGAGAATTAAATTTTTGTAAAAATTTTCCTAATGCCCTGGGAAAAAACGCAAAATGATGTATACAACTTTTTAAGCATAATTTGCTAAGTGACTGATCGTGCAATAGGACAATTTATTGATGTACAATATTATATTAATGTTTACCCTTCTGACCGAAACACAATAACGCTTACACATTACTGCTTCACGGCAGAAATAGGCGCCAAGGCTCAAGGTGAAACTAAAATAAAATTAAACTAAACAGCTGAAGGAGAAATTCCGTTAAAAAGATTGGGACAGCTTAAATTTAGTTGACAAATGAGTGGATAATATAAAAATATGGTGGATATTTAAAACACGTTTGGAATTACATGACATCAACTTCACGTCGCAATTAAAAATTCGAAAACCAAATGCGAAAACCGCAAACACCGAATATCTGTTAAACAAGATATTAATTAAAGACATCACTGCGACATTACTTAGTAATTATTAATTGCACTAAACTCGACATTTCCTAAAGTCCAATTGCACGGCGTAAACAAATTCTTTATTTTCTCTACCGAATAATTCAAGTTTTTCAAACACATAACCGGAAGCGCAAATGTTGAATATTCTTTTGAGCGTTAAGTAAACACTTGATTCGACTGACATCCGGCACACGATATTTTACTATCGCCGCCAAACTCTTTGATGTCAATTGTGAGTACTCATAGAAAATTCTAGAGAGCCCGGTTATTGAGGTCAATCATTATTTATACTTTAGATTCCTACACATACATACACACGATGATAAACCATGGAATATAATTATTTTTGATTCGATTAATTCACAGAATCAATGATTTTTCAACTTATTTATTTTCAACTTATATATTATACTTTCAAAATTACTCCCCTTCCATGAAATATAATTAATAGCTTAGATCATTTATATGTCTAGTTGACTATGACGATTTTTTTAAATCAAAATACGGGAGGAGACGTGCAGGGCGTTCAGCTGATGGTAATTGATACGCCCTGCCCATTACAATGAACAGCTCAGGGTTCTTGAAAAAATTCTGAGCGGCACTACAATTGCGCTTGTCACCTTGAGATATAAGATGTTAAGTCTCATTTGAACAGTAATTTCACTAGCTACGCCGCCCTTTTATTGAGAAATCACCTCTATTTTGAGCATTTCACGGACACTAAAGTATTATTCCTAGCCTGTTTTTATCGGTTGTCTAACAGCAAGAGACTCTATTTAGACGTCCAAGTTCAATAGTTGTTCAACACTTAATATAAAAAACCGTTAGAATACAGTGATGTACACAGTTATTCGTCGAAACGGATATTATTATTGGAAGTTAAAACTTAGAGATTTAAAAAAAAATGGAAAGGAGAACTTCCAATAAAAGTAAAGGTTTCTTTTTGAATCTGGCCCTGTGCACTGGACTCTTGTTTAACTGAGTTATATTCCAGCGTTTTATTGCCCGATGCTCGATAAGGTGAGCTTTGTGTCGCACGTGGTAATACAACTGGTTTTAGAAAACCTCAGGTTCTTTTGTACATGAACAGCGACGAACAATGTCGAAAGTAGTAATCTTTTCTGTATAAAAACGTTAGTTTGTTAGTTCGACGTAGAAAGTTGTAACAATTGTGTCGGTATTTAATCTGCACTTAGATCCATTTTCTATTGAGATTCATCCTGTTTCTTATTGCAGTTATTATACACTAGTATTACTGGCAGTTGAGTTTTTTTTATTTTTCGTTATTATGTTGAGTGTCTTTAGAGAAATGAAATTTTACCAGTGGGAAATTTTACCTCCTTTGCACAGGATGCCGGCTAGATTATGGGTACCACAACGGCGCCTATTTCTACCGTAACAGTAATGTGTGTGTGTGTGCCGTTCAAAATTTTTGGGTTTTTCAAGTATCCTTAACGGCACTGCATTATAATGGGCAGGGCGTATCAATTACAAGCAGCTGAACGTTGGGCTTGTCTCGTCCCTTATTTTAGTAAAAAAAGTGTCTTAGCAATAAATGTAATTTTATAGTAGTTATACAACGTGTCGCATACAATAATTTTTCAACGACTAGGTAATTTTAAATAAAACAAATATTAAACACAAATACCACAAATTTTCGTGTCTCCGCTTAAATGGGCTGGTATTTTGATATGTATTGTATCTTATACTTATCTCTGGTGAGTGGTTTCATTTTTCCTTCAAGAAATGGCAAATGTACACCCATACAGCCGACGAAATAAGAAAAATTTACACTTTTTTAAGTTGACATAAAATGTTTTGCCTAATGATTTAAACATGAAAATATTATGTATGTAATATACTATGTACCTTACATTTCAAAGATTCAATAAAGCATGTACTTATATCAGTAATAGTGGCTGTATAAATGATAGATAAAAGGAAAAAAGACAGAAAAAGTAAATAAATTGATACGAGTCAAATGTAGCTAGGTATACACTATCAACAGAATATATTCGGGATTAGTTAAGTATTATCTTACAGAAAAAAATATTTTCCATACAAAAAAATTGTCGAATATAATTTCTTGCCAGATATTTCCGATGGTCATTAAAACTTCGCGTATAAAACGTAAAAGTGTTCTAGGAGTGTATTGTTGTATTTATCCCTAAAATAGGATTGACTCTATTACTGTGGAATAATAAATAAATGTATCCAAAATATATTGCATACAACAATTATATTGCAAATACTCGTAAAATAAACTCGTAGTATTAACTTAAACTAGATACGTTGACGAACATATTGAAAGACCGTTATAGAAACCTCATACATCAACTAATCAATCAACCAATAATAAGAATCATAACATAAAGGTACTTGCTAGATTGGTGGAGTATTTCTAACATAATGATATTTCTATTAGGTAGTTACTTACCGACCAACAACTGTTGACTATTGTCATATATTTGTAGATCCATGTTATATCCATCTTCAGTAAGCATTGCAAAGAAAATAATGCAAATGTTAACAATGTGGGAATTTAAAAAAATACCTAAATGAGCTTAATTATTCCTTAACTGTTTTTATTTTCACAACATAGCATAGAAGGCTAGCTACAGAACAGAAAATATATTCACCTGAGCTTTCTTCCACGCACTACAAAGCTGTGGAATGAACTTCCTTGTGCGGTGTTTCCGGGACGATACGACATGGGTACCTTCAAAAAAATCGCGTACACCTTCCTTAAAGGCCGGTAACGCTCCTGTGATTCCTCTGGTGTTGCAAGAGATTGTGGGCGGCGGTGATCACTTAACAACAGGTGACCCGTACGCTCGTTTGTCCTTCTATTCCATAAAAAAAACACATTTAATATTAAATTGTCTTAGAAATCCTGTAGAAAAATATGTAACTATAGAATTGAATCCTAATACTACAATATTAAAGTGAGTCAGTGTTAAATATAGCACCAACGATAAACTATTCTATTTTAGAACTAAATTATGATACGAATTTACTTTTGTATCCTGTACTAATGCATAATAAACATGAGAGCAAATCTACAAGCATATTGCAACTTATGAGTTCCCTTTGACTCACTGGTTATTACAAACACTCAATAAATCATACGGAAACAGTAATTATGAATATTCCGTCGTGAAAGAGACGTGCCTAATGAACTTGCTTTAGAGCAATATGGGTAGACTAAATGCAATATATGAAGTCTTTAGAAATATTGATAAATTGGTTTGCAGTACGATATTGCAATTTCTGTATTTATTATTTTATGTTTGCGTTGAGTGCCATTTATATTTTTCAAATCATAGAAACAATAATACAGAAGAATAATTTATTACCACATGTGAATGCTTGAAAAGACATAAAAGGCATTTATTTTCTCAAAATTGATCGCTTTAAAATTCTCTTTGATGTCATTTCTAATAACTAGACAGAACTACTACAGCTTTGGAAACAAATGGCGCTCTGGGCTCTCTCAGAAGAAGAAGAAGCTGCGCAAAGAACTCTCCCAGCAATCTCTTTTTTGCGCTCTAAGCTAACCACCTAACCCAAAGGGTAAAAAATGGGAAACTCCTTTACTAAGGCACCGTCTGTCTGTAGGCTATATCTCAAAAGACGCCATAGTAACTACTAAAGTTTTGACAGAGTATGTAATACTACAGCCATTATGATAATAAATGATAAAACCATGATAGCTACTTACAAATATAAATCATAATATTATGTTTAATATTCTGACAAAAATATCAGAGCCTCATATTGAGTTTTGTTAGAATGATAGACCTACAGTTATTTTGAGAATATTTTCTTAATACCACGGAACATAATTAATGTTGCATGATTCTTTTTTTACCTAAACATTAGTCAAAACTGCTTATATTCATTAGACGAATATTTTCAACTAAAAACTTGACTTTATATAATACTGCTACTAATCTTTTGTTAAATTTATATTATTGTAACTAATGATTTAGAAATGTATTTTATAAAATTTGCACGTCATAAATGTGGCAAACATGTACTTTATAATATGTATGTAACATCAATCTAACATGTTTATGCAAATAAAAACTTTGACTTTGACTTTTAAACTGGTGCCCCTGTAAGAATAAGTTCTTATACCGGCGCCAGTATTTGTATGACAAGGCAGATTTAGAGATGTCATTCACAACAGGTTGGTGGCTCGTTGCTCTGTACAGTCACTAAGTGATCCGTTATAAAATTTCTGAATTATTGCGAGTTGGGACCTTCAGGCTCTAATATCTCATCTGAGGCATTTACGGCCGTTCCAAATATTCAGTCTATCTCCGGTTGTGGCCTGCTTGAGATAAAAATCGTAACTATAGTTGACTTTTCTGTCCCAATAAACTTATCGACGGTAACCTTATCCGTACCCGCTATCTGTGAATGGGAGGACGTATAGCTTACCAGCGATAGAAGTTTGTATGGAAATTGCAATTCACGCGTCCCAATATAAGGCGATAAGAATGACTTATCGGGTATATTGGGACAGCTTCTGATTATTGACTAGTAGAAGGTAGTAATTTATCTCTATCTGTAGATAGTTTATTGGGAACGGCCGTTAGTGAGCTTCCATTGTCCCCTCTTAAATATCCGGTCAAAAGCAAACGATCAACACGTGTTTCTGAACTTATACAGTAAGGTTGCTTACCACTTTGACACACAATACAGTCGGAGGTCTTGTGAACGCTCTGACCCTGGCACGGAGCACCTCCGTTCAGTGGGTGCGGCTCCGTGCAGGTGCGCACGCGCCGCTGCCCTGACACCCGACCGTTGCACCTGCACTGGGTCCACGGGCCCCAGCCACTCCAACCTCCGTTAACTGGGGACAAATCATCTCAAATCAAAATCCCTTTTTTCTTGTATCTCAAGGAAATGACACTCTTGAATGTCAAAAGTTTTCTTTTCTTTTTTACATTTACCGCCACTTTGGAAAGGGTTGAGCTATAATGAGAAGAAGTAGCAAGAAACTTTAACGTTTGAATTGCAACATAAGCAAAACGGGATGAGTTGCAGAGATCATGATGAAACAAGCAAACAAGTAAACCATAAGTCGGGATTTTGAAAATAAAATAAACAATTCTTTTGCATGCGATAGTATTAAATTTTACAATAAATTACCAAAATCTGAATTATCAATAAATAAATTTAAATCTTTTTTTAAACGGAGACTTATGTCGAAGGCTTATTACAGTATTGAAGATTACGTAAACGATATTACAATATGGAATTAAATAGTATTATAGTTGTTTTTTTATGGATTATATGGTTCAGCCTTGTGTTGTTTCACTGGTTTGCATTGTTTTGAAAATATGTTTAAACTTTTATGTAAATTATATGTATGTATCTGAATTGTATTTTTTGTGATAGACGTTGACGAGCAGTCTTCTGATTTTATGTCAATAAAATATTTTGACTTTGACTTTGACCCTGAAGCTTAAAGGCATCAAGTTAAAGTGAAATATCGAAACCAAAGTAGAATTTATAGAATTAGTCCAAGAAATGAGGGATATCACTTTTAACAATAAAAAAATATAAAAATGTATTAAAACGTTGCATTAATAAGAGATATTTCGAAACTTTCTTTTTGTCCATAAAATGTTTTCCTGGTTATTCTCGTATCCTAATATTTCATTGGATAATAGCTGCGGAAACAGAAACGACGAAACACTTCCTTGGCATTGTATTTCTTCTATATAGTGGGGTTACTCCCACTACAGATCATATTCACTCCGTCATAACATATTTTTAAAATTACATTTTCACAAAATTTACTTTATTTACTAAATAATATTGCACACAATATCTAACGATACAATTGAATCTATACTTAATATATAAAGCTGCAGTGTTTGTTTGTTTGTTTGTTTGAACGCGCTAATCTCTGGTACTACTGGTCCGATTTGAATGATTCTTTCAGTGTTGGGTAGTCCATTTATCGAGGAAGGCTATAGGCTGTTTTTTTTTCAAAATTAGGGATCCGTAATAAAATTGCTATTTTGTAACACAAGGTATAAAATCGAAAACCTATTTTTGCGTGCGCTGCAAAAACTATTGACAATAGAACAAAATGATGTACAGGCTATAATATAGGCAATATTTTATTACTTATAAAACTATCGCGTGAATTATACTTTATATGGCAAAACAACGTTTGCCGGGTCAGCTAGTATGTTAATAAAATTTATTGAAGTAGGCGTTACTTTGCGGTAATCCATAATTATTCATGTTGGCGAGACAACACGTCCTGAGGATGCCTCGTGTAGAGGCGAAACACGTGTCGAATTGTTTAAAGACAAATATTGGCGGAATTAACACTAAAGAAAACTCAAATCATTTGTATGAATAAGTTAATGTTTTGTATATTTTATTAGAGCGCAAAAAATAACCCTGAGAGAGTTTCTTGCGCCGCTTCTTCTCTCTCAGAGCACCATTTGTTTCCGAAGCGTGGTAGTGCTAGAAATGACATCAAAAACCATTTTAAAGGTATAAATTTGAGAAAATAAATGCATTTTATAACTTTTTATTCTTAGAATTTGCTATTATTTTATGAAAATATTTGGCAGTTAATTTTTGTATGTTCAGATGTTTGTGTTGTCTGAAAGGAAATATTTCAGGATCAAAATAAATAAACCTTGGTTTTATCCGAATAAATTGTTTTTTCATAAACATTATTTGTTGACTTCCTATTCCTTTCTTGGTAAATAATGAAATTTTTTTTTGTCATTTTATACCTGAATTCCAACATCGGAAACATTAACTTATAAAAACTTTCGTGAGAAATTTTATACTTATTTATTGATACGAATTTACTCAAGATCGGTGTGGAAACCGACTAGTTTCGGATCATTCGGAGGTCCTTCATCAGGGTGGACACCAATTGATATAGCGTCAATGATACCATGCTCGTCATCACCAGGACAGGACAGGACAGGGCGGGAGATGCGGTCTCCCCGCCCTGTCCAGCGGCGCACTACGAGCAAAAGTCCGCAGTAAGAGGCAGGACGTTATCGCGAAGCCACTACACTCACCCTGATGAAGAATCTCCTAATGGTCCGAAACTAGGCGGTACGCACACCGATAAATCTTGAGTAAAGCCGTATTAATAAATAAATAGGATACATTTATCCAATTTTGGACAATAACGTAGTGAATATAATGGGAGTAATTTAAATGATTACAAAATTATTATAAGACTTTCTCTTGCCGTGTGAACGTATAAAAGATCCCTCATCAGAACCGCACATAAATGAACTCGTAAAGTTTCATATGATAAGCGGAGCACGTGTTGATTCGAGCACTGAGTAAGTTGGTACCACCCGCAACGAACATAACATAACCAGTCATATGGAACTATTAACTATTCTTTGAACTTATTAAATGCAAGTTTGATGGGAATTTTTTGTTGAATATAGAAAAATGAGGTGTATATGTGAAATATCCAAATTATTATAAACAGAAAATCTGCCAGAAAGGGATATCGAAAAAAATTGTTTTCTTGAGTAAAAAAAATATTCTGCCATTTTTTGAATACTCCTGGTGATAGGAACAAACATTAAGTTTTTATGCCTACTACTCGTCGAGATAGTAAGTCTTTTGTGGGGCGATGTATATGCTTTTACAACAAGATCCCACAAAATGTTTAAAACAAAAGTATAACGATATTCAAAATAATTGTTAAAAAACGTTTGTGTGGTTAGGTAACTATAACATAAATGTCTTTCTTAATGATTTCACAGATTAGGAATGGAGCGACAGCCCTCAGGCTATTAAATAATAAGTTTAATTGAACAATATTACTTTGTAAACATATTTTTTGATGAAAAAAAAAAAAAGCCCGTTGAGTTTGTTGCGACCATTCTTCTCAGTTCTGAGGCATTCTTTTTGGAATGGGTGGTAGTTTTTGACTTTCAATAAGTGATGTCACATCCTATTTTGAATAAAAATATCTGAATTTGAATGTGGATACGTATGTATTAATGAATAAATTGATCACGTTCAAAACTTAAACCAACTTCCGGTAGGGTAAGTACAAGTTCCTATTTGCCAATGAACAAGTAATTCATCAACCCGAGAGCTCTTACGGCACAAGTATAGAAAAAAATCATTCTACATTTGTTTTTATACTGAGTCTATTAAAACCATGTACATTTAGTACCCTATTAACACTAATGGCTTAGTGTACAGTTTTATGGAAAAGGAGGACAAACAAGGTCACCAAGTGATCACCACCACCCACATTCTTTTGTAACACCAGATGAATCACAGGAGCGTCGCCGGTCTTAAAGGAACGCGAACGTGCTTTTTTTGATATCGATGTCGTATCGTCCCGAAAACACTGCACAAGGAAGCTCATTCCACAGCTTTGTAGTTCGTGTAAGCTCCTTGAAAATCGCACTGTAGAGCACTGCTACACATCCAGATGGTAGGGATTATATCCTAACTTGTGGTGTGTCGTGCGAAGATGTAATTTGGTGGGAGAAATCAGGTACCAGATATGTAGTCTAATTCGTCTTTAGTCCTTTTATATCATAGAGGTTTTGAGAAGAATAATATTTTTCGCCATATAAACTTTCACTGTGCCTAAGGACGAATATATATAACGTATAAATACTTATATATAGAAAATTATAACTTTGTGGATATCTATTAAACAATAACAATTTGACGGTGATTAAAATTTAACAAGTCAACAAATACAGTAATAAACAATTTTAATTAAAAGTCACAGCACGCAACTGCACGCAAACTAAGCCGACTGCTATCTTTTTTCTAAATCAATCTTGGTCATGCTAACTCGCGTGTAACCTAAGTGACCTGTTTGAACCTAGCTTAGTATTGTAGCTTAGGTCAGATTCATATCTGTTTTCATAGAGTTGTACTAGAAATTGTAGTGGGCGGAATTCGTCGGGATAATTCGTAATTCATAAAGAAAGAAAATACCACAAATTGATTACTGATTATTATATACTAATATTATTATATCCTCATCTTATATCGAAACTAAATCTGGCTGTTCCAAAAACTCAACTGAGAGCGTGTTAGAAATAATCCTTTTCTCTGTAACTATGCAGGATCTAATTAAGGCTATTTCTCTCCCTTGAATAGAATTACCAGGGAATATAAAAGACATCACGATGAAGTCGACATATTTGATCACGATTTAAATAAAAAATAATAGTTAAAAAAAACTAAAAAGCACGCTTTATATAAAATTCAACTAAAACTAGAAAATATATTTAAATTGAAAATAGTGTTTTTAGTTTTTTTTAACTATTATCTATTTTTAATTTTTTAGTTAAATTTTTTATAAAAGCGTATTTTTAAAACTATTAAGTACTTTAACATCAATTCCTGCCTTATCGACTATAGATGAAAATTATATAAATTAACAAAAAATTTTGCAAATTGACAAATTGAATAATTTTATCAAATTAGTGTAATGTCATCGGTCCTCGATAAATCTACAAAGTTTGAACGAAATCTAGCCGTTTAAAGTGGGTCAAAATCGCGCCCAAAGAAGTCGGTTACAAACATACATAGGTGAAGCTAATATAAATCGTATAAAAAATAAAAACGGTTCTTTCAAGGGTGGGATGACCTCGATGTGTTGTGTTAATGTATATTAAGATTATATTCGTAGATATATTATAATATTGTTCTTATTTTATATTGTGGCTTAATTTAATTGAATAACATGTAATTTTCGCCTCTGATTCAGTGATGCACTTACCATATGAATGTTATTGTATTATACTGTTATATTAGTGCATACCTTGTTGGCGGAATTTATTTAATAAATAAATGTATACTGAAAATAATGAAAGGGATTAGGCCTGTATGTTAGATGATTCTCAGTAATTGGATCAAGAATTAGTTATAGATTTTTGCCAAATTCTTAGGCCAGGACAGATATCTATAGAGCGTACTTAGATTTTACTCAAATTTTACTTAAGTAAAACATAGCCGAGTGAGATAAATTGCGAACTTGACTTTTGCATTGAGCTATCTTAGCTTAAGCTCAGCATAATTTGAAATGAAAATAATGAAAATAACTGAAAATAAATGAAATAACTAATCTCATCATCAGCCGGAAGACGTCCACTGCTGGAAAAAGGCCTCCCCCAAAGATTTCCACGACTATCGGTCCCACGCTGCTCTCATCCAACATATTCCGGCGATCTTGACCAGATCGTCGGTCCATCTTGTGGGGGCCTACCAATACTGCTTCTTTCGGTACGCGGTCGCCATTCGAGGACTTTACTGCCCCAACGGCCATCTGTCCGTCGAACTATGTGCCCTGCCCACTGCCATTTCAGTTTCGCAATTAGACTATGTAGGTAACTTTGGTTCTCCTACGGATCTCCTCATTTCTGATTCGATCTCGCAGGGAAATTAAGAGCATGAAATAACTGTGAAAACGAAATCAAAATCACACTAAGCTTACACTCAGCTCAGTTTTACGTAAGTAAAGTCTGAGCAAAGTATAAGTATCCTCTATAGATATCAGCCTAAGACTTATCAACCCCGATTTGACCAGACACAGACGTCAATATGTTTACATGATAATAGCACTCGCAATATCGGATTTGGCATTTTCATTGGTTGAAACAATAACATGTTACGCATTCTATTGGCTAATAACTAATCTCATCATCAGCCGGAAGACGTCCACTGCTGGACAAAGGCCTCCCCCAAAGATTTCCACGACAATCAGTCCTGCGCTGCGCTCATCCAACGTATTCCGTATTTAATATATATATCATGTTATTAACCCCTAGGCGTATAATATCAATAGTATTTTGTATAACTAAACAACCATATAACTAGTACAAATAGTAAAATTAAAAGTTAAAATAACAATTTCATTGTTAAATTTAATATTCAGTCAGGCTTTTGGTTTTCAAATACAACCATTGAGGTAAATTAACGATAGCCATTACATGTAATTTGGCAACACAAGCGGGTTTAACTGTTTTGTTATACTTCACCAAATGGGGAAAAATATGGTAATTTGCGTAAGCAATTTTCTAAAGAGTTTGCCATATGGTGCCCATAACATATTGTTATGGTGTTATTATAGACGATTATATTCTAAACGTTGATGTTTTCTTAAATTGAATACAATTAAGAATCATTGAATAGTATGTGAATAAAGTAAGTGTAAGTCGAAATCAGTAATCAAACACACTCGATGATATATTAACATACGCTTTTCAAAGCGTGGAAGAAGTTCCTTATTCCAGGAGGCTATCAGTGGGAGGCTCCTTTGCACAGGATGTCGGCTAGATTATGGGTACCAAAACGGCGCCTATTTTTGCCGTGAAGAAGTAATGTGTAAGCATTACTGTGATTTCGGTCCGAAGGGTGCCGTAGCTAATGAAATTACTGGGCAAATGAGACTTGACATCTTATATCTCAATGTGAAGAGCGCAGTAGTGGTGACGCTCAGAATTTTTTGATATTTCAATAATCCTTGGCGGCACTGCATTGTTATAGGCAGGGCGTATAAATTACCATCAAATGAACGTCCTGCTCGTCTCGACCCTAATTTTCATAAAAAAGGCGCCATAATACGTCATCCACGATACGTATATAAGAGTATTGCTGTCGCTGTCTACATAGGTAAGATAAAAGTACATGAAAGAGACAACAATTAACACAAGTGTTGTACACAATAGTGACATAAAAGTTTCAGTGATTCCATGCGCGTCATCACCACCGGCGAACTCCTCACCTAGCGCTCTTTCAAGCTGCGCGCTACGAGCGCAAATCCGCAAACTCACTACACTCATCCTGATAAAGGACCTCCGAATGATCCAAAACTAGTCGGTACCAACACCGATTATACATAAGTAAGTAAATATCGAACGCAAAAGTAAAAATGTGATGACAGTCTTGCCCTACAAGAATATTGCTTATACAGTTAATTCTATTGCTACTAGATATATTTACGAAACTCTTACATATCAAATCAAATCAAATCATAATCAGTTTATTCAAGTAGGTCACGAAAATGACACTTATGAATGTCAAAAAAAAATTTTTTTCTTATTGAATCTACCGCTACTTCGTAAAGGGTTGAGCTAATGAGAAGAAGTAGCAAGAAACTCATTGCCACTCTTTTATATCAAGATTTACAGATCATTTCAATTACAATATAATATGTAAAATGTAAAATGATGCAACAAACACACTCAAACGTCAAAAAGTCAATGTCTTACACGAGTAAGTCAAAAAAAATAAATGTAAATTAATACAAAAGTTATTGAGTACAGTAGCTGCATCATCCACATACACCATAAATCAATAAAGGTATTCTGTGAGCATTTTATAAGCGATTATAAATAAATAAACATGTATATATCCATACATATAATATATATACACAATAACTTTCAAGAATCTGAAACCGATACCCCGGCAACAGGATCATCCCGCCACAATAAATTTTATTTATTTCCAAGTATCATCACAACTCATCTTTTACATAAAAATACTCTCATAATATTAGCTCCTCTGAAATATTATTCCTATTCCCCTCAGAACAAAATATAAAATTTACTAAGTTTAAAATACACGCGAGTTGAAAATTTTCATCACAGAATATAAGGGTTGGCACTGGGATTTCCCGGCGGGTTAACTGAGCTTTCACTAAAATAGTTTACAAAGTACGGCATTATGTAACATAATGACTAGCGACAAGCCGCGATATTTCCTCAAAGAGCAGCTCGCTGTGACAAGTTCTGTTACTACTTTAACTTTTAAGTGGCAGCCCTGATAGTAAACATAAAATGTTATGATATTCTCCGTGAAATTGGGACAAACAATTAGGATTTTCTACATAATACAGCTTGGTGTGTATACTTTCATCATAAATGTTATTCAGAAACATTAATTCATACTAGTCACTGATTTGAGTAACATTTTGAATTTCATTACAATTATACATTATCTCATCATTGAAGGTGTTTTTTGAAATAAAACAAAATTTCACTTACATTATGAATGATTAATAATGATGAAATAACGTTATTTAAATTAAATTTTTTTGTATGACAATACGGGACGAGACGAGCAGGATGTTAATCTGGTGGTAATTGATATGCCCTGCCCGTTACAATGAAATGCCGCTCAGGATTATAGAAAAATTCAACAATTCAGAGTGGCACCACAATTGCGCTCGTCACCTTGAAATATAAGATGTTAGGTCTCATTTGCCCAGTAATTTCACTGGCTACGGCGCCTTTCAGACAGATACACAGTAATGCTTACACATTACTGCTTCACGGTAGAAATAAGCGCCGTTGTGGTACCCATAATCCAGCCGGCATCCTGTGCAAAGGAGCCTGGTACATAGAGAACATTATTAGCATCCATATCATTTAGGGAAACATTGTTATAAGTCAGGACTACACGAAACGCAAAAAATCCGTGTAATTCCACAAAAAATACCGCAGACAATAATACACTACTTATAAGTACTAGTACATACTACATGTATCGCCTGTTATAGGTATCGTTCAGATGTTCAAAAACCCAATCAATGACATATATCTATACATGTAAGGATTATTCTCGAATGTTCTCGAACAGTCTAGACTCTAGAGATTTTTTTTTGTATATATTTTCTATATTATTTCGTGAACATGCGACGTTCGTCATAACATCCGTAACAATATTCATGTAATAAGTTATCAAATAAATAATACGCACATTATGTATTTCTTACTTCTTAAAAACACAAAGAAGAAGTAAAATCTTCATAAAGCGAGGTTAGCAATACTAAATATAACTTTTTTTTTCAAAACTCGTGACGGATCAAATTTTTATATGAAAATAAGAGACCAGACGAGCAGGACGTTCAGCTGATGGTAATTGATACGCCCTGCCCATTAAAATGCTCAAGATTATTGAAAAACCCAAAAATTCTGTGCGGCACTTAAGACATAAGATGTCAATTCTTATTTGCCCAGTATTTTAATCTCACTCAATACCCACAAAGTAAAGTACACTACGCGTCCAAAGTGGATTTCACTTAAACAATTGAAAAATGTATTAACTGACAATTAAATTATAAATAATAATAAACAGCATATAAAATGATAAATATGGCCCAGATTATTACAATTTCTAGTAACAATAAAGTCCTCCCATTATTTAGATTTAAACATTAAACATATTGCACCGACAAATTTGTGTCGAATATGTTAACGTAGAAACATAAAAAGCTTACGCAAATTCACCGAACCACGGGCATTACCGGAATGGAAGCCGTAACCGGTGTTTTGCTATAAAAATTCATGGGCCTATTATCGTTTCAGTTTAATATAAAACTATCCACGTAATAGAAATCTATATGAAAGTTACTCTACTTATTTTATTATACTTACTGTTATACACTACTAGTTTTGAATAAAGGCATAAAAGGCATTTATTTTCCCAAAATTGATTCCTTTAGAATTCTTTACGATGTCATTTCTAATATACTAGATACTACTTCCGCTTCGAAAACAAATGGCGCTCTGAGAGAGAAGAAGCGGTGCAAGAAACTCTCCTATAATACTTATGAGCGACAAAGTTCGGACAGTGTAGAAAGGTTAAGAAATGGTATATATCCAGTCACTTTATGTTTTGCACTGGAAAATAAAAGAATTATTATATATAAAACTTAAAAAAAAATCCTGCCTAATTTTATCGATATATTATACTTAAAATTCAAAATTAACTAGATTAATAGGCAAACATTTCACTAACCAAATTTTGACATTCGTAAATCTTTAGTTGTCAGAAAACAGTTGTGTGTCTTCTCCCGCATTTATCACGGGGAGTGTTCCGAAGAGCTGTTTAACCTGATTCCTGCCGCCGAATTCCACCTGCGCACGACACAACACAAGTTAGGATATCATCCCCACCATCTGGATGTGTGGTGGTCCTCCACAGTGAGGTTTTCAAGGAGCTTTCTTACACGTACTACAAAGCTGTGGAATGAACCTTCAAAAAAAGCGCGTACTCATTCTATAAAGGCCAGCAACGCTCCTGTGATTCCTCTGGTGTTGTAAGAGATTGTGGGCGGCGGTGATCACTTAACACCAGGTACGCTCGTGTGTCCTCCTATTCCATAAAAAAAATCAGTTGAAGTGGAAATGGAAATGGGCTGGACATACAATAAGAGGAATTGATAAGTGGAGAAAAAGGGTTATAACCTGATATATTTGATCTCGGAAAAAGGAATAGAGGACGGCAAAATAAAAGATGGAGAGACGACATTTAAAAGGGAGTTGGAAAGTTATGGGCTAGGACAGCAATGGACAGAGTACTATAGAAGATACAAATGATTTAAGTTTTCTTTAGTTTTAATTCCGCCAATATTTGTTTTTAAAACAATTCGACACGTGTTTCGCCCGCACGAGACTCAAGTCTTGAGTCTCGTGCCAGATTTTGGCGAGACAACACTTCCTGAAAATGCCTCGAGTAGAGGCGAAACACGTGACGAATTGTTTTAAAAACAAATATTGGCGGAATTAACACTAAAGAAAACTTAAATCATTTGTATAATAATGGATTTCCGCAAAGTAACGCCTAATTCAATAAATTTACTATAGAAGAGATTAGAGAGGGCCAATGCCAAAGGGCACACAAACTAGAAAAAATTGTAGTAAGTATTTGAGTACATAGCTGGCTACAAATAATATTTTTTTTTAATACTTATCTATTTCAATAGGTGAAAACGACTTTGTATGATTATAGCTTATTCATAATAAAAGTCTTATTTGATTAGTTTGAACAGAAAATCTGTACTTGAACATGTGCTTTATTTCGCCGCAATTTCAAGTCCCGCAAGACCCCACTTCTTTCCGTAAACGACGCGGCAAAATCTATTAAGTTATAATTGAAAAGCACGCCGGGCAGTAACGGACGACCAGCTGTCTAATATAGATTATTTAAAATCAATTAAGTGAGGTATTCGTTTTAATGATAATGGAAGAGGCTTAGCGGGCGATCTGCAGCGGGAAACCTCATAAAATGTACTTTTTACGAGTTTAATAATTTACACCGTAAATAGAAAGTTTAGGTTATTTATAATGATTATAAAACTTAATACGGTAATGGGTTTGGAGTTGAAACGATCAGTGGGTTACAGGTAAATAGCTTTATTAAAATATTAACATATTTAAATAATGGTTTTTCATTCTGTGTTATTACTCATTAGAAACGAATGGCCATGCTTAAATGAAATATAACACGTTAAGAAATATTGGACTCATATTCTAAAAAGATAGTTAACAGTACTCTTAACATAGAAATCTAATAAAGAACGTTCTAGAAGTCAAATAAAAGTTAAACATTTTAATTACTTCCATTACTTCTACCGAAGGTTGGATTATGTGTACCTTATCATTGTCGTACACATCTGCCAGTACATGTACGATTTTTCAGAAACAATTATGAAATCACTCACTCAAATTCACCTATCCAACTTATTTCAAAATTATATAACAGTAAATTCCATAGTAATAGTAGTATAGATATAAATTAAAATACATTTGGCAATTTAAAAAAATACGCTTTTGACCCCTTATAATTTGCTTGTATAAACTTATAGTTTTAGTAATAGTAAAAAACATATTATAGTAGTATTACTTAACTTACAATAAGAAATGAAGGCAACGCTGTGCATACCTATAAGTTAGATATAAAAGCATTAAATATAAGAAATTTTACATTATAAGCAGTCATAATATTAATTGTATATTAACTAGTTGGTAAGCCTTTTATAATAAATAAATAAACAAATCGCCTCACAGGTGACTTATAGACCACCAGCGAGTAAGTCGTTATTTTAGTATAAATTAGAACGGCAGACGTGAAACAAAGCGTAAATAATCTGATGTATTTCTGTTTCATTTGCTGAAACTGATCACAACCTGGAATTGTACCAATCAAAATATTACATTCCATCTGCAAATCTCGTATTAAAACTAAGCTGTTGTTTTTTATATGGCGATTTTTATATTCGTTATAAAATATAAGCTACTTCAGCTCATCATGGTGGGCAAGGAGATAAAGAGACGCGCAGGGAGAAGACAGAAATCCTGGTGAAACATTCGGGACTGGACGGAGATTACGACGGAAAAATATTCCTTCTTGCTGTTTATAGGGGACAAGTTCAAGAAGCTTCCAGTCAACTTTTTTGACAGAAGTAGCAATAAAAGGAGAAAGATAATAACTACCAAGATACTATAAAAGATACCATATTTTTTATGAAATTAAGGAACGAGACGAGCAGGACGTTTAGCTGATGGTAATTGATACGCCATGCCCATTACAATGCAGTGCCGCTCAGGGTTCTTGAAAAACTCAAAAATTCTGAGCGGCACTACAATTGCACTCGTCACCTTGAGACAAATGATGTTAAGTCTCATTCGCCCAGTAATTTCACAGTAGCTACGACGCCCTTCAAACCGAAACAGAGTAATGTAAACTGGTAAAACGCCTTGCTGGTTATAGGGACTAGTCCAAATAACCAGCAAACCTTTATGCCTGAAGTTGCAATAAAAAAAGAAAAATGATGTTAAACTAACAGATATTTAACATTAATATGTAATAATCGTTTCCATATAATATGATTTATTCAATGTTTCATCTAGATCTCGGATCATAATAACTTGAATAGCGATCGATCAATGAAAACGCTTGTCTTGATTGATACAACTGCTTTCCAAACGATATAAACATTTAGCTTTCAAAGCTCTTAAAGTACGAAACTGATGACCAAAATAAAATATTATCATCCACGGTAGAATGATTGATTGGTGCTTAACGTATTAAAAGAGTTGGTATCATCCATTAACCTGAGCTATTACCAATAATTATTATTTATTCATTGCAATTACATCTAAGTTAACTAAATCATCGATCTTTAAAGATTGTGTGGGAGTGAGCACAAATGTTTAATAAATAATTAACTTGAAACATAATATGTACATCATGAAGTGTTTATTACAATGCTTTTCTTTGCATTTAAAATGCAATTAAAATATAATATAAAGAAAAAAAAATTTTACAATTCCAGATTGATTATCAACTATCACTACTGATCATACCAGGAAGGGACTATGATGGATTCAATGCGGAATTTTACGTAGACTGTTAATGGATGGATTCCATTGAAAATAAATTTTATTAAATATTAGTATAAAAAATAATGCACCCAATTTAAACCACTTAAGCGCTGTAATTTTTAAATTAGAACATAAATTAAAGAATTCTGAAAATTACAATAGATATGGTTGTTCATAATTAGGTATACACTCCGTAATACTTCTTATTCATCATGATGAGGTAGTATAATAAAAAGTTACTGGGGTACCGAGTTTATATTCACAAATTAATCAACCATCGAAACATTCAAGTCAAATGCTTGTTACCCACTAACAAAAATGTCCCAATACATCAGAAGTAACGAACACTGCAAATATTCAATTCCTTGAACAACGCTACTAAAAATATTCGAAGATCACCATGTGCCAAACATATTACACCTTAATTGTTTTCAGTTTACAAATAATAATATTACTACTTTGACTGCGAAAAATAGTATTATTATAACATCATATACGTGATACAGGATCGTGTCATTTGGCCTACTTATATAGTTGATTGGAATGCAGCCGTTCCGTGACTCCCGTGTGTCTATTAGCTTATGGAGATTAAGAATTGTTACGGAGGCTATGGATAGATAGTGTTAGCGAAACTAACAATCGTAGATCTAACAATGTTGTACTTTTTTACCAGCGCTTACGTGTTACACCAAACGGATCACGAAGGCGTTTTTTTAAGACTCCCCCAAGTTGTGAAAAAGGTATCTGACTGTTTGGTGCTTAGTGCGGAACTGAAATACGTCAAGAAGAATCGAGTTAAATATATTTTGGGGAGCCATGAGAGATGCGGTGGTAGAAATACAATGAAACGACGTCACTAGTTAGGTCAAGTGGTCAAACGTTGAACAAAGTAAAATAATTAATGCCAAGTCTCCATCTGCATCCCAAGCGAAAAGAAAAGAGATGAGAAAAAGATGTTTTGTCCAGCTATCTATTGTCGATTGAGGCCAATTTGACTTTGCCGTGATTGAAGCCAAGCTGGAAACCAATCGTTATTTAAAGACATAATTAATTTTAATTCAATTTGACGGATCCATATTAGTGTAAGGTTAAACTGAAGATATCTATAAGTATATAGGTAGTAGCCCCTTAACAACACGATGTTCAATAACCAAGAATAGTCCTTCCAGCAAGACTCGGCGCCGGGTCATATAGCTTGGTCTACGCAGTCTTGGTTGGAAACAACCGTTTCGGAGTTCATCAGTGCTGAAGACTAGCCGTCGTCTAGTCCGGATCTTAATCCGCTGGATAATGATTAATGGTCAGTTTTAGAGAGTGCGGCTTGCTCTAAACGCCATGATAATTTGGAGTCCCTAAAACAATCCTTACCATTGGCAGTGAAGAATTGTAACAGTATTTATGGCCAGACTAAGTATAGAATAAAAACAGATATAATCATCATGATAATGAAAAATCGTAACATCAGAACATCAAAGAAAACATTCAAATACAACTCATTTTTCATTCAAGTAAATGCATATATCTGTGTTCAAAAAGTTAAAATATCTCCCCAATTAGTGACTTCCATGCGCTTGTTTGTGTTTTAAATATTTCACGATGGTAATTAATTTCATGAAATATGTGATCCATCAAAGGGGTTTTGCGTGACAACAGAACACGTCAAAGTTGCAATGTTACACGGAAAATTTAATAAACATCTGATGAATTGTAATATTTCACGCGAATGTTTTAAAATAAAAATTACAAAGCTTTGATGTGAGCAAACATTGGTGCAACATTAACATCTCAAACATTTAACTAATCTACAATTTTACAATTTTTAAATTAAACCTTTACATCCACTCTTCGTTTTGAATACATGCCGCCGAATTTAAATATTAATCAACCACACGCCATATCCACGAACTTAAATATAATTATCAACTCTTCAATGAACTTTCTTCTATATTTAACCAAATGAGAATGCATTTATTTAAATAAAACATTTTCATAGCATTACAACGCCATTTTAATGCGCGTAAAATTAATCTAATAATAAGTATTTTATTTATTTAATTATGGAATATACTATTGTAGAATGAGCTTCCTTGGGAGCAATTTCGGCGACGTGGGTATTTCTTTTCTTCGAAGGAAGTTTATGTTGATATTACAAAAGAAAATGGGTAGTTGTTGTGATTGTTTTCCTAATCCCATACGCACTTAGGTCCATATTAAAAACCAATAAATTAAAGCACAATTAATATACACATATTATAATATACTATATACTAGCAGACCCGACAGACGTTGCTCTATAGATCTTAAAAAAATACTGTTATATAGGAATTTGCCAATAACATTTCAAAACATCAAGAATGATTTCGTAAAAAAATGCTCCCTGTTGTTATAATGAAATTGTTTCACAGCGGAACTGTCAAACCCTGCGTCACTAAATTCTCTCATAGAAAAT
Organism: Leptidea juvernica; assembly: GCA_949711755.1. Taxonomy (NCBI): domain Eukaryota; kingdom Metazoa; phylum Arthropoda; class Insecta; order Lepidoptera; family Pieridae; genus Leptidea; species Leptidea juvernica. Next base: position 11,029,109 of record CATIXQ010000002.1, on the reverse strand, counting down.
ATGTCCATACAAAACAAATATTGAAAATAAAAATAATTAAGGGTCCCAAATCGAAATAAAAACTATCCTATTTCTCAAGTTGGACGAAACTGCACTCCATGAAGTAATCCTTATAAAAATCCGTTCATTAGTTTAGGAGTCCATCGCGGACAAACAACGTGTCACGTAATTTATATATATTAAGATTACTGCCAGACCGGAAAGACGTAAACCACAAAAATCTAGAGTTAAACTTAAAATTGAATTTAACTTAAAACCTACTTCAAAAAAGGGGTTTAAAAAGGACGGTAGATAGTATAATAATTATAATATTGACACACTTTTCACACAAATTATCTTGCCCCAAGTTAAGCATATATAGCCTGTGTGATGGGTTACAAGACAATGATATATTTAATACAACATACTTACTTAAACATGCATAAATTCATATAAACATACATAATTCGGACTCGGAAACAAACATCCATATTCATCATATAAATGCTTGCACCTACCGGGATTCGAACCCGGGATAGATAGATATATTATGTGTTTATTTGTTTGTATTTAGGAAGTTATCATTCAAGGCATCTTTTCTTGTTTTGTGGTTAAGAGCCCTTAATAAGCGCGATTGGAGATTTTCTGGAAATAAGAACTACAATAGAATCAGTTTGAAACTTATTTACCAAAGTCCGTTTTGGACACTCTAATTGGAGAGGTTGTTCCGGTTACGCCGTGGCCGGGAGTAATTAACTTTGTTAGAGGGTCCGAACTTAGCGTGCAGGAAGTATTGTATATGTGTGATAATTGTGAGTGGTGTTAGCGCTTCATATTCAATTTTAATTGAATGACAGCAAACGTTGGAAGTGCAATTGCCTTTTTAATAAACATTTGTACTCTGACCCTTTTAAATTGGATTTTATCGCGCCTTATTGCACTATCTACAGTCTACATAAATCATTGTTGTTCTAAGTTACAATTGGCACTAGTTACTTTTAACACCAATAGATGGCACTAATTTGTAATTTGTATTGACTTTCATAAGCATAATATTAAATATTTTACTTGGAACTCTTTTTGATTTTCGATTTGGCGCTACTAGAAAATAACTGGCCAACTTGTGAATTCTTGCAATTGTTATCAAGAAATATTGATAGGACGTATTGTGTTTTACCAGTGGGAGGCTCCTTTGCACAGGATGCCGGCTAGGTTATGGGTACCACAACGGCGCCTATTTCTGTCATGACGTGAGTGTGTAAGCATTAGGTACTGTGTTTAGGTCTGAAGGGCGCCGTAGCTAGTGAAATTACTGGGCAAATGGGACTTAAAATCTTATATCTCAAGGTGACGAGCGCACTTGAAGTGCGGCTCAGAATTTTTGAATTTTTGGTTTTACAAGAATCCTGAGCGGCACTGCATTGTAATGGGCAGGGCGTACCAATTACCATCAGCTGAACGTCCTGCTCGTCTCGTCCCTTATTTTCATAAGAAAAAAAAACAATGTGACCTTTTATAACTGAGCTATATTGTAGGGTAGTCGTAATATTATAGCGGAAATAGTGTTGATGGTAATGTGATAACTTACAATTACGCCTAACAACTAACAAGCAAACATTGAATTTCGAACGTGCCGCGTCAGAGGATCGCAATCTCTTAGGCGCCATATTTTCAAGATGGCGTGGGCGCATTCCTAATGACTCTCCCATGCGCCTGCGCATCTATAATTGCAAGCCAGCGCGCCCTTTGATCTGCTTGAAGTATGGTTATTATAGAGGACCGAGGGTAGAAGCGCTAAATGGCATTCAATTGTTGTTCGAAGTAATAACACTCATTTGATGCTTGTTAGCGATTACTGGGATACTTTCTAAATAAAGACGATATTTAAATTTTTTAACATCTAGATAAAAATCAATCAAACAAAAAATAAAATAACTTAAAAATATTTTATTTAATACACCTCTTATGCAACGTAATCGGTGTATATACATAAAAAGATACCGACTGAATTGTGAACCTCCTCCTTTTTGAAGTCGGTTAAAAATATTGAATTAAATTGTAAAAAAAAAATTAAACATAAACCACTGTCTAGCTTCTATACTTATATCCTCATCGTATCTTTGAAGAAGCATCCTTTATTAATGGAATGGAAAACTTACATTAAGAAAAAGGTGTTTTAAATTTATTTTGCGATGTTGTATATTCAGAATTTTGCACCCATTTCACCTTCGCACGACACGCCACAAGTTAGGATATCATCCCCACCATCTGGATGTGTGGCGGTCCTTCACAGTGCGGTTTTCAAGGAGCTTTCTTCCACGTACTACGAAGCTGTGGAATGAGCTTCCTTGTGCGGTGTTTCCGGGACGTTACGACATGGATACCTTCAAGAAAAGCGCGTAAACCTTCCTTAAAGGCCGGCAACGCTCTTGTGATTCCTCTGGTGTTGCAAGAGAGTGTGGGCGGCGGTGATCACTTAACAACTGGTGACCCGTACGCTCGTTGGTCCTCCTATTCCATAAAAAAAAAAAACAAATGTGATAATGTAAGTCAGCTTAAATATAAAGAATATGCAGTATAAAGAATTTAGATCTAAATTCTCTTCTCGTAGTCAACTTCAATTAACATAACAATATTGTAGTCGACTCACATTTTCACATATCTTAAGCTTTCGATATTACCTATATATAATTCACAGTAATATTGCATTAAGCCACCATTAGTGTTTGAAATTTAATGTAATTTGTAAACCACTGGTCTCCGAGCAGTTAAACTATAATTTGTGTGACCGAATGTATGCTAAGCGTTAAAATTATAATGTCTTACCGTATACTGTTAATGTGGTGGACTCTGATATACGTTTGCCCGCGATGTTCTCCGCCACGCAACTGTAGTTTGCCATGTCCTGGAAAATAGGTGAATGTTAGACTTACAGACAGACAGTACGCTTAATTTATGTCGTATGTAGTTAGCCGAGGAACAGTTAATTAAACAGACCAGTATAAATACCACTGGACAGGCTGTTCCATATGTTTGACAGCAAATTTTTTGTGCCTATTTGAAGCGCCACTCCCAAGCGTCCAGAGAACAAATTTTGACGTATAATACAAATGGTTGCGAAGGAACGTACAATACTATGAAGTATTTTTGCATTTTGAATTAATTTCGTTCGTTTTCCGCGTTATTTATAGTTCAAGAATCAACTTAATAAAGTTCACAATTGTTTTTGTAGTTTCCCACTATCTAACGATGTTTGCTGAGGTTGTCATCACTAGTTTTAGTACCGCAGACTCTCGCTACATGGCCAACAGCGCCAAAATAGCCAGTCCAGTGGTATATAGATGTCAGTGGTCACTTATCATCATAGTCCAGTTTTAGATCAGTTAAATAAATTCAAAAACACTTGCAGCCTTTATGAACGCCTAAAATTACTGACGAAATTTAATTTTGTCAATGATGTTTTCATTTAAGTCGCTATCAACGTTATTCAAGTATCGAATTGTATTTAATTTATAATTATATGAATTTTGCTAAGTGACACTTATAAAATCCTACTAATATTATAAATGTGAAAGTTTGTATGTCTGAATGTATGTTTGAACTTCTTTAACGCAAAATCTACTGAATAGATTTTGATGAAACTTTACAATAATATAGCTTACACACCAGAATAACAAATAGGCTATAATTTATAAAACTATGGTGTGAATTATACAAAATATAAAAGAAGTGTGATTGTTACTAATGAATACAACTAGCGCCATCTCTTATCAACTAGCAAGCACAAGATCAGTACAATTTATATGGCAAAACAACGTTTGCCATGTCAGCTAGTAATCTATCTGTTTGTTATTTTTTAATTTGTGATTGATCGGATTGGACTTAAACAAAACTTTAACTGTCACTGGAAGCTTGCCACAATATAGAGGTAACATTGAAAACATTAAAATTGGGTCAACTAGTTATTGAGATTTATTTTGCAAAATAATATTGCTGTTTGGGTTTTTGAGTAAACAGCTCCTGAAGATGCCTCATGTAATGGCGAAATCCGTGTCGAAGTGAAACTTAGTGCAAACTGTTATAATACTTTAAATCTGTAATTTATGTCAAAGTGGTATTAAAAAGTTAATGTCACCATAAATATATTATAACTTTCGTGAAGGTTTCCAAGGAATAATAAAGTTGTCATCAACACATAATATCAAATCTAAGGAGTATATTATGTGTATTATTGAACTTTTAAGTAAATTACACCACAATTCAAAAAACATATCGCCTGATACTCTAACATTATTATAACACCTTATTTACAAAGCAAACAGTATCATGTTATATTTTAAAACAAACCTATTAAAGCTAGCAAAGTGACAATATCAAGCGAAGAGCACGCAAGGGAGACGTGTACTACACAACAAAACACGAATCAACACATTTGCATTGAAAGAGAATATCAAATATTCACACGTACTATTTAAATTTCATATAACATCGTCGGAGTATCGACAAATATTTAAATGAGATAAATTTTAAAATGATCTCTAGATACTGTAGAGATATTTTAAGAAATATTTACCCTAGCTGCATAACTGATCACTTATTAGAAAAACTGATCAAATGCTGCAGACCTGGTCAACTCATTAGACATGACATGCACCCTCAGCAGCTTTTTCAGAATTTTAACAGAAACAAGATGGTGCTTCATCAGTATACCCTTTGTAGGGCCCGTTATGGGAATAGGTTGATACAGGTATTAACTAGAGCCTTTTTGAGTATTTAATTTTAAACAACCACAATGGCCTAGTGCGGGTAGTGCGACAAAGAACGCAATACCGGAAACCGAATAAACCGGTTCGCGATAGCTTCATGTCATCTAAGAAGCATCAAATAATACATGATATAAATAAAAAATGGCATAACGGAGGGTATTTGATAACTCAAATAATTTTAAAGGCTTAATACACTTTCACGTCCCAGTAGCTATCATATGCATAATATAACCTATACCTATGTACCAAATTTATGTTATGTTCTGCAAACAATATGGAGAGCTCCAGTTTCCGCAATTAAACTCCTGAGTTTGTACATTTTACGTGCATCATTGACCAGATAATCCGGCGAGTCAAGCTCTTTTCTAAAGTTCAGAACCTTCCTGGCATGTTCACAAAATTCTCAGAAGGATCTTATATTTTTTAAGGATTTGTGCAGAGAACATTAATTTTCATTGTGTTTACGTTTTTATTATATCACGTTACGTTACGTCAGAGGCCAAGAAACATGGTTGATAAGTTTGTAGCGTTGAAAGAAGTAATTACACAACCTACAAAAATGGGAAAAAAATTGAACCCAATTTTGTAAATACAAATGTATGGACCGACAATTCACAGTTTGCCATTTGACAGAACTAACGGCAGCAATCCATTCCAGTCACGTGACAACTGTAGGTAGTTATTTGATAGATGTACTCGTGGTTCTACTCACTATTTACTCCATCACTGAACCCATTTTAAACACTAGATGATTTTAATAATTTTACTACAGCATTAAGAAATTCTTAGGCGACTTACGCCTTAATATAGAATTTAGTGAATACAAACCAACCAAGAAAACGCAATATTAAAAATATTCAATAATTTTCTTAGTTCATTTTTATTTAATAATGCTACGACTAATATCTGTTACATAATTAAATTGTGAAAAGCATTTTTACGGCAACTTGCACAACTATTGCAGAAAAACCTCGTAACTAACAAAATTAAACACTAAATTATGCTGTAAACATAATATTTAATTAAGAAAATTATGTTCCGTCCGAGATAACGTTACCGAGGTTGACACTGCTGCAATTAATACATGTCTCGCCACAAAGGGTAATTAGAAGAGTGCTTTGTAGGAAACAGGAGATGGTGTGAGCTATTTGCAATTCTACCGCGAAACCGGAGTTCATTATGTGGGACACTCGGCTGTGATTACAAGCCTGGGACTGACGTTTAAGTGGATAATTACTGTACGGCTGTCAATATGGAGTAATTGTTGAGTATGTAGGCTATGTGGTGCAATTACCGCTCTTTACATACTAAAGGTCTACTTTAAACCATTTCAAGGACATTATAATATTATGGCCCAAGGTTATACAAAATTATGTTTTTTTTGTATATATAAAAATCTGTTCATGTTTGAAGATGAGACGCTTCTATTTTATGTTTTTGCTTTTTTCATATTCTTATTTCGGAACTGGAATACTTGAGATCAATAATCCGTTAAAATAAATAACCTTAAACTCCTAACCGACGTGTCATCGAGATGACCGACGAACATACTGTGCATAGTACCAATAAAGTGTGCCGATCAGTTTTACATGTTGCTTTGGGAATTTCAAAAACACGTCACGCCTTTTTAAATGACCAACGGTACTGCGATGCACGTTCGGAAAGTTTATTTGTTACTTTGCATTTATTCTAACTATAAGCAACTGTACTACATAAAGTACGTATGTGATGTTGGTAACCAACTAAGAGAGAGGTTACAGGTAATTTAATATTTTCATTTTCATAAAGTCTTTAGTTGTCATCTATTTCCACCATGAAACTTTACTCCTAAAACTAAAGCACCACCATGAAACTTTACTCCTAAAACTAAAGCATTATGGAGTGAAAAATAGAGCCCTAAATCTGTTAAAATCATATTTAAGCGAAAGAGTTCAGATAGTCGATGTAAATGGCAAACGGTCTTCGGGTAAACCTGTGGGAATAGGTGTTCCACAGGGTTCTATTCTCGGTCCTTTCTTGTTTCTTATATATATTAACGATCTACCGTTTGTGGTAGATGATAGCCATGAGATTGTATTGTTTGCTGATGATACTTCACTTATTTTTAAAGTGAAGCGACGTGCGGATATTGATGACGAGGTAAGCAATGCACTCTCAAAGATAGTGCGTTGGTTTGAGACGAATAATCTGCACTTAAACAGTAAAAAAACAAAGTGTTTACGGTTCATTACACCAAATACAGCGGAGGTACAAACCAACGTACTTATAAATGACCAGAGATTGGAACTTGTGGACACTACGGTCTTCTTGGGTATCACGTTAGATAAAAAGCTTCAGTGGGGTCCACATATTACCCATCTAGCAGATAGACTCAGCTCTGCGGCATATGCAGTTAGAAAGATTAGAGAGTACACGAATGTTGCGACCGCTAGATTAGTGTACTTTAGTTATTTTCACAGCATCATGACGTACGGTATATTACTATGGGGTCATGCTGCTGACATTGATATAGTGTTTGCACTGCAAAAGAGGGCTGTTCGTGCTATATATCAGCTTGGTTATAGACAGTCTCTCAAAGAAAAATTTAAAGAAATAAATATTATGACTGTTTATTGTCAGTACATTTATGAAAATTTAATATATGTTCACAAAAATCGTCACCTTTTTGCTCTTAATAGTGATTTTCATTATTATAACACTAGACATAAGGGATTGCTGGTAACTAATTCTAGTAGGCTTCATAAGATACATAATAGCTTTAAGGGTATACACTTCTACAATAAAGTCCCAGCCACTGTTCAGGCATTATCTATAAATAAATTTAAATGTTTTATAAAAAAATGGCTCTGTCGTAAATCCTATTACTCCACTGCTGAATATCTAAATGATCGGACAGCCTGGGACTAGATTGTGATTATTTTATAGCGACTGTATAATATTGTATATTTTTATTGAAAAGAGCGCAAAAAAAAAGAATGCTGGGAGAGTTTCTTGCGCCGCTTCTTCTCTCTCAGAGCGCCATTTGTTTCCGAAGCGGTAGTAGTATCGAGTAGTATAAGAAATGACATCAAAAAGAATTCTAAAGGAATCAATTTTGAGAAAATAAATGCCTTTTATGCCTTTTTATGCCTTTTATGCCTTTTATATGAAACAAGAATTAATTATTATGATATCAATAACAAATTTTACACCATAAAGTCTACCATTTTAACACAATAATTCTAAAAAATTTATTTTTTTGTTTTGAACATTGTTGTTATTACACTAATTCAAATGAATATCAAATCACTTATTCAAAGCCAAAACTACCAAACATTCGAAAAAGTATTAGTCAGACCTAGTGGCCGAATACGTATTTTTTTATAAACAGTGTACCATACCTTCATATTATAAATAAATTCGATAATGCACCAAGATCAAATTTTCATATCTTTTCAAATTGAACTTTCACTTTCGTCATATTTTTCAAACTTTTCCCTCAGTCATACTTCCGTGAACTGTTCCACATCTTTCACGCTCCGTAACTTTTCAATTAAAAACTCACTACAATTTTCATACCCCAAAGTGATTAATTATACCGTGGCAAACTTTCAACTTCGTCCATTCTTCAGCACTATTGTTTTATTAATGTCAGGATAAACTTAGAGATAATATTTCATTCGTTTTTATTACATCGTGCCTTCGATAAACTAATTTATTCCAAGTTATATCAACGCTTGGGAATGCTATTGTATCTTCTTCTACCGCAACATCTCCATAAGACTTCTCATTTGCATCTTTATGCCTCGATAATTATAAACATCATATACAATGACTTAAATATTTGTGAGGTTTATAATGCAATAAAAAGATATTATGATAAGATTAATGAGACCGCAAATTTAAACAGTGACTTTAATGTTCAACTGTTTAACATGTGCTAGAATTGGGTGCTTGTTTTCGTTCACATCTTTGATTTTATCTGCAAGAGAATATATCACTACGTACTTGGGTAAAAGAGCTGAGAATACTGAATTAGCTTCATTTAATTGGTTACTCATATCGTTGAGTCAGTGGTCTGACACACGTGCTCATTCAAATGTGCGTGTAACTTTTGATGGCGTGCCCGTTCGGCTGACTGTGATGTGTCGCTTGTTTCGTCGTTTTCTCTTACAGCCGATTCTGACAGTTAACAAAATGTATGCATTTGTCATTTCTACCTTGGGCAGCACATGCACGAATTAAATCAGTTTTAAAATATAATTTTGGATTTAGGCGCATTTTATTATGTTCAATTTATAATTACTTTATAAGTGTTGCAAATAAATGCACTTGCAAACAAACTCTGTAATTAATATTGTGATGTTATTCATGAATTACTAAATAGTAATTAAAATTTACCCATTTTGAAAGTAGGTGTTGTTAAAATAAGTTAATTATGAATATAGAATAACAGACTGTCAAGCGACTGAGTTTTCGAAGCGAGGAATTCGGGATTTTAAATATACGGTTTAAAAGCTCATTTTCTAATATCTACAGAATATGAGAAGAAAATTCATTTTTTCTTCTTATTTGTATTTTTTATAGACAGTGCGAAAAAAATCACCAAAATATCCCTCCCCAAATTTTTTCAGTTGGAGCCATGATCATTCAATCTAGATAAAAATTGTAAGACAATTAATTAAGTATGCACCAATATAAAAACATAATATAGTTTTGTAAAGAAAATTGTATTGTGTTTGTAAAAAATTAAAGATGCTTCTAATTCTGAATAGAGAGGTAACCTAGCTCCGCTCGATTTCTCAAGGCCGTTGGCTCGGTCCCCAGCCTTAATAGGTATTACATATTTAATTACCTTTCGGGTATAGAACCCATAAAAGTTCTATCACAAACCGTACTCAATTAAGTACTGATAAAATAGTTTGCTATTTCATTGTGAGACACGCATTATTATAAGTCACTTGTAGTTATAACCTATATTTTATCAGAACGTGTTCCTAATATACAATTTAAATCTAAAACAGATGGCGCATGAGGATAGTGAGACGCGTATAATTCACCGTTCATATGATCAGCTTATCTTAAGAGACTGCTATTAAACGACGCTTTCACTTCAGATGGAGAATTGATAAGGAAACCGACAATCGCCTCGTTGCATTCATCTTTATGCCCAGCGACAGCGCAAGCAATCTTAGCATGTTGTCCCAAGTGTTTATTTATCTGTGGACTTCGACTAATTAGTCGGGAGAGTCGGACATTTATTAATCGAGACACGACTCTCTGTCGACTCGATGTCCTTTTTCTTGTCTGATTTAGGTATTCGTTGTTTGTTCAAAGTTCACGCGATAAAAGTCGGTGCAATTAAATCCATTTACATTGCTTAGCTTGTTTTGTTCCTAAGTACCAATTTTCACCATAATTTAAGCTGAAGTTGCGTATGTCAAATTCATATTAATATTCTTAGTAGAAACTAGTTTGACGCGGTCTAACAATTTTCTTAGTAAACGTTCTCTGTAAAAGTCATGAAACGTCAGGATAAATAAAATAATAATAAAACTGTAACTTTTACGCAAATGTAAAAACACAGTTATAATTAGACGCGTTTTAATCCTTTAAAAAGAATTTATTTGATTATTTTTTTTAGTTTTAAATTTAGGTAAATACTTGGACCTATTTTAACTAAATAAATAAGTAATATATTGAAAAAAAAAATATACTTAATAATATTTGTTGCATCAAATGGATACGTTACGAGGAATCAAACTTTGGAATGCAATAATTTTTGTCGGAAGCACTTTAAAAATAAAAACACAAATTAACAAGAGATGCAATCAAAATAAAATATACCTGCAGGGTTGCTCTCGATATAAGCATGTTGCCTTCTGCCGATATGAGTACATTGTGATCCTGCTGAAGTGGAACTCCATTCTTGAGCCAGGATATCCGAGGGGGAGGCGCCGCGGGAGGGGGGGAACATCGCAAGGATGCAGCTGACCCAGCCTCTACTGACAATGAAGTCGGTGACACGGTGAATTGCTTCTTGAGGTCTGTAGAGATAAACAATATTTTATTTATTAGTATAAAGTAAATGCTGGCTGGCGCCTATTTCTGCCGTGAAGCAGTAATGTGTAAACATTACTGTGTTTCGGTCTGAGGGGCACCGTAGCTAGTGAAATTTCTGGGCAAATGAGACGTAACACGAAAAAAATTGAGTTTAGAACGAACCTCTATTTTGTGCAATTAACGTTCACTAACACAAAGTGTCATACAAATCGCGAGTGTAATACGTAGCTTGTCACGCACACTAAACTAATACTTATGGCCTGTTTTTATGGGTTGTCTAGCAGCAAGAGGCTTTATCTAGTTGTATAAATTATCTAAGTTTCTGTATATAGTGAAGTAACATATTTTTCAATAAAAATAATTGCCTCAATATCTCTTGAGCAGTGTGTTACTAATGCGAGTGTCGCCGGAGTATCAACACACCGTGACAATAATTTACAACATCTCGTATCTGTTTTGACTTTGAACAAAGCTTTTAATATATTCTCGCAATCTCGACCATCTGTCTTACTCGCTGTCTTTTGTAGCGTTTACAATTTATGTATTCGCACTAACGTAATTAACAAGAAGCAGTTTAACAATTAATAGCTCATATAAATAAGAAAAGACATGAATAGTTGTAATAAAATATTATGGCTGTTCCCATTAAACTCAAAACTGTTAATTGTTTCCACTTCCCATGCCTTCTTATACGAAATTTAAAGAAATTTGGTCAATGTTTTAGGTATCTATGTGCTTAGATCATTTTTTATATTATATTTTTAGATAGACTGTGATAGCTGTGAAAACATCGAAATTAATTGAGTTTCACACCTAGCCTCTATTTTAAGCAATGCACGCACTAACACAAAGTGACATACAGATCGCGAGTGTAAAACGTGGCTTGTCGCGCACACTAAATTAATAAAACTGCCCTGTTTTTATCGATTTTCTTGCGGCAAGAGGCTCTATCTAGACATATAAATTATCTAAATCTATGTGATTCTGAGAGAGAAGATTTTAATAACAATAATTAAAATATTCTGCTTTCCATCATAATCTATTTAACTGTAGTGGTTTGTGTGCTGCTAAGGATTTCCCATTAAATTAAAAAATTCAAAGTATGTTTCACTTTCTCTAAGACATTATAAGAGGATGATATTAATTCTAAATTATAATTTGGATTACCAGAAGCAGGCACTGGATGCTAGTGGGTACCACAGCGGCGCCTGTTTCTGCCGTGAAACAGTGACGTGCAAATATTAATGTTTCGGTTTGAAGGGCGCTGTAGCTAATGAAACTACTAGTCTAGTCTTATGATCTTAATGTCTTATGTATCAGCGACCAAGGCCCGTTATCCACCGAAACGGAGAGGCGAGGAGACAAGAGGCGATAGGCCGCGATGCTGTCAGATTCCACCAAAGCGGAGAGGAGATGTGAGCCGTGTGAGCTCGAAATCAGTCAAGTGATGTCTTCGAAAGTAAGAAGTCATCACGCCCGCCTACATACATCTCCGCTCCGCCGCGCCATTTGATCGCTCGACGCGGCACAAAATTCTATAGAAACATGAGACATCTTCTCTCCTCTTCGCTTGATCCATTTCCACCGAAGCTAAGCAGAGAGAAGATGTGGAAATAACAAAATCTGATTGGTTGACATCATCACACAATACATCTTCTCTCCTCTCCCCTTTTGTGGATACCAGGCCTGACACTGGATTGTAACGTACAGGACATATTATCTGGTATTACTTACTATCGGATGTATGTCTTATCTTATCTTATCGGTTCGTAACTTTTCTTCATAAAAAAATCAAATTCAACGTAGTAACAATTAAGTGTTGACTACTTGGATTATTTTTCTTATATTTAAGTTAAACATAGCTAGGATAAAAATTTCGTGAGAATTATTGAGACAAATCGAACTAGTCTTTTAAATATCTAAAAGTAAAACACTAAAATTACACAGTACACTAAAATTGAGTATTTGCTATTTTATTTTGCTTTTATAGTTGTAAGATAAGTACACACTACGCAAAAATTTCTGATGTTTAACTATTTTAGCTTACGAGGAAACTACTAACTGACAGAAGGAAGATGGAGTCGGGTTCTTTTGGTTGCCCTTCAGGTACGTAACACGAAATAGGGGTAGTTTCCTTAATTATAACGATATAAGTCAATTTACTATACTGGATATCGCTATCAACTCAAGTAAAACAAAATGAATTGAAAATAACATGAACAATATTTCAAGAATAATCCAAACAGACAGTCGAATAACAATCCACCGCAAACCTCTCAGCCAAAGGACAGAAGAACAAACATATCACGGACACAGGAACGGGGAGTGTAATGGACCGTACACTCTGCAGATTTATGGCTCGCTTAAAGCACTCAAGAGTTCAACTGTTCATTTTGCTGAATGTACACGAACTAGCGAATATTAGTTTCGCTCGAAACCCTTTCAGAACAGATATTTATGTGATGCGCTTCATGGAATTAGAATTGCGACGATTCCGCCTGGAGACGTGCTGAGCGTAATTGATTTAAAACATCACAGGCGAGTACGAACATTTTTTTTTTGTTTTATTAATTATTCTGTGCTAAATAATTCTAACTATTTACCTTATTCTTTACCAGTGGAATGCTCCTTTGCACAGGATGCCGGCTAGATTATGGGTACCAAAAATTTATTGAAGTAGGCGTTACTTTGCGGAAATCCATAATTATACAAATGATTTGAGTTTTCTTTAGTGTTGATTCCGCTCGAGCAGTCTCGTGCCAGATTTTGGTGAGACAACATGTCCTGAGGATGCCTCGTGTAGAGGCGAAACACGTGGCGAATTGTTTAAAGACAAATATTGGCGGAATTAATACTAAAGAAAACTCAAATCATTTGTATAATTATGGGTACCCCACCATCGCCTATTTCTGCCGTGAAGCAGTAATGTGTAAACATTACTGTGTTTCGGTCTGAAGGGAACCGTAGCTAGTAAAATTACTGAGCAAATGAGACTTAAAATCTTATATCTCAAGGTGCTGAGTGTAATTGTAGTGCCGCTCAGAATATTTGGGCTTTTCAAGAGACCTGAGCGGCACTGCATTGTAATGAGCAGGGTGTATCAATTACCATCAGCTGAACGTCCTGCTCTTCTCATTCTCTCTACTCTATTTTCATAAAAAAATATATATATATTCGGAGTTGCAACAGTATGGAAGAGCCTACACGATGAATCTACTCACCAAACAAATTTATGCGTCGAAATAAGCCTACTGTTGTGTAAAAAAAAACTTTTAAAAATATATCGTGGAAGACCTTTCACCTTAGATTGACACCATTTTCAGCGATTCTTTATGCTCGATTTGAATCGGCATAAATAATTTACACTTGCTTCAACAATGGTGCATTTGAATAACAAATGAATTAGTATGTATTATTATGTACATGCAATTAATTAAAACAGTAATACAATTGTAGGTTGTTATTTTTTTTTAATGGAATAGGAGGACAAACGAGCGTACGGGTCACCTGTTGTTAAGTGATCACCGCCGCCCAAAATCTCTTGCAACACCAGAGGAATCACAGGAGCTTTGCCGGCCTTTAAGGAAGGTATACGCGCTTTTTTTGAAGGTACCCATGTCGTATCGTCCCTGAAATACCGCACAAGGAAGCTCATTCCACAGCTTTGTAGTACGTGGAAGAAAGCTCCTTGAAAACCGCACTGTGGAGGACCGCCACACATCCAGATGGTGAGGATGATATCCTAACTTGTGGCGTGTCGTGTGAAGGTGGAATTCGGCGGCAGGAATCAGGTTCAACAGCTCTTCGGAACACTCCCCGTGATAAATGCGGTAGAAGACACACAATGAAGCGACGTCTCTACGCAACGCCAAGTGATCCAGCCGTTCACAGAGCACTGGGTACCCGACAATTCGAGCTGCTCTGCGTTGCACGCGGTCAAATGGATCGAGCTGATACTGGGGTCCGCCAGACCAGAGATGACAGCAATACTCCATGTGTGGCCGGACCTGCGCTTTGTAGAGCGCTAGTATGTGGGTCGGCTTGAAGTATTGCCGTGCTCTATTAATGATGCCCAGTTTCTTTGAAGCCAATTTGGCTTTGCCTTCCAGATGACCACGAAATTGGCAATCACTCGAGATTTCGAGACCCAGTATTCCGATACTAGGCGAGGCTTTGAGGGAAGTGTTGTCGAAGAGCGGTGATACGACAATTGGGGTTTTTTTAGTGGTAAAAGCCCCAAACTTGAGTCTTCTGGGGGTTAAATTGGACAAGGTTCAATTTTCCCCATTCCGCGACCTTCTCAAGAGAGGACTCGATAGAAGACACAAGTTTCTCCCGGCACTGGTCGACGATTTCCCGAGAGAGACCTGCATGGCCCGTGTATATGGCATCACCAGTGCTGTCGTCTGCATAGCAATGAATGTTGGAGGTGTCCAACATATCATTGATATGCAGAAGAAACAGCGTGGGAGACAGCACACAGCCTTGGGGTACTCCAGAATTCACGGGCTTCGGGTTCGAGCAATATCCGTCGACAACGACCTGTATGCTACGCCCAGTGAGGAAGCTGGAGGTTCACTTGCACAAGCTCTCGGGAAGCCCAAATGATGGAAGTTCTGAGAGGAGCGCCTTGTGCCATACACGATCAAAGGCCTTCGCTATATCCAGGCTAACTGCCAGGCCTTCCCCCTTGCTTTCAATAGCCGCAGACCATCTATGTGTCAGGTATACCAGAAGATCACCTGCCGACCGACCATGGCGAAACCCGTATTGGCGGCCCGTATTAGTTATTTTATCTAACAAGGTGTGTTTTCAAGCAGCTTTCATCCTCATGAATCCAGACCCAGGCACTTATTTTCCCGTTCTTCCGGGTTCGTATGACAGGAGAAGGTACTTTCAGTAACTTACTATCAGGTGGCCTGCAATTTGTAAGATCGTTTGTATATATATTTAATTTCGATTTAAAAACTTGTCCGGTACAATTTTACAGTCGTACTTGATCATGATAAGCAGAAAAAAATCGAAACATTGTAATAAATACTTATATAATTTTTATTTACAAATTAATGATATATTTAAGTTTCAATTTCACACATTTTACACCTTTCAAAGTATTCAATTTTAAGGTAATTAAGTTAAATGCGAATTAAACTTATAAATAGTGGAATTCTCACCAAAATCAAAAATTATCTAAGTATTGGAGTATTTTTTTTGGAATAGGAGGACAAACGAGCGTACGGGTCGGGTCACCTGGTGTTAAGTAATCACCGCCGCCCACATTCTCATGCAAAACGTTTATTAATGGCACCTAAGACGTTTCGAACTGAAGTTTGTTCCAATTAATAATTTTTGTTTATTCCTGCTTGGTTACAGTATATAGGAATGGTTTAATGGTGCGCGGAGAAAATTACCCTTCACACTGACTAACTCTGAAACACCATGCAGGTGGGGGCGATGATTGTGAAGCGAGCCATGACTCGAAGAGTGGAAATAATTTTGAATTTAAAAGCACAGGTCCTGGATACCATTATCCATAATATATTGTATGTTTTAGTTGTCGTTTGAGCCAAAAGGAATTAGTATAAAAATTATTATTAAAAGCATTCATTTCATAGCATTTATTCAGTTTAAACCAATCTGCAGCATTATTCTAACACAATTACCCAATGCCTAGCTGAGCCGAAATAGCTAAATTATTTAATGAAGAGCAATTATCGTCGTGGGACGGACCGTCAACTTTATTGTATAATCGACGAGCTTGAAACTTTTTTATGAAGATTGACGTGAGAACAGATGAGCGGTTGTGCAATTTATAAACGGAAGCGATTATTTTATCGATATTTTATTAATTCTCTTTGGTAAGTACTATTATGGTATACGGGCTTAAAGTTCTAAGAGAACATGAGCGGAGTTTATCCTCAACTTTTTTCTGATATTTCACAAAAAAAAATGTTTAAATTAAAGGTACGGTAAGGTGTAAGATATGTTTGAGTTGTTTTTACAATATACATCTATACAGCTAAATAAAATTATTATTGAAATGTGCGAGTGTTTTTCCAAAACATGTATAATCTATAAGCAGTTTATCCTTTATATAAGATTGATACGAGCACTGGTTTATTTTATGGAGTAGGAGGACAAACCAGCGTACCTGGTGTTAAGTGATCACCGCCACCCACATTCTCTTGCAACACCAGAGGATTCACAAGAGCGTTGCCGGCCTTTAAGGAAGGTGTACGCGCTTTTTTTGAAGGTGTCAAACCCATGTCGTATCGTCCCAGAAACACCGCACAAGGAAGCTCATTCCACAGCTTTGCAGTACGAGACAAAAAGCTCCTTGAAAACCGCACTGTGGAAAACCGCCACACATCCAGATGGTGGGGATGATATCCTAACTTGTGGCGTGTCGCGCGAAGATAGAATTCGGCGGCAAGAATCAGGTTAAACAGCTCTTCGGAGCACTCCCCCTAATAAATGCGATAGAAGACACACAATGAAGCGACGTCTCTACGCAACGCCAAGTGATCCAGCCGTTCACAGAGCACTGGGTCCCCGACAATTCGAGCTGCTCTGCGTTGCACGCGGTTGAATGAATCGAGTTGATACTGGGGTGCGCCAGACCAGAGATCTCCCTTTTTTCTTCTATGGAGTAGGAACGTGTACAATCTTGGCCCAAGAAAGGCAATTAATGGATTGATGCAATCGAGAAGTGGTATTGGAGGCGATAACGCACTAATGCATTGATCCTGAACCAGCTTCAAATAAAAACTTGATTTTCCACCTTATGCCGACAACATATTCTTTCGTATTTTGGCCACACAATCCGCAGAGGCAACGAAAATTTGGAAAAACTATTTAAGTCATTTATCAACAAGATGGACCGACGCACGAACGCACTGAACAGAAACTGGTAGAGGCAGGTCATCCGCTCCAGATGTAGTTTCTGATCCAGCTGGAACGTCTTTGAACTACGGTTATCTCATGTAACATAGGCTACTTTACTATTTTAGAAACATGACTAATTTATAAGAAAGGACTTTTCTACGCAAATATTACGACTCATTAAATTATTATATAACAAAAGAACTTTTTATACTTTTGAGTGTTTATTATATCTATTGTTTTGGAACAGTGTTTTTGAAATCGGTTGTTTTTTTTTACAATTTTTATAACGAAAAATACTGTGTTGTTTGAAATCGTAGGGAATTGGCAGGTGCTTTTTTACAGTTAATGACATAAAAAAAATATTCAACAATTAATTAAAACACAAAAAGCACAACATTGAATCAGATAAGCACATAACATGGGTACGAAAAATAATTCACACCATAGCAGTTCGTAATAATTGACTACAATACCAAGACACGTTTTTGCTGTAATAATTTATGTTGTGAACGTTCTTGAAAGCTAATTTCTATACTTAGAATTTTTACCATGTCGACACCGCAGACTTGCAGCGGTGCGGAAATACATACAGTCGTGAACACGGGACGAAGATTCTTACATTGCATACAAATTATTTTCGGGCCCTTTGTCTGTTTTTGCAGAACAAGTTTTTCATTTCGTTTAACTGTTTTATAATTTTAATTAGAATGAATAGCATGCTAATTTGATATTCAAAGTACTTATACAACATAAATAATTGTTTTCACTTTTTTTATTTTTATATTTGCGTTTTCTTTGAAAACTGGTCCCAAGTTTTATATTTAAATACATCAAAATAATAAATTTCTTTATATTCATTAAAGAAGATTTCATTGTTGATAATATATTTGAAAAAAAAAAAGCATATTTTTCACATTGTTTTATTTGAAATTATATAAATTAATTGAATAACTAATTTGTGAAACGTAAACACATTTTTTTTTTGTTTTTATTACAAAAATAGAATTACAACTTATTATTATATAACAGGCCAAAAACCATTGTAATACTTCGGTTGTTGGAATAAGGTGCGTCAATATGTTTTTTGCGAGACAATTTTCATGGTATAAATTTGTGTGTAAAACGCTTTCTTATAAAGCTATTAATAATACTATAATTAATTAAAATATATTAATAAGTACGAATGAAAAACATCATTACGAAGAAGTTTATGATATTTCAACAATTACCGAATTCATTTCCGCTTTATCTTCTAATTTGAACCCCATCATGAATTTAGTTATGCAATATTAATATAAACAATTGCTTATTATCGATTATGTTGCTAACAGACCCCTCATTGTTAAGATATCAGGCTCATTGTAATTGACATTTTCATCATCATTTACTGATATTTTTTGTTCATTATTGTTTTGAAGCTCGCTCATATGCGGGCGAATGATTTTAATCCACAGTTCCACTATGTATTGTGTTACAATGTGTAATTACGTATTCTATTTTAAATTAGGCTGAATTGATGTCTAACAAGATTTGACATGCGTGAATAATTTTTGATGTGCACTTGATGCCGATATTAACGGTAGGAGTTTGGATAACTTTATATATTTATAATTTACTAGTCTAGCCTTTATTAATATTAAATAAAGCTGCTTTTATGTTGATTGATTTTTAGTAATTGACTGAATTTGAAAAAACAGTGTCATTAATTATTATTTTTTATTTATAAAACTAGCTGACCCGGCAAACGTTGTTTTGCCATCTAAAGTATAATTCACGCGATAGTTTTATAAGTAATTAAATATTGCCTATATTATAATAGCCTGTACATCATTTTGTTCTATTGTCAATAGTTTTTGCAGCGCACGCAAAAATAGGTTTTCGATTTTACACCTTGTGTTACAAAATAGCAATTTTATTACGGATCCCTAATTTTGAAAAAAGCCTATAGCCTTCCTCAATAAATGGACTACCCAACACTGAAAGAATCATTCAAATCGGACCAGTAGTACCAGAGATTAGCGCGTTCAAACAAACAAACAAACACTGCAGCTTTATAATATTAGTATAGATTATCGCAAAGACAAAAAATGTTTTTAATTAGATTTTAATGTTTAGACACGCTTAACTCGGGGAGTAAGATGGTAAATGCGTGACGAGAGCGTTACGAAAAGTGTGATCGGGCGAGGCGAAGGGAAGTTGAGATTGAGATATGAGTTAATGAAGATATCAAGAGAGAAAGTTAAGTTTCGTATTTTAATGAATAATATTAATATAAAATTATATATTTTTTTGTGAAATATACAAGTAATAATAAATATTATTAAATGGTGATATGATATTTATTTTAAGTTAAATCGTTTCAGTGATAAAGTGTCGTAAGCGTCAAAGAAGTTTTACTTCAATCGCGCGTAAAGATTATACGCACATACTTTTTTTATATGTTATCTGATAATCTTATCCTTAAATTATACTTTTTTTAAAAGCATAAAATCTATTTATCTTAAAGGTGGCCTTTGAAAAATTTTATGTTAGAATAGAGCATTCGTTATAATATGTGAATCAATTTTAACTAGTTTGGTTTGAAGTTGTTTTGATGATTAAAAACATTAATCTAGGCTTGATAATTTGTTAAAATAATTTCCTATTAAGATCGAATCAGATCAGAATAGAAGCACGCGGCATACGAAACTCATAAACATCTAAATATACCGTAAGACGCCACTCGGCCCTAATTGCACGAGCAGCGTGTGTAATACACGCCTTTAAATCCTCATTCTGACGCTTTAATTGTTCCTCGAGAGCTTTAAATACACTCTGAAGTGGCATCTACGTCGCTATTAAT
The DNA here is from genome assembly GCA_949711755.1 of Leptidea juvernica. Taxonomy (NCBI): domain Eukaryota; kingdom Metazoa; phylum Arthropoda; class Insecta; order Lepidoptera; family Pieridae; genus Leptidea; species Leptidea juvernica. The sequence goes on along the minus strand of CATIXQ010000002.1, from coordinate 11,008,595 downwards.
GATTATACCTACGGGATTGTGAGTGCACGTAAAAGTGTCTCTGGTAAGTCATCGAGAAAGATTTAAAAGTAGGTAAGCTTGTTATATTCGGTTTAATGGCCCAACACGTGTTAGTGGTATTGGATAACGCATAAAACTGATTGCAGACTTCTATTATTTGTTCAATGGAGTGGTTTTATAATCATGCATTTTCTTTCACCGATCTGTATAAATAACACTGGACAGGCTATTCCATATCTTTGACAGCAAATTTTTTGCGCCTAGTTGAAGCGCCACTCGCGAGCGTCAAGAGAACTAATTTTGACGTTTAATACAAATGGCTGCGAGAGAAGCGTACATTAGATACTATGAAGTATTTTTGCATTTTGAATTGGTTTCGTTTGTTTTCCATGTTATTTATACTTCAGGAATTAACGTAATAAAGAAAACATTTTTATCCTCGATGTTTGTTTAGTTGAGATCGTCGTCACTAGTTTTAGTACCGCAGAGTCTCACTATGGCCAACAGCGCCAAAATAGCGAATATCAAACAGACACAAAAGCACTTTGACAGCAGTCGATGTCAGTGGGTTCTTTCAAATAGTCCCTTAATAAGGCGGAGTCAATATTGATATCTGCAATATCCTCATCTGTAAAATATTTAAGTTTTTTTCAGCCTGTCGTTATCAGAAAATTCGCTACCAAGATGTATTTAGTAAAGCTTTTAAATCTGTGCTATTATTTATTTTAAAGGGCCGTTTAAATCACCAACAAATGAGGTTTCCATTAAAAACTTTAAACCGTAAATGTAAAACTTCTATCTGATGGGCGTAAATGATAAATGGGAGAGGGGGGGAGAAGGCCGAGTATTCGTGCGCTATAAATTTAAGCGGTACGTTTCATTTCCTGGGTAGGTTTCGTTACTGCTCTATGAGATATGCTGAAAATGTATGAAGTACGGTCACTTAAACAATAGATGGAATATAAAATGGAATTCGAGCTTATATGAAATAAACCCAAGCGCTAAAGTTGCTAAAGTTTATCCGGTGATATTATTATTGCATATTTATTACTTTTTAAAGTAACTTGAAATTTGTATTGTTAGTACGTCATCATCATCATCAGCCGGAAGACGTCCACTGCTGGACAAAGGCCTCCCCCTAAGATTTCCAACGTATTCCGGCGATCTTGACCAAATCATCGGTCCATCTTTTGGGGGGCCTACCAACACTGCGTCTTCGGGTACGTGGTCGCCATTCGAGGACTTTACTGACCCAACGGCCATCTGTCCGTCGAATTATGTACCCTGCCACTTCTGTTTCGCAATCGTTTGGACTATGTCGGTTACTTTGGTTCTCGTTGTTAATATTTATAATATTTTAATTAAATAACAGTTTTTAATGTTGGTTTATCAAAAGCAGTTTTGATAGATTATGACATTATAGGTAAAATCTAATCTCGTGTCACGATGTTAGAACGGGACGGACACTGAAACAGATCACTGTATTTGAATGAAATTTTGTAAACATTAAACACACATATATATATATATATATATGTATATATTTAATCATATTGTTTTGTCTAACTTGAGAGAACTCATAAGCTTTATTTTATGTATGAAAACCCAATTCCTGAAAACATAATTGTTGAAGTTATAATTGAACTTGTACCAATTTTAAATCTAATATATAAAATTCTCGTCTTTTAAATAAAATTCTCGTGTCATGGTGTACGTAATTGAACTCCTCCGAAACGGCTCGACCGATTTTCGTGAATCTTAGCGTGTATATCGGCTAGGGAATCGGACAACATCTATTTTTCATCCCCCTAAATGTTAAGGGTCCACCCCTAATTTTTTTTTTGACCATTTTTTTTTTATTTTTTTAATATACTGCATACAAAATACATACAACCCTTAATTTTCAACCCTCTACGATCAACACCTATTTTTGTATCCATCCACAGATCCGCAATAGGGTTGCAAGATGGCAATCGAATACAATAATTGTAGTACGATATTTGGTAGGTCTGAGAATTGGTTGCATCCCTAAAAATTTTTTAATTACTTTATATGGCAATACAACGTAGCACGCTGGGTCAGCTTGTAATTACAAAAAAAGGATTAAAGAGTACCTAATTAAAAAAAAAAGTATATGGGATGGAGTAGATATATTTTATCTAAATTTAATATTTTCAATGACGATTCAAAAGCGCTTATTTTAAGCATATTTAAATAAAGTTTATTTAACTTTGACTTTTAAATGAGACTTAACATAAAATTAAAATTACAATTACATTAAAATAACAATTGTAGATTTGAAAGGGCGACATCTCAAGTCAATTTCCTAATATGCAAATATTGGGGTTGAGCAGGTTATCAACTGTAAAGTAGATTCTGTAGATGAAGCCACAACCTGAGAGTTGAACAAGATATACAAGATTTGTCAACGATACGTCACTGGAACGGTTGGCTTAGTGGAAAGAGCGCCCGCACGGAACGCAAGAGGTCGCGAATTCAATTTAATTTGTGTAATTACTCCCAGAAGTGAGGGTTATTTAAAAAGGGCACTTTAAAAAGAAATCCATCAGGTAAACGCCTTGTTCGTTTATTTTTTACTCAGAAAATAATTTTCGTTTTTCAAATTAATAAGTTTGGAGACTTTTACGTTTTTGGTAAAAGGCGCAGTATACAGCCTAGATTTACGGTTCATTTTGTTATTAGTTTTCAACATAAATACTACGGTGGCTTTCGCCAAACTTTTTTTATAATGCACAACGTCGGTCTGTATTACAAGGATTTATTTTTTGAAAAATTAAGCCTTTTTAAGTTTCTATCATCATCATCAGCCGGAAGACGTTCACTGTTGGACAAAGGCCTCCTCCAAAATGTATACATTATATTCCATTTTTAAGTTGAACAATACAAAATTTTACGTAGACAAAATCAGATCAAAATCTAGTATAATTAAAGCTCCTGACCTTCAAAGTGAACACGTCTGGACGTAGAATCTCAAATAAAATTTCAAGAGATAACTCGACGATTAATTTAATTTAGAACTTTGAAGACTTTGTACAATTCTAAATGGAAAATTTCTTCAAACGGGACTTGGAATCGATTGAAGGGTGTATAAGAGCGTAATTGAAACGTATTAATGAGCTATTCAATTATTGCTTAGTATTCACGACCGCTTCGGAATTCTACTTAGAATTCTCGATTCTATTGACACTCCAATCGTAAGGCCTCGTCTCTATTTCTAACTGCGCATACTGTTAAATTACCATTAAGTAGTTGTTTAAATAATTGAGGGTAACCAATTTGCTATACCTGACGACCTGTATAGCCGAGTGGTTAGCGATCCTACCTACAAAGCTAGAGGTCCCGGGTTCGAATCCCGGTAGGTGCAAGCATTTATATGATGAATATTGATGTTTAAATGTATTTATGTATGTTTATATGAATTTATGTATGTTTAAGTAAGTATTTTGTATTAAATATATCATTGTCTTGTAACCCATAACACAGGCTATATATGCTTAAGTTGGGGCAAGATAATTTGTGTAAAAAGTGTGTCAATATTATTATTATTATACCTAATTGAAAGTTAAAAGAAGTTAAAGTTCTAAAAGGGGGACACAGCTTCGATTCTCGTTTATATTATCTTATTGAGAATTGCCTTTGAAGAATAGGTACTTGATATGAACAACTTGACTATTTTGATACAATACTGTCCATCTAAGGCAAACATTATCAAGTGGGTTTTTTACGCTAACTGTCAGAGAAAAATACAAGTCGTTAGAATATTTAATTTAGGATTTTATATTTTTAACCGACTTACAAAAAGGAGGAGGTTCTTAATTCGATCGGTATTTTTTTATTTATGTACACCGATTACGCTGAGATTTATGATCCCATTTACGTAATTCTTCTGTAGTTCGATGCGGATTAGATGCCATTTGGTCCTATGGCACCGACTTAAAACCAATCCATAGATAGCACATATAAATAATAGTATTTTAATATTATTCAAGGTAATGGTTTGCATAAGAGGTGTATTAAATTAAATTTTTAGTTATTTTATAGGTACCTTTCAGTTTTTGATGTCGGTTTTTTTAAACGTAGTTTTATTTTATAAAAGATTAATAAGAAATTTCTTTTATATATGTGGGGCAATATAACAAGAGGTCCATGTGATAGAAAGTGAAATACGAGCCGCCCGCCACCCAACGGGTATCCATATACCCGCAGTAACATAGGCCAAGAGTTGAACAGATCAATATACTCATTAACATAACAAATGTTGTATAATATACTTATACACTTTTACTATACATTTCGGTATTTTTAATTGTATTACCTGTAACTATGTATTACCTAGGATAATAAATACACTACCTGATGATCTTATAGATACATACCTATCAACAAAAGAAAAATTTCAAAGTAAAGCTAAAAAAATACTATCTAGAAGCTAATAACCAGGAATACCTTTGATATATATTTTAATATTACTACTATATTATGTTATATTAAGTCTTAAGTAATGAAAAAATGATTGCAATGCGAACATACCGCTCGCACATAAACCTTAGAGGTTTTGCGAGGATATCTTTATTATTATATATATTAAGATAATTTTGTTCATTGAATAAATAAATAATGTTTATAGCTCATATAATTGAATTTCAATCAAGAATTCAATTCAAATGTAAAGCTTAATGTACTTAGATGAGTAAAGTGAATTTCCAAATTCGTTATTTTGAAATACATTGAATAATAAAAATTATTCGAATATAATCAAAGAGTAATGATTACTTTTAAAACAATTCATCTCGACTCCCTTAAAATTAATTTACCTTAAATGAAAACATACCAAATTCATTTCTATAAGAGACTGTCGTGAAATAAACATTAGTAGAAACGAGCTTAAATTGGCTTGTACGAAAGTCAATCTAGAGGCAACACTTAAATTATGAGCTTTGAGGAAATGTTTCACCACGGCCCATTTACACCGGAAATATGATTTTTAATGCCTCGCCAGTATCAAATGTTTATTGACTGCTTTACAACCTTCTGAGTTTATGTTTATGTTTAATATTCTTTTCTATTCATTTACATTCGTATTATGAATATTAATATGTAGGTTTAAAGTTGACTTTTTATGTCAATGTACTTAATACATAAACATTAATTCCGCCAGACTTGCTGTTTAAGGAAAAAAATATAATTTACTTGCACTCGATATATTCGGACATTACTATACAAATAACTTTACGTATGAATTACTACATCAGGGCGTTAAAAACCTATCCGCAACATAATATTGTTAAATGCATAACTACGTGCAGTTGGAAATATATTTAATAGTTTTGGTAACTAAACAGTTTAATTATAAGTTGAAAAGTTATTTCAATTAGTTTTTTTATGACATTGTGGAACGAGATGAGCAGGACGCTCAGCTGAAGGTAATTGATACGCCCTGTCCATTACAATGCAGTGCCGCTCTTGAAAAGCCCGAAAATTCTGAGCGGCACTAAATTCTCATTTGCCCAGTAATTTCACTAGCTACGGTGCCCTTCAGACGCCCGGCGCTGTTGTACCCATAATCAAGCCGGCATGCTGTGCTATAGCACCTCCAACTGGTAGTAGTTAGTTAATTAGTAGACAATACACTTTGGTAACTTATTTTAAGTAACGAGGATACTCACAAGCTAGCTCAACAATCGCTGGTTGACTTCTTATGTCGCCACGACTGCTCCACGCATAGCACGTACACGAAAATCTGTCCTCTCCAAAGTACTCCTCTAAATGGTCTCTTGTCACATTGCACTCCGCTTCAACAATTCTCACACCACTTTGAGGATCTACAAATTCAAACTGAGTACTACCCACTGAACGTATATCGTTACACTTAAAGTAGACTTGCAATGCATTCGCTGCACGACATCTTAACATAGCTGGCTTGTTGCGCACAACATAGGCATGTTGAGGTTCCAGAAGAAACATTGGCAGATCATCAGTAGAACTCTGCAGAAGATGATCTCCTGATAATGAAGGCAGTTCATCAGCATCCTCTCTATTTTCATTGTCGTCTTCTTTGTGCCCTTCATGATCGTAATCTTCTTCGAGATAATCTCTATGATGTGAAGGAGCATGGTTTTTCTCAGAGTTATACGGATCTAAGGCTTCCACTCCGGCTGGGTGAGCATATTCTGGTCGTAGAGGAATCGGCGGTGCTGTCGCGGCTGTTGTGCGATCTGGTTCAGTTGAACTGACATCATCTGTAAACAAATAACTTTATTTAAAATTTGTATCAGGCAATTTCAATTCGGAGTTCCGACAACTGTTTGGATCTCAAGATGGATTGTGTTGGAAATAACTCTAAATGGCCTTTGAAATCCTACTTAATTGCTTCGTCTTATTTAAACACAAACATAAACTTATAATCCTGTCGTTCAGAGATATTCTAATTGTAGGCTTAATAAACATCGGCGTCTTTCGAAATAAACGACAACTGTCATAATAATACCTCCCTAGAGTGCCGCCATCGATTTCTCTTAAAAGTCCGCACCTGGTTTGACGCCTCACTCGCTCCTGTTTACATGCAAAACATATATATTGGGATACTGTATACTTCACTCTACCAATCAGCTCTAGTTTGATCAAAATTGGACCATACAATTCGGTAATAGGGTCTATTTTGTGGGTACGAATATTGAAGCCACCCTCGACAAAATTTTGCTCGGAATCGTTATCAGCACATCAGTGTATGTTTCTCTTCCAACAGTGTTGACAGTAATACCTCTAGTATTGTATTACTATTTGAAATGTGGAATGGTACGAAAATAAACCGCAAGTCGCGCGAAGCGAGGATAACTTAATTAGTTTCACTTCCGTGGTATATTTCTATTTCCGATTTTGTAGGGAACGTTGTTTCCTTCTCATGTATTTTTCTTTAATAAGATTGCATTCCTTTTCTTAAAACTTTTTTAGTACTAACTCTATGAGAATGGAAAACATTTTTGAATTATAAAAAAAAGTAGATTTATAATTAAAGAAAAAGAAAATTTAAAGCTCAACATTTTAGAAAGTCCCACGGGATTGCCTAAACTGATACTTCTCGTATTCATACCTTTTGGATTCAAATTTTAGTCCCTAGACGGCTAAAGTTATCCTGTCTTGTAAAAGCCGTAATGATTTTAAAGCTGGAAGAGCATTAACTTTTGTAACCTGTGACATAGATACCCGTGTCAATTGACGTGGGTGAGTTTAAATGTAAATAGTCTATGATTATTGTTCGCTAAACATCATCGGGTATTATTAGTTAATAATCTTTTTCTTACTATTTATTTGAAAAAGCTATTGATATTAAGAATCAAATTAAATACATTGAATCACTCCGGCATCCGACTTTCCTGGATCCAATAGCCACGGTACTAACACATTTTTGGAGTTAATTAGCACGAAAAAATAGGCAGCCATAGACTGCTGATAAAAGTGAAAACTTGAAGCTAAAGTAACAATAGTTGTACTTGTCAGCTGCTAAGCGCTACATTTCAAAGTAATTTAATACCTACAGGATAAAGTTGACAGCGCGCCTAGAGAAGTATTTAAGAAGCTTTAAAAACGTTTCTTTTATAAAAGTACCAATACGTATTTTTAATTAAGGACACGCCCTTTTTTATTTGTTATTAGTTGTTGTACCGCAGTGTCTAAAGACGAAGATTTTTAAACAGTGTGTGTTGCTAGTGATGACGTACGGTACGCAGACGTGGTCGCCAACTATTGGCTCTATGAGGAAGCTCATTGTCGCTCAGAGCGCAATGGAGAGGGCTAGGCTCGGAGTTTCCCTGCAAATCGAATCAGAAATGAGGAGATCCGCAGCAGAACCAAAGTCATTGACATAGCCCAAATGATTGCGAAACTGAAGTGGCGGTGGGCAGGGCACATAATTCGACGGACAGGTGGCTGGTGGGGCAGAAAAGTCTTCGAATGTCAACCACGTGCCGGAAGACGCAGTGTTGGTAGGCCCACCACAATATGGACAGAAGATCTGGTAAAGATCGCCGGAATACGTTGGGCAACGCAGGACCGGTCGTCATGGAGATCTTTGGGGGAGGCTTTTGTCCAGCAGTGGACGTCTTCCAGCTGATGATGATGATTATTTGTTGTTATTGCGACAATAGATATATATTCTGTAAAAATTTTAGGTATTTCAGCCCTCTTGACAGATCTGCGGACGGACAGCAGAGTCTTAGTAATACGGTTCTGTTAGATACCACGCAAGCAAGGACCCGTATAAACTGAATAGAGGCATACTGTGAGTAAAACAATTTGGAAAACTTTATTTTGACTTTTACCGAGACTTAGTTTCTTTGTATATTGTTAAAATGTTAATCGTATTTAAAATTGTTTTTCATCATAAATAATGAATGAAAATGTCATTTTATTTTGATACGAGAACGTAACTAGAGCAGCGGGTCGTCGTAAGCAGCAGTTATTTCAATCGACTGTCAGTTGCAAACGGTATATTGGACATTTGAATATTTTGTAAGTCAGATTCAGTGCTAGTTGTTTCAATGTTTTGCAAAAATCGATGTTTCGAGAGATAAACTTAACCTTATCAGATGATATCACAGTGCATCACAGTTTAATGTAGTGTTGTGGTATGAAAATTTGAAGTCAGCGATACATTTTTCACATTGTTACGTGTCATATTAGATAATAAACTACAAACAACTATTCATGCTAAATTTTAAGCTTATAATGCAGGGTTACGTATTTCATCTTGGTTATTATTTTGATAAGGAATAATGAATAAAAAAAATTCGTTTCTTACTCCGTGAGTGCCGGCAGAAGTGAAAGCTTCAACATTAACGTTGTGCATTTTTGAATATTTTGGGGAATAATTTCGCACGAATTGCTTTATTTATAGTTTTTATATATTTATTTTTTATTATATATATTTATTAAAGTACTAGCAAATACGTGGTTAAATACAATATTGATTTATAGCACTATCGTACACAAAAATAACAATTAATATTGCATAAAATTTAACACTTCAAATCTATTACAATTATTTTAAATTAAAAAGTTTATCCCACAGTAAAATCAACTTCCATTCATAATTTCAAAGACTCTTTCGCCGTCTTCATTATCATAATACAATTATAACTATCGCCTTAGTGAGAGTCTTCGCTAATGACAAAGCTTAAAAACAGAATAATTAAACAGTAGAAATATTTCAAGGCTGTGATTCGAACCCTCGACCTCGCGGTGTTTCGGCTTTGCAATCACAATTATTCAACCACAGGTCCAATGACTGTATGATCATCAGTTGAAATAGCTGAACTAGAAGTATAATTAATATTAATATAATATATATATAATAATAATAATATAACATACAGTATCTTGAATCAATACAAAAAAGATTTTTACGCAGTATGCATTACAGATGTACAAGAGCCAATATTTCTTATGATCAATTGCTTGAAAAATACAATATTCTAGATTTAAAAGCCAGACGTGAACAACTTGAAGTAATGCTTCTATATGATATATGCCATAATAAATATGATTGCATTGATCTAACACGCAAGCTGTATTACCGAGTTCCTGTACGTCATCTCTCTAGGGCTACACGCGCTCATCAACTTTTTGCCTTAAAAAAGTGTCGAATAAATGCTGGCATGCGCTCTCCAATTCATAGGATGGTCTCATCTTATAACCATAACTTCCTTAACATTGACATACTAGAAACAAGAGTGGGTACCTTTAAGAAACTGATATCTAACAAGTTGCATAAAATAATTTCGTAATCTTTGTGACTAATATTGTTATATAATGTGGATAAGTTTTAAGATATATATTTGTATGATTCTATGTATGTGTATATGTATGTATTTTAAAACCTTTGGGATAAGGTGAGTTTAGTGAATTTGTTTCTCCAACACAAATAAGTAATCTGTGGATAACGTAGTTGATTATACATGTATTTATATTGTAAGAATTGTAATTATTAAGTAAGATGTCATGTATAGTTGTTTGTTGTTCCCAATAAATAAAATAAATAAATAAATAAATCTTTCATCCATAATATCAATGACTGTCTTATGAAATTTCGATCAGGCCATCACAAGAAAAGTGTTCAACTCCACAAATTCAATTTTATTTCTGAAATAACATTAGGTATATATGCTCGCTGGAATTTTTGCTTTTAACATTCTTGACATACCGATGTTTGGAAAACAAAAGCACGCAGAAGTGCCTTATCGCCACAAATTGAAATATGTTCTGAGTGATGAACGACCGAATTCCGCAGCCTACTAACGAGATCTAAAAATACTGCTCGTCGCAACGTCCGCGTCGCATCATTAAGATGAAAGGGACCGTCTAGTGTTGTCCCTACCTTACACTATAAAAAGTATATATTTTTTTGTTGTGGGTAGTCATCATTTATTTTAAATTCCACATTGCAGCGTTACTTTCAAATCTTCCAGACAAATATAATATTTGTTCCATAATAAATCAAATGCAATATCTAACATCAATTTTAAATTTTAGAACACTTAACTTGCACTTTTATATTAATATGGATATTCTGAGCTGATTGGTCTTTGTAATCGATTAACCTGTTTCTTTAGTAATCTGCTTCTCAGTTAAACAGGTAAAAATACCTGTGGAATGATTTAAAAAAATATTAAACTATTATTTAATATATACTTATCATCGACATTGTTATTTAGAAAGTGAGTTGTAGTTCAAAAAACATAATATAACAACCATTAAAATGTTTGTATAGGTAAAAGTAATTTATACAGGAATAGTTTATATAGAAGTCTACAGAATATAAAAAAAACTGAAGTAAAAAAAGGAGAAGAAGAAAAGTGTGTGTATACTAAACAAGTTATACTTCTTTGGCCTAACAAAGGAAAAATCCTTAATTCCTTATTCCAAGGAAAAATTATTTATTCCTCGTGCTATTCTTCGTTGTAGAAAGAAAAATATTGAAAAAAACTGGCAACGATGGTTTTGACAATTCATTATTAAATAACAAATACGGCTGTACGGGCTTGAACTCTTTGCCTATCCTAATAATGGACGAAGAATAAAAAATAACGAATATCGCAAACGTCAAAAAATTTTAGGAACCAACTTCACCCTTTTACTTTTGTATTACAGTGATGCGCGCGCATCTTAAAATTTCACTCTCATAATTTTTTCATAACGTGCCTAAAAAAGTATAACTTCAAAAACAGAATTACAGTTTATAATCCCTTAGTGATTTTAAAGAAAAGAAGCTAGACTACATAAATAAGGCACCAGAAACTATAGTGACAATCGATAACAAAATACTAGTACAGTCCCAACACTAGTAGATGAAAGGGGCCGACTGTCTCGGACGTTATTCAAATTATTAAGATATAAAGCTGCAATATATTATATAATTTCAGAACTTCCCTTTTTATATTAAAACATTTGTCACACTTGTGTTTGTTTGCACCCATTACAAGTTACATAGAACATGATATTTTGTTTATTTTTTAAGAAATAAGGGACGAGACGAGCAGGACGTTCAGCTGATGGTAAATGATACGCCGTGCCCATTACAATGCAGTGCCGCTCAGTGGTCTTGAAAAACCCCAAAAATTCTGAGCGGCACTAAAATTGCGCTCGTCACCTTGAGACATAAGATGTTAAGTCTCATTTGCCCAGTAATTTCACTAGCTACGGCGCCCTTATGACCGAAACACAGTAATGCTTAAACATTACTGTTTCACGGCTGAAATAGGCGCCGTTGTGATACCCATAATCTAGCCGGCACCCTGTGCAAAGGAGCCTCCCACTGGAAGGGAACAGAGACCAGATTACTGACCTAAAGGTCATATTCGATCATAATTCATTAAATATTTAATTTGTAGAGTTTTACCAATAAGAGAAAGATGACTTGTGCAATCGTGTAACTGATTTTTTCATACAATATTTATTTCGTAATCTGACTCTGTATGTTATTCAGTTTAGCTTTCTACACTTCTTCTTGATGTAATATTTCATTATGCCAAAACTCACACTACTCAATGCCAAACGAATTCTTCTTGAAAAGGGATTAAAACGTTTTGCATTAATTTTTTAAATATTATTCAATTAGTTTGTTTATGAATTCTTATTTTGTCTTATACCGGCTAGTTTATGGGCAGCACAACGGTGCCTGTTTCTGCCGTGAAGGAGTAATGTGTAAGCATTACTGTGTGTCGGTCTGAAAGGCGCCATAGCAAGTGAAATTACTGGACAGTGAGACTTAACTTATTTTGTAGGATATAGGCACAATAGACTTACTAATTAGGAAGCCCCAGCACCAACTGACGTAACTAAAGTCCCACTTCTGATTGTTTTGCATAAAAATCTATTTCTTAACCAGAAAGCTGTAGCAATATTATGGTGTTAACTTCAAACTTTACCAAGTATTTTAAGCTTTAAAGTATAGTATGATATGTAGATATGGCTTCGAAAGCAGACAATATATTAAATCAGCAGTGTTCTATTGTTGTTATGTAGATTGTAGGTATTTTAAATAAAACACTTTTTAAAGGATTTAATTACATTAGATTGAGTTGACAACGAGATCTGGAAAGGTCTTGAAACGTCGGGTTGACTTTTTACTAAAAATGTAACTTAATTAACTGACTTTATAATGTAACTTTTACGCAAAAATCGGAGTGGCGTGCCCTATGGCGTGTTACCGCTCCGTGGTGCTCCCTGCTAGACAACAGACGAGGATATGGCGACTGAGTCAATGGCGGTATAACCACCTGACTGGGAAACCGGTTGGAAGAGGCTACAGCGGCCTTGAAGACTAAATAACTTCTGAAATGACTGGTGCAGAAGGCAAGGGGAATCCACTGCACTATTTTCCCATGATAGTCACGTATGAATATTATACTAGGATGATAATTTTCTACCTAATGCGCTTGACCACCAAGGGTAAAAACATGGCTTTAATTTATTACATAAAACTCTGAAGCATCCCATTACATTAACTCTATATAACCATCTAGATAACGAGCTAAAATTTCACACTTCGCCATTTAGAGTTCTTATTGATGAGCGGTACTCACTCACTGTCCGGAACGAATCTAACTGAATACACTTTATTCGCAATCCACCGCAATGAATACTTTAGTGTCGTTAAGATTTTGTATTAAGTATCACACTATATAGATTGGTCTGGTCTTGGTAAGACTTCGCATTGCACGGCGGTAAGCTCAAAACCTTAAAGATTAACCCCCTTATTCATAATAGTCTGCTAACTTAAAGCATTGCTAATTATCACTCTGTCTTCTTCTATTGACAGAGTGAGAATGAGCAATGCTTTAAGTCAGAATGAGAAAAAACACTCCTAAGCGGCTGTTTAAAGTTAGCGGGCCATTATGAATAAGGGGCTAAGGATGTACCTGAAATTAACTAAAACGCAAATTTCACTTGCAATGCGACAAATATTAAAATCAAAGCTTACGGATGGTTTACTTGCTAAAATAAATTACATCTTACGTTTATATATATCTACTGAGTTAGGTATTCATTGTATGGGTGAAGTAATTTATTTATCATCCTAAAAGAAGACCTTTTATAGAAGAGAAGACAAAGGAGTACACATACTATTAAGAACTTAACCGTACATAACAGCATCAAGAAAATGTACATATGTAAATTCGAAAACTTTGGGTTTTCCAAAAACAATGCGTTTTTGGCGATGATGGAACCGGGGCGCCGTGGTAAGTCAACGGTTCTACCTATTGAGATGCCGAAACTGATTAATTTATTACCTCTCTTGTTCTGCTCATTTAAAACTAGTTCAGAAAGCCTAAGCTGGGTAAGTCACAAGAGCAGCAAAACCAGAGCCGCATTATACTGGTAATATGTTGAGAAATATTCTAGCAGCTTGATATGGAATCTTCGCTAAGCCGGTGAACAAACTGTCCAGTTGTTAGTTCCAGTGTTCAAATTTATTTAAATTAATAAACAGTTGTATCATTAATACGGTTATTTGCTTCAAGTCATGTTTTAGAGTCTAGGGTATATTATATTAAGACTACTAGCCGACCCTTTAATACTGTTTTTTATGAATTTGTCAATAATATTTCATAAAATATGCTCCCTGTTGTTATAACGACATTGTTTCACAGCATAACTGTCAAACCGTGCGTCAATACATTCTTTCCTAGAAAATATATCCAAACAAAACAAATATTCGAAATAAAGTAATTATGGGTCCCAAATCGAAATAAAAACTATCCTTTCACTCAGGTTAGACTAAACTGCACTCCATGAAGTAATCCCCATTAAAATCCGTTCATTAGTATAAGAGTTCACAGGAAACAAACAACAGGACACAGCTAAGTCTAGTTTAAGACTAGATATTTTGTGTGAGAATGTGTTGCTAAAACTTAATTATTATTATCAAATCATGCTTATATTTGATTAATTTTTTAAAACATAAGTAAGTATATCATAAGACAAACAATTAATATCAATAAAATAAACCACAAGCCGCTACATACTTTAAGTTTATCATCATATATAGTGCATTACATTGAGTAATGGGGAGTCATTAAAAGCGATTCTAACGAACACCCACACTTATCTCCCATTACAGATGTAACTAATAACATATTAAGTGTTTGAGCCGAATATGTAATAAAAGACTAATATTAAGATATCGGTCATTACTCCCAGATCTTTTGAGTGCTATATAACTTTAGATACATGGACAGAAACTAGGAAGTGATTGAGAGATAAATTCTTCTCGGTAAGTATAAAAATATAGCAACTGTAGGCTGTTCTAGATCTTAGCAATTTATTAGATGGTTAGACTGATATTGTCAGGCTTGAAATTGAAAGACTTTATATTCAGAACAACAATAATAAAACAGATTAAAACCAAATCAAATCAAAATCAGTTTATTCACGTAGGTCACATAATGACACGTATGAATGTCAAAACAAAATTTTTTTCTTATTGAATCTACCGCTACTTCGTAAAGGGTTGAGCTAATGAGAAGAAGTAGCCAGAAACTCATTGCCACTCTTTTATATCAAGATTTACAAATCATTTCAATTACAATATAATATGTAAAATGTAAAATGATGCATGAAACACACTCAAACGTCAAATAGTCATAATAGATTTAACCCCCTATCTATAGGTAAATGGAATATAAACTCATTATTCGTTCTTTACTGTTTTTAACATCTTAGTCTTGAAAACATTAACATTGGCTACGATATTAATCATTGCTTACATTATTGATGTTCAAGTATGTATGTATGTCCACGTTTTTCAAGTGATATAACTTAATATGTTTTGATGAAAGATTTTTCGAATTCGCATACAATACATTATATTTCATTGTAAACTCGCAACCTACGGGGTTGCGAGTTTACTTGTGCAACTCAAAAATTAATGTCGGTTTGCCTGTAGTGGAGTTTACACCATAAATAATACTTATTTTGTTATTTTTACAGGCTAGTAATGGTGTATAATTTGTTAGTGAAACAAATAAATAAATAAAAAATATTCAAACTTTTTACAATCATAAACTATAAAACTACTGTTTTTGAGATTTTTCATTATAAACAAAAAAATATCAGTATGATACAAAAGCAAATATTTACTCGTAATACTTAATATAAATTTTCGATGAAAAATATTAAAATATAATATATGTATATTTATATAAAAGGCGTAATAGTATGCGATTACATATGTTTATGAGTAATATACAAGCAAATGCTTTAAGTGTAAACTAAAATCGTAACAAAAGAGATAAAATAAATCAGAACTTAGATATGTTCAAAGAGCATCATAAAACATTCAAGGGGCGAATCGTATCCGAAGACGCTTCTGCTTGATGCAGTTTACTCGTAAATGCACTTAACGTACCACATAAAATGCACTCCAAATGGTTAATGACAGTGGGTGGGGAAAGTCGAATGCTGTGGCTTGTTTGTGATTGATGGGACATTCAAATTGAGAATATTTTACTATGATTTATTAATGGTAACGGGTGCATAGAGACAACAATGACATTTGAAAATAATAACAATATGTCCGTAGATATTTGATTGCGTTAAAATAAGATATTATCATCGCACCACTTTGATTAATGAATATAAGGCACGAGAGGAGCAGGACGTTGAGCTGATAGTAATTGATACGCCTTGCCCATTACAATGCAATGCCGCTCAGGATTCTAGAAAGACCCAAAAATTCTGAGCGGCACTACAATTGCTCTCGTCACCTTCAGACATAAGATGTTAAGTATCAATCACCCAGTAATTTAATTAGCTACGGCGCCCTTTAGACCGAACCACAGTAATGTTTAAACATTACTGCTTCACGGCAGAAATAGGCGCCGTTGTGGTACCCATAAACTAGCCGGCATCCTGTGCTAAGGAGCCTCCCACTGGTGAATGACTTAGAATAGATATACATGAAAATACAAAAGAATTATTTAACAGCACTCCCGTTACTGATAAAGAACGGAGTAGTTAGAGTAAATAATCTTTTCAGACTTTTAGCTATCCAAATTTTTAAGTTAAGTCTTACAATAGTCTCTTCTTCTCCTGATTTTGGAAAGTGTTTATTATTAGTTGGGCTCAAACTATCCCCTTAAATATAACACTTATATTTAAAGTAAAACAGTCCACATACTTAACGGAAGCGTCCGGATATAAAAACAAGCTTAAGTCGAAAGGTGCAAACCCAAATCCTGAATTACTTTTAAGGACCGAGGCCGAATTAACGCTAAAGAAAAAACAGCGGTCCTATAAAAACTCCTTGAATAGCCAACTCCTATTCAGAAATGTAACAGGATACATACAAAGAGATGTTGAGTGCAAGTCAAGAGGTTCCCAAACAAGATAATCCCTTTGTTAGTCGTGTTATAATGGCATCGCCTGAGAGACTATTATTTTCTATTTCACAGCAGCTGTGATGTTTAAGTTTCGTATTTCAAAGTTAATGTAGCTTTAATTTCTATTCTCGCACCATCGTATTGCAACGAAGATGTTAAATGTTTTATTAGTATTCTGTGGAGTCCAAAGACGATAAATACTAGGTCGCTCATGTATTAGCACAATATATCTAGGTATAACAATTTGTTTTCTTTTTAAGTGATAATCCTCACTTCTGGGAATAATTACACAAATTAAATTTGAAAACAAAAAATTGTGAACGATACGGGACTCGACCCGTTCGAATGACGTATCATTGATAAATCTTGTATGTCTTGTTCAACTCTCAGGTTGTGACTTCATCTACAGGATCTACTTTACAGTTGATAACCTGCTCAACCCTAATATTTGCATATTAGGATATTGACTTAAGTTGTCGCGCTTTCAAATAAAAACAATTGGTGATTTGTATTAAAGTGATAACCCTCACTTCTGGGATTAATTAGACAAATTAATTTTGAAAACAAACTTTAAACTTCATAAATTTTAACTATAAAACAACATAGTTATTGGATCCCGTTAAAACAAGACGTCGCAAGACCAATATAAACATCGGAGCTGATACCAAGAATTCAAGACCACGACCTAAACTCACGAAGAAAATAAAAAGCCAATTGACAAGTTTAAATGGGATTGTCATGTCGAGGATAGCTCTTGTTTCTTCAAGAACGGGCTTCTTGCTATTTAAGTAAAGCCTTTCTTATCCATGTGTAATTTTTAATTAATTTTACTGGTTTTCAAGAACACATATTTTGCGTTTATTGGAATCGGCTCAAAGATTTGATCAACTTACTACACACAGATTTCGGAGGCAGATAATCAAACTAGGTCACAGGAAAGACGCTTAGCGAAAAATAAACCATGTTTTATACGTATAAGTATCTACTATTATATATGCAATATATTTGAGAAAGTTTAAATAGCAAGATCATAAAACAAATAACAATATTGTAATACCAGCTGAAACACTTTTCACAGTCATTAAAAGATTTTAAAGTCCCAACGCTAAAAAATATTACACAACTTTATTCTTCATTCCCTAATACATTAACTGAATAACTTCGAGAGAGTTTTTGCTTAAGTTTCGAAGCATCTTTAAGAGGACTGTTATCTTTTTTGTACATTTTCTTATCTCATTTAGATTAGGTGCCAAGCTTCGCAGTTCCGTCTATATATCTCTTAATTTTTTAGCCCTCACACTTTTTAAATTTTTTGTCACTTAACTTTTTTAACTTCATCTTTCCACACTCATATCTTGAGTGTAACAGATGATCACCAGTCAAAGGTCTATTGTTATAAATGGGTACATAATGATGCCATAAATTGTGTTGATCTAGTAAAGAGAAAAGAGATTGCTGATAATTATAACATTTATTTTATCAATGCAAAAGGCAGTTAGATAGATTCATTCAAGTGAGATAGTTATGCTTTTCATGAGCTTAATGAGTTTGATTTTTGTTGGAGATATAAATGTGCCTGAAGTAATTTGCTATCGTCTAAATGCAAAATTTTAAGTTAATCTAAGCTCAATTAGTTTTTCGAGACACTTATTTTAAAATAAATTATATTTCGAAAGCTGTAAAATAGTATTTTCCACTGTACTGTAGCTCCACTCAGAACAATCTAGTTACATTAAAGTATTGGCCATAAAACTATTAACTAATTGTCATATTCATTATGAAATAATGATAATTATGTAAATGTTCGGAAAGTCTCTTGGTTCTTATCAATTTACCAACTTACTCGGGTATTGCAAATAAAACCACATCCAGACGTGAAAAGCCAGTATTGTCCACGACATGGACTATATACAATCCAGTAGGATAAACATTTATGAACAATGTCATGAACATTGTTGCAATATTAGATTAAAACCCCACAGACTAATTGATTGGTTTATATTGATAGATTTGACATAAATGTAAAAAAAAAATCAATCATAATTTTAGGAAGCCACGCATTAAAATACGTGCATAATTTTAAGCTCTGTCAACTGTCGAAGAACTTTTCAAAACACAAGCATATTAGCGATCACTCTAACAACTTTATATGCTTTTTTTAATGTAAATAAGGGACGAGACGAGCAGGACGTTCAGCTGATGGTAATTGATACGCCATGCCCATTACATTGCAGTGCCGCTCAAGATTATTGAAAAACCCAAAAATTCTGAGCGGCACTACAACTGCGCTCGTCACCTTGAGACATAAGTTGCCAAGTCTCATTTTCCCAGTAATTTCACTAGCTACGGCGCCTTTCAGACCGAAACACAACAATGCTTACCCATTACTCCTTCACGGCAGAAATAGGCGCTGTTGTGGTACCTATAATCTAGCCGGCATCCGGTGCAAAGGTACCTACTGGTATTATGTCGATATCCCTTGAATAAATTGCAAATACAGCTTGCAATGGCACTTTTTGTGGCATAATTTTGTGGTAAATAGCAAACGAAATCACATCAAAATATAAGTAACTATGACATAAAGAGTAACAAATATTGTTTCGCATTTGTATGAATGACTTGTCGTATGATATCAGATAGAGATCTTTAGCTACAATCGTACAGAGGCAACATAATAATGTCCAACTTACCATGCTTGTCCGCTGCGGCGACGACCACCCAAAGGATGAGAAGCACGCACCGCGACATCTTAAGAACGCACGCGCATCACCTAAAACAATACACATGTTTGTAGACGTAATAGCTGACCAATATTTGGACTGTGACGGACAGCTGTTTGTTTTGTCATTAAAAATTTTAAAGGGTAATAGAAAGGATTTGAAGAATACCAAGTGCTCACTTGAGTTTTAACATTTGTGATGATTTGTCTGTAGCGTCTGTCATACCTATACCTATATGATGATAGCTTTGGAATATAGCTAACCAAACCTTTTTTTTATTTTCATAAAAACATATATATTTTTATATCATAATATATGACATTAAGTACGATTAATTTATATGTATTAGAGAATAATATAAAGATTCTGTGTAACCCTAAGATTTAAGCCTGGCTAGCAATCTGAAGGAAACCACAAGAACTGTCATTAGCAAACCATTCAGTGTGTCATCTGCTAGCAGCCTATCTCTAGCATTGAAAGTGACCTAAGGGAATATGATAATTTTTTAATAAATAAAGTAATAGGTAAGTTCCTTTTTTTATGACAATACGGGACGAGACAATGCAGTGCCGCTCAGGATTTTTCTAAAGCCCAAAAATTCTGAGCGGCACTACATTTGCGCTCGTCACCTTGAGACATAAGATGTTAAGTCTTATTTGCCCAGTAATTTCACTAGCTACGGCGCGCTTCAGAACGAAATACAATAATGCATTACTGCTTCACGGCAGAAATAGGAACCGTTGTGGTACCTATAATCTAAGCGGCATCCTGTGCAGAGGAGCCTTCCACTGGTAAACATATAATATAGTAATTACTATAATATTATTATTTAATAATGCTCTTTTATAAGTGGCAAGTGCTATAGTGTACAAATTAGAAACTAACTTGACTTTTACTTGCTGTTTCAGTTCAATTATCATTGGAATAGTAAAAGTACGTAGCATAGTATTCAACCCTGTGGTAATAGTCAAGCACTCTCACAAAAATTCGAGAATTACGAATGAAAATTATTTCAAACCATTAAATAGCCAGCAACTAAGATGTTCGTTTCTAAACGTCGTGGTTTTAGAGCAACACACCGTAACAAATTGGACCCTTCGTGGCACAAAAAAGGGCGAAACGAGAAATGCGGTTAGACTGGGCCGGAGCTAAAAATAATGGGTTTGGGTCTAGCGAGGATAGAAGCGTTGATTGAATGAGGTTTGTGGGTTAAAAGTTATATATTTGATGTGTTTGTTATCAATGCCAAGGCTTATTACATTATTGATGATCCCTATGGCCCATGCTAATGGTTAATGACCCTGCCTACTGAGCTAGAGGGTTCGAATCCCGGTAGGTGCAATCATTTATATGATGAATATGAATGTTTTTTTCTGAGTCACGAATGTTTATTTGTATTTATGTATGTTTAAGTAAGTATATCGTATTAAATATATCGTTGTCTTGCTCCCAAAGTACAGGCTACGTCAAGTTTGGGGCAAGATCATTTGTGTAAGAGTGTGTCAATATTATTAACTAGACATTACAAGAAATTATTTCATAACATGAACAGGGAAGAAAGAAATAATTGTAACAGTTATTGAACTTCTAAAAATTTGGTAACCAACAAAGTTGGTGAATAAAGTTTTGTATATATAATATGTATATATGCATTTATTTAGGTGAAGCATGCAGCACCATCTGGTAGTAGGTAATATAAATTAATATTTTGCAATAGACTTGTACAAGATAATAAAATTGTTAAAGATTGACTAACGGCCGTTCCTAATATTCAGTCTTTCTTATTATTATTATCTTTATTATTATCTTTTACTTGAGATAAGAATCGTAACTATCGTTGACTTTTCTGTCCCAATAAACTTATCGACGGTAACTCACCTTATCCGTACACGCTGTCTGTCAATGGGACGACGTATAGCTTACGAGCGATAGAAGTTTCTATGATTTCAATTCACGCGTCCCAATATAAGGCGATAAGAATGACTTATCGGGTATATTGGCACAGCTTCAGATTATTGACAGTAGAAGGTAGTCATTCATCTCTATCTGTAGATAGTATATTGGGAACGGCCGTAAGTGTCAAGATTGAAAGTGTAATGTGCCTTAAATGATTAACTACTTCATACATCGTAATCGTCATGTTTACACCAGTTTATAAAATGTCTATAGTGTTAAGTATTAGCTCATTTTATATCGTTTAAGAACTTAATCTTCATAACAAGCAAATCTTTGACTACGATAAGGCTTACACAGGTGCCACTACATCCAGCTTATCTGATAGCAAAGACCCCACACGTTCACACAATTTCACACCTAATATTACTATAAAAACTTGGAAAGATTTATGATCACATACTTTGCATATAATGCCGGCTTAATTATAGTGTACGTTGCTGTTGGCTTCGGGATTAAAGGCATTTATATTCTCAAAATTGATTCCTTTAGAATTCTTTTTGATGTCATTTCTAATAACTACTAGATACTACTACCGCTTCGGAAACAAATGGCGCTCTGAGAGAGAAGTAGCGGCGCAAGAAACTCTCCCAGCATTCTTTTTTTGCGCTCTTTTCAATAAAAATATACAATATTGTACAGTCATTTCTATTGCTATAAAATAATCTAGTTCCAGGCTGTCCGATCATTTAGTGGAGCAGTGGAGTAATAGGATTTACGACAGAGCCATTTTTTTATAAAACATTTAAATTTATTTATAGATAATGCCTGAACAGTGGCTGGGACTTTATTATAGAAGTGTATACATTTACCCTTAAAGCTATTTTGTATCTTATGAAGCCTACTAGAATTAGTTACAAGCAATCCCTTATTTCTAGTGTTATAATAACGAAAATCACTATTAAGAGATACCGTTACACATGAGTTTATTTACACTCAAAATTAAGTATTATTTAACTTCTGATTGAATCTTAATTGTTAATTATGTTACTATTTTTATTTATTACAGCTATGACATTACAATAACTAAAAAATGGTCCCATGAAACCATCTTGTTGGTTTGTCTGTGGGATATATAATAACATTTAATAACTTAAGATGTAAATAGATGTTAAGTTATGGAGTTTTTTATGCAAAATGTTACATAATATTGTTTAACATCACTAAGGACTATTATTATTTAAATGTTAATATATAATATAATATAAATATTATATGACAATCTAGACGATTGTCAATATAATATTTTTAACACTCATTCAAGATTCGTTCGCTGTCCATCTGAAATAATCTTAGACTGTATACACTATATATCTACGATCTCAATAATCAGTAAAAATATCATACTTCTAAAAAAACATACATTATTTTTACACTTCAAATGTTAATCACCGCCGCCCATATTCTCCTACAATACCAGAGGAATCACAGGAGTATTGTCCGCGTTGAAGGAAGGAGAACCCTTCTGGGAACACCGTGCAATGAAGCTCATTTCAAGGTTTAGTATGATGAAGCGTAGTAAAGAACAAACTAGCATAACAGTTATATATTACTGTACAACTAATAAGTGTTTTGAATTAAAAGTAGCAAGTTTATAGTCCTGAATATGCCTATTGAAAGCTCAATGTCTCTCTCCTGAGTCATAAGTCACGGAACTGTTATTTTCGAAGTGAAATATTCTTTAGCCGCGTTGGTCACTTTTTGGTATGGGAAAATCTTATGGGTTCCCGTCACCGACATGCACATGACTGGCGCACGCGATAATTGAGTAGTTAGAAAATTAATATAAATATATAGAGTTAGGCTTTTGGATGTGTGAAATCTAGTGAGTTCGAGTCACCAAAATGCTTAAAGCAGTATATCTGTAGCTATACAGCTGCCGTATTGTGCATCATTGAGTATATCTTATAAGTGAAATTGAATGGATTTATTGAAAATCTCAAAGTTTTATAATATACTGTGTGTTTGTTGAATAAAATAAATAAAAGTCCTAAGTTTTCACTTCTGATAGCAGTCTCTACATCTGCCATTTTTTTAAGAGTACTTGGTCTTGTAATTCTCTGATACCATTGCTAGCTTTGCCACAAGATGGACTGCCACTCATACAGTAAGTTAATTATTAGAATGCTAAGAGGTGCCTTATCTCACGTAGGTCTGTTTTATAAACTTAATAATCGCTTATACCATTGAATAAAAACGTGTCATAAGTTAGATACGTGATAAAACTTCAACGATAAATACAAGCAATTTTAAAGTAATAGGTACATTAAATTTCAACGCATTAGTTCGAAGGTTTTATAAACCCAGCTACGAATTATTGAGCAATGTTCGTATTGATTACAGACCCTTTAAAGTTTAAAGGCCGTCACTACGAAATTCGATAAGATTACCCACCGTTCATATATTTACTTAAGTCTTAGTATCCAAATGTTTTGAGATTTCTTTAGTGTTAATTCCGCCAATATTTGCCTTTTAAACAATTCGACACGTGTTTCGCCTCTACACGAGGCATCCTCAAGACATGTTGACTCGGCAAAATCTGACACGAGACTCAATTTCTTTTCAATTGATGTCCTGAGGATGCCTCGTTTAGAGGCAAAACACGTGTCAAATTGTTTAATATTGGCGGAATTAACACTAAAGAAAACTCAAAACATTTGGATAATTATGGATTTCCGCAAAGTAACGCCTACTTCAATAAATTTTCTTAAGTCTTAGTGATTATTATTAAATCTCAAAATGTGTACATCAAATATTCCCATATTTTATGAGTGGGATTCGATGACCATACATTTCAACTTTACTTAATTTATTACATACCGTTAAAGCGATGTTTAATTTAAAATTTATAAGTTGTGTCATCGAATTAACATACCCGATGCATTGATTAATGTTGGAATTCTCTCTTTACGTAATGGATAAAGGTGTGACGCAGTATTCGGGAAACGCGTTGATATTAATATTATTAATTCGCTTTAGTTTAACTATAGCATGTCGAACGTGGGGCTAATTTGATTCTTTTTTTTTTATGAAAATAAGGGACAAGACGAGCAGGACGTTCAGCTGATGGTAATTGATACGACCTGCCCATTACAATGCAGTGCCACTCAGGATTCTTGACACCCCCAAAAATTCTGAGCATCACTACAACTGCGCTCGTCACCTTGAGACAAGATGTTAAGTCTCATTTGCCAAGTAATTCCACTAGCTACGGCGCCCTTCAGATCGAAACACAGTAATGCTTACACATTACTGCTTCACGGCAGAAATAGGCGTCGATGTGGTACCCATAATCTAGCCGGCATCCTGTGCAAAGGAGCCTCCCACTGGTATTGTTTATCATCTTTGAGCAGCTATGACTACCTACTACTCGGTTTAGTCGAGTTAGTAATTTTTTTGTTGGACTATGTAAATGCTTAATACAACATAATCCCAGAAAATGTACCCAACAAATGTGCCTAAGTTACGAAATTCGAAAGTAGTTGTTAAAAACCGTTATGTGGTGTATAACATATATGACATTTTTATTAATACCACACATTTAGATAGGAGCGGAGGCCGTCAGGCTATGTAATTAATAAAATTTATTGAAAAGAAATTCGATTTAAAAATAGAAATACCTACACAACAAAAAAAATATAGATAAAAAATATTAAGTCAAATAATTAAAAATAATATTGAACAATGAAAAATAATAAATTTTTATATGTTGAATTTACGAAATACGAACTGGAAAAGCTTCCAAAGTACACGAAATATTTATAAAGAGCTCGACTAGTTAAAATTTATTTTTCCAAACTGTCAATAACATCTCCTTAGACTCCCAACAGACGAATATTTTTAGAAGAATCTACGGATCGTAGGCTATCTTCTAAAAACAATAGCACGTATAAAATAATAAATGAATCAACAATATAAGATCTGTTACGGGGTAACAAGCTGTTATAAGATGTACCTAATAATATCTAAATTGGAAATTTGTCATCGCGGTTTATATTTTCGTTCCCGTTCCCAACATATTATATGAATCTTATTTCGAGGAAGATTGCTATGGCAAACTAAACCTACTATTGGTATAGTTATAGCTCGTCGAGGTGAATTAGAATTTTTCACAAATCCCGCGGGAACCATGGATTTTTCCGAGTAAAAAGTGTATGTCCTTTCCCAAGCTCCAGTTTATCGCCGTACCAAATTTCATCAAAATTTATTCATGTTTATATGTCGAGTTTTCGGAGATACAAACCTCACTAGCTTATAGCGTATATAGAGCTCAAATAGAATTTCCCGAACTGCTATTAACATTTCCTTAGACTCCCAACAGACGAATAGTTTTAGAAGAAGCTACGGATCACGTAAGGTATAACATCTAAAACAATGATTCGTATAAAATAATAAATGAATCAACAATATAAGATCTGGGGTAACAATAACAACATTTCCCTAGCGAGTATGTACATCAAATTATGCCAGTCGAAATAAAAGTCGACACTCGGCAGTGTATGTAAGAAGTTCGCAATAGTGTAAGGTAGAGGCCCGAGGCATATTGTTTTATTTAACCTTTCCGGATCGGCGCGCTCCGGATCTCGCTGTACACTGTAGATCGGCAAGCTTCCGGCATTTTCGCGGCATTTTCCCCGTGTGTATTATTTTACGTGTAGTTATAAAATGCTTATAACTAGGGTGATTTGAGTGACTGTCACTGAAAGCTATTGAAACAAGCTTTAAGACCATGTATAAATTATTCATATTGTCTTTCTTTTTTATTTCACACAGACTTTTCATTCGAAAAAAAGTGTAAAAATAGGTATATTTTAAAATAAATATTGTTATTATTGTTAATTACTTGTTTTATTTATTTCCTTTTATGTTTTTGTAATGAATAGTATATGTTCATTATAAAATAAAGCTTAAATCTCCACAAAGAACGATCTTCGTGTAAAGTCTTGATAACGACCGCTCGCTGCGCCGGCCGGGAACAAGTGAACACATAAGTGCTTTGTCCGTAAAGCTATGACGTCGAATATTGGTGGCCTTGAATCGTAACGGATCGAAATGTGTTTGGGAATTCACTCGTTCATAACTGC
The DNA here is from genome assembly GCA_949711755.1 of Leptidea juvernica. NCBI lineage: Eukaryota > Metazoa > Arthropoda > Insecta > Lepidoptera > Pieridae > Leptidea > Leptidea juvernica. Next base: position 10,981,940 of record CATIXQ010000002.1, on the reverse strand, counting down.
GTAGGCAAATAAACCATCTTGTACACCTAATAAGGGTGAAAACTGGATGAGGTAAAAGAGTGCCCCGCGGCACAGCCGCTCTTATTGTTTTTTGAATTACCAGTGCCCGCGGGCACGGTCCGATGCGGAAAGGTTAAGATAAGCCCACTTCCGGCGCTCTTATCGCCGCCTCGGTGACTGGTAGCTTTTGCAAATTTAATGTTATTACGTCCCTGTTGAGATGTATTATGTTACCTATAAATTTAATTGCTATATTGTTACCTACTTTACATTGATTGACTAAATATTACTGATGATTTCTCTTTTAATGATTGATTGCATAAAAGATTATAAAAAGAAAAATGTGTCCAATTGCGAGTATAACTAAACACGAGTGTTTTTTATGCAAGATACTGTTTTATATTACTTTGAAGTACTTTTATAAAAGAAACAAGAGAAAGCTGTTATATGATATAAAAAATATCTAAATTGAAATTTGTCATCGCGGTTTATATTTTCGTGCCCCTTTCCAACATATTATAATATGAATATTATTTCGAGCAAGATTGCTATGGCAAACTAAACCTACTATTGGTATAGTTATAGCTCATCGAGGTGAAGTAGAATTTTTCACAAATCCTGCGGGAACCATGGTTTTTTTCCGGAATAAAATGTAGCCTATGTCCTTTCCCATGGTCCATTCTATTGCTGTACCAAATTTCACCTAAATCGTTCAGTAGCTCAGGCGTAAAAGAGTAACAAACAAACTTACATTCACATTAATAATATTACTAGAGATTTACCAATCGGATTGGTTTATAGGTTGTAATAATAGGTTTTTGCATATTTTAAAATGTTTATAATTTTTATTTTATGAAATTAATACAACGTAAGAAAAGGAAAGGTCCGAAGCACCCGCAACCGGCGAGCATGTATGAAAAGAGTAATGAATGTAGAGGAAGAGCGTGAGGTTTGTAAGGATAGAAGCAAGTGGCATTCTATTGTCTCTGCCTATCCCGGCGGGAACAAGGCTTGAGTGTATGTATGTAAATATAACGTAAATCGGAACAGGTAATTAAATAAATAAAACTCATATGTATCAGAATAATGTACCTTTCACCTGGCGGTATAAAACACACCTGCCTTGCAATGTGGATATTACCTACGTGTGAATTGTTTATTTTGTTTGATTGGAAAATTTATTGGGCAAATTTCCTCAGTAGTTATGGAAAATATGAACCAGGTAATCGGAATAGCGGTTTTTGGAAAAAATTTCAATATTTCCAATATGGCGGCGTAGTTTTAACAAATATCTGAAAACCTGACTGAGGTTTAATTAAAAAACAGGCCATATTTCCGTGAAATTTTAACCCCCATAACTGTAGGGTAAATTTTTAAAAGCAACATATATATAAGTGCAATAAGATTACCTCATAATTTAAAGACATTTATAATTGTTTGTGAGTGTGTGAGCATTAATACAGTGCTTGTGAAATTTGGATTTCTGACACTTGACATCATGACCATCAAGGTACAGAATCGGGGTATCGCGTAGAATATTGGATTCTCAAGTACCCTGAGCTGCACTGTACAATGGGCAGGGCGTATAAGTATAATATCAGGTGAATACAGTCCTGCTTGTCGCGTTTCTTTTAATCATAAATTGTACGCAGTGAAAGTCATTGCATGAGCTAGTCCAGTTGTTTTTCCTATGACTATTATCGCCAACGAGAACAAGAACGAACGAACTAGAATCGGAAAATGCAATTTGCTAGTTTTGAGCATAAAGAACTGATATTTTTAAAGTATCAGACTCTAACTTCTAATGGTGCAAGTTTCTGAAAGATTGTAGTAACATAGTTTATTTAAGTTTTGTATATCACCACCCTTACGTCATGTGAAATGGATTTTTTGACACTCATTTGTGCTTTAAAATACACTATGTACATGTACAAGTAAAAAAAAAAAATGCTCGAATGCACAATGACTCATATAAACATGTACTTATTTGTTTTAAGTTTTCTTATTTGTATTATTGTTCAAACCGTAGGTATTATTTTAGTTTACTTCAACTGTTATCTTTATAAGTCGTTAGCCACATCCAGCCCTTCTTATTCCGGATAAATATAAAATATGTTGATGTTCTTCTGTTGAGAATTTTTTATGTACCTTCATTTTTGTAATTGTTCATTTTGTTTGTTTTGCATGCTTAGTCATAGAAACCTAAGGTAATATTATATTGTATATTTATGTAAAATTCTCATCAGTCTTGATTGATTCATCAATCTATACTAATATTATAAAGCTGCAGTGTTTGTTTGTTTGTTTGAACGCGCTAATCTCTGGTACTACTGGTCCGATTTGAATAATTCTTTCAGTGTTGGGTAGTCCATTTATCGAAAAAGGCTACAGGCTATGTTTTTTTTTTTCAAAATTAGGGATCCATAATAAAATTGCCATTTTGTAACACAAGGTGTAAAATCGAAAACCTATTTTTGCGTGCGCTGCAAAAACTATTGACAATAGAACAAAATGATGTACAGGCTATAATATAGGCAATATTTTATTACTTATAAAACTATCGTGTGAATTATACTTTATATGGCAAAACAACGTTTGCCGGGTCAGCGAGTGTGGACATAAAAGTGGAAAAAGACCCATCAATGGATTTTTTCAATGCATTTTACTGGACAAAGGTTAATTATCATCATGTTATTGACACCCTCCTTAAATTGTAGCTACTAATTTAATATTTGGCCACGTATGCATAACAACTGACAAGGGAGCTTCAAAGATATTAGTTAATGTAACTTATGAGCATAGTTTCCACATCAAACTATGGCGTCGACGACAATCGGGGGCTTCACATTCCATATACGTCATAGCTTACCACGGGATTATCTTTGTGTACACCTATTATATACTGGTTAGAAGGTTTGATATCCTTTGTATGAGTGATTTGTGAGCTTGAAAGTTACATGATTTATTCGTCACTTAGTAGTTGAATCCACTTTGTTATGATTATACGTATCTATTGTAACTACATATCACTGTTATTGTTAGATATTTTCTTTATTATGTACGGTATGCTTTCTAGAATTTCATAGATTTCTATTTATTCTAAACGTATCATATCACTATATACACGATAAATGTTACAGAAATATAATAACCATGCTGATAAGCATTAAATAAAAATATATGTATATATATTTGACCAGTGGGAGGCTCTCTTGCACAGGATGCCGGCTAGATTATGGGTACCACAATGGCGCGTATTTCTGCCGTGAAACAATTATGTGTAAACATTATTGTGTTTTGGTCTGAAGGGCGCCGTAGCTAGTGAAATTACTGGGCAGATGAGACTTATATCTAACTTAATATTTTTAATATGAATATGTCTTAAAGTGACGAGCGCAATCGTAGTGCCGCTCAAAAGTTTTGGGGTTTTTCAAGAATGCTATGTAATTTTCAATTACCATCAGCTGAACGTTCTGCCGACGAGGACCCTTAGGAGAGACGAGATGACCCTTATTTTCATAAATAAATATATTTATCATAATATACCTACGACATTACGAGTAATTTATATGTATTATTAATATAAAGGTTCTACGATAGCTGATGCGGTGACCAATTAACCACAGCGTTGCCACCCTAAGATTTAAGCCTGGCTAACAATCTAAAGGAAATTACTAGAACTAGCAAACCATTCAGTATGTCATCTGCTGGCAAGCGATCTCTAGTAATTAAAGTGTCGTATCGAAAACATATCAAGTAATAGGTAAGTTTCTTTTTTTTTATGACAATACGGGACGAGACGAGCAACACGTTCAGATACTGGTAATTGATACGCTCTGCCCATTACAATGCAGTGCAGCTCAGGATCAGGATCTTGAAATTTGACAATTGCTCTCGTCACCTTGAGTCACAAGATGCTAAGTCTCATTTGCCCAGTAATTTCACTAGGTAATCCGCCCTTCAGACCGAAACACAGTAATTACTGCTTCACGGCAGAAATAGACACCGTTGTGGTACCCATAATCTACCCATATCTTCTCTGTTAGTAGTTTCTGCAATACGTCAAGGTGCCTTTTACAATCCATCATATATCCTACCAAACACAGCAGTTTATTTATCCACCTTACATAACATTAAACGTTAAAATTCACGTACCCAATAATAGTGTTTGAGTTTATCAGCGCCCATCGCTCCGTGACGCTGCATCACGCCACGACATTAACCTATTTTTATACAGCTTTTTATCTGATAGTCCCAACAATAGTTTACAGTTTGCCCATAAAAACTGGTAACTCTTTGAAGTGAGCGTCTTTCTAAGCTCAATGACAACTCAAATTATATTTCGCTGTTCGGGGCCGTACTGTCACAATTATGTCCCCATAAGGGTAGGATATTCTTATAAAAATGATTTTAAAACTATTTATTGAAGTTATGATTCTTTAGGGGCGTTATGAAAAAATTATGAGATTGAAATTTTAAGATGCGCGCGCAGCACTGTTACGTAAAAGTAACAGGGTGAAGTTGATCCCTACAATTTTCTGACGTTTGAGACATTCGTTATTTTTTTAAGCTATTGCATAGCTTCTATCGCGAGCCTTGAGCGTGGGGACCGAATCCAGAAATTCCGTAACGAAAACAACCTAACACTTACTTACTAGATGTATATAGATATTTCGGCACGCTTTTTACAGTTGCCGTGGAACATCGGTTATCACATATGCTCGTTGTGCAGCAGGTCCCAGGTTCGAGCCTTTTTATCACGTTTTTTTTATTTTTATTATTATGACAAGCATTTTTATTTAGTTTCACCTGTCCCGTTGTCTGTCTGTAATCAAATCTTGCAAGTTAAATTTTACTCAGTCCCCGTTTGCTTTTTTTTTAAATTAATTTTATTAAAAAAAATACTGCATAAATAAATAATTATAATTGCATAAGTTGATAAAAATGCTATGCATTAGCTTCACCACGGCAGTCCCCGAGTGCCACACGTCTTGTTGGTTTTTTCGTCCATTATTAGGATACGCAAAGGGATCAAGCCCGTACAGCTGTATTCGTTATTTAATAATTAACTGTCAAAGCCGTCGTTGCAAGATTTTTGCAGTACTGTTCTTTCTACAAACGTAGAATAGCACGAGGAATAAATAATTTTAAGAATTTTTACTTTGTAAGCTCAAAGAAGTACTACTTCTAGCGTGCATACATAAATACACACACACGTTTTTTTATAACTTTAACAGTTGTTGTCGTATGATCAAGCAGTTAAAAGAAAAATCATAGTTTAGTTCATGTTATTGTACACACTTTAATGCATCCAATGCTATTCCAATATTAGAATATTCCAGTTCATAAGTAACCGAAAAAAGCAATTTCTTTTTGATTTTTTGTTCTTTATATAAACATCTTTGATATGAAATGTTGTGAGTATTTATTGCTTGAACACAAAAGCTAACGGTTTAGAATTTGTGTACTAAGTATTTTTTGACTGCATGGTTGACTGAGCAGGCATTTAAAACCGTAATTGATTTATAAAATTGGCATTAGTACTGGCCGCACTATGAAAAATATTTACAGGTTGTGGTTATCAAAAGATTTCCTTGAGATACAGCACTTACTTGTACTCACAGTGCTTTACAATACCTACCAATAGTCTAACTTACATGGCCTTAAAGAGGACTAGTTAATAGATATTATTTGAACCACAGATACTCTGAATTTAGCAACCATACAGCCTGGAACTAGATCTTAACCATAACAATAGGAATAAAGTATTAGAATATTGTATTTTTTTTATAAAAAATGCAAAAGAATATAGTAGATTGATTGAGCTTCTCTCTCAGTCCGCTATTTGCTTCAAAAGCGGTGGTAGTTATTTAATTAATATCAAAAATTATTATTATATTCGAAAGGAATCAATTTTGAGATAATAAATACGTGTTATGCCAGTAGGTGTTTGTATTATTGGTTACTAGGTAAATTTAATAAAATGCTAATAAAAATGGATATATCATATGATATACCAGTAAATCATGTGTTTCAAAAACCCATTCCAATTGATCTATGAAACCTTTACATTGAACGGAATCCCTCCCGCCGACGAGTTATCGAAAACAGAGAACTCATAGAGTTTTGTCGGCCTTCATGGTACCTACGTTGTACGTGCACACTGAAGATTCTCATGTCATATCAACCTGCAATTATAGCAATGGAAAGCTCCGTGTATGTAGTTGATATTTGTAAAGCAAAATTGTTACTTTAAATATTCAAAATGATAAAATAATCGATGATTTCGAGTGCGCTTTTTAGTAAATACGTCAATAATTACTTAATTAAACATCGGGCCATAAACTACAGTATATATTATATATATATTAATATACTATGCCATTTTTTTCAATGACTTTTAGTTTTCTTGTAAGTAGTGAATTGATCCCGTCGCTGTAGACATTTTGGGACTTACGATCAAAAATTCGACACGTAGTTTTAGTAGTCCTTTCTTGATGTGATCCTGACACTCCCTAAAGGATAGTTAAGAGACAAATAAATAGGTGGAAATTTAAAGGTGCAAGTTTAGGACTAGGTACCTATATAGCCAGCCAAACTCTCATAATATAGTGCTGAGTGTCTAAATACATGTATGGTGTATGTGCATATGTGGTGTATAGTGATGAAAGACCACTAACTTTATATTGATCAATTCTGGCCACTTTCTCTAAACTTCTTTTCTCAATCTCTTCAGTTTTCGGAAGTAGGAATCCGAGTCGATGGTTCTGCCCGGCAGTAAAAGCTCAGAATGAACTATGCTCTTCCAATCTCACCACATCCATCACTTTTTTGTGAGTTCACCCGGGTTTTGCTACGGTCTGAAGCCTGACCGATCTTTTTATTTTGATGTTCATGTCGAACGTGATCCACACTTTATATCAACAGTTACGAATTTCTTCAAGAGCGGGTCGGCTTTCTTTCTCGACTTACGTTGCATTTTTTCCTATTTTGTAATACAATTTTGAAAATGAATAGTAATATCTTTATTAGATTCACCCATTTCCACAGATAAACTATAATGAAAAATTGCTGGAAACCCTTTACTAATCTTTTCTAAGCAAAACGTTGTTTTGATGACAAATGACAAACCTTCTTATTTCCCCCGTCCTATTTAATATATTTTAACAAAAAATTAACAATTAATAACATCGCCGCTTGATGCTGATAGTGAGAAATTAACATAGGTGACTTAATTATTCCATTTAACTTCTTTATTTATATTTATAATTAATGAAAATTTTAACTATGATTAATAAAGTCGATTAATATAGCTAACCGGTTAATGAGGAGTGTTTAATTTCAGTGTAACTATTAGTGTTACTCTCTACAATATTGCTTTTAAGAATTTTAATATTAAACTTAATATCTAAACCATTATTTATAAAATACTTACTTCATAATTTATGAATAAATTAATTTTAAGGTTTTAAACGCGCCGTCAAAAATGAATTAAGAACATAATTGACAAAATAATGCAAAGTAATATTGGTGACTATTTTAACTGTAAATAAGGTAAAGGTAAGTTATATCAACCGTTAAAAAGATCGATAATTAAATAAAATAAAACCCAATAAAACGACTCACAAAAAGTTAACGAGCCGCTAAAAGAACCAACGTCTCAATCACGCCAATAAACTTAGCAAAAATAACGGCTAATAACTTACAATGTAATCAAATCCTCACGATCCGTTAAAAGCACTTATTTAAACATTCATTAGTTTTATTCACATCACATTACGAATCAAGTTTCACTCACAATCAAGTTATACACTTCGCAGTACGTAATAACTAAAATCACTTTAAACCGCAACACGTCCTTAGAGCGAGCCATCCAAAACACAACTGGCTCGTTTCAAGCTTCCCAAGCCAAACATAGGGGAACACCGAGAAGGGAATCGACGGCTGAGGGGAAAGGGGGTTCCTAACAGAGAAGATAACTTTTGATCTTTTTGGTGCTGTAGAAGATTTTAATGTCGCATCTGGAGAGATAGAAAAAGTGGACTAAGTGTTAATACATGTCAAGGACTTAGTGGAAGAGAGGTATAAAAAGTGACGTGTCGCGCGTCACTTGGGAGTTGCGGGTGACATTTATAAATAGACCAATATTCGGTTTAAGACAAATGCTGGGATTGATTAGCTTAACGAACGACATTTCTATGAAGATAAGATGGAATCCTAAGCCGAAACGTTATATACTGTTGGATACGATAATACTAATTTGTAGAAATAATGGCAACCTTTATTAAATCTTTACCTACCTCTTTGTTTTACACAGATTCGGGTGCATGTTTTGTTTATCAATCTGTATGTCTAAGAAAATTAATGTATTCTCCATAATAATAAAATAATTAATAACCCATATACTTACTATATAGGTTTTTTTTTATGAAAATAAATCCCGAAAATTCTGAGCGGCATTACAATTGCGCTCGTCGTCTTGAGATATAAGATGTTAACTCTCATTTGCCCAGTAATTTCACTAGCTACGGCCCTCTTCAAACCGAAACATGATAATATTTACACATTACTGCTTCACGGTAGAAATAGGAGCCGTTGTGGTACCCATAATCTAGCCAGCATCCTGTACAAAGGAGCCTCCCACTGGTACCTATAGTTTCTTTTCACATGTCAAAAATTAAAGTATTTTTGTACTGAAACTGAAAGTATGTAATAGTTGGATGAATATACTATTGTGTAATAATTGATGCGTCGTCGCAATAGGTAAAACTGTTGACTCTCACCACGAAGCTCCCGGTTCGGTCTCACCCGCAACATACCAATGCGTTTCTGGAACATATTATTATTTTGCATAATTTTGGCCAAAATTGGGCTTTAGTTGTTTTGTCATTCCAGTGACGATAATATATTAGTTTTTTCGATGCTTTTAAGATCGGTAATGCTCTTGTGATTCCTCCGATGTTATAAGAGAGCACTGACCTCTACTATTTACCACTGGACTGGCGGCTGTCAAAGTGCTTTTGTGCCTGTTTGATATTCGCCATTTTGGCGCTGTTGGCCATGTAGCGAGAGTCTGCGGTACTAAAACTAGTGATGACAACCTCAGCAAACATCGATAAATGGCGGGAAACTATTTATAAAAAAGAATTCTGTACTTTATTACGTTGATTCTTGAAGTACTTATTTAATATTTATATTAAATTAATTCAAAATACTTCCGAGTATTATACGCTCCTTCGCAGCCATTTGTATTATACGTCAAAATTTGTTCTCTGGACGCTCGTGAGTGGCGCTTCAAATAGACACAAAAAAATTGCTGTGAAATATATACATACATACAGGTACAGTACAAGAGAGTGTGTATTTGACCCGTGGTGATTAGAAGACAAGTGACCTGTACGTAGGCCACTTTATCCCTTTGTAAGACAAAGATATATATATATGTATATATATTTAACGTAAAGCTTTAGCTGTTACTTAACTATACCATCTTACGTAAACTTTGTTTAATACAAAAAAAATATTGCGTCTTTATCATGATAGGTAAATGTACTTTGTTATCTAGTCCAATGAAAATTATATTTATATTAATAGATTTTAATTCAAATTCAAATAGTTTTATTCAAATTAGGATATTATATCACTTATTGAAAATCAAAAACTTTTCCTCGGTCTGAATCAAACAAAAGCTGATATCTTCAATTAATATAAAATGACAATAATCTTTAACAAAAGCTAAGATGTTAGATTAATTTATATAAAAAAAAACACGAAGAGGCTTAAAACGAGAAAGATATGAGCTGCTGTCTTTCATATTATTTTCAAGTCAACGCGAGCATTAGGGTGGATATTGCACAAGCTTTTTGTAATATTCCCGCATATGTCAGGGGCAATACAAAAGGCTGACGAGCAGGTACAAAAGATCCTTGCCTCAAGTTTCAACGGACTCATATTGACGACGCGATGCTAAGAACCCAAAAATTTACAACTGCATTGTGTTAATGTACAACAATGGCCCTGGCTTCTGTTATATGCTTATCAATGATCGTTTCATGTAATAGAATATCGATTATGCACAGATGTTTATGAGGCGTACCGTTAGTTTTGTATCAATTTTTATTATTGTGATTTGAGTGTAGTAATTCTGGAGATCTCTTCTCTGGGAACAAATTTGTCACAATAAAATAGGATTATTTGTAGCAAATAGCAATTTGCGGTTTTTATTCATAACATACTACTCACGTTTCAAGTACTTTGCTTAGTTTAATATCTCCTTTGACTTTAGAGATTTGTAAAACCACTTGCGACTGTTACGGGAGCTCATTTTGCCTACATCACTAACGATATCTTGTAAAAGATAAATTTCATACAATATTTTTTGAGGTGCATTATCGTTGGCAGTATCATTTATTTGTTTCACCGTTCCACAGCTAAACTCAATTTAACCTAAGCCAAACCTTAATTGCTTGATCCACTTTATATTTAGGTACCTTGTTACAGTTAAAACATTAAGTATTAGGACTTAATGATATTATTTATACACCTGAGGTTAATTTGAAAATTCTTGTTCTAGGACATTGCAATGCATGTATTTGATTTTTATTCGAAGTTCGACTATTAGCTTCAAGGTCCCCGAGTTTTATGGCAGTCGCTGGCTTTACAAAGTACTTATCTGTCCAAATTATGTACTTTAGTACTTTTAATTTTAACACAACATCGAAGTTTCCCATAATGTTGTATTGACACACTCTTACACAAATTATCTTGTCCCAAACTAGGCAACGCCAATTACTATGGGCGAGCAGCGATATATTTAATATAATATACTTACTTAAACATACATAAATAAATATAAACATCGGAATCAAACAATCATATTTATCATATGAGTGATGCAATAGATTGCTCCTACCGGGATTCGAACCCAGGACCTCTAGCTCAGTAGGCAGGATCACTTACCAAAACTTATTGCAAAGGAATGTATTTAAGAGCGCAATTAATATATTATAAAGTGTACGTTACCTGAAAATAGAGAATGGAGCCCATTCGTCATTCATTGCTAGGTCAGTCCAAAGCGAAAGTCGTACTTTCCTGTTCAAACACTAGGCTGAATTCGAAAGCAATTATTTAACAAAATAACACACTATAACAAATAACATATTTCACACAATAACTTCGCCAACACTGCGGATAGACAAGATAAATGGTCGGTAGTCGTTGTTATAGAAGCTGTATAGAAATAAGTAATGATCGTCGCTCACGAGCCCACGAGCACACCGCAGCCTGTAATCTGTCAGCGACGAGGCTTCTGTGTCGTGATGATGACGGCCGATCATAATGTCTAGGGACTTTAACATTTAATGATGATTCGCATTGGGTGATGGCTTTCCTGATAGTAGGAGTATCTGCCAATACTACGATAATATTTGGTCTGAATTGCATTATAATCACAAGACGACTAGAGGCCTAGGACTAGAGGCGCCATCAAATTACAACTTAAATATTTACCCCCTTATTCATAATAGTCTGCTAACTTAAAGCATTGCTAATTCTCACTCTGTCTTCTTTTATTGACCTAAGTCAGAATGAGAACAAACACTCCTTAGCGGCTGTTTATATTTATGAATAAGGGGGTTAATGTGCTATGAGTCTAGAATTACTTCAGAAAATATTGATATAAGCTCCAAACAAAAAAAATATTTGACAGAATTTTATTGTTATTGTTGCAGTAATAGTTATGGTTACAGAAAACAAAGAATCTGCTTTTAATGATTAGGCTACTGTATATCCACATACTGAATATGTATCTTATTATATGGTTCATAATGAGTAGGTAATATTACAATATTACTGAAGAATTTAAAATGTTTGTAAAAAAAACTTCAAGCTTTTAAAGCTAGTATGACATGAGCAAAACCACTTTTCAAAAATTAATAATATTTAAAGTGAAAACAAGATATAGTAAATATCATATAATAATAATAATATCAAGCTGTCGTGACATATAATTTTATTTAAATATGATCGCGTTATTATCACAATACAAATTGCAGACGATATCAACAAATTCTGTTGTGAAATCAAGATTGTAACTATATGGTAGTAGAACTTAACTTAAATCCTTATTAAAAGCAGCACATGTTATATTTTAATACATATATAGAGTTACCCGATCGTTCCAATTTAATTTATAACTTATATTAAGAATATTTAATACTGCAGAATAATATTACAGAGCCAACCAACTTTTACCTTGCATGCTTGCATCATTAACCATCGTTATTTTTAACTATTAATTTCTCAAGCGTTAAAACTAAAGCAAACTGCTATATGCTGGGTTATCGCTTAGGTTTAACTTTAAGTAAATCAGTAATACTATTCATTTTTCGATTTGAGTTTTTCAACTTATAGCGACATGCAAATGCACTTTCACCAATATACAAATGAAAACGGTTTCATAATATCGTACCGAAAATGCATACATATTTTTAGCATTCTGTTGCCGGGGTCTGCCCATTGGGAATTGGTCCCATACAGACTAGACCAACGGCTTGTAGAGTGATGTAATAGGTGCGACAATATCTATAAATAGCTACAATAATATTTAACCCATTGACTCGATTTTTTTTGGATCTCTGTGTGGCTCATGAATTTAACAACCGATTGTCGGCTGCTCGCCATATGCGTGCAGACATGATTGCCATCTCTCCCGCCCTTAAAGGTTTTATCACGATTGTTTAGTCCATAATGGGTTTCTCGCTTATATCGTCTGTTTTGTTGCCTACAACTTTGAGTTTATTATAATTTTCCTGAACAACAAAACGATTATTACAAAGATGATGAATAATATCTTTTTAAATAAATTCTTATTAATTTACAATTTTTGTTAGTCGTCAATAAATTGCTGTAAGAACTGTAAGTTTCAGCATACATTTTCAATTTGCGAATAAGTAAAAAGTAGGTAAATATAATTCAAGTAAATTATTATTAATTTGTTTTTATATTTCGAATATCTCAAGATCTATATTCATATAATATTAAACTAATACCAACGGCTTCATTTATATTGAGAAGTTTGTGAGAAGTTCTGCATTCGAGGGGGGAGACGGCTGGTCCAAGCGTCATGCAAGGGGACGGGGCGCTACTTGTGGCGGCTGGAAAACATCATTTTAGCAGGAAGACGTAGATCTTCACGACGAGCAAAGCAAATCTAAGGTAATAAATAAAAAAAAAATTTACGATGCCATTACAGTACACCATTAGCTTTATTTGCTACATATACATATTATTTATAGACGTATATCTTTGGTTGTGTTATAAACCAAGTTCATCATTATTAATATATAAAATTACAAGATTCTAACCAAATTCGGTCGAAGATAGCGCGTCATTGGTAAAGAAATTTACTGCGTCTTAAAAGTCTACAGTAATTTGTTGTTTTTCTTAGGTCTTCTCTAATGAAAGCCAGCTAAACATCTCGCTTCTATACCCCCCAACCGCACGTTTTTAACCGACTTCAAAAAGGCGGAGGATCTCAATTCGATCGGTATTTTTTTATGTATGTACACCGATTACTCTGATATTTATGATCCATTTTACGTAATTCTTATTTAGATCGATGCGGATTGGTCCTATAATTTTTTTTACATAGTTTGGCACTTCTTCTTCTTCTTTAGCCGTTCTCAACCTCTAAAGTTTGGCCCAGAAGTAATTATTTTATGAACATTTTTTATGAAAAGTTGGTCTACGTGGATGATATTATTGTTTTTTGTGTACGGCTTTTTAAGGAGTTTTCATTCATTTCCTCCTCATTTTCATTGAGGTTGATTATATATTATTATTATTAATTGACACTGAAAAGGAAAAAAAAAGAAACTACGTTTAAAAAACCGAATTCAAAAACTGAAAAGTATCAAATGACTAAAAAATTGAATTTTAATACACCGCTCATGCAAACCATTACCTTTGATATTAATAAAATGCTATTATTAGCTGTTTGTGATTGTCCAAAATTAATAAATCAGCTTACAACAAACAATTGGATAACAATAAATGCTCGAAGAATTATATCTTTGTGTGAGTTATTTAAGATATCAGTATCCATAGTTGATATTTAATACTGGTTTTAAGACACGCTGCGGAAAATTTTAATGTCACCTTTGATCACGATAAATATGTACTCGATATGTCATAAAATTATCAATTAAAATTCTCTTGATATGTAATTGAGTGCTCAATTTAAACCGTGTTTATTTATCTTCAGATCTGACTTCGCCTCTCAATGGATAGCGACGGGTGGCGGGTGTAATCGACGTTCCTTACGATAAAACCGTTATAATCTTACTTTTTATCAGCAATTAGCAGTGGGTTCGGTTACCGCCGAGATCTTAGACTTAAATTGCTTTGAATTGCATAGTTGCCCTTTGGAGATGACTTTTGAAAGAACTATTTAAGATGTTAAGTAATATTTTCCTTTTGTCACTTTCAATAAGATTTTAATATACCCAATATTAAAATATTATTAGTGAATTAATATTATATTTAATCCAATAGTAGGTATGTAGTTACTGTTCTATTATTATATTATTGAATCACTCTTTTAATATCTAGTATAGAAAAGCTTCCCTATCTTACGTCATACAAGCGTGTGTGCTTTTATTCCTTTGTTATACTTTCCTAGATAAACTATCTAGAAGTTAATAACCAGGAATACCTATGATGTTTATTTTTAATACTACTACTGTATGTTAAATTTAGTCTTAAGTAATTAAAACAATTATTGTAATGCGAACTTACCGCTCGCACATAAACCTTAGAGGTTTTGCGAGTATGTCTTTATTATTATATATATTAAGATAATTTTGTTCATTGAATAAATAAATAAATAAATGAGTAAGCTATTATTATTTTTCATATATTCTGATAGTGAAGTGAAAAACTGTTCATAGACATTTTTTTTATGGAAAGGAGGACAAACGAGCGCACCAGGACCCTGGTGTTAAATGATCACCGCTGCCCACATTCTCTTGCAACACCAGAGGAATCACAAGAGCGTTGCCGGCTTTTGGTTCGATCGAAGGTTTGAAGGATCGTGGAAGGAAGACAGCCGGTTGATATAGAATTGTCATATACAAGCTACTGCTGGCGAATTCGTCCATATTATATTTATATTGAGCTCGGTCGGATACTCATAAGAATTTCAGCGTTAAATGTACCACATAATAATTTGTGAGATCAGCAAAAGTTTATAATTTTTGGTTGAGTATTTACCTATCTAAGGCTTGGAAGTGAAACAACCAAAGTAATAAACGCACACACGCTTGTATGACGTAAGATAGGGAAGCTTTTCAACACTAGATATTATATAAAAGCCTTTTTAATAACAATATCAAAATATTATGTAAATCCAACTGTTCCTAAAACAAAAGTACACTCGCTGGGCTAATCCGTAGAAAATTAAAAATTGTATGAAAATTTATTCGATATCGTTTTAGCAGTCTCTTAACGTTTTTTTATAAAAACTAAGTATATTTACGAAAATACACATTGCTGTAAAGAACTACCCCCTTATTCAAAATGGTCTGCTAACTTAAAACAGCCGCTAAGGAGTGTTTTTTCTCATTCTGACTTAGGTCAATATAAGAAGACAGAGTGAGAATTAGCAATTCTTTAAGTTAGCAGACTATTATGAATAAGGGGGTTAGTGTACCTTTTGTCATGACTTAGTTCCCGTTGAATTCAGTTATATCGCACGCTTTCTCCTTTTTTGTACCCCTGACCTGTATTAGGATTCATTAGGAGATCATGTACGATCATGGAGATCATAATACAAATATTTACCAGTAGGAGGCTCCTTTGCACAGGATGCCGGCTAGATTATGGGTAGCAATCGGCGCCTATCTCTGCCGTGAAGCATTAATGTGTAAGAATTATTGTGTTTCGGTCTGAAGGTCGCCGGAGCTAGTGAAATTAAGGGCAAATGAGACTTAACATCTTATGTCTTAAGGTGTCGAGCGCAATTGTAGTGCCGCTAAGGAATTTTTGGTTTTTCAAATATCCTGAGCGGCACTGCATTGTATTGGTCAATGCGTATCAATCGTATTCTGGTTCTCTTTAAATGCAATTTTAAATATAATTTTAATAATTTCAGTGACAGAATAGGACTACAAGTTAATCTCTTGAGCTCCATAATTGAACGGGTAATTAACCACAATCCTGTTTTAATACGCCGCGGTGTCCATCCGTCACTCCATTTGTCTATGTATCTGTCTGTTTATTTCATAAACTGCAATAGTGAGACAGCTGATACTTTACAGTGTGTCCATAGATAGTGAAAATCTAGATGGAGACTTCTGGAATAACCAACAAACAAACAAAAATTTATATAAAATATCTAAATTTTATTTCAAAATGACATTTCTTGAACAGTGAAGGCATATATCTTGAATGTATATATATCACACTTTATGCTTCACACTATGCTAGAGTAAGGCTTAAGACAAGTTGGAACCTTCCATAAATAATCCGGACTCGCACTTGACGGAAATTTTTCAATATTTTACTTTCTTTCTTTTCTTGCGCCGCTTATTCTCTCTCATTGCGCCATTTGTTTCCGAAGCAGTAGTAGTATCTACTATATTAAGAATGACATCAAAAAGAAATCTGAATGAATCAATTTTGAGAGAATAAATGCCTTTTTATTTAATACGAACATATTTCTCATGTTCACTGAGTTGGAACCAAAAAAGAAAATGCAAGACTTAATTATTAAATTAGTCACTTTTACAGAATTCTTCATTTAAGATCAAACCAAAACAAATTTTATGAATGATCATCGTTTTAAAGCGCGATCCAGACATAATTAAAGGCTCTACGTTGATTGCTTCCCTTACATCTTACCCTGCGGTAATTAATCCATTCAAATTGAAGGCCGCCACTCCCTTCTGATTGCCTCTGACCGCCATCCCTACTCATTATATCTGTGGCTTTTTTGGTATTGAAGTGAAATAGGCACTTTGAACACTTAATTTTGTGACTATTCAATTATACTGAGCTGTTACGCTCGCCTTTGTAACGCTGGGTCAAGTAAAGCTAACTAATATATAACAGAGTAGGTATTTGTTACTCAATAGTAATAGAGTATACACATTATAAATTCAATTAATTTAAGAATATCAAACTAACTTCGTTACTAATTACCATCTAATATATAAAATTCTCGTGTCATGGTGTTAAACTTTGAACTCCTCCGAAACGGCTTGACTGATTCTGATGAAATTTTGAATGCATATGGGGAAGGTCTGAGAATCGGACAACATCTATTTTTCATCCCCCTAAATGTGGGTGGTCCACGCGAATTTTTTTTTTATTTATTTTTTAAATTTGTTTGATTATGAATTATCATTAAAAATACATACAACTTCAAATTTTCACCCATCTACGATGAACAGTTACTTTTGTATCGCGATTTTAATATCGGCAACACAACGTTTGCTGGGTCAGCTAGTAAATACATAAAAAACTTGTCAAAGTCAAATAAATTTTATTCAGAAAAGCTTAAACTAATCGCTTTTCAATCGTCACTACAAATATTTCTTTTAAATTACTAAATTTACCATATTATGTTCATTAAAAGTCCAGCTCTTGAGAGGAACATATAAGAAACTTGCGCGTTGCGTAGAAATGTGGGTTCTCTCTGCATCTTCTACCGCATTTATGACGGGGAATGCTCAGAGGAGCTGTTAGGGTTGATTCCAGCGAAGGAATACAGGACCGGATATTACGTGAAAAGTACCACCCGCATCACGTTAACGTCTGGCATTCCACAACCGCGCCATTTGCAAGGAATATCTTGCCTCGCACGGCCACTTTGTGGTATCATTTACCGGCATCGGTTTTCCCGAACCGATACGACTTAGGGACCTTCAAGAAAAGAGCATACCTTAAAGGTCGATAACGCATCTCTTGCCACCTGATGTTGCGAATGCCCGTTTGCCCCACATATAAAAAATAACTCAACAGTCACTCTTTTCAATCAAATAGTGTTTTACAATGGTTGTAATATAAAAATAAGTTTGCACGTCTTCCAAAATATATGAGTCGTGTTTAAATAATATAAATTATTTCATAAAAATAGATAAAGAATAAACTGTGTAAATATAGATTATCGTATATTGGATGCATCAACCTTTAGAGCTTGACTTCATTGTTTGTGTAAGGATGCTTCGTGAATATGATGATCGTGATTACAATTGTAAAGTAATTATAAAATATTACTTGTAAATGAATAACTTACTACATCTCGTTCAAACCAATTTTCGGTGGAAGTTTGCATGGTACGTCAAATTTAGTTTTATCATTGAGTTTCAGTTCTAAGTATAAAGAACCCCCAAAATTCATTGTTTTTTTTTTCTATTTTTGTGTAAAAATCTTAACGCGGTTCACAAAATACATCTACTTACCAAGTTTCAACAATATAGTTCTTATAGTTTAGGAGAAAAGTGACTGTGACATGCGGACGGACAGACAGATATGACGAATCTTTTAGGGTTTTTTCCGTTTTTTTCCATTTGGCTACGGAACCCTAAAATGTACAATAGGTATGGATACATCATCGTTCATATTATCATGCCAGTGTTGTCCCTAAGCTATCGAGTCGATGCACTAAGCTTATTAGAAACTTATTCACGTAGATGTTGTGGTTCAAGTTTTAAATAAGTTACTGAACCTCCTTAGCTCTAACACTTGACTCTTGCGTTACATTTTTTTTCAAATCAGCAATCATTTAGCTGTTCTATTTTTGTTATTTATGAAATTGTTCAGATCGATTCTTCATCATTCAATGAAATTATCTACACTATCCTCCAAGGGAGTATAGGCATGATGGATAGTACTGATTATCCTATTATTATGTTCACCACCTTATATATTATGTAGTTGTTTGCAATTTAAACTGTTTTTATGACAGTAAGGCCAAGACGAGCAGTACGTTCAGCTGATGGTAATTGATACGCCCTGCTCATTACAAAGCGGCCTATGAAGATTCTTGAAAACCCTAAAAGTTCTGAGCGGCACTACAATTGCACTTATGTTAAGTCTCATTTGACCAGTAATTTCACTAGCTACGGCGCCTTTCAGACCGAAACGCAGTAATGTTTACACATTACTGCTTCACGGCAGCATTAGGCCCCGTTGTGGTACCCATAATCTAGCCGGATTCCTGTGCAAAGGAGCCTCCCTCTGGTATCTATTGGATAAAGAATCATCAATTAAACGCCCTCCTAACATTAAATGCAACCTTTAGTTTATCCGCAGCATACATTTGCATCTTTATAGTCCATATAATTTGAACTATTCCCTCATCATTCGATATTCTCCGAATTGTTTAATATTGGAAATTGGTTCGGCCACGAGGTCGGAGGGTATCTTGAGGAGCGATATACTGCAGTGACGTCACGTCGGCACTTTGTCTTTCGTTTTATTATCGTTGTTTGTAATGTTTTGTGATTAAGTTATTATTGATACGGTACATTCCTTCATGTTTTGTTTACACAGACACATGATATCTAGAATTCAGTTCATTATTTTGATTAAAGGTAACTTAAGATTCACAAGAAATTAGTAACTAAGTTGTTGCTCATTGGACGTGGTGGTGGGATTTGTGTTAGCGGAAGGCATTCCTGAGAGAAAAGGATTTGATAGCGCTTGGGTTTCCAGTAGCCTTATTGATGCGCGAATATAGTACTTTGTACATTCTCCGCGCTTCTGGGCCCCACGGGCCATGTTTCATACAACGTGTACACCAAACGTCACAAAGGAGTATGACTCACTGAGACCGACATAATTGCGACGCTTGCTGTCTTCGGTAGTCAAAGCACCCCGGCACCAACTAACGTAACTTGGACATCAGAACACACCAGCGCCCTTTCCCGTGCCCAAGCCACCAGCGTCATTCTATCAGGACGCTTGCCAGCGGCAGGTAATACCATTTGGCTCTAAAACAGCAGGTATATTAAGACCGGCAAATGCCCTGCGGATGACTTAATTATGCTGGCGTGACTACTACGGTCTGCCGATTTTAGGCAGGATAGCCCGTGACGCCCAAGAGCATCTACTTGAATGCCACATCTACATTGATGTGGTTCATTCAGTTTTATACCTAAACAGATGGGTATTTCCAAATACTCTTTTGTTTTTTTTTTAAGAACAAAGTAATAAGAAAAAATCAACGATCAACAAAAACGGCACATAACTTGAAATTTCACTATCACAACGGATAACCCAAGTAAAGAAAGTTCTCGCGCATGTAGCAGTAATCGTCACCCACAAAGATAGAAGGATGCACTCTTTGTCAAAGGTATCACTCGACATAAAAGACGACATATTGGTTGTCAAATGACAAATATTATGATTAGGTTCGGAAATTTAATTTGTGACAAAACTTATGATTTATTAATCTATATAAAAATAATCTGATAGATATTTAACAACTGTAGTTATTCTACCAACTGTAGTTAGTTAAAATTAAGTCCTGAGAGATAGAAAGATATATAGATTCTAATTAGTTATTTATTTTAAACTATTCTTTCAAATTGATTTCTGAACGACGGGGACACATCAAAGGAAGAACACAATTTTTGTGTATATTTATTTATTTCCGAGAATTTTCATATTTATTCCTGGACTTCCACGAATAATTCAAGACCAAAATTAGCCAAAACGGTCCGACCGTTTTCGAGTTTTAGCGAGACTAACGAACAGCAATTCATTTTTATATATATATATATAAGATATATAAGATAAGATTTCTATGTCAATCAACGCTACACATATATCTATCATTTGTACACAAAACTTGTACCTATACGAGTATAATATTCCATTGCTGCAATGCTCCCTGCGATTGTAATTCGCAGATCACGAAGAAGAAAGTAATATTTTACTTCGTTTTTGAAATTCTGATCGTTTTTAGCAATTCTAATATTCTACGTGACTTTCTATAGAAACTGAGATATCATTAGGGCGCTGGTTTTTGCCTGTCCCTTTGTAGTAATCTTTTGTAACGGTAATACTTTTTTTCCGCTTGCTTCGAGACTCACTCAATTGTGTAACATTCTTTAAAATGCGTATACTTTCACTTAAATCTCGGATTTTCCATTTGAAAAATTCGTTTTAGTTTTTTTAAGATGTGTTCTACATATTGACGAGTAACCTCACTTTTGATAAAACAAATTGGTTAATAGCGAGACAGACTAAATAATATTTTCTTTTAATTGAAAAGTTTAATCACATTGAATAAAGAAAAAAATAAAGGTTAATAATAAAGAAGTAACTGTTAAATTAATATTTGATTTATAAATCGTATTACTATTTTCCAAAAGGAAATATTTTGGTATCAACACAAAAATTTATTAACTGGTCTCTTTCTGTACTATCGTACAACATTACACTTTATAGGTACAAGGCAAGGCATTTATTTTCTCAAAATTGACATACATACATTATACATACCAACCTTCAAAAGTTTTTTTTTAAATGGGACACCTTACCATTATTGAATTCGTTTTTATTATATTTTGTTCTTATAGCAGCCATAGAAATACACACACTAGCAGATTTTTAGCTATGTAAACTATTACAGTTACAGATAGTTACCCTTTGCATTCGGAATTCTTAACGAATGATGTTTTAACAATTTAATATATATTTTTTTATGGGTAGGTAAAAGAAAAGCTATAAACCTTAATTTACTTTTAGCCGATTTCATTAAAGGGAGGTCATAAAATAGTGTGTATGTTTGTATGTTTGATTACTATCTAAGAGTTATGTCTAGATTGGTAACATTGTAATTACAAATCTGTTCATGGAATTTATGAGTAACTGAGGGAAATCCTCTAATTTTATAGATATGATATGTCTTTACAACAAAGCAAGAATCGGTATACAATCAATAACATTATATAAATTGAAACTGATGAAAGATACATATCAACAATATATAACAATAATATAACATATTACGGTAACGACAAGTAGTTAAGTGACTATGACCAACCTCCGTTTAACGGTTCTAAAAACACTAATAAATGATGCATTGCGAAGGTAGGCGTAGCAACCTTAATAAAAAATGTATTTAGACTATCATAGCCGAGTTTGGGCTACTTAGACTTTTCATTACACACTCTCTCTATACATTTAATATAGTTTCTAGTTCTACTTCGCAATACTTGTAGTACCTAACTAGGTATATAGCCTTTATTATATGTACACTTCATTTTAATAAACGAAATGAAAAAAATAAGAGAAAAATTTAAGAAATTTAAATAATATTTATGATGTTTATGTGCATAAGCGATGTTTCTAGATAAGTTAAAGCCATGAACAAACATAAACTTGTTACACCTACTACTCGAATAAGTTGGGTTAGTAAGTTAAGATACTACAGATTATATAATAGAGGCATCTATCATTCTATTTAATTAATTAATTTTAATGTACCAAAATTTTATTCAAGAAAAGAAGTCCGCCCGAGTTTTCCGTGCCCGTTCGCTTAGGTTTGTGGAATTACTATTTGAATGGGTGGTAGTTTTATATATTTGCTGAAGTGATTTAAAATTGTAGTATCATGTTACTTAAAAGTGTAAATATAAAAATAAAATTAAGAAAATATCGATTTGAAACATATATATAGGTGCTTAGAAACAAGAGTTCAATAAAATGTTATAAAAAAGACAATCTCTAAAAAATTTCAGTCAGCAGTAGCTTTACATCATATAAACATGTGTCATAATTTTTGTATCTAAATACTAACTTAAACTTTTGTAGAAAAAAATAAATTTTAGTTATCATTGTCACGAAGTTTATGCTTAAAGTCGATAATTTATTTTCGTACAAAATTTATGTGATTGAAATTTTTTAAATATTTTGTAAGTTGAAACTGTAGTTATCCAACTTATTAGGTATATAAATTTCTTGGAACCATTTAGTATTGTAGACCTACATAAGTTTATTCTACTTCCACGGAGCATAAAATATGAAGAGTTCAGCTAAGGTTGAGCAGAGCCCGAGGCGGTGGTCGTGTGCTACCGGTGAGGTGTACTCACGATGCCATTTGTCGACTGCCCGCGGCCGCAATTTTGCATCCACACCCACTACTGTTGGTGCTGGTGATCCAGAAATAGATATGCTATACTCTCTTAACGTAATATATAGTTCTTGCTATGAACAACATGTTGACAAGTTAAATATCAATTATCAGTATCATCGCCCAATATTAGGTTCCCAAATAATTGAAAAATTTCTTAGTTAATTTGAATTAAAGATAAAAATATTCTATATTTTAAGCCAAGAATAACTTTGTTAAGTGGTTGAAAGTAATATATTATCATCATCATCATCAGCCGGAAGACGTCCACTGCTGGACAAAGGCCTCCCTCAAAGATCTCAATCGGTCCTACGCTGCCCTCATCCAATGTACTCCAGCGATCCTGTCCAGATCGTCGGTCCATCTTGTGGGGGGCCTACCAACACTGAGTCTTCCGGTACGTGGTTGCCATTTGAGGACTTTACTGCCCCACCGGCCATCTGTCCGTTGAACTATGTGCCCTGCCCACTGCCACTGTGAATGAAAAACTGATCATTTGGCCTATGTCAGTGACTTTGTTAATAAATATTATTAAGAAATAAATATATATTACAAATAGTCCATATAATTAATAATTATATAAAATAATGTAGTAATTATATAAAATATTTAGACCAGTTTGAGTGAAGAAGTGAAATAAACACCCACTATTACTCTTTAAAGTACAAAACAAAAAGTTATTAGTAATAGATTATTTTAATTGAATAAATCCAAAAGAAAACTCATCTGATCATTTTATCTTTATATTTAAATAACTCTCCGAGTAATTTTTACAATGCACTTTTGCAAATAGCTTAAAATTTCGTGGATTGCTAACCTTATATTATTGTGTCAGTAATTCAATACGGTCCGCTTCGCATAGACTTCTGTGTTTGTCTCGCAGTGACGTGTGACATTTGCCGTATTATTTGTTGTCAGAAATAAGTAATTTATTGTTCAAACTATCACTCCCCATTTTCATAAGGCTGGGGAATTATGAAGTAACCTACTGAAAATAAGGAAATCAAACGCTATTGGTAAAGTATTTTGTTTTATTTACTTAAACATATGGCTTTTGATAATATAATTGTATATATAATATAATAATATTGACACACTCTTACACAAATTATCTTGGACCAAACTAGGCATAGCCTGTACTATGGGTACAAGACAACGATATATTAAATACAATATAATTACTTAAACAGACATAAATACATATAAACATCCATATTCATCATTTAAATGAATGCACCTACCGGAATTTGAACTCGGGACCTCTAGTTTAGTAGTCAGGGTCACTAAACTTTCGGCTATATGGGTTGTCAATGTCAATATGTTTTGTGCATATAGAATCACGTTCATATCTAGACATTTTCAGAAAAACATTTAAGTAAAAGAAAAAAGTCATAAACTACTTTATCGTGATACAAATTCGTGCATCAAGAATTGTTAATGACTTCAAACGCATAACTAAATAACCTTTATCTACACCCATGCTTTAAATCCTCTATTAAAGATTCTGAAACAGTTAGCTTATTACCAACATTAAAACACCCAATGTTCTAATAACCATTACATCATCCAAACGAGTGTTGTAATGTTGTACTGAATTTCATAACAACACTCCTTAGTGTTTTTTTTCGATCCCTTCATGCGCAAAGGGTTTCAACAAACAGCCACATTCTTATTGCTCGATGCGTGGTATCTGTATGAATTTCAAAAAAAGAATATTTTCGTTTACGCGCGTTCAACACTACTAGAACGTGGCGCGTCGTAAAAAAAAGTAGGTTATTCGAAACCCCGCCTTTTTGCTTGAAAAAATGAGCGATTCAAGTTTTGACAGCACACCACCGGATATTTAAAACAAACGTTGCAAAATAACATAATATTCAAGTGAATTATAATAATTGCACTATAGAAAATGTAAATTACTACTAAAATAAATAATTCTTACATTAATACTTAGTTTATTTGTATATAATCAGTAATGGATGATATAAAGTTACTACTAGGACTGGCTGTTTTAATGTTAGCAGTAAGCCAACTGTTTCAGAATCTTTTATATAGGATTCATATTATGGGTGTAGATTAAGGTATGTATGCAACTGTTGATAATTAGGTATTAAAACACTCATGTGTTACTATTATCACCACTCACATTCGTGTTTTAATACCCCTTATTACACAACAGTTGCATAAATAACTATTGCCAAATTAAACATCTGACAATTTATATGGAAAAGTTGCCTTCACCGTTTGTGGAGGATTAATAACTATTTACACTGTCGAAAAAACTACAACTGCTTCATCTATTTGTGGTTAATTTTAAAATATGAAGTTTAAAATATGTGAAGCAATCAACGCTAATTATAGGTTAAGAAATTGCAATCGAGACTACGACCGTAGTCTTACAAAAGGAGAACTAAATGTTCCTTGGAGAATTTATCAAATTACTAAAAGCGTAAGGGTGAAAATTGCATGCAACAATTTCTTGCCACTCACTTGATGTTGACGAGTAAGAGAGTACGCAATTTTACTCTCTAATTTCCTTGTAAATAGGACGAAAACTGCGTCAAATTTTAATGTTTTATATTTCATCAAAACCTTGTTACAAGTAATGAAAAATTTCATTCGCTTTTCGACGTTGCCTCAGCTTCGTTCTTGACTGAGTGCCTCGGTTCTATATAATTATCAATTTTACACAGATATTACAAAACGAGCGAACGACCACGACTTTGTCCGAATGGATTTTGTTTCGTCTGACAGTGGGAATTTGATCACAATTCAATGGGTTACCTATAATTAACCATAATTGCAGCTAAATCGACTAAAACCTATAATTAGAATAGTGCCTATTGTATGAATTATTTTTTTTTGTGTGTGACAAATAAACACTAAATATCATGAGGATATGAACATAATATATTTATTTTTTATTTGTTTATTACACTTTTTTGACACCACAATAACAAAATGTAACTTCAATATTTATATACATAATAATATCAAATGGTGCAAACGGCGGTCTTGTCCCTAAATAGTGATCTCTTCCAGGTAACCATTTGTAATACAATAATAGAGAAAAAACAGTACATTAAAAGGGTGTAAAGTACATTAAAAAAGTACATTAAAGGGTGGAAAGTATGAGAGTGATATTGAAAGAAGAGTGAATGCAGGAAACATGGTGAATGGAGCTTTGCACTCCTTTATGGACAGTCAGAAGGTGTCTAATAAGGCTCGCTTGGCTGTGCATGAGGGGATGTTGGTTCCAACACTCATGTACGGAAGTGAAAGTTGGGTATGGCAGAAGAAACATGAAAGCAGAATAAATGCAGTTGAGATGAGAGCGTTGAGAAGTATGATAGGAGTTACACTGAGTGACAGGATAAGAAATAGTGAGATAAGAAAACGTTGTGGTCTGAAAGAAGATGCTGTGACAAAAATTGAGAAAGGTATGCTAAGATGGTTTGGACATGTCGAGAGAATGAATGAAGAACGATTGACGAAGAAAGTGTATAAGGCCAGTGTGAATGAAAGTGTTGGAAGGGGTAGACCTAGGCGGACGTTTCAAGATCAAATCAGGGACGTCTTGAAAAAAGGCCAGGTCAAGAGTACCCTAAACCGGAGAGCATGTATGAAAGGAATAATGAAAGTGGACGAAGCGAAAGAAGCATGTAAGGATCGTAGCAAGTGGAAAGAAGTGGTCTCTGCCTACCCCTACGGGAAAGAGGCGTGATTTTATGTATGTATGTATTAAAAGGGTAAGAAAAGTGTCAAAAGTATATACTATAATATATATATAATATATACTATAGTAAAATATAGATAAAAATATTAGACATGCTTAATCAGATGAGGGCGAAACAGCTTGACAGCTAAAAAAAAATATTATAATAAAATAATAATAAATAATTACACTGCTATTGAATATAAAAAAGAAACCTTTACCAAAAAAGTAATTTCAACATAATATTATAATACTTTAATACAAACTCAACTTAAACTATAAAGAAAACTAAAAAAATAATAAAAACAGACCTACCTAGCATAAAATCATTATTTTGTTTTGAATATAAAACAAAAGAAATAGTTATACTTCGAATTATTTTTTTTTAATGAAAATACGGGACGAGACGAGCAAGACGTTCAGCTGATGGTAATTGATAAGCCCTGCCTATTACAATGCAGTGCCGCTCAGGATTCTTGAAAAGCCCAAAAATTCTGGGGGCACTTGCAATTGCGCTCGCCACCTTGAGACATAAGATGTTAAGTCTCATTTGCCCACTAATTTCACTAGCTACGGCACCCGTCAGACTTAAAGACAGTAATGCTTACACATTACTGCTTCACGGCAGAAATAGGCACCGTTGTGGTACCCATAATCTAGCCGGAATCCTGTGCAAAGGAGCCTCCCACTGGTAAAAATTTACCAAGCTTTAATGAAGGTATCACGTGTATGACTATAAATATTTAGGATAACTTTAATTTTAACAATATAGCACTAGTCAGACTTCCCGAAAACAGGATCATCTATCATCTACCACATGTAGCGCACGATCATGCCCATGACGCGTGGACCAGCCATCGCCTAACTCAACTATATTTTAGGGATACATCTTGTACTTCTAACCCATTAATAATGATCTCCTACAACGATGATGACTTTGATAAAGGTAGACAGCTGAAACGGAATGAAAAATATAATTAAAATTATAACTAAAACCCTAGCAATATTGAATCATCAATACATCGAGTAAAAAAATCTTGAATTCATTAATTATATGTTTCAACCGAACCTTAAACTCCTCTGTCATAAAACTCTAATTTGCTTATATCTTCTTGGTATGGTTTATGTATTCTTTGTCATGGCTTTTTATTTGGCCCATAGATAATTTTAGTTCTCGTATAGATATCGGTAAAACCCAAAAAACATCTTAAAAGTCAAAGTCAAATAAACTTTTAAAATTCAATTAGGCTTAAACTAAGCGCTTTTGAATCGTTACTATAAATACTTATCTACTATATGTTCGGAAAAAGTTGAGAAGAACTTACAAGAAACTCAACGGCCACTCAAATAGAGTATTTTACAATGGCTGGAATATATATTTATATAACGAACTAGCTGACCCGACAGACATTGTTCTTTATATAATAAATAAAATAACGTTTTTATATGAATTTGTCAATAATATATCATAACATCAAAAATTACTTCGTAAAGTAAGCACCCTGCTGTCGTAATGAAATTGTTTCACAGCAGAACTGTCAAACCGTGCGTCAATAAATTCTGTCATAGAAATTATATACGGACACATCAAAGGAAAAACAAATTTGTTTAATGTAGAATTTTCCTATTTATCACTTCCACAAATAATTCAAGACCAAAATTAGCCAAATCGGTCCAGCCGTTCTCGAGTTTTAGCGAGACTAACGAACAGCAATTCATTTTTATATATAGTAAGTAAGTAAGATCTTTATTTGTTGACTATTGTGATACATTATAGATACATTATTTAAATACATTTTAGCTGTCCAAGTCGTGCCCGTTATTGAGCATACAAATATTTGACATATAGATATTATTACCAAATCATAATAATTATGATAAAACAAAATTGATTACATCATGAAATAAAGTTAAATTAAATTAATTGCATCATGAAGTTAAAAATAAGAGCGACCATATCATAGATTAGTATGTAAAGTGCTGAATCCAATATATGTATCGTTTTTAAATAGTTCGAAATATTTCATAAAAAGTAATAGAGTATAAACTGTATATATATAATCATATAATGGATGCATCAATCTTTAGAGTTTGAATTCATTGCTTGTGTAAGGATGCTTCGTGAACAATTTACTTTATGAAAATAAGGGACGAGACGAGGAGGACGTTGAGTTGATGGTAACTGATACGCCTTGCCCATTACAATCCAGTGTCACTCAGGATTCTTGATATAGGTGCCGTTGATGTATCCATACTCTAGCCTGTGCAAAGGAGCCTTCCACTGGTATATGACGGTTAATACAGCGTTCACTGATGTAACATTTATAATTATCATCACCTTCGACAGCATGGAGAACTTATTAAATCTCATCGATATACTCCACATAAAATCTCTAACAAATGTATGAGGTACACATTGACTGACGGCAGCAGAATTAAGTATTTATAACTCCACGTTACTACATTTCACAACACAAGTTAGCGTGTTTAATAAATCATTTTACCGAAGTCCCTGTGTCCTGAGGGATCAGGCCGACGTTTTATTTGACGGCTGTGCTTTCATTTACAGACTAAAACAAGATTGTTTGTAAACATAATGTTGGATGTCTTTCTTCTTGCTACGCGGAAATCGTTGGAAACAAAACGTTGGTAGAGTTTAGCTGTTGCGCAAATGACTGATTTGGTATCTTAATATTCATTTGTACATAAAGTAGCAAGCTTCTCAAAATCAATCGAACTTGTTTACAAATGAGCTTCTTTGCTTGGATGGATTAAGAGTTCTATAGAACTATGAGGGCGAAATGGTTACGGCTCTCTCTCTCTCTCTGCGGTCATTTCCTAATGATTGAGAATCTTGGTAATTATCACACAAGGATGCTGGTGACATCTTCCGATCTGCCTCCATCGGGACCTGTCGCTCCATTTGGTAGCGGACTGTTCGCGGGCTCGTTTGCCTTCAGTCTTCCCAACTACGGTCAGTTTTCAAGGCTCTTATCCATCAAATATGGCAAACATGTAGTTCATGATTGCCACATTTGATAACATATCTGTAAACATGTTAAAAGTTCTCTACTAATAGATTGTAGAGAGGCGGGTTCGAAAACGAAGCTGCGACGAAATCGATACATTGGTGTATTTGGCTGTCCATATACGCCTCCAGCACCACATCTCAAATGCTTCTAACCTCTGTTTTTCCTAAGCTCTACGTTTCCACCCAATATAAAAAAATTGGGATTATAAGGTATTTATAATGCTCACGTCTTGAAATATTCAAATTGAAAATAGTAATTTTAATACTATTCGGAAATATATGACGTGAGAAGAAAGGGTGCAAGAAACTCAGCAGCGTATGCTTTTTTAAAATGAATCGCATTACAAATAAAGAATACCCTGAGTATGATCGATGTCCATGTGTAGTACATTATCTGAGATAATGTTGTAAAAGCAACAAAATGTCGCCCAACAAAAGACTTAATAACAATCATCATAGACATAACAATTTTATATTTATTCCTGTTTATTAATATTATGATAACATCCTAACAAGTTCAGTTCTTACTAAAATTTTATTACTCCGCTATTATTGTTAACAATACCAAAGGAATTACAAGATCGTTGCCGGTATCACTTGGTGTTGCATACGTCGCTTCATAGTGCGTTTCACGTGATTCCTGCCCCCGAATACCACCATCGCACGACACGCCACAAATTAGGATATCATCCCCATCATCTGGATGTGTGGCGGTCCTTCACTGTGCGCTTTTCAAGGAGCTTTCTTTCACGAATGAGCTTCCTTGTGCGGTGTTTTCGGGACCATACGACATGGGTACCTTCAAAAAAAGCGCGTTCACCTTCCTTGAAGGCCGGCAACACTCCAGTGATTCCTCTGGTGTTGCAAGAGAATGTGGGCGGCGGTGATCACTTAACACTTAATCTGAAGCTGCTAGCTACGGCGCCCTTCAGACCGAAACACAGTAATGCTTACACATTACTACTTCACGGCAGTAATAGGTGCTGTTGTGGTACCCATAATTTAGCCGGCATCCTGTGCAAAGGATCCTACCACAAAACAATGGTACAATCTATATAAAATTATGGTATATATTTACTTTCGTTTCCAATATTTAAATAAAAATCCCAAATAAATATCGGACTAGGATTTGTATAGATATGTATATCAGCTTTTGTTGTCAAGATGAAAAACTAAAAAATCATTTTAAACATATAAATATTATGTTTATGCGCTTCCAAATCAATTAAAACACACAAAAATATTACAACAGTTAGAAACTTAAACTTATTTATTGTGTCTTAATTATGAAAATGGAGATATAATAAATATTAGATCAGATATTCAACAAAAAATGCACACAAAAAACAATACCCTCGGCTTTTCGAAGTCTCCCATAGACAAGGTACAAGGTTCAATCAATCAATGTCCCAAAAATAAAAAGGTGGACACAAAATGCACTGATCAGAGCAAACGAGCGAGTATGCTCGACGTTTATATTCGGTTTGAAAAATATGCAAAAGATTAATTTTAAGAGCCATATTATTCAGTTTAATTTAAATTTTTCTACAGGTAAATTTTTTTGTAAAATGTTATATCATATGTTAGCTTTTTTAGCTAGTTTTACCAGTGGGAGGCTCCTTTACACAGGAGGCCGGCTAGATTGTATTGCTGTCATCTCTGGTCTGGCCCACCCCAGTATCAGCTCGATCCATTTGACCGCGTGCAACGTAGAGCAGCTCGAATTGTCGGGGACTCAGTGCTCTGTGAACGGCTGGATCTCTTGGCGTTGCGTAGAGACGTCGCTTCATTGTGTGTCTTCTACCGCATTTATCACGGGGAGTGTTCCGAAGAGCTGTTTAACCTGATTCCTGCCACCGAATTCCACCTTCGCACGACACGCCACAAGTTAGGATTTCATCCCCACTATCTGGATGTGTGGCGGTCCACCACAGTGCGGTTTTCAAGGAGCTTTCTCCCTCGTACTACAAAGCTATGGAATGAGCTTCCTTGTGCGGTGTTTCCGGGACAATACGACATGGGTACCTTCAAAAAAAGCGCGCACACCTTCCTTAAAGGCCGGCAACGCTCATGTCCTCTGGTGTTGCAAGAGAATGTGGGCGGCGGTGATCACTTAACACCAGGTGACCCGTACGCTCGTTTGTCCTCCTATTCCATAAAAAAAAACGATTAGAGGCACCAGAACGGCGCTTATTTCTGCCGTGTTTCGATTATGTCTCAAGGTGACGAATTTTAGGAATGTCGTATCAATCACCATCAGCTGAACGTCCTGCTCGTCTCGTTCCTTATTTTCATAAAAAATAGTTTAAATATGGAAAAGAAGAACGATAGAGCATATATTACATAGGCTACGTGATAGTATGTGATCACCATAGCCCATAGTTTCTTGTTACTCCAGAGAAATCACAAGAGCATTGTCTACCTTGTAAAGTGTCGGATAAACTTACATTTGAATTCAAAATCTGCAATCACATTAATACCTGGTGGGCGGGTATCGAACCGGGTGCACCGTGGTGAGTGACAACGGTTCTACCAATTGCGTAACTGACGCTTTAACGTCTTTCTAATGATTAAAGAAAAACATTGATGAAATTAAGTGGCGAAAATTGTTCACTTATTTGAAACATGCTTTTAATAGTGATTTTCATTATTATAACACTAGAAATAAGGGATTTCTTGTAACTAATTCTAGTAGACTTCATAAGATACATAATAGCTTTAAGGGTAAATGTATACACTTCTATAATAAAGTCCCAGCCACTGTTCAGGCATTATCTATAAATAAATTTAAATGTTTTATAAAAAAATGGCTCTGTCGTAAATCCTATTACTCCACTGCTGAATATCTAAATGATCGGACAGCCTGGGACTAGATTGTGATTATTTTAATAGCGATAGAAATGACTGTACAATATTGTGTATTTTATTAAAAAGAGCACAAAAAAAGAACGCTGGGAGAGTTTCTTGTGCCATTTCTTCTCTCTCAGAGCGCCATTCGTTTCCGAAGCGGTAGTAGTATCTAGTATATTAGAAATGACATCAAAAAGAATTCTAAAGGAATCAATTTTGAGAAAATAAATGCCTTTTTATGCCTTTTTTTTAATATACATAAATACTAAACAATTTATATATTAAATACAATTTTAAACAACAAGCTGCTTTAAATAATAAATATTACTAAATTAATTCAATACAATAAACGCCTGTTCACTACAGTAATATACGCAGAACATTAGAAAAAACTTGTACATTTTTTGTGTCACGACCAAGTTCGAGGATTGTTTCCAACGCATTAGGGATGCAAGTTCTATTTCAGTCTCAAATAGTAACCTTAAATTCTGATAATGTTTTATGCATTGAGCTGGTAACAAGAAAGAGATCCGAGATGTATTCTGTATACTTTTAAGCCCAACCTAAAATGATGAATCAGAGGTGAATCGTTGCATTCCTTTCTTGGTTGTTTATATCAAAATTTTACCAAAAAAAACCGACTTCAAAAATAATAGATATAATATGCACTAAAAATTATAAAAATAATTGCATATTTTTATTACGATTATTGTAATTTTTGGAGTCTGTGTCTTCCCGCCGCGGTCCCGATCTCGCCTCTCGCGTCCAGACGTCGCGCGTGCGACTCAAGCACGTCTCGCCTATAACTATGTAAACAATATGTTATGTTTTTAAAGTGATAACCCTCACTTCTAGGATAAACATACAAATAAAATTTGAAAAATAAAATTTTATGAACGATGCGGGATTCGAACCCACGACCTCCGGCGTTCCGTGCCGGTGCTCTAACCAACTGAGCTAACCGTTCGAGTACCGCCTCGTAATAAATTCTGTTTGCTTTGTTCAAATCTCAGGTTGTGGCTTCATCTACAGGATCTACTTAACAGTTGATAACCTGCTCAACCCCAATATTTGCATATTAGGAAATTGACTTGCGATGTCGCTCTTGCAAATCTAAACAATATGTTATGTTTTTAAAGTGATAACCCTCACTTCTAGGAATAATACACAAATAAAATTTGAAATATAAAATTTTATGAACGATGCGGGATTCGAACCCACGACTCCGGCGTTCCGTGCCGGTGCTCTAACCAACTGAGCTAACCGATCGAGTATCGCCTCGTTATAAAATTCTGTTTGATTTGTTCAACTCTCAGGTTGTGGCTTCATCTACAGGATCTACTTTACAGTATATAACCTGCTCAACCCCAATATTTGCATATTAGGAAATTGACTTGAGATGTCGCTCTTGCAACTCTAAACAATATGTTATGTTTTTAAAGTGATAACCCTCATTTCATCATCTAGGATTAATACACAAATAAAATTTGAAAAACAAAATTTTATGAACGATGCGGGATTCGAACGCACGACCTCCGGCATTCCGTGCCGGTGCTCTAACCAACTGAGCTAACCGTTCGACTACCGCCTCGTTATAAAATTCTGTTTGATTTGTTCAACTCTCAGGTTGTGGCTTCATCTACAGGATCGACTTTACAGTTGATAACCTGCTCAACCCCAATATTTGCATATTAGGAAATTGACTTGAGATGTCGCTCTTACAAATCGAAACAATATGTATGTATTTACAAACCTACCTTGGCTGACATTGACTCCAAAAATAACAATAATCTGTTAAGATTATTTTCTTTTAATTGAAACGCCAGCAATGAGTTTCAATGAAGTCTTAGTGATCTATAACCATCTATCGACCCATACGATCTTTGTTTGTTTAGTTTGGTATACAGAGGTTTTTATAAATATCCGTATGAGTCAATTTTCAATTAAATATATAATACTTTCTTTTAACCAACTTCAAAAAAGGAGGAGTTCTCAATTGGTCGGTATATTTTTTTAAGATTGTTGCCTTAGAACTATCGACTGGGTGAACTGATTTTGATAATTCTTATTTTATTTGAATGCTGGTCCCATTCCTCATTTATTTAATACAATCTAATTAATTTATCTAAATCTATAACTAGAATTAATTTTGATTAATTCTTATAATTAATTTATCTAATTTTATAACTAGTATACCAAATCCTGTATACCAAACTTAACTTGAGACATAAGATGTTAAGTCTCATTTGCCAAGTGTTTTCACTAGCTACGGCCCCCTTCTGACCGAAACACAGTAATGTTTACACATTACTGCTTCACGGCAGAAATAGGCTTCGTTGTGGCTCCCATAATCTAGCCGGCTTTCTGTACAAAGGAGCCTCCCACTGGTATTATCACTTCCAGGTTTGGAGGATATTGAATTTATTCATTCTTTAATTGTTGTTTATTATATCTTCATATAATGAATAATGATGAATTGTTATAACAACTAGATTCGGGATTACAACAAACTTACCACTGTTCACAGAAGTATTAAGTGTGTTGTGTGGTATAGATACTAGCTTAACATTCAGTGAAATTTATTTTATTTCTTATGGAAAAAGAGAACAAATGATTACAGCGGATCGTACTCTCTTGTATCACCAATGGAATCATGAGAAAGTTGCCGAAACAGAAACCCAAAGCATATTATGAGTACGTGGTGGATGAGGGCAGCGTGGTAAGAGTCAACGGTTATAAGTGACACGTCACTGACGTTGATAAACGTATTGCACGAAGTTTTGAATGTTGGAGCTCTTTCGCACTACGTCTGATCCGAATCCAATCCGTATCTGTGAAAGAAATCGGATTACAGCCGGATCTAGTGCGTAAACTACCATAGAAATAGTTCTACGACTACTTCGGACCGTGTTTTCACGGGTACGGATCGGATTCGGATCGAACATAGTGCGAAAGCTCTCTTAGTTAATTGCCAAAATATAAATAAATATCAAAGATAATTTATACGTCTAGAAAGTCACTTGCGGTTTGACAACTGATAAAAATAGGCCAGGAATATAAGTTTAGTGTGTGTGACAAGCTACGAGTTAGTGTGCGTGAATTGCTCAAATACAGGATAGTTCTAAACTCAATTTTTTTTCACAGCTGTCATAGTCTCTCCAGACGTATAAATGGTCTTAGTTAAATAATTTAAAATTCGTAGAATTTGATTTTCTCTTTAACGCTTTCATTAAATTTTCAGACTTTCTTATTTCGGAAATTTAACATTTACAGTTCAAGTTCTATTGTTGAGACTATCGAACCTTAACCACTTAAGACTACAATAGATAGTCAATTGAACAGCTCGACTTGTGGCGTAACTGCTTCAATATTGAAAGCGATTAGTGGACCAAAATTAACTATAAGTAATAGGAGAGATTCTTCATTTAATAAGGGCTACTATTAAATTGTTACAACGTCGCTTTTTTCTTTAAACCTTGCTTGACACATTGGTCTTACATAAAATATTATGTGTAGGTGATATAGACTGTCTTAAATTGCTCTCGCAAATAAAATTTGAAAACAACATTTTATGACCGATGCGAGACTCGAACCCACGACCTTGTGAGTTCCGTGTGAGTGCTCTCCCAACTGATCTCCAACCGTTCGAGTGACGTCACGTCATAAAATCTTGTATGCTTTGTTCAACTCTCAGGTTGTGGCTTCATCCTGTCGCGTGATGGTCGGGCGGCGCCTATAGTTCGCAGCAGCTGACTGTGTAGTGTATAGACTATTACTCATTTGTGCCAGTGCTCCACGCTATTTTGTTTGTTTTTTTCAGTATTTAATGTAAATAAAATTCTAAAAACTTTAAGTTAAATTTCTATAATGTGAAAAAAAGTTTCACTTTTACCGTGGTTTCATAAAACCACACAATCTTTTTTTTATTTAAGTAGATACTTTTTGTAAATACTGTATCTTGCTGTTTTCACATTAGTTAGTTTTTTCATTATTGTTAATATCTTTATCCATATATATTTTTAGAAATATTTTAATTCATAGAGTTTGTTGAGTTAGTTCTAAAATACTAATGTTTAGCATTATTATTAGCAAATCGGTTCGAATCCCGGAAGGTGCACACATTTATATGATGAATATTGATGTTTGTTTCCGAGTCATGGGTGTTTTTATGTATTTATGGTTGTTTAAGTAAGTATATTGTATTAAATATATCGTTGTCTTGTACCCATAGTACAGGCGATGCCAAGTTTGGGGCGAGATAATTTGTGTAAAAGTCTGTCAATATTAATATTATTTGTTTTTTATCCGATAAATAAATACTCACAATATAATGAATAAAATAAAAATAAATCGAGAGGTGATTAAATATTTTAGTTTTGAGTATAAATATTGAACTTATTGCATCGATATAATATATTTAAAATCTTACTCCAGTACAATAAAATTTATTTGCATAGAAGTAACTCATGCTTGTTCGACAATCGAGATTAAAATCCTCAAAAATATGTTTAAACTTTCGAAAATTTTGCGCAACTCCATAAATTTTCATCTTTTGAACACATTTTGTTTAGTATTGCTTACATTGAACTCTTAAATGTTCTTAAATTGTATCCCATATATAATAAAATATATTAGAGCAATAAGAGCTAATATAGATAAATGTGTAATTTTACATCGTCGTGTCTAATTTAAATGTCTAAAGACACATGATATGAGCCAGATTTCATAAAAAATTATGATTACTGTTGCCTTTGACGTAGACCGTATATTTAGCACTTAGCCACAGTTTAATGATATCAGTCGCTCTAAATATTATATATTCTCTTTTTTTCTATAACAATGGGATCCACTTGCACTTAGCATTGAAGCTTAACTATATTGAAGCAACAACCAGAGAGTTGAACAAAGCATACAAGATTTTATGACGATACATCACTCGAACGGTTAGCTCAGTTGGTTGCAGCACCAGCACGGAACGCCGGAGGTCGTGGGTTCTAGTCCCGCATCGTTCATAAAATTTTATTTGTGTATTAATCCTAGAAGTGAGGGTTATCACTTTAAAAAAACATAACAAATTGTCCAAACTATATTTTTAACAGTGCTGCCACATTATGTATATCTAACTTAACTATCTTTGTCTGTGCTTGTTTTCAAATGAATACTTAGGCTAAGCCAATTTTGTTAAATAGATTGAAATCTGGGCGCACAGTACTTCAAGGAGTTGTAGTTTTCTTTATATCGTTGAATCAGGGGGCTTTATGGCCTCTCTAGATATATTTTAAAGTGGACTCATCACGAAATTGTGAATCTCATCAAATAACGAAACAAAAACTGATTTTGTCGCGATCTAGTCAAGCTCATTTATTTAACATTGTTTTAAAGCGCTGAATCAAAAACTGATATATTCCTACTGTGACTTTATACCCTTCCTTCGAATGAATGAATATTTATAACGGTGGGGTACATTTTTATCGTTTCCAAGGGACGTTTTATACCTGATGTGGATTGGAATCCGATGCGATGCGATGGTTAGACAAAAAATGTCGCACATGTACGCGGTTTCATTAGAGGCTCAAATTAGAATTCGTGTGGTCGTTTCAACCGAGTTTGGTGATGATGGCAAGAAAGGTACGTTATAATTTCAGATCAACAAATTCCATACGTTTTCGGATTCTTATCTCGCTCTCTAGCTGCGGTTTTTGGGTGGTTGGTTTATTTATAAGTCTTCCTGATCCTTATACGATTTCGTCTTTATGCTAAAACAAATGAAAGATACAAATAAAATTCTCCGGTTTGAAAAATGTTGGATTAAGTTTTTGTTCGTCCTTATATCTATCGGCAATCAGTTATAAAACTATAAGGAGATGAGAGGCAGAAGAAAAAGTGGTCATAATCGAGTGATGAGGATAGGCTGGGAAATTTTTGTACAGCTCTAAAATACCTGATCTATTTAGACTAGCTGTAAGGGTGGATTTCTAGGTAAGATTTGTATTTAGTGTATGTTCTGCTACCTCTTGTTTGACAAGAGATATAGAACAAACTTATGCTGTTCAAACTTTGTTGTAAAGGTAGGAAGGTTTGGTAATAGATTTTAAGGTCTTTATATTATCTCAATGTTGGAGTGCCTGGCTGTTCTCAGAACTGCATCCCATAAGTCCAATAGACTTGATTGCTACATTATAAGCTGTCAATCCCATAATTTTATTTTATACAAACAGCCAAATTCAGTCCAAGGAGCCAAAACGGGCTTCGAAATTGAGAGTTGTTCCTTTCCTGTCTCTTTGCTCTGATACGGAGTTTTCGTCTAAGTCTGGAGTCTAGGTGAATGCCTAAGTATATGATTTAGTCAGAATATGCAAATGGTTCATTGGCATGGGTTACTGGCACAATTGCCCTGCGTGAGTGTAAAGATGATTTACGATGACTTTGAGGTCCTCAAGATCCTTAAATTTTTCAGCTAGTATGCTAACTCGAATTACTTGCTAGAATGTATGCTATTACATGGTTCGTCATGCTCACTGAATGGCATTACTTGCGTCCCCTTCACTGAAATATGTGCGAAGGGAACGATGGAACAAGCGTCAAATCGTGAACGGGTGCTGCTTGTGGTGCCAGGTCGACCTGTTATAGTTAATAAATCTTTGTATTTATTGGATGCAGTTACTAATTGTAACAGTGTTCACGACCATCATGTTCACGAAGCATCCTTACACAAACAATGAATTCAAGCTCTAAAGGTTGGTGCATCCAATAAACGATATTTTATATTTGTACAGTTAATTATTTATTACTTTTATGAAATAATTTATATTATTTAAACAGGACTCATATATTGGATGCAGCACCTTACAAACTAATTTGTTAGGTATATTATTGTAAAATACTCTATTTGATTGATTAAAATACTCTATTTAATTTTAAATTTAATTGTATTATATAATTTTACTTTATACATATATTATTGTAATTTTAACTGGGTGCATACCTTTTAATAAAGATATTATTATTATTGAAAAGAGTAGCCGTTGAGTTTCTTGTATGGTCTTCTCACGAGCTCAACTTTTTACGAACATATGGTGAATTCAGTAATTTAATAGAAACATTTGTAGTGACGATTCAAAAACGCTTAGCTTAGTCAAAAGCCTAATTGAATAAAATTTATTTGACTTTGAGAATCGAAGTGACGTCATCGGCTACGTTTAGCCGTCATACTCGCAACATCCTCTGTGTTGGTTACGAGTACATCTGCCGAAAATTTACAGCAAATAGATGGGCTTGAGAATGAACCCTGCGGGAGACGTCTTGGCAGGCCAGCTGGATGGCTAGGAATGCTGAGAAACAGTACTATTTATATTCCAAATTCCTTCTGAATCTATGATGGATTCTGTGGACTTGTTAACGTAGATATATGATTTGTCTTATTTTAGGTTCGCTAACAATAAGCATGTATTACTTATTTGCAGTACCCTCACGCTTAGAGTTTTTCTATTGTTGGTTGATGTTTCCAAGAGTAGGTTTATGAAGATGCAGTAGGATGTCTTTTGATAAGAATTTTTTAAGTATTTAAGAATAGTTTTGGTATGCAGACGTAGGTAAAATGCAATATAGAGTCATTGCTGATTCCGTTCATAATTTCTGATAAAAATCAAATTCATTGCTGTCTGGGAATCTACCATTAAGTAAACCCAATGATAACAATGAATTTAAACAAACTCCCGAAAGTAGGAAACGAGAGTTGCCTTCCTGCGAACTTTGCTAATCAATAAAGAGCAAATAACCACGACGATGCGAAATACGTTCTGTGAACAGAGATTTCATCAAACTTTGGCCATATTATCAGCCGTTAGTTTATTTTTAGAACAGGGGTTCCAGTACATATGTTATGGCTTGCAGGACGTGTACAATTGGATTTTTATATTTGGGAGGCTTACATAGCCACGGAGGAACGTCTAAAAATACAAAATAATTCTTTTGAGCATAATTTTGATAATATTGATTAAATTTGTAGTATTATTTTTTTAGGGAAGAATGGAGTGTTGCCGGCAGTTGTAAGAATAATAATATTTCTTATGTTTTATTATTTACTCTTTGTGAGTTGTAGTTAAAATTCAAAAATGCAATGGATTTTCAAAGATGCAATTCCTTAGTTTCACATCAGAATCTTCTGACTTATTAGGGATTAATACTGGAAAAGAACTTCTATCTGCACTATGCGGAGATACTTACCCAGTTTTTTTCACTTCCACGTTGTTGAGATTTTATCTGATAAAGAAACGAGTACATCTTCGTGTTCGATAAAAAGCGATAAGAACATCCTAAACAGTGAACGGAATATCAAAAAGTACAAAACTATGGAGCCAAAACAGATCATTTACAAAAATGATCCGAATGAAGTGTTGTGTACAAAACAAAATGAGGCCATTACAGTTGCGTCATTGGCAGCCTCTCAGAACAATACTGAGAGTGTAGTAGAAGTGCAAAATATAGATGAAAGTAGTAAGGAAGGCAGGAAGTCCGTATCATTTCATTCCACATTGTCAGCCAGATTAAAAATTTTGGAAAATTCAATGACATTTTTATTTCTTTCCACTAACATAATATTATTATGTATATAAAAAGGTTGGTTATGGTGAACCTATGAATATGGTTATTGACCTTTATAGATCTTAGATTGGGATACCCAAAAATCTAAGAATATATAATATTATCTTATGAAATATTTTTTAACGAAATAACATAACTGCCTTATTTAAAA
The DNA here is from genome assembly GCA_949711755.1 of Leptidea juvernica. Lineage (NCBI taxonomy): Eukaryota > Metazoa > Arthropoda > Insecta > Lepidoptera > Pieridae > Leptidea > Leptidea juvernica. Next base: position 10,940,449 of record CATIXQ010000002.1, on the reverse strand, counting down.
GCAAGTATTGCTACAAGAATTATAAAGCATTTGGGTAGCTTTTAATTTTCCTATCAATTCATCTTTTCCTGTCTAATATAAAATAAAACATATCCTGTCTAACATCATCTTTGTATTCATTCCTTTTTACTTTATCTTTTACATATTTTTTGTTCAACGTTAGTTAATTATAGTTTGCGTACCGATATGTATCGATATTCAAATTGGCAATTTGTTTTGCTTGTTTTTGTTAATCTTAGTGTCAACTGTTCATTATATTTTAATTTATAGTCTGCATGTAATTACGATATTGATCTAATGATTATGTAAGTTGAAACCTGTTTCTATGATAATTGTAATCTGTATGTCCTTTCTTTCTTTAACCTGGAGAATTTTTAAATTATACTCATATTTTAGATATCTATAAGTAATTTTTAGCGATCTGATCATGTGCATAGGATGATCAGAATATATTAAATGCGTTAAAATATGTGGAGCCCGTTGTGTGGTTGCAAAGTTTTTAGAAAAGTCAAACTGAGCATACAGCGATCAGCTTTGAACCGCAATGCAAAAAAAAAAACAATATGATACCATAATTAATTAAAATTGTTAGCTACTTATAATATTAATTTGTTTTATACAAATTATTTGATGCGGTACACCGTCACGGCGACCTATTTTCACCGTTGAATTAAAATTATAAATATAATGTTGCGAGATTCGGAACAGTTTTTCTAGAAAAATTCCTCCTCCTTAAGGATCTTTATTAAAAATATTTTTTTTGAGTTGAATTTTTCATCTACCAGTAGGAGGCTCTTTTGCACAGGAAGCCGGCTAGATAATGGCTACCACAACGGCGCCTATTTCAGCCTTGAAGCATTAATGTGTAGTGAAATTACTGGGCAAATGAGACTTAACATCTATCTTATATCTCAAGGTGACGAGCGCAATTGTAGTGCCGTTCTGAATTTTTGAGTTTTTCAAGAATCCTGAGCAACACTACATTGCAATGGGCAGGGCTTATCAATTACCATAAGCTGAAGTCTAGCTCGTCTCGTCCCTTATTTTCAAAAAAACATCTTAGTTTTTAGTGAAGATTGCAATGTTTAGTGCTAATGCATAATTCGTCGATACATTTTTCTAGACGTCATTCCGAATCGAATGACCAATCGCTCATATTTTTAGGAGCTTTATGAAAAACTAACACGTTTTGAACTAGTCTGAGTCTAATTGTTTGAAAACTGCGGCTAAAGTTCCCTATTGTTCTTTTTTATTCGTTTTTTTTTATGGAATAGGAGTACAAACGAGCGTACGGGTCACCTGGTGTTAAGTGATCACCGCCGCCCATATTCTCTTGCAACACCAGAGGAATCACAAGAGCATTGCCGGCCTTTAAGGAAGGAGTAAGCGCTTTTTTTGAAGGTACCCATGTCGTATCGTCCCGGAAACACCGCACAAGGAAGCTCATTCCACAGCTTTGTAGTACGTGGAAGAAAGCTCCTTGAAAACCGCACTGTGGAGGACCGCCACACATCCAGATGGTGGGGATGATATCCTTGTGGCGTGTCGTGCGAAGGTGGAATTCGGTGGCAGGAATCAGGTTGAACAGCTCTTCGGAACACTCCCCGTGATAAATGCGGTAGAAGACACACACACACGTAGTCTAAAAGAACTGAGTAAAATTCAATATATACTTTTGGGGCATACATTATGCCATCGTTTTTTTTTAAAACAAAAACCATAAAGTGACCAATATACATTTAAATTGTATAATAAATCCGAATAATTATTGTCATAAATTTAAATGATAGCAGATAGTGTAAAGGTGGATATTTTCTCCAGGGAACGAGGTTATCTCCGTAGAACCCTAATCAAACACCCAGAGACTTATTTATGAATAGTTAAACTATCAACTAATTACTTCCTGCTAAGGATTACGTTCGACACAGTTATTAATAACAGCTTGTCATTTTATTAGCTGAGGTAATATCGAAATGTAATAGTATTTCTCATAATTATTTAATTAATTGTTATAACATGTTTGAAGTATTGAATTACCACTTTGATATATCAATATATTCGCCCCTGCTTCTAGCATATTTGTTGTAATTAAGGCTGAATTGGTTCACGATAGTAAATATTTGGTTTATTTGAAAATGTAAGGTGTCCTTACGACTTATACTTTTCTTTAGAGATAAACATATTTGAATTTGAATTTGAACAAAAGTTGCCAAAGAAGCTGTGTATTTGTAAAAAGAGAGCTTTTTTAAAAATTAATAATGACTAACAATCATTTTAAGTAAAGTACGTTTTATATCTTTACTGTACAAACACAAAAATAGATAGATAGATAGAGATAGATAGATAGATATATATATATACATATCTATACATATATATAGTTGATACAGCGAAATACAAAATATATATAAAAAAATTTTTTTTTGAATAGTATTTCGAACAAAAATTTGAAAATTTATCTTGATATGATTAATATATATACCTAATCTAATTAAGTCCAATATAAACAAAAACCTACTTCAAAATGGTAGCTTTAAAACATCCATTAATTGGTCATTAAAAGTGGATGGATGAAATTGTGAAACTTGAGAAGTAAGGAATGGAACAAACTAGTGTAAATAAATTAATTGATGATTCAAACGTGTTTTTAAAGACCTACTGGATTATCAATTTTTTACATGTCTTGACTTTACAGGTTCAACTACAATGTGAACAGTGCCGTTAGTGGGATTATTTAAAGGATATTTAACATACTCTAAGGATATTTTTTGGAGTTTCCTTTATATTTGAAACCTTTTGCTCGCAGCTGAATGGAGAAATCAGTGAGTAGTTGGTAGTTACAGGAAAGTTTATCGATCTACCCTCCTTTTCACACTTTTAGTTACTTATTCAGTAGTGCCAATAGTTCAGTTCAATGCTACTGCATCTTCATATGTAATCCGTGATTGAGTGTATGTCAAGTTTGTCTCATTCATGCTCAGTTATGAAGACAGTGACAAGACTACGAATTGAGACTGCTTCCGGAATTACTGACCTTACTGAACTGAAATCTTGGCTACCTATCTACTAACTACCTAGTATGGAGGAAAGAGGCAAGGAGATTCTTCTAATATGGGAGAAAAGTTGATAAAGTGTCCAGCTTATGCTGTAAACAGTTCAAAAAGCTTCCATAATGGAGCTGGTGAAGGCATAGGGTATGATATGAAGTAAGGTGAATGTAGCATTTGTAAACGAATTGAAGTATGCCGAATTAAAAAGTTGAATATTATTGTCGACTAATGTAGTTTATGGAAAATTTATGGAAAATTTTAACAACGTACGTTGTACAAATGTATGTAGTAAATGTAACCTTAAAAAAATATTATAGGGAAACGTGTACCTACAGTGATTAGTATTATTTTATATATGACGCTTCTTTTAAGATTTACTCTGATACTGCGGCTTCACCCTAATTTAATGCATTTTGAGGAACGACACTTTTTCATATACACAGATAATTCTCCTTGCCTCTAACCTCTATACTACTTAGTTACATTTTTGACAACGACTCGATTTGCGGAAAGCCCTTTACTTATGTCAAATATATCGATAAATAATATATTAAAAAAGTATCACAATTAAAAAGGCATAAAGGCATAAAAGGCATAAAAGGCATTTATTTTCTCAAAATTGATTCCTTTAGAATTCTTTTTGATGTCATTTCTTATACTACTAGATACTACTACCGCTTCGGAAACAAATGGCGCTCTGAGAGAGAAGAAGCGGCGCAAGAAACTCTCCCAGCATTCTTTTTTTTTGCGCTCTTTTCAATAAAAATATACAATATTGTACAGTCGCTATAAAATAATCACAATCTAGTCCCAGGCTGTCCGATCATTTAGATATTCAGCAGTGGAGTAATAGGATTTACGACAGAGCCATTTTTTTATAAAACATTTAAATTTATTTATAGATAATGCCTGAACAGTGGCTGGGACTTTATTGTAGAAGTGTATACATTTACCCTTAAAGCTATTATGTATCTTATGAAGCCTACTAGAATTAGTTACCAGCAATCCCTTATGTCTAGTGTTATAATAATGAAAATCACTATTAAGAGCAAAAAGGTGACGATTTTTGTGAACATATATTAAATTTTCATAAATGTACTGACAATAAACAGTCATAATATTAATTTCTTTAAATTTTTCTTTGAGAGACTGTCTATAACCAAGCTGATATATAGCACGAACAGCCCTCTTTTGCAGTGCAAACACTATATCAATGTCAGCAGCATGACCCCATAGTAATATACCGTACGTCATGATGCTGTGAAAATAACTAAAGTACACTAATCTAGCGGTCGCAACATTCGTGTACTCTCTAATCTTTCTAACTGCATATGCCGCAGAGCTGAGTCTATCTGCTAGATGGGTAATATGTGGACCCCACTGAAGCTTTTTATCTAACGTGATACCCAAGAAGACCGTAGTGTCCACAAGTTCCAATCTCTGGTCATTTATAAGTACGTTGGTTTGTACCTCTGCTGTATTTGGTGTAATGAACCGTAAACACTTTGTTTTTTTACTGTTTAAGTGCAGATTATTCGTCTCAAACCAACGCACTATCTTTGAGAGTGCATTGCTTACCTCGTCATCAATATCCGCACGTCGCTTCACTTTAAAAATAAGTGAAGTATCATCAGCAAACAATACAATCTCATGGCTATCATCTACCACAAACGGTAGATCGTTAATATATATAAGAAACAAGAAAGGACCGAGAATAGAACCCTGTGGAACACCTATTCCCACAGGTTTACCCGAAGACCGTTTGCCATTTACATCGACTATCTGAACTCTTTCGCTTAAATATGATTTTAACAGATTTAGGGCTCTATTTTTCACTCCATAATGCTTTAGTTTTAGGAGTAAAGTTTCATGGTGGACGCAGTCAAATGCTTTTGACAAATCACAAAAAATGCCCAATGCATCCTGTGACTCTTCCCAGGCGTCAAAGATGTGCTCAATGAGTCTAGTACCCGCATTAATTGTTGATAAGCCCCTAGTGAAACCAAACTGATTTTTGTTCATTAATTTACAAAAATGCATTTGTAGCTGTTGAAGCAAAAGTTTTTCAAAAATTTTACTAAAAACAGGCAGCACTGAAATAGGTCTGAAATTAGCAGGGTCAAAAGAACTGCCCGATTTAAACAAAGGTATAACTTTGCTGTATTTCATGAGGTCAGGGAACACACCCTCATCTATGCATTCATTAAATATTATTGCTAATTCAGGTGCTATAATGTCAAGTATGTATTTAACAATATTAGTCGAATGGCCCCATAGGTCTTTTGTATTTTTTAGGTTAATTAATTTGAAGATTTTTATTATATCGCTACCTGTAACATACTTAAATTTCAAGTCAGTAGAAGATACTGGTACGTGTAATCTAAGCATATCATATGCTGCTTTTGGCGAAGAGTTAAGGTATTTGGTCGTGACAATCGGGATTTCGGAGAAGTATTTATCAAATTCATTTGCAATTTCTATTTCCGAATTTATAACGCGATTATTAATATTTAAACAGATAGAGGTGTTACGGCAATTCGATCTACCAGTTTCATTGTTAATTACACTCCAAGTCGCTTTTACTTTATTATTACTGTTTTTAATTTTATCTGCAATGAAACGTGTTTTCGCTTTATGACAAACTATTTTAAAGAGCTTGGAGTATTTTTTTACATATATTTTAAATTCTTCACTATTATTGTAATGTTTCTCATAATAAAGGTCATATAAGCGTTTACGACTTTTGTGGATACCCATTGTTGCCCAATCATTAAAACTATGTTTGTTGTTTACTGTCACCGTTACTGGAGTAAAAATCCTGTCAAATTCCTCACAGAAGGAATTGAAGACTAAGTTGTAGTGAAAATTAGCAGTTTCGCCACAGTGTAAAAATGGTATTGTATTTACCAAATTATTTCTAAACCTCTCAAGACGGCTACCCGTAACTGGTATAATCGTCACCTTTTTTGGTCTGACATTGTCCAATCTTGTATTTAATTTTATAAGTTGCCCACTATGGTCAGACTGAAGATTATTAATTATGAGTTTACTAGTAATAGTAACATCTGTAAAAATATTATCTAAACAGGTTGCTGTTGTAGAAGTGATTCTAGTAGGTTCCCAAAATACATTGAACAAATTAAAACTTTGAAATAAATTTTTAAGGCTAGTACAATTGGCCGAAGGTTCAAGCAAGTTTATATTGAAATCTCCACACACTATAATTGACTTGCTAGTTTTGCTAAATTTTGATAGTACCTCCTCCATTCTATGTTGGAATTGTTCATATGATGCAGTGGGGGGGCGGTATACACTTACAACAATAAATTGCTCTAGTTCTATACAAGCTATCTCAATTAGTTGTTCTATAGAGAGATTAACAATATCTCTTCTATTTTTACATTTTAATCTATTATTAATAATAATTAGGGAACCTCCATGTATTGCCCTACTTCTACAAAACGAACTGACTACTTTATGTTCTCTAAAACTAAACTGGAGCTGATGACTCTTACGCCAATGTTCTGTAATACATAATATATCTATATTACAGCAGCTCAAAAACAGTTCAATTTCTAATTCCTTACTTGAGATACCTTGTATATTCTGGTGAACAATATTTATGAGCTTTATATTATGATTATCTATAGCAGTAACATTTATATTTGGTGAATGTTGCCTATTTTGTATGATATTGCAAGAGTTGTCCTCCCTTGTCAAATAACTTAATTTAAATTAATTGAAGAAAAATCTTCATTGTTATATTTTTGTACATTAGTACTAATACATTCCCCAATAGGGGCTTGTATGTCGATTATTTTACAATTTTGCCCAATAGAGGCATGTTTATTAAATAATACTACAGAGGAAGTAGTTTGTTGACTAAAACTATAAGCTACTAAAGTAGCCAGCTGTCGCTTAACTCTAAATGGTAGGTAAAGGTTACCATTGGTTATTTTCATTTTATAATTAATGAATTTATTTGTGTCAAATAAAATTAAATTTTCATTGTTGTGGAATGTCGCATTATACAAAGTTGTATTTAATTTAAATATTTTTCTATTTTGCTCCTGTGTCAAATCTGAGGAGTATGGGAATGTACACATCATCACTTTAGATTTTGTGTTATTGGAAATATTAATTAATTTTTCTATATTTTTAATTAGGTCCTTATTTCTAATATTATGAGACGATAAGATTATAAGATTTGCTTAAGTAAAGATAATTTGAGACTGATTTTTAAACGACAATTGTCTATTGATCTATCTTGTCGTATCTAGATGAAATATTAATACATCTATCAGTGTCAGTGAAAGTTGGGGTTAGAGGCTAACAGATAAATAACAAACATGGATTACAAATGTGTTGTCGGGCCGATGATTTCATAATGTTTGTTGGTATCTTTGACCTAATGACTAGTAAAGCGGACTCTGATCCGAACACTATTCAACGCTAGAAGGGGTCAACTTTACCCTACGTGACCTCATCAGCCCACGATGAAGTTCTGTGTGTCAAAAGGCTGTACGGCTAAAACGATAACTGTGTATTTTAGAATTTAATTTCATAAAATATCATATTACATTAACATACACATTACATTTTAAAAAGATTTTCAATATTTTAACATTTTATATTTGAGATAGTTAAGGTTATTATTAATTTAAGCTAACATTATATAATATCTTCAGGAAGATTAGATTGGATTAAATTAATAACGCTTTTTTATAACGTTATTATTAACGTTATATATTAGATGTACAATGTAAAGGTTTATATATAACTAGCTGACCCGACAAACGTTGTTCTGTACATAATAAATAAAATACTGTTTTTTTATGAATCTGCCAATAATATTTCAAAACATCAAGAATCATTTCGTAAAAAATGCTCCCTGTTGTTTCACAGCGAAATGAAATTGTTTCACAGCGGAACTGTCAAACCGTGCGTCACTAAATTCTCTCAGAAATAATGTCCGTACAAAACAAATATTGTAAATAAAAATAACTATGGGTAACAAATCGAAATAAAAACTATGCTATCTCTCAAGTTGGACCAAACTGCACTCCATAAAGTAATCCCCATTAAAATCCGTTCATTCGTTTAGGAGTCCATCGCGGACAAACAACGTGTCACGTAATTTATATAATATCCCGCTTACCATATTTAAAGGTCTAGATAGCCTATGACAGCTGTGAAAACGTCGAAGAAAATTAAGTTCAGAACCTATTTAACTTCCTACCTAATCTCTATTTTGAGCAATTCACGCACACTAACACAAAGTTATCTCATAAAATTCGCGAGTGTAAGACGTAGCTTGTCACGCACACTAAACTAATATTCCTGGGCTTTTCTTATCGGTTGTCTTACAGCAAGATACTCTATCTAGACATGTAAATTATCTAAGATGTGCGTCGTATAAAAGTATTTTATATTATACGTACTCCAACCTTGGAGGTCGAGAACGCATTTCTTCACCCCTGGTTTTGCGGATGGCCATGGGCGATTGCCTCAATACTTCTCATCAGTTAAGCCTCTTTCTCGTTTGCCACCTCTTATCATAAAATCTAATAATTATATAAAGTTCTCATGTCGCGGTGTTTGTAGTTAAGCTCCTCCAAAACGGTTTCACCGATTCTCATGAAATTTTGAGTGCATATTGGGCAGGTCTGAGAATCAGACAACATCTATTTTTCATCTCCCTAAATGTTAATGGTGGTCCACACCATTTTTTTTTTAAATATTTTTGTCATTTTTTTTAACATTAAAAAATACATACAACTTCAAATTTTCACCCATCTACGATCAACAGTTACTTTTGTATCGCGATTGCTGGGTCAGCTAGTATATATATATATATATTTATTTTGTGCGTCTGTCGTAACTGAACTCCTCCTAAAATTTAAGTCGTGTGTACATGACAACATCTGTCGGGTCCACTAGTATTATATAAAAATGTACTATATCTACTATGTACTATTATTTCGATAAAATAGACAATTTTAAAGTCCGTTTTAAAAGTCCGCTTCACAGAACTCTGAACATAAAACGCAAATGGCACCTGCACAAGTTGACACCACACCGAGTCACGTCTTATCATTTTAATTGAATTCTCGAATGGAATATTTTGGCAGCCTTTCAAACTTTATCGCAGGATGTTTCAGAGTGACGTTATCTGTTGAGTACCATCAACAAATGCGTCCAATTAAGCGGCGGTACCATAAAACCAAGCCTCTTTGTGCGACAGGATTTAATTATGCAGCCGAAATTGAAAGAGTGCTTTTTATATGCTTTTGTATTGCCTTGTGTTACTAACTTTAGTCTATATTTTGAGTCAATTTAAATATTTGATCACACTTAAGGAAAGAGCCATTCATAAGGAAAGAGGATATTCTTACAGCCGTTTCCAATATACTACAGATAGAGATAAAGTACTACCTTCTACTGTCAGTATTTTTTTTAATGAAAATAAGGGACGAGACGAGCAGGACGTTCAGCTGATGTTAATTGATACACCCTGTCCATCACAATGCAGTGCCGCTCAGGAATCTTGAAAAACCCCAAAAATACTGAGCGGCACTACAACTGCGCTCGTCACCTTGGTACATCAGATGTTAAGTCTCATTTACCCAGTAATTTCACTAGCTATGGCGCCCTTCAGACTGAAACACAGTAATGCTAACACATTACTGCTTCACGGCAGAAATAGGCGCCGTTGTGGTACCCATAATCTAGCCGGCATCCTGTGCAAAGGAGCCTCCCACTGGTAAAAATTAGCTGTCAATAATCTGAAGCTGACCCAATATACTCAATGAGTCATTCTTATCGCCTTATTGGGACGCGTGAATTGCAATTTCCATACAAACTTCTATCGCCGGTAAGCTATCCGTCCTCACATTGACAGACAACGGATAAGGTGTGTTACGGTCGATAAGTTTATTCGGACAGAAAAGTCAACGATAGTTACGATCTTTATCTCAAGTAGGCCATAACCGGAGATAGACTGAATATTAGGAACGGCCGTAAATGACAGATGAGTTTAATCCATGGTTTCTTACAGCATTAGAGTAAATATTATGGAGGTTTTGTATTTACCATCGAAAAGAATTGTTTAATAGTATCTTGACATAGTAGGAAAAATTGAATTAAGTATGTTAAAACCACAGGTTAAAAAAATCGTAAGTTCAAATTAATCGCTTTTCCATCAATCGTAAAAACTATCCACTAATGTTATAATTGTTTAATTTTATGTACTAAAATTAAAGTGATCAAAAAACCTAATATTCAAAATATTGTAAATATTAAAAACAGTACCTAGTAAAACATTAGTACCAACGATCGCATAGTGGATGGAAGATCCCCGCCACTCATCTCCTGCAAATCAAGAGGAATCACAGAAGCGTTGCCGGTCTTGAATTGCATGTTTGCGCTTTTTTGAATACAATTTTAAATGAATGTTTGCAGAAGAAGGATTGGACTCAATAGTTATATATTTTACACTCGTGAGATACCTCAGATAGACAGTGTTTATTTAGTACCTCTAGTAGTTCACTTGTGAGATATTTCTTTGACACTCCAACATTAGGTATGACGTTGTGCCTGTAAGATAAACATACCTGGTGCTTGTTTTAAAAGATATTTTGACTTTTTATGACAATAAGGGAAAAGACGATACGCTTGCTCAGTGCCGCCCACGTTTATTTCAAAACTCGACAATTCCGAGCGGCGCTACAACCGTGCTCGTCACCCACTCATTGGCCCAGTAATTTCAGTAGTAACAGTGCCCTTCATACTGAAATACAATACTATTACACATTACTGCTTCACGGCAGAAATAGGCGCCGTTGTGTTGCTCATAACCTAGCCGGCATCCTGTGCAAAGGAGCTTCCCACTATGAATAAGTAAGGTAAATAATAATAAAGTTTATATCAATGATTTAAAATAAAATTTAATAAAAGTATCAGTGGCGCAATAAATGGAACAGTTGACATTCATCCCGGTTCCCTTGGTTTGATCCTCACCATCGTCGTACTTGTATTTCCGTTGGCGAATTCATATGTGCGCGCAATTAATGCTTTCAAAATCAGCAAAGCTCTTGTGATTCCTCTGGTGTGACAAGAGAGCACGGGCGGTGGTTATTACATACCCTTTGGTGACCCGTATGAATCTTTTATAGACGAGCAGGACGTTCAGCTGCTGAGTATTGATACGCCCTGCCTATTACAATATAGTGTCGCTCAGGATTATTGAAAAATTCAAAATTCTGAGTGGCACTACAACTGCGCTCGTCCCCTTGAGACGTAAGTTGTAAAGTCTCATTTGCTCAGTAATTTCACATAGCTACGGCGCCCTTCGACACAGTAATGCTTACATATTACTGCTTTACGGCAGAAATAGGTGCCGTTTTTGTACACATAACCTAGCCGGCATCCTGTGCAAAGGAGCCTGCCACTGGTAAAACTGGTGTTACTTGTTTACTCCTCTTTAAAAATAGCAGTACGCTTTAGTAGTTATTGTATCTGTTAACCATTATTCCAACGTCAGTATAGTACGCCTAGATTAGTTGCCTAGACGTCGAGATTGCATCTATCAGAGATTGAATAATAAAAATTAATGCGACAAGTACTGTTACACTATAATTTCGTGAGAGTGGCGTATCTGATGTCGGCATTGATACCGACGAAATGTCGTAAAATAAAGATATTTAATACATTGATAGTTGACAGTCTTGTTACGACTCGTGCCGCGGTGTTCGGTTACGCGAAATATAGTTTTCATTGTATTTTATTACGTTTCCGTGAAGCTTAAACGATGTGATAGATTTGTAGATAAATTAGGTATGTCTGAAAAAATATCTAGTAATATTATGTTAGGGGTCAATGTTTTAATAAATTATTAGTTGCGGCTGTATTCGACTGTTTCAACGGGAAAAAAGTCAGCGAGATTTCAGATTTAAATATAGAAAAAGCAAGATTAACTTCGTTTTCAAAGCATGTGTGGTTTATATTATATTATATTCATTATTTATATGATTTAGTTTTCATATTTAATTATGTAATATGTAGATAATATATTACTATGCAAATAATTGTAACAATACTATTAAGTAGCATTTATTATAATGTAATCATGGATGATAACTGTAATATAACTCTAAGAATGTAATTTAATAGTAGATTGGAAATAAGTAGGTTTTATTAAAAATTCAAATTCAAATATTTTTATTCAAAATAGGATGTGACATAACTCATTGAAAGTCAAAAAACTACCACCCATTACAAAATCAATGCATCAGACCTGAGAAGAATGGGCGCAACAAACTCAGCGGGCTTTTTTTTATCGAATAAATATGTGTACAAAGTAATATCGTACAATTAAACTTATTATTAAAAAGCCTGAGGGCGGTCACTCCAATCCCAATCTGTGGTATCATTAAGAAAGTCACTAATGTAAACCTTTACCACACAAACGTTTTTTAAAAAATCTTTTGAATAACGTAATACTTTTATTTTGAACATTTTCTAGGATCTTGTTTTTAAAGCATACATCGCCCCACAAAAGACTTACTAACTCGACTTAGTCGAGTAGTAGGCATCATTTAGTTTATGTCTGTTCTGTTATTAATTATATATTAATTGGCATCATTATATATTACCTTTTCAAACCACAAGAACAGTGCCGAAAACACATTTCTTTATCTATACCTAACTGATTTCATTAGGAGTTGGTAAATTCTTGGTAGACTTACTAATAAAGTATATGTTAAAAACTATGTTTTTAAGTTAAGCGGAAAAATAAACCATTGTAAATTTAAGATTAAAACAGTGAGTTGATTATAAAAGCTAAATAATAAAACTGACTTATGATATGTCGATGCTCAGATATACCGGTTTTGCAATGCCCAGGGTAAGACGATATAAACCTTTGCATTTCGGTGTGATTTTAAAAACGTTACACGTCGATGCCATGCCTGACGTATGGGTGCCAGACGTGGAAGTTCTCCTCTAAAGCCACAAATAAAATCAGGACCTGTCAAAGGGGGCTTGAGAGGAGTATGCTCAACATAATTTTCCACCATCGCACGACACGCCACAAATTAGGATATCATCCCCACCATCTGGATGTGTGGCGGTCCTCCAAAGTGCGGTTTTCAAGGAGCTTTCTTCCTCGTACTACTAAGTTGTGGAATGAGCTTACTTGTGCGGTGCTTCCGGGACGATACGACATGGGTACCTTCAAAAAAAGCGCGTACACCTTCCTTAAAGGCCGGCAACGCTCTTGTGGTTCCTCTGGTGTTGCAAGAGAATGTGGGCGGCGGTGATCACTTAACACCAGGTGACCCGTATGCTCGTTTGCCCTCCTATTCCATAAAAAAAAAGAAAGAATGATAAAGTAAGACATACTAAAATAAGAAAAACCACCAATGCGATCGACGCTCTAACTTATGCATTCAAACTAAAATGGTAATGGGCTGGCCATGTCGCGAGATGTACAGACCAGAGATGGACTGCGATAGTAACATCTTGGAGCGGCCCAGCGGGCAAGAGAAGCCGAGGGAGACCACTAACCAGATGGGAAGACGACCTCAGACGGACAGCTGGCCCTAACTGGATAGACGTAGCACAGGATAGAGACGCGTGGGTATCTTTGGAGGAGGCCTTTACCCAATCCGGGGTTCTTGCTAACAAATTTACTTATAATTAGATATAAATCTTATATTATATATCTATTAATTTACTTACAATATTTAAAAAACTTTCTAACAGCAAGAAATAAATGGCATATTTATTTTAACACGTCGAGAAGCTATGCAAGAAACTAATAGCTAATTCTAACGTTTATAGAACGTCACGTGTCAAAGCTAGTCATAGACCAGTTTCTAAATGTGATTAAGATTTATTCTCGCCGTTTCTTCTATTTTTTGTCTGTCCGTCTGCATTGTCCCTTGAAACAATGGCCATAGTATTGTCATATCCGGGATTTATAATTCTGACACCATCACAGGAAATGCGTGTTGATATGGGTTTATAATGATGTTTTACGATTATTTTATTCTTTCAATGTGTGTGTTTGTGTGTGTGGAGTACTTGATTGACAGTACACGCTGAGTATGACAAGCTTTCGCTTGTCAAAAGTAAAAGCAACTAGTAAAAGTGAAATATCGACACCATGCCATTGGTTTCGTTTATATTGACATGTTTGAGGTAATTTCGAAATCGTAGCTGTCAATTAAGTGTTAAAAATTTTTACTTCTTTAATTACCCGTTTGCCTTTTTTAATTTGAAGTGTAGGACGCAATTATTTACTTTCCTCATATCGGTATTATATTAAGTATTTCAAGCTGGGTACTCATCTAAGATCATTAATTGCTTACTCAGATATATAGTTTTTAAAGCTTAGATTAAGGATTGGTCTCCTCTACGCTCCAACTTGATAACGAAGGTGTAGTTGCAAAGTGCGGCAACTAATACTACTCCAATGTTGGCGTACTCGAGCCGGTCTCGAACAATGTGTGACGTTGACGTGCCACATATTCTGTTAAGCTTTGCGAATAATTGAAACTAAAATGTCGGGTTGCGTAGTAAAACTTTGTGAATTAATACTACAAGAAATAAGAAAGACACTGGGATCACATATCATTGGTAAGTATGGTGTATTTTATTAATTTCAATGTAAAATAACACGAAGCGAATATAAGTTACAAAATTTGAAAGATGCCATTGAGTGACACTCAATTTGCCATGCACACAAGCATCTAATAGTTACTGTAATAAAAAAGCTTTTGTTCTTAGGTGGATCTATCTAGTTGGAGCGCAGCGGAGACCAATCCTTAATCTAAGCTTTTTAATCTAGTCATTGCTGAAAACATAATTTTTGTCTTCATACAACCAATCTGCGATATGAACTTCATTTAATTTGTTACCAGCACCATCTAGTGGTGGGATACAAAGGATTATCAGCAAACATTGAACCCATTGAAATGTAAACAATCACAAGCAATAGTAAAAGCATCTTTATTTTTATTTTATTCACATATATTTAATATTTTAATGATAATCTCAGCACAGTGTATAAAACAGGAAAATATCTTTATTTCTTCAAATGCTTCTGCTATCAAATCACGTTCCGAATTATTGAATTATTTATAACGAACAAAAGGTTCTCTGCCAATTCCGATAAAAACCACAAAGTATTGTAAAAAAATATTATTTAATATTTTCTTCACACATCACAAAGAATCTGTAGAAAAGATATGTATACAATTAAAAACCAGCATACCAAAAACTGTGATAATATTTAAATATATAATATTATTATTATAAATTTCTTTGAAATACTCTTATTTTTAAACATAAGGTATGTTTCATTTGAACAAAAAACAAATGTAGAAAAACATATATTTACGAACGTAATGCTAAATTAATGCTAGATTAAAAAGTATAATATAATGGGGATCTATTAACAATTCAAATACGTTGCAGTTGACACATCAAAAAAAATTAATTATTCACAAAATTAAAAGCGTAAATGCTGTTTAATAAGTTGACTTCAAATAAATAGGTGGCTATATAATATATTAAAACATGAAATCTACTTAAACTCAGACAACAAAAATAAGAAGGTCCATTATGATGGTAATCCATTTGAAATTTTTGTGACAACCGTTTTTTTTTGACAAAAAAAGGGATAAGACGAGCAGGAAGTTCAGCTGATGGTAATTGATACGCCGTGCCCATTACAATGCAGTGCCGCTCAGGTTTATTGAAAAACCCAAAAAATTCTGAGCCGCACTACAACTGCGCATTGAGACATAAGATGTTACGCCTCATTTGTCCAGTAATTTCACTAGCTACGGCGCCCTTCAGACCAAAACACAGTACTGCTTACACATTACTGCTTCATGCCAGAAATAGGCGCCGTTGTGGTACCCATAATCTAGCTGGCATCCGGTGCAAAGGAGCCTCCCACTGATAAAATTCCGCTTGTGATACAAGAGAATCTCAGACACCCCTTTTTGTGTAAAACTTATTATTATTGTTATCATACAAATGATTTAGGTTTTCTTTAGTGTTAATTCCGCCAATATTTG
>CATIXQ010000002.1:10900428-10923911 GCA_949711755.1 Leptidea juvernica | reverse complement strand
CAAATATTGGCGGAATTAACACTAAAGAAAACCTAAATCATTTGTATAATTATGGATTTCCGCAAAGTAACTCCTAATTCAATAAAAATTATTGTTATCACTTTTGTCATAATTATTTTAAGATAAAAAAAAATCTTCAAAATTTTGTATCGGTAATTATATATACACTTAGCTAATCGGCTCAATTTAATTGAACTAAATATATGAATTAATATACACCCACAAAAATTGGCATATTATAGATAAAACCTTAATCCAGTTATAACCCATTGTATTGATCAATAATTGAAAATATAAATTCGTAAAAATTAGTATTTCATCGATAGTGTCTATTTGTCTCCAACTTTTGTATAAGCGTGATAGATCACAACACTAAAAAGTGTTTATGAGAAAAACAAAAACGGTGCTAAAAGTTGTTTGTTTGGGTCCAATTTTTATACAAAGGACATCCGCCGACGCGACGGCCGGAATACAGGCGCCAATCGCATTAGAAAATCCGATATCAGAATCCAATTGTACATTAATGGAACATAAAAATATTTACCGTCCCATAAATTATATAAAAGAAGCCGATGATTCTTAAATCTACCACTAATGTTTTATTACTAATGGTTGCTAGGCTGACTATATAATTTCCCTCTAAAATTTATTAGCAGCGCGCCTCTTTCATTTTAGTGCCACTTTATCAACCTTAGAAATTCTCGTGAGGATCGAGAATGTGATTTGTATTGCGTTTAACGAAACCGTAAAGTTGTATCGATTGTTTTGTGAATAGGGCAGGAAGGTAAATAGTCAGTAAATTGAAATAAAACGTTTTCGAATCACCCTTGTGACATTTTAGCCCACGCTCGGAGTCCAAACTCGCATGGGGAATGATTTGAAGGACTGTGGAGGAATAATGATATAGGTCCCTAAGGACATACACAATGCGTTCGGGATAATAATAGTTGTAGATTTGAGAGTAATTTGAATATGAATGGCACCCTCCCGCGCGGTCCTCATAATAACAAATATGGAGTGTTTCTTTGTACATTCCCCCGATGATTTTGACTTTGGTATATCGAATCGTGTTCGGATTATTGTCTGTAATTATACGAGTTCGTGTTAGATATGTTATAATAAATTTGAAAGGCGTGAGATCAATTTTAACTAAAACAAGTCACGGTTTTCACTTAAAATATTGTGAGACGAAATTATAAGAACTGGCAGTGTTAAATTGTTTAAAGTTCTTAGTTATAAAATAACTATAAAATACACAGAAATTTGTATATATAATATACCATATACTAAATCGTATTCATCTAAAAAAATCTTAAAAATATATAATTGTAGTGACTTATTTAACAAAGATAGATTGGAGTATTGCTGTAACCTCTGGTCTGGCACACCCGAGTATTAGCTCGATCCATTTGGCGCGTGCAACGCAGAGCAGCTCAAATTGTCGGGGACCCAGTGCTCTGTGAACGGCTGGATCACCTGGCATTGCGTAGAGACATAGCTTCATTGTGTGTCTTCTACCGCATTTATCACGGGGAGTGTTCCGAAGAGCTGTTTAACCTGATTCATGCCACCGAATTCCACCTTCGTACGACAAGCCACAAGTTCGGATATCATCTGCACCATCTGGATGTGTGGCGGTCGTCCACAGTACGGTTTTCAAGGAGCTTTCTTCCACGTACTACAAGGCTGTGGAATGAGCTTCCTTGTGCGGTGTTTCCGGGACGATACGACATGGGTACCTTAAAAAAAAGCGCGTACACATTCCTTAAAGGCTGGCAACGCTCCTGTGATTCCTTTAGTGTTGCAAGAGAATGTGGGCGGCGGTGATCACTTAACACCAGGTGACCCGAACGCTCGTTTGTCCTCCTATTCCATTAAAAAAATAGGAAATCATTTAATTTTAATTAAAATTCCCAGTTCAAATTACTTAATATTGTATAATGTTTTATAGTAATCAAAATACATTTCTGTACGTCTGTTTATCATGCTGTTAATCCGCCTAGTCTGTCGACTCTGACTAATGATATTTAATTAATTGTTGATATTAATAGTATGCACGAGATGGGCATTTTTTTTCTTCCACCCGCTGTTGTGGAAGCTCACTAGAACGATAGTTCCAACCAAACCAAAAAACCCATGGAATGTAAGGTGCAGTATGACTTTGTTTTGTTTAATTATAATTATTTACCTTTCGGCTGGGATATGCCCTAATTTTAGATCCTCAAGCAGTCGTGCGCTATATTTTACTCTAAATAGAGCTTGTAGGCACCTGATAGAATACTAATAATATAATGTAGACACACTTTTACTCAAATAATCTTGCCCCAAACTAGGCATAGCATACATACAATAATAAAATATTTAATACAAAATACTTAATTAAACGTACCATAAACAATACATATAAACATCCATGACTCGGAAACAAACATCCATATTAATCATATAAATGTTTGCACCTACCGGGATTCGAACCGAACTAAACAGTTCATGGTATCCGCCGGTAAAACTCTATCTTGACTCTTTCCTGCTTTCGTATTTAACTTCAATTGCAAGAGGACGTTGATTTCGTATAAAAAAAATAAGATTCGCGGAAAAAAAACTAACTTTATTTCAATTAAAATTGGAAAAAAATGTATTGCTCATGTTTTTTTATCCATTTTTTTTGCATATTTTTTTTAACAAACTTATTGATACAATCATCACTAGTAGGAGGTGCCTTTGCATAGAAAGCTCGCTAGATTATGGGTACCACAACGGCACCTACTTCTGCCGTGAAGCAGTAATGTGTAAACATTACTGAATTTTGGTCTGAAGGGCGCCGGAGCTAGTGAAATTACTGGGCAAATGAAACAACATCTTATGTCTAAAGGTGACGAGCGTTATTGTAGTGCCGCTCAGAATTTTTGGGTATTTCAAGAATCCTGAGCAGCACTGCATTGTAATGGGTAGGGCGTATCAATTACCATCAGCTGAACGTCTTGCTCGTCTCGCCCCTTATTTTAATTTAAAAAAATCTTTCAATATCATATTCTTATAGCGTCTAATAGAATAAAGTTAAATTCGTCTCTACAAATATTTCGTTGCAACGTATTATTACGTAACTACCAATATTTATAAAATACCGATTCCTTTAAAAATATCTTTTCATTTGTGATGAAGATCATCAATAATCGCAAATGTAAATGCGCCAGTTTTTGAATGTCTAAATGAACCCCTTTCATCCGTCACCCTATTTAAAGTAATTAATCCACTTTATTTCGACACTCCATTTGATGACCTTTCACAAAAAAAAACAGTCATTAGAAATTGTGTTGCAAAACTTTCATCAACATCTAACTATGGTATTAAAATATGTTTTCTTTAGCATCGGTTCTCTCTAAAACTCTACTATGATAGAGAAAAATATCTATATATCAATTCTATACATGATACAGTCTGTATTCCAGAATGTTTTCCAATGATTAATCCAGAATCAATGGTATTATCTTAATGAGAGGGCATAAAAAGACATAAACAAACAATACCAGTTTAGTTATTGAGATGCTTTCTGGATTACAGGCCTTAGACGTAAAATGGACCATTCGGACCACATATAATGAGAATCAGGTCAAACACCAGTGAGAGGCTCCTTTGCACAGAATGCCGGCTAGATCATAGGTACCACAAGGGCCTATTTCTGCCGTGAAGCAGTAATGTGTCAAACATTACTGTGTTTCGAACTGAAGGGCGCAGTAGCTAGTGAAATTACTGGGCAAATGAGACTTTACTTGTTATGTGTCGAGCGCAAGTTCAGTGGCGCTCAGAATTTTTGGGTTATTCAAGAACCCTGAGCGGCACTGCATTATATTGGGCAGGTTGTATCAATTACAATCAGCCGAACGTCCCGTTCGTCGCATCCCTTATTATCATAATAAACAGCTCTTTGAAATACTCCCCGCGATAAATGCAGTAGAAGTTACACAATACTCCATATGTGGCGGCACTGCACTTTGTAGAGCGCTAGAATGCGTGAAGTATTACCGTGCTCTATTAAGCCAGCTTCCTTAAGGTACCTAACTCAAGAAATCGCCAAAATAGCGCAGAATTGAAACCATTTCTTAACGGTTCATGTAAAGCTTTCATTTTTACTAAAAATAGACATATGTCTACAGAATATGAGAAGAAAATTCATTTTTTCTTTACATTTTTATCTTTAATAGACATTGCGAAAAAAAATATAACCACGAAAGTACCCCTAACTTTTACAATTAAAGCCATATTAATCATTCAATCTAGATAAAAATTGTAAGAAAAATTATTCACTTACTTAATACATAGTTTTGTTATTTTTGTAAAGAAAATTGTATTATGTTTGTAATAAATTAAAAATGCTTCTAATCCTGAATCAAAACTATGGCATTTTTGTAGAGGTGAGGTAACCTAGCACCACTCGATTCCTCAAGGCCGTTCGCTCGGTCCCCAGCCTTAAAGAAATTTTGTCTTTGCCTTCCAGATGACGAGATACATAGATTTCGAGACTCAGTATACTGATACTAGGCGAGGGTTTTTTTCAGTTGTAAATACGTTAACTTGAGTCTTCTGAGGGTTATATTGTATATATATTAAAAAATATATGTGTATATTACTAAAGCAAAAATTATAAGAGGTTATTTTTATCCAAAATATTTTATGATCGCAACTTACGTAAAATTAACAACTCAGTTGTCAGTTTGGTATCCATTTTCAGTTTGTAAGTACCACTCGCCGGTTACGTTCCGTAAAGTGTTTACCTTGAAACAACGGTCACTCCTATTGATCGAGGGGTGAATTTTTACTCACACTCTGATAAATGTGACGGTTTTCCATATGTAAATCAGTTTGTCCCCCCAAGTGTACTATTTGTTTTGCCGGACAGTCTGAATCTAGATTTATACGCGATACAAGCGAGATTTTAATTTGTGTTTGTCATGTAAATGTTACACGTCGGATTGGTGTGTTTGCTTGATTAATGGAATTGGAACTACCAATTCCATTAATCAAGTAACAATTATTGCAGTCCCCGTGAGGTCAACATTTTATGTGAAATATAATTATGCGAAAACGTGCTGCGTCCATGATGAACAGACTTGCCAGTAGCACTATGCCCTCTTTCTGGAGAACGTGGAATGAGGCGCATATTGCCACTAGGTGCAAGAAGGAACACAGTTTTAAGTGAATATTCTAACTAAGAAATTATTGATTTTTTGTCAAATACTGTACTAATTAATTTTTAATTTATATGGATGATATGCCTGAAATAAATGATTTTATTATTATTATTAAAACGTTCTTTAAAATTATTTATTAAGAAATTATTTCATTTGGTGCTTTAATAAACGTTTTCAAACTTAAAGTCATTGTTCTAAGTTCTATTTGCAGGGTGCTGTAGCTAGAGAAATTACTGCAGGATATTGCGATATTTCTCAGAAGATAAGTTAAGCCATCTTATGTCTCAAGGTGATAATGTCATTTCTGTATCGCTCAGAATCTCGAGATTTTAAGAATCCTAGAAAATTTGTGTGTATATCGGGTAGGTCTGAGAATCGGCCAACATCTATTTTTCATACCCCTAAATGATAAGGCTAAATATTTTTTAACAAATTTTTTATTTTAATTTAATTATATTACATACAACTTCAAATTTTTACCGTCTACTATCGACAACTATTTTTAATATTATTCTATTCCCTCCACAGATACGCAATAAAGTTGCGAGATGGCAATCGAATATGATGATTATTGTAGTACGATAAATTTTATCTACGATTTATTTGGTAGGTCTGTGAATCGTCTTCATCTATTTTTTATACCCCAAAAATTTTAATTGTTGATTTTTTTTTATTAATTTTTATGACAATACAACGTTTGCTGGGTCTGCTAGTTATTCTATAAAAATTGGTTAATTAGTGCTGTGTATTGAGATTCTCACTTTCCTATACCGTAATTAATTTAGCCTTAGTCAGATAAACACGATGTTTTTTAGAAAGATATTTGACATTAGTAATTATCGAGTATCCTTACCCAAGTGACGTTAAAATTGTTCAACTACGCGTAAATTATTTATTTAAAGTAATGCGCATATCTATACATACAAATACAATTGGAGTGTCTGTTTGTAATATTGAAATAACCGTTTTTACTACATGTATAATATGAATATATATACGGTACATACACAAAAATAACATTTTTTACAATTTTTGTCAGTCTGTCTGTTTTTTTTTTTATGGAATAGGAGGACAAACGAGCGTACGGGTGACCTGTTGTTAAGTGATCACCGCCGCCTACAATCTCTTGCAACACCAGAGGAATCACAGGACCGTTGCCGGCCTTTAAGGAAGGTGTACGCGCTTTTTTTGAGGGTACTGTCTGTTTGTTCCGGCTAATCTCTGAAATGGTTGGAACGATTTTGACCGGACTTTTATTGGCATGTAGCTGGTAGTAAGGAGGAACTTAGGCTACATTTATTTTAGAAAAAAGCTTTTATTTAGAAAAATAAAGTAATATTTAATCATTTATATGGCAAAACTACGTTTGCTGGGTTAGCTACTTATAAGTATAAATATAAATTATTTATATCACAAAATACTATTTTTATCATACTTCAACACAACAATGATCGAACTAAAAAATACATAACACACATAAATATTACGGTATGACTCGGGAATCTGTTTACTTCTTACAGTAAGCTGTCAGGCTAAATTTTACAAATTTTATACTTCCAACTAGAGTTTAAATATATCCGGCAAGGTTCATTAGTATAAATAGCAATTCAATAGCATAATCATTCTGGCTGGTAAAAGAATTATGGTAATTAAAGCAAGATTTACAAGCAAAGCCTGGACTTCGACAAGACGTACAAGAAAGTAAAGAAATAATTTAACTAAGCCAAATAAGATTATTCTCTAATTTTTAACATACTGCAATTAAGAAAATTTATTTAAGTAGGCGTTACTTTGCGGATATCCATAATTATCCAAGTGTTTCGAGTTTTCTTTAGTGTTAATTCCGCCAATATTTGTCGACACACGTTTCGCCTATACACGAGACATTCTAAGGAGATGTTGACTAGCTAAACTCTGGCACGAGACTCTGGCTCTCTGCCTCGTGTAGAGGCGAAACACTTGTCGAATTGTTTAAGGACAAATATTGGCGGAATTAACACTAAAGAAAACTCGAAACATTTGGATACTACAATTAACCATTTTCACATATATTGCAAGATAAACAAAACAAAATGCAACGAATACTTGTAACAGATTATCCGTCACACATGGTACGTTGCTTGTCCCAAAACTAAAAGCTATTCCATGAAGAATGAAGGAGAGCGTATGAATGACGGGACCCTCGAGACGTGTCATTCATTCTGTCATGTCACACGACACAAAACGTTCCATTAGGTATCACAGTTTCCTGCGAGTACTTACCGTGTAAAAGGCTAGCGGAACAATGGCGATGTGAAATGATCTTTGTCGTTCTCGGCTTTTATCAAAACTATCATTTCTGTTCAGATTTCATATCATATAAAGATCATGAATATAATAATTTGTAAAGGATGAAATCTTTAAAATTAAAACTAGACAATAGCTTACATTTTGAATAATGAAATATAGTTGATTCGAAATATTTTAGAAATTATTATTTTATATTACTGTGTCTTATTTTGATTCTATAGAGCTTAATTACTTAAATAATTTCTCAGACTTAGTATAATCTTTGATTTCGTTTTTATTGTCATTTGACAACTGAAATTATGCTGAGATTAATCTAAAGGCCGTTCCCAATATTCAGTCTATCTCTAACTTGAGATAAAAATTGTAAATATTGTTGAATTTTCTGTCCCAATAAACTTATCGACGGTATCTCACCTTATCCGTACACGCTGTGTGTCAATGGGACGACGTATAGCTTACCAGTGATGGAAGTTTGTATGGAAATTGCAATTCATGCGTCCGAATATAAGGCGATAAGAATGACTTACATTGGGACAGCTTCAGATTATTGACAGCTAATTACTGACAATAGAAGGTAGTAATTAATCTCTATCTGTTGATAGTATATTGGGAACGGCCGTAAGACAGCCCAATGCAAAAGTAACGTTCTGGTTTTATCACACTCAGATAAGTTTAACGTTAGTAAAGTCTGAGCATAGTCTAAGTCCGCTCTATCATTAAGCCTTAGATGTAGATAAAAAGTTGTTATATTTAGAGGGTTACTTAAGCTTGTTAGACAGAAAAAATAGTTAACAGACGGCGAGACAGAAATTACAAGTCATCGTTTAAACTTAGTAGGATCGGTACCCAATAGGTAACCAATTGGAATTTTTAATTACTAAAACTGTTATCCGTCAAGCCGTCTCATAATCCGCAACTGTAAGACCTGTCAAATATTGATAGAATTAGTATCACTATACTAGCTAGAGCAATAATATAAAATAAAAAAATCTTTACAAAAGTATTGGTGCGCGATACCGACTCGCACTCGCACAATTCAAAGGTCTATTAGTGTTTATGATTGAAATAGACTCATCACATAAGCAGAGGATGGCTGTTAAAACAAATCTACCCCTATCTAGTGTAACAAACAATTAAAACGGAGATATTGTACACACTGACAGCTAGGTTCGTTAGCACGCCACGCGTCACGTGACACGGCCGACGTGACAATCTCGTGCAAAATGATATTTTTCGGCACTCGACCGAGCGGGTTGGGGACGTCTATTTATTTGCATTGAAATTATTTTTTGTCACGTCAACGCGTTTAAAATTTACATGCTTGTGACAGTTTTGTCGCTCATGTCACCGAGTTGATAAGTATTTTATTATATTTGTGAACACACGTACATTTACTTCATTTATATCTATTTCGGGAAGAGGAGGGCTAAAGAGAAAAGATACGGGTTACCCGATGATATGCGATCACAGTCTTGTAGCTGTATAAAACTAGAAATAAGGGATTGCTTGTAACTAATTCTAGTAGGCTTCATAATACATAATAGGTTTAAGGGTAAATGTATACACTTTTATAGTCCCAGCCACTGTTCAGGCATTATGTATAAATAAATTTAAATGTTTTGTGAAGAAATGGCCATGTCGTAAATCCTACTACTCCAGAGCTATGCGAGTGATCGGACAGCCTGGGACTAGATTATAATTATTTGACAATACAATATTGTATATTTTATTAAAAAGAGCACAAAAAAAGAACGCTGGAAGAGTTTCTTGTGCCATTTCTTCTCTCTCAGAGCGCCATTCGTTTCCGAAGCGGTAGTAGTATCTAGTATATTAGAAATGACATCAAAAAGAATTCTAAAGGAATCAATTTTGAGAAAATAAATGCCTTTTTATACCTTTTAACACTAGATGAATTATAAGAGTGCTGCCGGCCTTATAAAGCTTAGAATAAACATTACTTATGTTCTATAACATTGGTATGTTGTAGGCACAGTGGTGAGAGTCAACGGTTACACC
Organism: Leptidea juvernica; assembly: GCA_949711755.1. Lineage (NCBI taxonomy): Eukaryota > Metazoa > Arthropoda > Insecta > Lepidoptera > Pieridae > Leptidea > Leptidea juvernica. Next base: position 10,914,417 of record CATIXQ010000002.1, on the reverse strand, counting down.
TATTGCACCACCGAAGCTTAATGTCAATTTAGGGATAGGGATAGCGAAAATACCGGATAGTTTTCTTGATCTCTTTGTTAAAGCCAGCTAATTGCCACTGGACCCTTCCATTGAGGATTACGTGAACAAAAAGTGTTACACAGTTAAAACCGTATAATATACATATATGTAACGCAAGGGATGGACAAACGGTTGCCAGTAATAAGCAAATAATATTTTATAGCTCTATGAGTTTTGTTAAATCGCACTTTAATACTATTAATCAATCGTTTAAGATATTAGGTTAAAAGAACAAGAAAAGAATATATTTAAATGGATAAAATATGTTAGGTTTCATCATAAGCAATAGCATAATACAGTCTTTATTGTGCTTGACAGCATGTTTTGCAGTAAAAATTGGTCCATAATTTTTAGTGCCATGGTTTGACAAGTGGACATCACGTCAAATGTGAAATTTGATATACCTACACTACTTTATGGTGTTCTGTAAATGCGTTGCACTACAATATTGGCTACAGAAAGCTACCGCATTCCAGAAAAACTTGCGGTTTTTACTCTCCATCTAGTGAGCTTCTTGAACTTCTGCACCTATAAAACACTGTACACACGCTCACACGCGTTACAATATACATAGTCTAGCCAAATATACTGTTACAGTAACATAACCGACATTTGTCAATCTATCAATGACTGCACGTTTCATACAATTGAGTGAATCGCTTTTTTCTTAGAGAGTTAGGCTGAATGTATCTATCATATTGCTTCAGATTTCCACCTGTTTCGGTCTCTTCAGAAATCTTTAGACGGTAACTAAAGTAAGTTTAACATCAAGAGAGGACGACCAAAACTACTTGTCACGTTTTTTTGATCCGAAGTCCCAAAGTTTCTACATTTAGGAGATCATGTCACACTTACAATATAGCAAAAAGTCATATAGTAAATCATAAAAGCAAAATTGCACATGTATACTCACTGCAATTATATGAAAGAAAAATATAAAAGAAAAGTTTTGTATTTTCATATAAAATTTGTAGAAACTTTATCCCTTACTTATAATTATTATAATCAATGAGTTACTTAGTAGGTATCTTTGGCAGCCCTCATCAACTTTGATTCTTACAAATTTCCAGTTTCATTTATATATTCGATACATCAATATTTTATCGGAAAGTCATTACCTTTATTATTAAGATAGCATCGGCCGTACCTACTATCAGCAGGCAATTAATCGATTAATCAATGCAATTCATATATTTCTCGCTGTTAATGGCGATGAATCGATACTGCGCTATCCAGTTGCGTACGGCCTTTAGAAAACTTCATCAATTCCTATCAACTCTATCAGTGAGACTTGCTTAATGAGCTCGTTATAAAGTTGCTAAGCGATTTAGATTCAAATGATCCAAGTTATAAGAAGACATTGGCTTATTAGTCGCTTCGATGAAGGTACGTTGACGGGTTCAGACTGGTAGCTTCTGACACCCAATTTAGTGTAGTGTTACATAATATTTGTATTTATTATAATATATAGCAGAAATAAAAAAAAAAACGGGTTGAAACATAATTATATTGTCAATCCAAAAAAAGAAAAATGCCACCTTGCCATTTTGCGTTTATCTACCCGTAAGCTGCATTTACAGGCTGGTTTTTCGATACGTATAATATATCTTTTTTTATTCAATATATAAAATAAACTGATAATATAACAAGAGATGAAAGACAAATAAATACAATTTTATTGATAAAACAAACAACACCAATTCATTTAAGTGTTTTTCTACAGTATTATTCCAAAACAACCCAACAGATATTTTAAATTATTTGGTTTGGTGAACTTGCACATTATTGTACCAAAATCTTTCCACTGGTGATTATCATAAGGCTAAGCTATGATATTCATGCTTCATGACACGGTTTTTTAATACTACGAGTATTGTTATAATATTTAAGACATTTTGGACATCGAATCACTATTTGCAATTATAAGCGATACTTGTTCAGTAGATTAGATTGAGGTTAGTGGGATAGGTGCTGCAAGAGATCAAGAAAAGGGAATCTTATTGGATATCTTAAGTCTTTTACACCAAAAGGCTATTTAATCCTCCTCTAGATCATTTTTCTAAATATTGTAGTGATAGTATTTAAATGTTTCAACATTAAAAACATTTTAAACAAGTTAATTCTTAGAAGGATGTTAACATTCTTAAGCTTATCACTTGTACCCATAGTAAACGATTCTCACGAATACGCCCGGATAGCGTTCTAATTAATTGGAGGCGACTTCTCATTCGATGACTGAGCGGGTGGTAAACTGGGGTGAGCGTAATATGAGACCGTGGGTTTTTTGAACCTCTCTAACTCATGTGATTTCACTAAGAGCTAAAAGAAAGGGTTTGGGGACAAACTAAATAAGTTCTAATGGATTATGATTTTTTAATCATTTATATTGATATTTTTAATTTTGCAAATGCCTAGGGTGAGATTTTTCGTGCACTTGGCTTAAATTAAAGTGATGGTAAAATTGTTGTTAATTTATACTATGAACTTAAAATGAATGATATATATATATTCACACGCCTGACAACCTCGTCTGATTAGTTGCCTAAATTTATTTTAACACTCTGCCATCGCTTTTAATAAAACAAAATCATCATTTATAATTTTGGTTTTTAATTTTTTTGTTATTAGTAACAAATAAGTTTTTAGAAAGATGTCTACGATTAACAGTTTTATGTACAATTGGATGCCGTTCAATGAAAAATAACGCAAAGCGTTCAGTTTAGCGGGCTGGATCAAATTTACATATCCATGCATGAATTATAAGAATTGAATCGCATATTCGTTTGCTTCCGGTGGCATAAAATATAATTCATTTACGTTGTGCTGTTTTTTTTTGTTATTGGAGAATCTACAGCTGAACACTTTATAATAGATACAGTGAACATGAGTTTTGGATCATGTATCACTCCTAAATCTCTTATGACAGGACTACTTCCAAGGTCTTGGTTTTTTATGTGATAGTTATAATTTAGTGTTTGTTTTTTACGAAAAAATGTGACAACTGTACATTTACTGGGATTAAGATCTAATATATTTTGAATGCAATAGGAGTCTAATTTATTAAGGTCACCGGAAACATAGCAGCGTCAGGAGATGATTTAACAGTCATAAATATCTTCATGACATCGGCAAAAAAGAGGACATTAGAATATCTGAAGCAACTTGGGATATCATTTACAAATACGCAAAACAAGAGAGGACCTAAAAGGGAGCCCTGTGGCACTCCACTTGATATTACAACCCAACTGGATATAAAGTTGCTTATAACAACCGCTTGAGATCGATCGTCTATATACGAAGAAAACCATCTAAGTAAGTTTCCTCTAAAGCCCATTTTATATAATTTTGCAAGAGAATCTTATGGTCAATTCGGTCAAAACATTTTGTGTAATCAGTTCCAGTTTAGATACATAATTAAACAAGTTCTCTTCAGTTTTGTCTAGAAATGTAGTATAAAAAATTTCTAAAAATGAATTACAAATGTTTAAGCCAGATAATAGTATTTTGTTATTAAATTTAACATTGCTAGGTAAGCCATTCGATTTTAGATTTGAAAAAAGACCAGAAGTATTGCGGATTCTGCTCAATGGAGTTTTCTACAGATTTTTATCGTTTTCTACTGTCTTGACATGATCTCTTAATAGTTTATAATATGATTCTAGACTACTTAGGTTTCTGTAAGTCTTCAGACTTCGGAAACATTAAAAATTTTCTTTTATAATCTTTTTTAAAGCCGGTGAATACCAGATAGGAAATTTATTGTCACCTACTGTTTTACTTGGAATGTATTTGTGTCGATTATTAATAACAGAATAAAAATAATTCAATTTCACAATTCGATTGAACGATTCCTATCTAACTCTTGTGGGCAATTATTTTTATGTAGTTCTGCATTTATTGAGTCGTATTCCCCTTTATTTATTTTTTATTAATTGTGTTAGGTATAACGCAATTACAATTTTGCAGTTAATTATAAAATAAATACTCTACACGAATTAAGATTGTTGCAGAGTTTGTTTCACCTGATCCAGGTATAGAAAGTACAAAATTATTCAAATTTCTAAAATAACTCGCACAAAAGCATGCAGCTTCCGTAAATTTTGCTTCGAATTCTTCCTCAATAGCATAGAATAGCAAACTTATTTGCGTTGCTCGACGTAGGTTTCCTTTTATTAATAGTTCAAGAACTATTCGGTCTCGGTTTTGATTTGTTAAATGAATTACAAAATTCTACGTTTAGGAATATTCAGCAGCCGTTTTGAAAAGAAAGTATAAACAGGGGTTCAATGTAAGGTAGCGATGTCAGTGCTAGAGCGATGCTTTTCATTTTTTTTATTTGTTAGAGTTTTTAACTTGGGTTTGGAAATATTGACAAATTACTGATTTTATGAAAAATAAGAGTGTGTGTACTTATGTATGCACGCAAGATGTTATACTTCTTTGGCCTAACAAAGCAAAAATCTTTAAAATTATTTATTCCTCGTGCTATTCTAAGGTTTTAGATAGAACAATTTTGTAAAAGTCTTGCAACGATGGCTTTTACAATTAATTATTAAATAACAATTGTACGGGTTTGAACCCTTTGCCTATCCTAATAAACCAAAAAAAATAATGAATGTCGCAAAAGTCAGATAATTTTAGGAACCATCTTCACCCCGTTACTTTTGTGTTACAGTGATGCGCGCGTATCTTAAAATTTCACTCTCGTCATTTTTTCATAACGCGTCTGAAGAAGTATAACTTAAAAATATTTTGTAAATTATTGACATTACAAAAAACTATTCACTCATTATAGCTGAAAAGATAACCATTCCCCTGATCGACCTGTCCTAAACTCTTACCAAAGTATCCGTTACAAAGATGTTGGGTTATCTTGAAAATATTACAGATGTAATTTCATGGCAGAGTTTTTTTTTAACGAAAAAAATAAAAAATAACTTTGTTTTTTATGACAATAAGAGACAAAACGAGCAGGACGTTCAGCTAATGATAGTTGTAAAGCCCTGCCCATTACAATGCAGTGCCGGTGAGGATTCTTGAATAACCCAAAAATTCTGAAGAAGCACTACAACTGCGCTTGTCACCTTGAGACATAAGATATTAAGACTCATTTGCCCAGCAATTTCACTAGGTACAGTACCCTTCAGAACGAAATACAATAATGCTAACACATTACTGCTTCACGGTAGAAATAGGCGCCGTTGTGGTATCCATAATCTAGCCGGCATCCTGTGCAAAGGTGCCTCCCACTGGTACAAATGAAATTCTCTAACACTTAACATTTTTGACAAACGTATCTTTAGAAAATAATAAAAGAGTACTAATGAGTTAAATCTAACACGTAGCTGAGAGAAACCGATTAACAATTGTATGATAAACATTAACACTTTTTATATGCTTTTAAAACGTTAAGCTATTGATACAACAAACACTTACCACGTACTTGTCGAAGTTTCGAGAATAAGTGAAGGTTTGATTGGATTGATAGAAATTTAAGTATTTAGTTTTTATGTCAACAGTTCGTAGATTCACATATACTTTCTCACAACTAATATTAATGTTATTATAAGAATTAATTAATTAATTTAATTAAGAATTACTGAAGATTCCGAAAAATTAACGCGTTTATAAGTAGTGCCTCGCAGTCATGGTGCACAATAATGATGACTTTCAATGTTTATATTGTGTTCTAACTTTTAGACGCTTTATCTTTTATATCTTTGAAAATAAGGGACGAGACGAGCAAGACGTTGAGCTGATGTTAATTGATACGCCCTGCCAATTACAATGCAGTACCGCACAGTATTCTTGAAAAACCCAAATATTCTGAGCGGCACTACAATTGCGCTCGTTACCTTGAGTCGTTAGATATTAAGTCTCATTTTTCTCAATCACTTTAAAAATATAACAAATTGTTTAAATATTTAATTATTAAAAATGGCTCTGTCTTAAATCCTACTACTCCACAGCTGAATATCTAAGTGATCGGACAGCCTGGGACTAGATTATGATTATTTTATAGCAATAGCAATGACAGTACAATATTATATAATTTATTAAATAGAACACGCAAAAAAAAGAACGCTGGGAGAGTTTCTTGCGCCGATTCTCCTCTCTCAGAGCGCCATTTGCAATCTTAAAAAACTTGTTTGAATTTTCGAGTATATTAATTTGAACTTCATATATGTATGTATAGGAAGAATGATTCTGCTTAAGACGAGAATCCTTAAGCAGAATCATTCTTAACTACTTATTACTCTTCAACTACTTATTCGAAAAAAAATAACAGCCCTCGGCATGCTTTTCGATGGGAGAAAACAAGCTGAGGCAACTCCACGCGAAATCTAGTTCAATGAAACCTCTCCATTATCGACGGCTACTCGCACATTTCACGGGCGGTCTGCATTTAATAGCCCGTCGGCTTCCCGATAATTTTATTATTGGCGAATTTTTTATTTCTCTTCTGCTTATGACGTCCTAGTAATACTGGAGCATAGCTTCCACACGCGGGTTTGCTTGACTAATAGAATATACTACAATATTTCGAGGAAATTTTTTGGATCGTAAAATAAATCGTTTTTAAAATATTTTATCACTTATTTTAAGCTATTAAAACTTAAAACTAAAGATTCAATAGCGTATTCATAGTATCGTTAATTCACGTACCATTTAATTTATTTATATTGAACTTATTTAAATAACTAATTTTAATATGATCTGAAAATGAAATAAAAATAAATTTGATTGTGAATTTAGTTTTTAGGGAAAACGAGGACAAACGAGCGCAAGGGTCACTTGGTGTTAAGTGATCACTGCTGCCCACATTCCCTAGAGGAATCACAGGAGCGTTGCCGACCTTTAAGGAAAGTGTACGCGCTTTTTTTTCCATAGCTTTGTAGTACGTGGAGGAAAGTGTGAATATTGAAGTAATAATTTTAAGGTGTCAAGTTAAATCATTTAATATTTTACCACGTTAAGAAGTTACTGAAAAAAACTTACTCATAACAGCTTAGTAATAATAAAAAATACGATGAAGTTATAATTAAGATATTTTAATGTCTCTATAACTTGATTTATACATGGCCACTAACATTGAATTGACTGTAATAAATAAAACAAGGATGGATCATTAAAGTTAATTAAAATCCCAGAGTCGAAACTTAGAATTTGAACAAAACGATATTGCGATAAGGACCGTTAAGATTGAAAGCAATATAAAAGTTGTTTTGTACAAACCGACGGATATATTTTTAACTATCATCGAAATAAATACAGCAGTGGGTGGTCCCAATAGCGATAGCGAATTTTAATTGTCTGTGAATAATTTGCGGGGTAAATTCAATTAACGCCTTTTGTTCAGTATTAATTTTTAATTATTATTCGCTAATGAGGTAATTAAAACAATGAAGAATATATTAAGTATATTTTGTAAATTGATATACGTATCAATTATAATTTATACTAGTGAAACTGATGTCTATGCATCGTATAATTTTTTCAAAAATTCTATTGTAGCTGATAAACAATACCAATAATAAAAATACAAAAAAAATTAAAATAAAACGGATTTTTGAATCAAAATATATGAATTTGAATAAACATAACACGACGAGTAGATATTATTAAACTATATTAAACTCAGTAGTTCAAATAGGCTATTTGATATAAGAAGGAAATAGAGAAATAAAATAAGACAACTAATGTTAGTGTGCGCTCTGTGGCTTTCCACCCAATTCATATAAGTAAAAATAAATTTAAGAAATATGTTAGATTGCAAAAATTCATTAAAAACACAATAAGATTGTAAACAAAAATAAAATCTCAAGTGCAAAATTTTCTAAACTATACTGGGAAAGAAATCAGCTAAAATTACAGACTGAAGAACTCTGTGTAGATTTGGAAAACATTAGAAGGGATTATAAGGAAAGTGTGAGCTCTCTTCAGTCTGAGCTATTAACATTACAAAAAAATCTGGATCATGTATCTCAACAATATGAGATTTCTCAAAAAGACATACAAGGTCACATAACGGCTATGGATGAATTGATTGAGTTAAGTACCTATAACACAGAGTGTTATAATTCAATCTCTAAAATGTATAATAATTGTAACTGTCAGTTTTCTCCAGGCCCTACTGGCAAAAAGAGTAACACAAAATCAATTTCTCAGTCTGTGGGGACTCACACTTCTCCGGGTATTGTAAACCAACCTCCACAAATACATTCTTCCCAGAAGAAACATATAAAGATCTACAGTGATGATCTGGGAAGAAATATGGGGTTGATTTTTCATAAAATAAGTAATGGGCAGTCAGTAACCAATACTTGCATGCCAGGGGCAAATTATTATCAAATTATTAAACGAATTTTAAGTGATACTCACTGCTCTAATACTTCTATTATTGTAATGATTGGGAGAAGAGATAATTTAAATAAAAAGAATCTACAAAAACTATACAGTGAATTAAATAGCTTAAGAATAGCTAATCTTATAATGTACACATTGCCATATATGCCTGATTTGCCACAGGAAAACAAAATACGATACAATTTAAACAATTTGTTAACCCTATTGTCTAATTCTCATTATTTGACATGTAATAATAATATATTATCTAATAAAATACAGATAATAGACATTAATAACATAATTAATTATAAAAAATGTAAAGTTTTGACATCTGATAGGTTACACCTAACTAATTTCTATAAAAGACAGATAGCAAAATCGCTATCATATTATTTATACTATAACACAGCCAAATATTTGGCAACCCCTGCTTCTTTTCAGCAGTTTTGTTGTAAGTCGATAAGCACTGCTTCTATTGAGCCGTGTGATAACTTTGTGGACTCCGCTTTTATTGAGCAGAGTAATAATTTAATAACCACTGGTTCTATTGAGCAGAGTATTAATTTAATAACCACTGCTTCTATTGAGCAGTGTACTAATTTAAGCAAAGATTTGGAATATTTTCCAAAAAATTAAACAATAAGACAATAGGGGACTCCTCTAGCAGTGTAAAAACACAATGTAATATAACAAGTACTAGAATAAGTAATAATTGTAAAATTGCAAACCTGATGCACCAAAACATGCAAGGATTATTAGGTAAAGAACTTGAACTGGAGTTATTTATAAATCATAAAGATATACTTATTTTATGTTTAACAGAGCACTGGCTCAGAAAATATGAGCTCATCTTTAACTTCAGTGGTCATCAGGTGGCAAGTGCGTTTAGCAGAGAAAAAGCTACACGTGGCGGCTCTCTTATTCTTGTAAGTAAATTATTTAAATTCAAAGAACGAGAAGATATTGTGGGTCTCTCTGTTGAACGTACAATTGAAATAGCCTGTGCAGAGCTCAAGTGCGCCATTGTTGTTAGTATATACAGACCCCCAGATGCAGTATATGAATTATTTGAAAGTGTATTGGAGGAGGTTTTATTAAAATTATCTGAGTCTAAGAAGTATATCATGATATGTGGTGATTTTAATATTAATTTATTAGAAAAATCCTCAACCAGTATTAGATTCAGATCTTTATTCAAATCATATGATTTAACCAATATTTTCTTAGAGCCTACTAGAGTAACTGACACCTCCAAAAGCTGTATTGATAACATATTTACCAATTATAAACCCATTTCTCAGGCAATAATTAACAAACTGAGTTCAGACCACTTTGGTCAGTTAGCCTCTTTTAATATTGAGGTGAATAAATGTACTAAAATTAAAAAGTTTACGTTTGATCCTGTGAATAATAGGCGAATGGAGAAATATAGAGGCAATGTGTCAGCTAAACTCTCAAATTTGGATTTATTCAAATATAATATTAATCCAAATGAAATGTATGATATGTTATTTAAAATAATTAAAACAGAGTTTGCTTCTATATTTACTTCTAAGACAGTCAAATCAGGTGGTCTCCTGTCATTTAATGATTGGGCAACAGCTGGCATTCATAGGAGCAGACAAAGGCTATATGAACTGTATAGTGAGAGATCATTGTATAATCATGATACATCTTTTCTCGAGTATGTTTAAAAATACTCTAAATTATTTAAAAGTGTTTGTTCTATTGCAAAGTCTATGCATATCAGACAAATAATTAAAAATGCACCAAATAAAATAAAGATTACTTGGAATGTTATTAACTGGGAATCGGGAAATGTTTTGTTAAACGGAGAGGTGATAGAACCGGTGGAATCTGCTATATTTCTTGGCATAACTCTAGATTCCAAATTACAATGGAGCCCCCATATTGAAGGATTGGCGAACAGACTTAGTTCTGCAGCATACGCGTATACTTTAGTTATTTCCATAGTATTATGTCCTATGATATATTGCTATGGGGCAACGCTGCTGATATTAATACAATATTTGTGCTGCAGAAGAGGGCTATTCGCGCTATTTATAACCTAGGTCCTAGAGAATCATTGAGAGCAAAATTCAAAGAAATTAACATCTTGACTGTTGCTTCTCAATATATTCTTGATAATGTAATGTATGTTCATAGGCACATAAGTGAATTTGCCAGAAACTGTCATAACCATAATGTTAACACCAGGAACAGACATAAACTGATGATGCCTACTACTCGGCTTAGTCGAGTTAGTAAGTCTTTTGTGGGGCGATGTATATGCTTTTACAACAAGATCCCAGAAAATGTTCAAAACAAAGGTGTTACGTTATTCAAAAGAATTGTTAAAAAACGTTTGTGTGGTAAAGGTTACTATAACATAAATGACTTTCTTAATGATACCACAGATTGGGAATGGAGCGACCGCCCTCAGGCTATTAAATAATACGTTTAATTGTACAATGTTACTTTGAAAATGTTACTTTAATTGTAAAACATATTTTTGATGAAAAAAAAAAGCCCGCTGAGTTTGTTGCGCCCATTCTTCTCAGGCCTGAGGCATTCACTTTGGAATGGGTGGTAGTTTTTTTTTGACTTTCAATAAGTGATTTCACATCCTATTTTGAATAAAAATATTTGAATTTGAATTTGAAAGCAAAAATTCTCGAAATTTGTAGTCTTGGTTTAGTCCATATTCCAAATAAGAAAGATTCAATTCACAAATAAATCATTGTTCCAATTTTATAAATAAAACGTATTATTTACATGTAGACTACCAAAAAATAGACAACCCAATTCTCCCATGATCAACAATGATATTAAGCTATCAATCATAATAACATTGTCAAAATTGATCGCATATTATAACCAATTTAATAGCACGACTTCGTTTGCCCCTAGTTAATCATTGAACCCAATCGACTGTTGGGGTAGATTAACATTGCTGATTATTGCCTATTGAGTAATTCGTTTTTTTTAATGATACTATTATTAAATAGTGCCTTATTTAGATAGTCAATGGACCATATGAATAATAGGGAATTACAATATATATCCCTTAATAGGTTGTAAACTTGTTATAAGTATTCATAAAACATCTAATAGGACCTACCGTTTTAGCACGCATTTTATTAGCTTCACCTGTATCATGTATGTTTGTTTGTAATCAGTCGGTTATATCAATGACTCCATTTGGGTGCGATTTTGACCCACTTAAAACGGCCAGATTTTGTTCAAACTTCAATAGAATACATTAATTTCATAAAGTGATTTTTAAATTTTCAAAATAAGATTTTTCTTAATTTATATAATTTTTATCTAACGTCTATAAGGCAGGAATTGGTGTTAATTTTAAATTTTAAAATAAATTTTAAAATTTTTTAGCTGTTTTCTATTAAAAGCGTGTTTTTCAGTTTTTTTTAACTACTATTTATTAAATAATAATCAAGTTTACAATATCGTATCTAGGGACATAACCAGAAAATTATTAAAGGCATAAAAGGCATTTATTTTCGTAAATTTTTCCTTTAAAATTATTTGAGAATGAGAAGAGAGAGAGCTTCGGAAACAAATGGGGCTCCTAGAGATAAGAAGCGGCGCAAGAATTATGTTTAATAAAAATATACAATATTGTACTGTCATTGCTATTGCTATAAAATAATCATAATCTAGTCCCAATCTGTCGGATCAGTTAGATATTCAGCTATGGAGTAATAGGATTTACGACAGAGCCATTTTTTAATAAAACACTTAAATTTATTTAAAGATAATGCCTAAATAGTGGCTTGGACTTTATTATAAAAGTGTATACATTTACCCTTAAACCTATTATATATCTTATGAAGCCTACTAGAAGTAGTTACAAGCAATCCCTTATTTCTAGTGTTATAATAATGAAAATCACTAGTAAGAGCAAAAAGGTGACGATTTTGTGACCGTATGAACTTTTGAAAAATACATTGTGAGGCTTATATATTCTGATTAATTTTTGAACTAGACGGTTAGTAATAGGCATAATATTTTTTTAAACTGTCATAGCTTAGAACATTATTAATCGTATTTTAACAGAATAATTGCTACAATTCCTTTTTTTTTATTTAAATTTTCATAAATGTATGTTATGTATTTTTATTTCTTTAATTTTTTAACTTATTTCTATAAATGTACAATCCGCAAGAAATTCTTAAGGGTGTTAGGTATTAAAAAATACTGTAATTTTGTCTACTTACTATACAATGCATTGAATATTATTAGAGCAAAGTGATATGTATGAGTAAGTACAATAAAATAAAACGCTTGAACGGTTATATCAATACAATGTAGGGTTCGAATCGATTAGTAGCGTGATAATAGCTTACATTAGGTGCACCATGATTTTGTTGTATTGAGAACGAGACTAATTTGTGTTTGAGATTAATTTGTAATTTTGATTATTAAGGTAAACGATGGTCGAAATCATAACAAATATTCTCCTAAAACTATTAAGTAAGTAGTTAGTGAAAGTAGAATAGTTATGTTATATTTGTCGAATGAAGGTCATATTGATATTCAATAGATTGATATTAAATTTGGGTATATTTCACTTAAGACACCTTTTTGGAAGACCTGGTACTGGAGCGACACATGTACTATACATTTGTTGGTGGTATATATATACCAAAGAATCTCTTAGGAAAGAATCCTTATTCAAGTTCGATTTAGCAAAACTCTTTTCAAAATTCTGAAAATTTATTCAACTCATTCAGCATTAATAATTTGCAAGCTGTATTATACAAGACAATAGTCATAAAATACATAGTTATTATTATTTTCTGAATTTATAAAAGAATTCAAAGAAACGAAATCATGTGATAAATATTTTTTTTATGATAAAAAATATATATGTAGTACGAATAGTACGCCGCTCATAATACTTGGAAATCTCAACATTTGAGCAGTGCTGCGATTGTGCTTGTCATTCTGAGAGATAAGATTTTAAGTCTTATTAGCCCAGTAATTTCAATAGCTTCCGGCGTCTTTCAAATCGAAATATAATACCTGCTTGACTTCAAAGAAATCTGCCGCCTAGCCGGTGCATCCAGTGCAAACTGTTTGGTACTGCTTGGACCTAAGTAAAAAAGTACGATTTAAATCGTAACTCATGGATGCTATAGTCTTGCACAAGTCTATTATTCAGGCTATAGACTTGTTTGAGATTGAAGCCACAATGTGAATCATTGAATGCTCTATCTTGATCTTTGAAATATTATACTATGTACTATATGAATGCGGTTAATAAGTTTAAATGTCAATGTTAAAGCTTCATTTTTAATTACCTCAACTGTTACGTGTACTATTGTGTGTAAAGGACAGCAAAGCTCCTGCGGTTCATCTGTTGTTGGTTTGGTGGTGATCACCACCATCATACGAACCGTACGCTGGTTTGTCTTCCTAATCTTTTTTTTATGGAATAGGAGGACAAACGAGCGTACGGGTCACCTGGTGTTAAGTGATCACCGCCACCTACAATCTCTTGCAACACCAGAGGAATCACAGGAGCTTTGCCGGCCTTTAAGGAAGGAGTATGCGCTT
>CATIXQ010000002.1:10876892-10900418 GCA_949711755.1 Leptidea juvernica | reverse complement strand
AGGAATCACAGGAGCTTTGCCGGCCTTTAAGGAAGGAGTATGCGCTTTTTTTTGAAGGTACCCATGTCGTATCGTCGCGGAAACACCGCATAAGGAAGCTCATGTAAACTCAATCTTGTAAACATGCTGTGTTTTTTTATCTAAAATTATTGCTGAAATTGAGTACACATCGACTAGTAACCACATTTATAAGTATTTTTAATTTATATACTATTTATTAGCACAAGAACAAAAACATTATATAACGCGATATTAATTATTGTAATATAACATAGTATAAAATATATATTATGAGAAAAATTATACATAAAAAATACAGACAAACTTGGTATACATAGTATATTGACATATTAGATTATCAGGTCTTCTTCTCAAACTGAAGTCTCTGTCTACTCTTCGAGGAGACAATCTTTATTATATATGTGTATTGATATAGAAATCTCGGTGGGAATATGTTACAATATAATCTGGTTTGTCAATTCAATGATAATATAATACTTAATAACTAACTTAGTAGAGACACGGAGCTATAACTGTCATAAAATAAAATATAAATATTATTTTATATCAGACTTAAAGATTCAATCCCGAAGTCAGTTATGAATTATTTTTCGGGTCGCGAATAATTCTTCGAAACACTGTGACAGAACGCGAGCTTAATACAGAGTCGACAGTAAATAAAAATCGTACTTAAATTTTCACAAAGCGTAAAATAAATCATTCATAATAACTCAACACTTTGAAATGTTTCGAAAAATAGTCATTGAATCGAACAATAAAATTTGCCATAACAATGCGACAAGCCTTCGTGGTTTAAGTTATAAACGCAAAATATACAATATGCCTATTATTTTAATTTAAGAATAAATATCAATTAAGAAATTACAATTTTATAATAAAGTACCGATTTTAATCACAGGTACCTAAATATTAATATGTATTTTATTATTAAGATACGCCACAAGTAAGGATAGCATCCCCACCATCTGGATATGTCTGAATTCAGAAACTGGGCGTCATAAATAGAGCACGGCAGTACTTCAAGCCGGCCCACATTCTAGCGCTCTACAAAGTGCAGGTCCGGCCACATATGGAGTATTGCTCTCATCTCTGGTCTGGCGCACCCCAGCATCAGCTCCATCCATTTGACCGCGCGCAACGCAGAGCAACTCAAATTGTTGGGGACCCAGTGCTCGGTGAACGGCTGGATCACTTGGCGTTGCGAAGAGACGCCACTTCATTGTGTGTCTTCTACCGCATTTATCACGGGGAATAATCCGAAGAGCTATTTAACCTGATTCCTGCCGCCGAATCCCACCTTCGCACGACACGCCACAAGTTAGGATATCATCCCGACCATCTGGATGTGTGGCGGTCCTCCACAGTTCGGTTTTCAAGGAGCTTTCTCCCTCGTACTACAAAGCTGTGGAATGAACTTCCTTGTTTGTTGTTTCCGGGACGATACGACATGGGTACCATCAAAAAAAGCGCGTACACCTTCCTTAAAGGCTGACAACGCTCCTATGATTCCTCTGGTGTTGCAAGAGATTGTGGGCGGCGGTGATCACTTAACAACAGGTGACCCGTACGCTCGTTTGTCCTCCTATTCCATAAAAAAATGAATTTAAAAAAATTACAAATAATTTTAAAAATATACATTTCCTATAAGAAATTGTCGGATAAATGTGCCGTACGCAATGCGAATCGGTGTTAGGTAGGATTTAACATTATTCTTAAGTATATATTTGAATCGATATTTTTTGTTAGGATTTTTTTTTATAAATTGTGTTTTACAATTAATTTTTGTTCGTAAAGATTATGCCGGAATACGAAATCATTAATAACATTTAACTGTAATAAAGTTTATAACTTGTACCACACTAAAACAACGTTCGCCATAACAAACCGATGGGAGACCTAAAAATAATAACAATACAGAATAATAACACTTCTAACTCTTTGTTTTACAAAGCTCATTCAAATTCAATATGAATATTTACCTTCTTTATTGGAGCACAATTATATAGTTATTTATTATATAGATTTACTGGCTGCACCGACAGACGTTGTCCTGTAGATAATAAAAAAAAACTGTTTTATAGGAGTTTGCCAATAACATTTCAAAACATCAAGAATTATTTCATAAAAAATGCTCCCTGTTGTTATAATGAAATTGTTTCACAGCGGAACTGTCAAACCGTGCGTCACTTAATTCTCTCATAGAAAATATAACCATTCAAAACAAATATTGAAAATAAGAATAATTATGGGTCCCAAATCGAAATAAAAACTATCCTATGTCTCAAGTTGGACCAAACTGCACTCCATGGAGTAATCCCCATTAAAATCCGTTCATTAGTTAAGGAGTCCATCGCGGACAAACAACGTGTCACGTAATTTATATATATCAAGATTTATCCTAAAAATAAATATGGACTAACTATATCGTAACATCCTTAGATCATTTATACATCTAGATTAAACTATGACAGCTGTGCAACGTCAAAAAAATAGAAATTAGAACTAACCTCTATTTTGAGCAATTCACGCCACTAGCACAAAGTGTCATACAAATCGCGAGTGTAAGACATAGCTTGTCACGCACACTAAACCAATATTCCTGGCCTGTTTTAATCGGTTGTCTAACATCAAGAGACTCTATACAGATGTATAAATTATCTAAGGTAACATCAGATTGTCGCTATGCAGGAATATTGTTTCGACAATCACTTTTTACCTTATAAATATTTATTAAGATTGCTCGCACATGTCGTTAGGTAACAAAAGTGTCAATGCCTTAAAACAGATACCTAAGAATTTACCCTTTATGGAACATCTCTGAACAAAGTTAGGAGGAAATAATATTAAAGCCACTAGCACAATAAAATAAGCTTTTCACTATATTAGCAAGGCGAAAACGTGATAACGACTCTGAATGCGGAAGTCCATTAACGGTTTTACTTATAACACTCTCTTGTATCGACGCTTGTGATTCAATGTATGTTTTACAACGAAATTGTCTTGTTGATGATAAAGCTCGAAGTAAAGTGGTAAAGGCAGGAGATGGCAATGCATTAGGACTTATCTGGCCCTTATCGGTAGCTTGTGTACGCTCTACCAAGCGCATTCGCTAATCGCTGCATCATACCCTATAGATGGCTGTGTAGATAATTCCATGAGGGTCTTATATCCGGATAAAGGGAACTGTTAGAGATTAGACGCAATTTGCCAACGTTGCCGAAAAAGATAACTTCATGAGGGGTAAAATAGTTAAAGCAATAAAGAAAGTAAATAAAACATTAAAAGTAGAACATTCGTCGACCAAATTGGGGATGATTTGAGAAAAGGAAAGGTCCGGAGCACCCGCAACCGGCAAGCATGTATGAAAAGAGTAATGAATGTAGAGGAAGTACGTGGGGTTTGTAAGGACTGCCTACTCCGACGGGAACAAGGCGTGAGTGTATATGTATGTAAAAAACCAAATTATTATAAACTGAAAAAAATAAAACTATTTGAGAAAATAGCGCTTCTAAACAATTACTGTGTATGAAAACAGAATAAAAAAAATGTTAAAATACTACAGCACATGATAAAAAATTTAAATACCTACTTTAAAAAACATAATATTGTTGAATTATTTATTACTATTGTAGGAAAACCAAAGTTACCGACATAGTCCAAATGATTGCGAAACTGAAGTGGCAGTGGGCAGGGCATATAGTTTGACGGACAGGTGGCCGTTGGGACAGTAAGGTCCTCGAATGGCGACCATGTACCGGAAGACACAGTGTTGATAGTCCCCCCACAAGATGGACCAACGATCTGGTCAAGATCGCCGGAATACGTTGGATGAAGGCAGCGCAGGACCGATCGGCGTGGAAATATTTTGGGGAGGCTTTTGTCCAGCAGTGGACGTCTTCCGGCTGATAATGATGATTTATTACCTAATACATAGGAAATATATGCTCTAATATTTTATTACTTTTACTGAGTATAAGCCTTGATTTAAACAGATACAATGCTTCAACACATTATTAAATACTTCCGTTTGAATTCGAGACACGTTTACGGCATAACATCGTCTAGACACAGAAATAACATTTTTTTCAATAGCGATATGTTTGTGCACTTCACGCTTTGAAGTAGACTTTTAGTATATTTATATCTTTTGATGTTATTTTATAAACATTACTTACAATAAATAGATTAAAATATAGAAATATTCGATAAAGTACTTTACCGAAATATTTCTATATTTTTTTGTTATTTATTCCGTTTTGACGAGACGAGCAAGACGTTAACCTGATAGTAAGTGATACGCCCTGTCTATTATAATGCATTGCCCCTCTGGAATCATAATTGGACTCGACACTTTGAGAAATTATATGTTAAATCTCTTTAGGCCTTCTTACTAAATAAGGCGTTAAATATTAATAACTACGGCAAATACGAAACACAATATTTATCAATGGTTATTGCTTACCACAGTACTGCTTGACTGCAGAAAAACTTACCCCATGCCTTCTACAGATGATAATGAATTATTCCTCATTATTAAGATAATTAAAAATATTTTCATATATTTCTCCAAATTTGTGTTATTTGACCTGTAAAAAATTATAAAATATGGACTAAAAAGTATAAATATAATTGCGTATTTTTATACAATTTGAATGGAATGGGAGCACACTGCAACCAACAGCTTTAAAACAAAAAAATTATCATCAAAATCGGTGCACCCTGTTTAAAGTTCTGAGGCAACAAACATAAAAAAACCGAATTGAGAACCTCCTCCATTTTCGAAGTCGGTTCATAAGAGAAGGAAATCAAACAAATTCGATTTTAGTTCATTCATCGATACTACTTCTTTTACTGCATATTAAAAAAAATGTAAGAGATATGACCACGGATGAATGCGTAAATACATTTATTTAGCAAAGATCTAAAGATATTATTACTAAGGATATTTGGTGTCGTTTAATATTATAATTTTCTCATCAATAACAAAAAGTAGTCCACACAATAAAAGGTAGTTATTCCTAAGTACATAAATGATCTCAACTATTCCTATATTTTGAAAGCGCTTCAGAAAATCCCGACGCGGATACTTTTTGTTAGAAGTTGTTTTCGAAAACAATACAGAGTTCGATGTTTGCTGAAGAAAATTCCAGCAATAAATCAAAACTTGTGAAACGATCTAGAATGGAATTTAATTCTTTTCGCAATGAGAAAATGTTCCTACAAATAATATTACACAATTTTGCTACAGCAAAAATATTTTTTGTGGCGTTTGTGAATTAAGTATCTATGGATTATAAGGTCAAAGACTTCTGTGGTGTTGAAGAATTTATGATGATTGGTTTAGAAAAAAAATATATTTTAAAAAGAAGCAATAGTAGATTGTTAACCAAGAGTCGAAAGAATCAATTCCCGAGGTATTGAGACGCCCGAGCGCAGCAAGGGCGGTTATAGTCCGAGTAGGAATTAATTATTTTACCCGTGTTCAACACTTGACTTTTCATTTCGAATATGAGGAAAATGAAACTAGTTGTTTATCTAAACTATTTATTGATAATATATCCTAATATTACCTAGTAGTACCTATTTAAAATTAATTGTCAAATTAGGACAATTTATGTCGACTTTTTATATTTTAAATATGGAACTCAACGCGTAATTGTTGCGGCTTATTCCGCTTAAAGAAGTTTGTGCTAAGTTCACACTGGCTGTTTAGAAAGTCACATGGCCGCAGCATTTTTTTTAATTAGTTGTTTTTTACATTAAACTCTTCACAGCTGAAAGCAGTTCTATTTTTGAAATTCATTCCGGCCCTTAGGTGGAGAGTAATTTATATGAGTTGTTCCCTCTCTATGGAGGGAAGCAGCATTTTCCACCCAATAATCAAATCAAGACAACACTACTTTCCGAGTATGAGAAATGAAAAGTAATATGTTGTATTACTTTGCCTCGTTTTAGTCTTAATTGTCATTAAATATTAATTTTAAGGAAACTGTAGGTCTAATTTAGTACTTACATCTCTTTGTAAACTTAAATACGTATGTGACTGTGTGTTTCTAAATAAATAAGTAAATAAACATTTGACAGGCGAAATATTGACAATAGATTTTTTTAATGAAAATAAGGGAAAAGAAGAGCAGGACGTTCAGCTGATGGTAATTGATACGCCCTGCCCACTATAATGCAGTGCCGCTCAGGATTCTTGAAAAAACCCGAAAAGTTCTGAATGGCACCACAACTGCGCTAGTCACCTTGAGACATAAGATGTTAAGTCTCATGTCTCTCTTGTGGCCATTAATTTCAGTAGCTACGGCACCCTTCAGACCGAAACACAGTAATGCTTATACATTACTGCTTCACGGGAGAAATAGGCGCTGTTGTGGTACCCATGTTCTAGCCGGCGTCCTGTGCAAATAGCCTCCCACTGGTTATTAAGTGTAAAGTAGATCCTGTAGATGGAACCACAACCTGACAGCTGAACAAGATATAACAATTTTACAAACCATATGTCTCGGAAGGAACCTGAGGGGTCGGCGGTTCCCGCATCGTTCATAAATTTTGGTTACAAATTTAATTTGTATGATGTTACATCTTCCACTCTTCCTAACCAACTTGGTAACAGCTCATAGGATGGCCACCATCAACATATTTGATCGGTGTTAGGAAAAACAGATATGTTCGCAAAACCCTGTTTATTCCACAGCATATACCTCAAACATTTGTTCTGAAATGGATTCTTTAATAGATATATTGTATAAAATGTGTATTTAATTTCAAAGATTATAAATAACATACCTATTCCGAAACCAAAATAAAACATAGATACTTGGTAAATTATATCTAGCAGTTAATTAATCTTCATAAATAGAAAACAAAACAAACACAGCAGTAAACATATCATAAGTATTAATTAACAAACATATTAATTACAATAAGTTATTCATCAGAGAATACACAGTAAATATCTCGGATGATATTAATTATTGTTATACATTGTGTAAATAATATCGTACTACGAATGTTGTGTTTGTACGCTTAAATCGAGTATTTTCTGTGCGAGATGGCATGAGTGGCTCACGTGATAGGTAATGAAAAGCGTGGATAGACCATTGCAATACAGGTTGTCTTAAGAAATTGTCGGTAGAAACGGAGGTATAACAAACATGTATTAAGTAAATGTCAGATATTTTTATTCAGATTCAAGTTTTTCCTATTCTTAAAGCTGCTTTTGTTGAGAAGAATTGAGCAGAACTCAACAATTGCTATTTTAATAATTGCTTTAGGTAATAATGCTTTGAATTTGAAGGTCCCCGAGTCATTTTGATTTGGGAATACATAGGCCGGCACTTGATTCCAATAAGTGGCTGTGGAGATAAAATTTTTCTCGCGCATCATATCCTTGCAAGCTTATAGCATTAAGGTATGGGTAACATTTTAAGGTAGTCTAGTGACAGCTATTGCCTGAGCATGATTCACGATATATACATATAGATATATGTAAGAGATGCTGCGCAGTGGTTAGAAGAGAAAATGTTCTCTGTGCTTTCCCGGAGCGTAAAAAGAATAGGGGAGTCCCAAAGGTGTTGTAAGAGGCGACTAAGGGCTTTTTAGAAGTGGGAGAGTTACGCTGCCGTTTTATGACGTCAGCACAAACGGGCCAGACTCGTCGGGATTAAAAACCACACTCGCACAGAATTTTGCCAGTGGGAGGCCTTTGCACAGGAAGCCGGCAAGATTATGGGTACCACAACGGCGCCTATTTGTGCCGTGAAGCTGTATTGTGTAATCATTACTGTGTTTCGGTCTGAAGGGCACCGTAGCTACTTAAATTACTGGGCAAATGAGACTTAACATCTTATGTCTCAAGGTGACGAGCGCAATTGTAGTGCCGCTCAGAATTTTCGGGTTTTTCAAGGATCCTGAGCGGCACTGCATTTTAATGGGTAGGGCGTATCAATTACCATCAGCTGGACGTCCTGCTCGTCTCATCTCTTATTTTCATAAAAAATAATACCAAGTGAAGTATCCGCCACGTGCCGCTATGTTTCTCAAAGATTGGTGTCGAAGACCATGTGAAGGTGGAATTTGGAGACAGGAATCAGGTCAAATAACTTCGAGACACTCTTCGTGATATGTATCTACGTAATGCCAAGTAATCTAGCCGTTCAAGAGAGCACTTGACCTCCGAAATATCGAGCAGCTCCATCATGCACACAGTTAAATATTTCAAGTTGATACTGGGGTGCGCCAGACCAGCTGAGATGACAGCAATACATCCATATTATGTGGCCGTACCTGAGCTTTGTAGAGCGCTAGAATGTGGGCTGGCTTGAATTGATCTCTTTGTGAACCCCAGTTTTTTCGGAGCCAATTTGACTTTGTCTTCCAGATGACCGCGGAATTGGCAATCACTCGAGATTTCGAGACTCAGCATTCAAATTTACTTATATATGGTTTGAAAACTATAAGTAAACCCAGAAACTTACCGTATGACCTACATAACTTATGTGATAATAACTAAAACAATTATTATACTCGACATAAATTTGCTTTTTTGTTGCATGTGTAAATACTATTAATATTATTAATAACAATAATATTAATAATAAGCTTACTTATTGAAGAATATAAATTACAAATTTTAATATGTTAGTAACTTAAAAACTAATACTTTAAACTAATGTTATTACTTAAATTATAAACCTCCTCCATCTTCTTCGGCAACTCTCTATTTTTTGCATTCTCCAGCCAGTTTTTACCTACCACTGTAAGAAGATCATCGCTCAACCTCATTTTGGGCCTACCTTGGTATCTGTTACCTGAGGGACCACTCCATCTGATCGCTTTTCAAATTCAAATTCAAATATTTTTATTCAAAATAGGATTTATAATCACTTATTGAACGTCAAAATCTTCCACCCATTCAAAAGAGACTGCCTCAGACCTGAGAAGAATGGGCGCAAGAAACTCAGCGGGCTTTTTTTTATATAAAATATGGATTACAATGTAATATCGTACAATAAACATTTATAATTAAAGAGCCTGAGGGTGTTCGCTTTAATCCCAGTCCGTGGTGTCACTAAGAAAATCGTTTATGCTATAATAACCTTTCCCACACAAACGTTTTTTAACAATTCTTTTAAATTTCGTAACACATTTGTTTTGTACATTTTCTGGGATCATATTGTAGAAGCATATACATCGCCCAACAAAAGACTTACTAACTCGACCCTACCGAGTAGTAGGCATAACAAGTTTATGTTTGTTTCTCGTGTGAACTGTGACATTCATAATGTTAATGAATGTCACAGTTTTTAGAAAATTCCTCAATGTGCTTATGAACATACAAAACCTTATCAAAAATGTATTGAGAAGCAACAGTCAAAATGTTTATTTCTTTAAATTTTTCTCTTAATGATTCTTTAGGACATTTTAAAGTCCATCTTCGGTCTAGGACCCTAGCCACATGTCCTGCCCATTGCCATTTCGTTTTTAGTGTATGATCAAGGAAATCTGTTAGGTTGGTTTTGTTCCTGATGGTTTTCTTACGGATTAGTATCTTTCTGATGCTCAAGATACTATTGTTTAGATATATAAAAGATTTGTCTGGTATTGGGTATTATTATACATTTATATTCTTTAACGAGGGTTCTATAAAGATGATATTAGATTACATCAATCCAATCCATCAATGATACTCCACTAATTGAAGATTGATAAACAGAGATTGTTTATTTTGCTTTTCACGGCTTCGTGAACGATGCGTAGCATACAATGCTCATAATACATCTATAGGTAAATCACTACACATTATAAAACACAGTCCTCCGCCGCGTCTGCCAGTCTGTTCGCGATAAACTCAAAAACTACTCGACCAATTTTCATTATGTTTCTACAAATGGATAGCGTTGTTCAGGAGGAAGGTTTTAGTATATAACTTGTTAAGTTTTTGTTTACATATTTTTATATATTAACAATATTTGTTGGAGGTGTCGAAAAAAATAAGCCGTCTGGGAGCGACGAACGCTGTCTAAAACCTTTGAGATATAACAAAATAGTGTATAGTGTAATTGTGTATCTAAGATAGGTCTACAGAAAAGTCTGTAATGGCATATGTCTATCTTTTAAGGATAACATGCTATATCCATGTTAATACTATACATATTGGCAGTTATAAAGTAGTAATATAAACGCTGTAAGTTTATTACTACATTTTATAAAATCATTCAGAAATATGTTTTTGTTTCCTTTTTAACTCATTAACATTGATAACACTTTTCCGATGGCTTTAGCCTACATCATTCCCGAATAAGTTTTTTTTTGTTAGACAAAACAGCGTCTGTCAGCTAGTGTTAAATAAAATGAGTCCATCAGACCCAGCTTGAAACGTAGCGCACCTCTGTGGCCCCACTTTCTAACAAGGCAACTCAATCAACCAATTACAAAGTCGAGAGGATTTAGCCCATTAGCCCATTGGAGGAAATTAACAATTGCTTGAACTCTAAATAAACTCGTCAAGTTAATGCTGTCAGTTATCATTTGGTTAGAGTTGAGTGACCTGCTTCTGTATAATGTCGATGATTGGACGCTTTTAATCATTGTATGTCAATCGCTCAGGCTTGATCAACGTTATAGAAAGAGCCCTTCCAAATCAAAGTAGCTTTTCTTCCTTCCTTCTTCAAATTTAGAGAACTATTACGATTGAATAAAACAAAATTTAAAGTACTTGGTGACATGACTATAAGTCTACCTTACTTATATTTAGGCAGACAGTGACAACACTACTCTCAAATTTAGATTATTTAAACATCTAGATAGACTATGAACGCCGTGAAAACGTGGAAAAATTATGTTATTATGTTTAGATCTAACCTATATAGTTTAGAGTAATTCACGCACAAAAAAACAAACGGCCTTACAAATAAACTTGGTATAAAGTTATAACTGATGATAAACAAAGAAAATGAAAAATCTTTACAATTTCGTTGACAGCACTGTCTGAAGTTTTCCGAATGACAAGCTGCCTTGCAAATAAACGCGGGAAACGTTATACGTTCGAACAAACCATTCGTAAGCAAAATTTCTATTTGTAAACATTTTAGATATTCTTGGTTTATACTTAGTTATAACTTTATGCCAATTTTATTTGTAAGGCCGAAAGTGTCATACAAATCGTGAGTGTATGACGTAACTTGTCAAGCACACTAAACTAATATTCCTGGCCTATTTTTGTCAGTTGTCTAACAGCACGAGCATCTAGACGTATAATTTATCTAAATTCTCAAACTGTTTGAGACTATTTTACAGTACGGCGACAGTAAGTTTTGCTTTTACAAAACAACGCATTTTTATACTATACAAAGCTAAAAAAATTGTGGAAATTATTGTTATTACAGAGAGCAATACAACCCAAGCTTGTAATTAATACAGTGAATATAATATAACGATTAGAAAGTATAAAACGTGTGTTTGTGTTACGAGACCGTTTATTAGAATCGAATGGTGTATGATTTTTCTAAATAATGTTTTAATGCGTTTCTCATCTTTCATACAAAATAATTATCAAATGTTTATGTCACACACCTTTAAGAGAAAAATGGCAATGCTGTATACGAACTGCAAATTATGAACGATTGTACTCACCTACTTAACAATGAGAACTATGTCAGTATCTTATATTCATTGACTATTATGTCCTTTGATTAAATTTGTAATTGTAAGTTTGGCAACGTCGCCAAGATTAGGACTTGTCATACTGGTTAGAGTCAAGACACAATGTACAATTAAAAACATTTTTTACACCCATTATATGCATTTCAGAATACGAATTTCTTGGACTTTTCTTTTTCTATTTAGGTACAGATTATAACTTTAAAGTTATGGAAATTCAACATAAACACGTAGTATACCTAATATTATTAAATATTAATATTTGTCAAAGACATTCATTTTGTGGATCCTATCTTTAATTGTTTTATGTTAAAGGGCAGATTACCTCAATGTCGTCAGTAATAAGAGGAAGCATACTCCATTTTCCCACACAAGGAAATTATGAAAGTCTTGAACTTCAAATCACACCACCAAAGGGTAGAAGACTCACAATAAAGTAATAACCAGTATTTCGTTAATAGGTAAGGTATTAAGGGTCGTGTTTTGATTTTTGTAGGTAACATACAAAATTGAATATTCAGGGGGTTAAATTGAACTACGTTCATTTTATTTCATTCCGTGACCCGCTCAGTGGGAAAGCTAGTGATCCAAATGTAAGAACGCTCAGGAAGTCCATAATATTATGATGGATGTTTCGTGAGAAGCGCCTTGTGTCATTCTTAAAGACCTTCGCTATATATATATATATCTAAACTAACTGCCAAGCCTTCTATTAAAGCAATAAAATTAAGAATATATTTTAAGTTATAGTAGAAACTCTGTCTAATCCATCATTTAGTCTGAGGTCAATTGTATGTCAATTCCATACGTGGGTTGTATAGGTGCGTCTGTCCGACTTTAATTGGATTGATGGCTTGACTTGCATATTCTAAGAGAGAGTGCAAAATTTGCCTTATTGTAAAGTTATATATTTTATTCATTATAATATATTATAAGCTGCTAAATTAGTTGGTTAAGAAAAAGATTATAAGTAAAGTCGAATGGGTGTTTGACTCTGAGCTCTAAACAAAATCCAAATGTTTTGCGTTTTCTTTTGTGTTAATTCCGGCAATATTTGTCTTCAAACAATTCGACACATGTTTCACCTCTTCACGAGGCATCCTCAGGAGATGTTGACTCGCCAAATTTGGTACGAGACTGCGGAATTGTTTGAATACAAATATTGCTGGACTTAACACTAAAGAAAACTCAAAACATTTGGATAATTATGGATTTCCGCTAAGTAACGCTTAATTCAATAAATTTTCTGAACAAAATATTTAAATATAAATTGATTAATTAATACTTGTATTTTGTAACTTATAACAGCAAACGTGAAATTATTAAAAAAAATAAGAACACACCATCATCATCACCAACTTCCTTGTGCGGTGTTTCCGGGACGATACGACATGGGTACCTTTAAAAAAAGCGCGTACACCTTGCTTAAAGACCGGCAACGCTCCTGTGATTCCCCTGGTGCTGCAAGAGAATGTGGGCGGCGGTGATCACTTAACACCAGGTGACCCGTACGCTCGTTTGTCCTCCTTTTCCATAAAAAACATACGTATAAAGAACAGATTTATAGTTTGTATATACACACTAACTCGAAGCTATAACAAGACAACTCAATAATACTCCTCAATCAATAATTATTTACAAAAGCAATCGATCAACAGCGATAAATGCAAGTCATTTTACAAGCAATTAAAAATAAAAGGGGCTCCGTACATCTTGGTAACAACCGGGTTATATGGTGAACTATCAAAGGACTTGAAGTTGAAGTTGAAAGCTTTCAAAGGGAAGCCTTTTACATATACCTATTCGTTTAAATACAGCTATGAACAGACAAAACGTTTGGATGCATTCTTAGATACAATAATTTTCTTGAATAAATGTTTGGCCTGGGTCACTATACTTTTTTTTTATGGAATAGGAGGACAAACGAGCGTACGGGTCACCTGGTGTTAAGTGATCACCGCCGCCCACATTCTCTTGCAACACCAGAGGAATCACAAGAGCGTTGCCGGCCTTTTATGGAAGGTTTACGCGCTTTTTTTGAAGGTACCCATGTCGTATCATCCCGGAAACACCGCACAGGGAAGCTCATTCCACAGCTTAGTAGTACAAGGAAGAAAGCTCCTTGAAAACCGCACTGTGGAGGACCGCTACACATCCAGATGGTGGGGATGATATCCTAACTTGTGGCGTGTCGTGCGAAGATGGAATACTATCATTAATTCAATATTTAGTATAATTGATAAATGAAGATATGGCTAAAATTACTGAAAATGAAATCAAATCTGTGCAATAAACCCGAAATTGATGAAATATTATACAAAATCTCTTATCCGCTCCAGTACGAGTATGATCTGATGCGTAAAAATATTATTAATTATTGTTTTAATACATTTATGCATTTTCTACTTCTTAACTGTTCAGACATTGCTTATTTTATGTAGATGTGAATAAAATTATAATACTTGAACTTTAGATTAAGGATTGGTCTCCGCTGCACTCAAACTAGATACCACACTATCTGAGAACAATAGCATTTTTATTACGGCAACTATTAGTTGTTTGTGTGCGTGGCATCTTGACACTCGATGGCATCTTTCAAATTTCGTAACATCCGCTTCGTGTTATTTTACATTGAAACTTATAAAATACAAAATACTTACTGATGAAATGTGATCGACTGCGACTTAGACATAATATGAAATTTAAAATTGCAAATAATTGGAGAAGGTATTGGTCGTTTAAGGAGGTAATGAAATCAACAGACAGAGTAAATATCGTGAAACTTTTCTTATTTCATTTAGCGTTACCGTCGAGGAAAAACGTCGTTGAAATGCTTACCAATATTATAAAGTCATTACTTCGCATCTTCGGATCTTTGCTATTAAATTTTGCGTGAATCAACTTTTGTTTCAAGTACTATACTATATTACGGCAAACAGTAGTTAGCTGAATGATAAGGAAAGAGATTTATTACTAACAGAAGGCAGCTGATACAGTCCAGACAGTCTCAATAAAACGATAGATAAGATAATAAAAATAGATTATCTTGATCAATTGGTATGCACGAAGCATAATTTTATTTTGTATTGAGAATGCATGATTCGAACAAAACGCAACATGCATCTACCGTATCGGAATACTCTCTATTCGATCGTCACAAGCGATAACAACTGTTGGTAACTAGAACCACCCTTTGTTAAAACTTTACTCACACGTATTTGAGACGACTGTACTATTCTAACAATGAATAACAAATTGTTGAGAAGATACATAGTTTTTTTTATTTAAATAAGTGACGAGCAGGACGTTCAGCTGATGGTAATTGATACCCCCTGGCCCATTACAATGCAATGCAGGATTCTTGAAAAACCCAAAAATTTGCGGCACTACAATTGCGCTCGTCACCTTGAGACGTAAGATGTTAAGTCTCCATTTGCTCAGTAATTTTACTAGCTACGGCGCCCTTCAGAGCGAAACTCAGTTATGTTTACACATTACTGCTTCACGGCAAAATAGGCGCCGTTGTGGTACCCATAATCCAGCCGGCATTGTTTGTTTATATTTTATTTATTAATATTTGTGAATACAATTAATAAATTCTCAAATTGCTGGTCAGGTTCCTGTGGTGTAGTTGGATAGTACAAATTCCAAATAATTAAAGTTATAATATTAGTTAGAACCAGTGGGAGGCTCCTTAGCACAGGATGCCGGCTTGATTATGGGTACCACAACGGCGCCTATTTATGCCGTGAAGCAGTAATGTGTAAGCATTACTGTGTTTCGATCTGAAGGGCGCCGTAGCTAGTGAAATTACTGGGCAAATGAGACTTAATATCTTATGTCTCAAGGTGACGAGCACAGTTGTAGTGCTGTTCAGAATTTATTGGTTTTTCAAGAATCTTAAGTGGCACTGCATTGTAGTGGGCAGGGCGTATCAATTACAATTAGCTGAACGTCCGGCTCGTCTCAACCCTTATTTTCATAAAAAAAAAACTCCACATGTAATTTTATCTGTAACAACTACAAATCTCTATTCTCAATTATTTACTTTAATTTCGAAAAAAATAATTATAATAATCAGTACAAACAGGAGACTAAAAACTGTCAGAAGTGCAAATGAATTTTTATTTAATTAAAATAAGTATGTATTGGGTTTCCTGAGTATGAACGCAGTTCGGATAACAGATCAGATTTGATAGTCTTTGAATCAAAAGTCGACCATGCAAACCAAAAGACCATGCAAAAGTCAAGTTTCCAATCGGACCTGGAAAAACATTTCCTCATTTGAATACCTAATTCGGAATCCCTAACATAAAAATAAAAACAACGGCAGTTCTAGAATTCAAAATACATTTGTTTACATTACGGCACTAAAATCAAAACAAAAACTCATTTATAATTAGCAACAATGTAGGTATTGCTTAAATGACAACGACGGATGTATTGGTAAATAATAAATATCGTAATTGAAACTTACCAGGAGTGACAGAGGTTCGTTAATTAGTCCACTGTTCGGAGCACATGAGTAAACTGTGATCAGAGAAAACGTTCTTTATTTAATAATTAAGAGTGCATTATGAAGCTTTACAACTCTTATTTATGCAACAACAATTATAAATGTAAACACAAAATGGCTAGCAACAAAGCAAGAAATTAAGAATGTTCAAACATATTTTTTAATTAAGTAGGTTAAATGACTACTTTTAAAGCGATACAAATATGATTTATTTTTACTTATTTAGGTACATATCTATTTTGATTCGGTAAATTGGGATTTGTATGGGCCAAAATGTTCTTATTAATGATTTTTACTTTAAAGAACTGTAACACACCTAAAAGACTGCCTATCCATTGTATTCCGATGTATACAATTCTGGAGTGCGTGAGTTTATAATTATTGACTTTCTAAACTCTTCACTTTTCTTTCATCACACTCTAAAACCCTGCATAAAGAATTTCATGCCATATTTAGTTTATAATTTAGTTATTTTAGAGGAAGAAAATCGAGCATGTACCTGTTGGTATGTGATCACACTTTACCATAATTTCTTTAACAACAGAGGAATAACAAGAGAAGAAACGAATAAACGTATATAATATGAATTGGAAAATCGAAAACACTTAGTTGTGGATTTTAATAGTAAAGCGATAACTCAGAAAAGCACTATACTTGAATAGTGTTAGAACTTGTGGTCCAATGTATTGTGTATGAGCTGGAATTCTCAAATAGGATTAAGGTCAAGCAAGTTTTATGAAGAACTACTCATAAAAGACACGATAAAATGTTCACAAAGCTAAGCCAAAGTATGAAGCCGTTTTTATGTTAAAATTGGGTATTCGTATTTTATATATTTGGTCTTTAGTTTGATTCGTTGATGATAAAAATGTTTGCTCTGATCAAAACTGACTCTAGTGTCCGGAGGCTATTCTGTAGCGTTGCTTGTCAGATTAGCGCCTCAGCTTAATCCGTCGTTGGTACTTCCAATGTCAGATATTCTGCAATTAGTTTCGATCCTTAGACAGGCACTAAAGGATTTGTTAGTAGTATTAGTTAATAACGTATTTCTATAACAATTCCAATATATTTAAAGACACTGTTTTTTTTGGAGTTTAAGAATCGGTTGCCATACAAGGCGCCCGGTATGAGAAAAATATGGAGAGTAAAACCTTCTCATCAAATGGCATGGTAACGTTTTTGGTGCGCAACATTTCTCGCGCACCTTTCACTTTCTTGTATTTTGAAGCTTTATTATATTATTGAAACTGATTTATTATTATTTTTTTCATAAAGTTAAGTGAAAATTCTATAAATTATGGAAGAAAGTGGTGTAAATAATAGTGCCGGAAAATCTGATAAGCACGTGGGTACTAAGTTACAATTCATACATTAATATGACATTTATTGTATATATAAACATGTGTGCCTTGTATTTATTAAATATTGAATTATCAATATAGTTCATAGAAATTTATATGAGCTATGCACATAATTAAATATTTAATTTAATATGGAGAGTATATATAGCGCATTTCACGCCAAATATACAATTTTTAACCTAACCTATTATTTTATTTTTTTTAATATCTATAATTTTTATAAATTTATTATGATTTATTTTCTATTAACAATTTTTTTTTAATATTTTTTAATTAATTTGCTTTTATTAGCTTCTGCTGTATGTCTGTTTGTAACCGACTCCATTGGACTTGATTGTGTTTTCTACCTGTTAAAAGACAATCGTTCTTGAGGAATAGACTCCAGTCGTGCGTCGGAGCTGACACACACACTTTTTTTTATGAAAAACGTAAATAAAAGAGCAAAGATTCACCTGATGTTAAGTGGTCATCACCGGCAAAATTCTTTTGCAACAACAGAGGAATCGCAGGAGCGTTGCCGCCCTTTTAGAAAGGTTTACGCGCTATTTTGAAGTCACCCATGTCGTATCGTCCTGGAAACACCGCACAAGGAAACTCATTCCATGCTATGGAGCATTGTTGTACGTGGAATAAAGTTCCTTGAAAAAGGCACAGCGGAGGAAAGCTACACATCCAGATAGTGGGGATGATATCCTAATTTGAGGAGTGTCGTTCGAAGGTGGAATTCGGCGGCAGGAATAAGGTCATACAGCTCTTCGGAATACTCCCCTTGATAAATGCGGTAGTAGACACACTATAAAAAGACATCTCTATGCAACGTTATGTGATCTAGCCGTTCTTGGGCTATTCTCAGGTATAACTTGATTATTATAGTATAGCAAGTTTATTTGTAAGGCTGTTAAATTATATAATTCATGAAGATATAATATACAGTATACACGACATAAGTTGTAATATTCAAACGGTAGGTTTCTGTCACATTCACAATTATTATAACCTTCTTTCCTATTTACCTTGGTCAAACCTTTACTTCACAACCAACGATCCTCTGTAAGGTATTCCCCACCTTATATTGAAAGAACTGCTTGTTCAGCTGCATATAAAAATTGCAGGTTCGCATGTACTTTAAAATCCCGGTTTCCTCTAATTTTGCCATTCCATAGTAAATCAAACCAATTACGTAAGACAACGCATCGAAGCATAGAAGCGTTAATCAACGCGTGAACTTAGAAGTTATCTCAATAATTACTAAATAATTTGTAGTCAGTGCATAAATAAGGCCAATAACATCTGGACAAGGCGCCATTTGTAACATAACGATGTTATTCTTTAACAAGCTAACTGCAATTCCCTAGATAAAGAGAGAGTAACGGCGTGTATGACACTTCGCTCGCGATAGTGATGTCAAATGTCAGTGTCGATAAACGAGCTATCGATGTCCGGTGAACAATCGGCTAGCTTTTAAATGTTCTCGTTATAGGTCATTTGTTTACAATACTCAGGCAAGGTAATTTTTATTTAAGCAATTTGAATTTTTAATTTTTTTCTTAGTATATGAGTGAAGTTCTGACTGTATAGTTAAATTAAATATTAACACAACACACTTATAAGTACAGAAAATATTTTTCATAATTTTTTTTATGGAAAAATCGACATTTAGTTTTATAGTATGTAAGTAGTCATTCTCGATGAGCTTTATACATATTAGTTGAAGGACACCCTTGATTTTACGCAAACATACCATAATGTTATTATTATTCATACTTCCTTCCTTTGATAACCCGGACTACTTTTGGTGCATACTATTATCTGTCAAATTAATAATTTGTTTGTGGGGCTAATTTGTGCAATAACAAATTGTAATTATTTTCAAGCATAATTTGTATATTTTATAATCTTAGTATAACCAAAATATAAACGATTTATATAACATTCTTAAAAACAACAAGATTTCAAAAAGTAAGAAAAAAGACAAAAGCCCTAACATTGATAGTAAACGTTACGATTATGCAATATTTATATAACTCATTTTTAATAATTACTTGCATTTTAAAAAACTCTAAACCCTAATAATCATACAGGTAGAATATTTTATTTATCTAATAATAAAATTTGAAAAGCACGTTGAAAATGAACAGATCATTTATTTGACTCTTTGCCTTATTAGTCATGGGTTCCATGCAGATCTCATTTCTTTTTATTTACGTCTGTGTGTTTTTAGTGAACATTAAGTAAAAGTTAAGGGAGCTTCTCTACGATTAAGTGAACTTTACGCTTAACAGTTAACACTTTTTTCGTTATGCGAATGCAGCATAATAACAAACACTTAAAAGAAAACGTGTTTGATAAATATAAACATTTAAAATCAATAGCATAACGTTCGGCATACTTGTATTTTAGAAGATTCGTATTCAAATGTCCCATAGAATAAATTACTGACGGCTTATAAGCTGTTTAGTTGTATAATGGTCTGTCTATATGTTTCAATGGAAAATATATTGCTTGCGCGCATAGTTATTAGAAGCACGTCGAGGGTCAACAACCTTTTATGTTTATCATATAGCAATCCTTACAATAGAAAATATTGTTTTAATACTCATTTGCAAGTATTACGCACTCTTTATGAATCATAACCACATAATTTTATTCAGAACTTAGCATTACCTTAGGTTTTATTGATCCGGGTTTTTATCGATAGTATTAGGACGGAAGGTCATGCCTATTTAAAAGGCGATACAGAATTTTGATTTTAATATGCGTGTGAATAAAGTGAGGTATGTGAAATATGTTGAATATTTACTACATACTGTTCAATATATGAGCTAAGCTAAGCCACGTTCATTAAATAATTAATATTTATGGATCAATTTGAAATTTCTTTATTCGTTTGAAAGGGTTTATACTCCTATGTTAGTCCTAGTCAGTTTTATTTCTTTTTGTAGTTTTTGAAGTTAAAATTCTTCCGAGGCGTTGAGCATTTTTCTTGGGATGGGCAATGACGTTCTATACTTTTCTTGGGATGGGTATAAAATGTTAAACTCGCGTCAGGTCACATGACCTCATCGAAAATTCGTAAGACAGTTGTTGAAATTATGGATGAAGGTTGATTTTTCTAAGAGATAAACTTTTCAATATAAAACAATTGTAATAGTTCTTAAGGTTTAATTTTTTATGTAATATACATTGCAATTTTCGTGTATAATGCCGCCGTGAATATTGTTTTTAACCACATAAATGCTAGTACTTTTATACTGATAGATAAAGCAATTCGTGCGTAATTATTCCCTAACCATTCCAAAATATTCAAAAATGCACAACATTAATGTTCAAGTTTTCACTTCTACCGGCACTCCCGGAGTTTAACCCATTATTTTTTTTATATAATTATATTATGTTTTTGTATTTCAAGTTGACATTTTTATTTCAATTTTTTTTTTTATATTAATTTGACCAGTCAGTCAGTCTTTTTAACATTTCATTTTAATTTGACGCTACTCTCATTCTTTGAGTTTTTCAATGCTCAATATTGTTACTGGAATTTAGATGTATGTCACGATGAAGACAGTATAATTTTGTTTCATTTTCTGTCCACACCACAAAATTCCATTCCCGTTTTATCAAAATACTCAAATCCATCAAGCTGTTTTTGATTGTAGCATAACTAACGAACAGCAATTGATTTTATATGTAGAGATAGAAAAATAATCCAATTGAACCGTTATAAATCTTTTTTTGAGACCATACAGTCGCACTCAATATTGCTTTGACAGCTTCAAATCTCATTTCTACTACACTTTTTATAAAGCAGCTTCAAGCAATGATTAAATACTTAGACTGATATTTCTCGGAGATTCATTTGTATAATTGCAAGTTCCATTACTACTCCGTTATATACCTTAAGCGGTGACTCGCGAATGATTTGCTAACAAGTTGACAAGAGATTAGTGCGATCTAAGTTACGAGGGACGGCATACATCTTACAGTCTCAGGTCATTGTTATAATTTGAATAATTTTGTTAAAAAATTATTATGTTTTAAAAACTAATAGTTTCATAGTTTTTAAAAAGATTTAACTAATATTTCGTATTATCTTTTTAGAATTTACGATTGTCTCCTGTTATTAAACATGCAATTTTTATACATAAAAATATATAATTTCGACAGAATACAATTTTGTGTTTCCCGGAATCGCCTGTAACAATAATGAAGAAATTTACTACACAGGAATTATTTGAATTAACCAAGTTAGAACATCTAAATAAAAATGCAATTTTCCGAGACTCTAAGTAGCTATCGGTCATCTGGATTCTAATTTAAAATAGCTGATACTGACTTGCAGCATTTAAAAAAGTCTCAGAGCTCTTATTTGAATATTGTGAATAGCTCTTGCTTGAATTTTTTAAATGAAGAGAAATATAATTGCAGTATGACTATGAAAGAAATTCTAACTTTGTAATGATGAACAATGTTTTGTAGTGAATATGTATGAAATGAGACATTGCATTTATTTTAAATTAGACTAAATATTTGTCCATATTATATGGTAAGTAAATTAAAAGTGAGTGAATATATAATGTAATACAACATAAAAAAATTAACGTAATTGAAAAAAAAATTATTACATTCATTATTTTTATTAACTTTTTATCACTCAGAGGCTCCTAGCACGGCTAGATTATGGGTACCACCATTACTGTGTTTACCATGTGTAAGCATTACTGTGTTTCGATCCGAAGGGCGCTGTAGCTAGTGAAAAAACTGGGCAAATGAGACCTGACAACTTATGCTCGAGGTGACGAGCACAGTTGTAGTGCCGCTCAAATTTTATTTTTCTTATTATTATTATTTTCTTATTTGGCTTTTCAATAATCCTGAGCGGCACTATATTGTTATGGGCAGGGCTTATTGGCTAAATTGCTCGTCTCGTCCCTTATTTTCATTAGAAAAATAACATAAAATAGCCTAGCGGTGAAATGTATTTGGACCCTCCGCCGTGTCACGTGTGATATGCTAACGAGTTGATGTAAGATTAAACTAAACGCTTCGCTCTTGGAGTGAATGCAAACTCAACATGTCAGGTTTTATCTCGCTGTTCTTGAAATGTGTAATTAGTTTTCCAGATAGTTAATGGCTAGATTTCGAGAGCACGCCAGTAAAAACTTTATTTGCATCTCGTTCTCGGATTGGCTGTGCCTGGCTTAGTAGTGCAG
Organism: Leptidea juvernica; assembly: GCA_949711755.1. Classification (NCBI taxonomy): domain Eukaryota; kingdom Metazoa; phylum Arthropoda; class Insecta; order Lepidoptera; family Pieridae; genus Leptidea; species Leptidea juvernica. The sequence goes on along the minus strand of CATIXQ010000002.1, from coordinate 10,877,643 downwards.
ACATGAACTATATGACTACTTCATGAAGTGTGTGAGGCGATCGTCTACAGTTATTCATGTGGAACTTAAACTTGATTTTGAAATAGAATTTTACCTGATTCCTTTATTTAATTAAGATTTTATGAGACTTTCCACCAAGTATTGCGAAATTTTGGAAAAAAACATACGGTATTATACATGAGTAAAATAAAAAAGTGTTCACGTAACCTAAAAGAAAGGATTTGGATGAAAATAACTGCCGAAAGTGTCTGAAATGTTTATATTTTTTCAGATTAGTATAAATTGTATTTTTAGTATCTTTGATTTTTTGATGTTTAGGAAAGGAACCTTTGAAAATATTACGCTTACGCATTATAAGCTGATAACGAAAACAATTCAGAGGGCTTATTCCTATTCAATAATCATTTTTATTGGCTAGCTAAAATTCATAGCCTTATATTAACAATATCCGGACGACCGAGCCTTGCTCGGATTTTTAAGAATGTACAAAACTTGAACAAAAAAAAAACTAATAGGACATCTGGATTCGAACCGGGGTCTTCTGCTTTCCGGATCACCCAATGTCCCATCTGAGCTATAATAGTCTTGTATATAGTGGCGAAATTTACCTTTGTATTCTAATGTTAATGTAGCTGTTTCTCATTCAAACATGGATAAAACCATTTTTTTTAAATTGAAACCTAGCTAGATCGATTTATCACCCCCGAAATCCCCTGCATACTTAATTTTATGAAAATCGTTGGAGCCGTTT
>CATIXQ010000002.1:10778107-10876492 GCA_949711755.1 Leptidea juvernica | reverse complement strand
GATCGTCGGTCCTAATACATATTATTTACAAAAAATAAAAAATCTCTAAGTGTACAGTAATTTGTCACTGCTATCTTTCTTACTACATCTTTATATATATATATTTCTTGTGTGCGTGTGTATGCCACTGAACTCCTCCTAGACGGCTGGACCGATTTGGATGAAATTTTTTGTGTGAGTTCAAGGGGATTCGAGGATGGTTTAGATTCACAATTGAACTACCTCCTAAACGGCTGCACCGATTTTGATGATATTTTTGTGTGTTCCAGTGAATTTGAGATTGGTGTGTGTCTTCAGGTGGATTCGAGAATGGTTTAGATTCACAATTAAACTACCTCCTAAACGGCTGGACCGATTTTGATGATTTTTTTGTTTGTTTCAGTGAATTTGAGATTGGTTTAGATTCTCAATTCCGTCCATATAATATAATTCTCTCCGTCCATATAAATAAGAACTCCTCTTAACGGCTGGACAGATTTTGCAAATTTAAGACGTGTGTACAGGACAACGTCTGTTGGGTCCACTAGTATTATAATATGTATAAAATAAAGAGTGGCCGTTGAGTTTCTTTTATGTTCTTCAGTAATTTATACGAAATATTTTTAGTGACGATTCAGAAACGCTTAGTTTATGCCTGATTGAATAAAGTTTATTTGATTTTAATGCTATGCCTTTGTTTCACCACCCTATTTAGTAATGGTGGAAATAATTAAAAATAAAGTTATGATGGACTACGTTATGTTGACTGCGATTTTTTGTGGTTATCTAATTGTAACTAACATCCAAATATGGGTCATATTTAGATTTACTGTACATAAGTATTTCAAAAGTTTAAATAAAATTGAATTTAACTTCGGTGATTCATGTCCATTCTTAAGATTCGAAAGTACAATTAGATCTTCTTTGTAAATTGCTAGACTCGTTGGACCACATTCTCGAAATAATAGAATACTTTAGATCAGATGTAAATAATTTTTAACACTTTTTATTAAACAAATATAATATGTTGAATGTTGAAATTTTTTGAACTTTCACAATAAGACTTTCTGCGCAAATTTTGTAAACGGCTGTGAATTTATTAAATGGATTGACAACGTGAATGACAGAAATTCTGGTATTTCAATAGTAATGAGGTATGAATACTGACCTATTCCGGAACGGTAAGTAGAAGAAGAATTAAATATATTAGTACTGCCGCGACACCTATTGTTTTTGACTGTGAACTTGTTCTATTTTGTTCCGGTTAGAAGTGATGCTAGTGTTATTAAAGGTAGATGAGACATTCCACATTGTCTCAGGATGACGGGCGGAGTGCAACTCGATCGGAGTTGTATCGTAGGTTGTAGGTTACTTTGGAGTATGTTTCGGCTTAATTCATATTATCACCTGCATGTTCTGACACTGAAGTCCATAAAAATTGTAGTAATTGTTTGATTTTGAGCACTACATTAATTAAAGGCCTGAATTTGGCTTATTTAATAGTATTAAATCTCATATTACGAGAATCACTCATTTAATGCATCTACCTTACTGTTCATAATAACAAAAAAAAATATTTCAATACAATTAAAAAACTGGAAATAGTGGAAACTGTAAATTGTGTTTTCACAATAAAAATGTTTAGTAATTAGGATATTTTACTAAAAAATTTCCTAAATTAAATGATATAGAAAGCAAATATTTATCTTGAGTGCAAACACCGACTGACTTCCTATAACGATGCCCCCTTTGGGTTTCAGCCAGATGTCTGTTACTAAACTACAGTCAATCCAGCCTTATATGAGCACTAACCACCATCCGATGATTCATCAGGTGATATTATCTTGACATACTATACAATAAAACCCAACGATAAGTGATTTACTTATAATAATAATAAAACATTTAAAATAATTTTATCAAATGCCTTCAGTTAAAGATGCGCGAAGAGGTAGGTATATTAGAAAGTTCCCATGCTCGACTACGATCTGATCTTAATAGTTCACAAAGGGCAGTTAGGGAAATTAACACACATACAACACTCACAAACAATAGGCATTGTTCTAATGAAGCTAATTACCACACGAGGTGAGGTGATCCGGTTTAGTAGAGCAGTGCTACCAGGTACCTCGAAGGGGCTTCGAAAAAATTTATAATTTAAGTAGTCGAGTATATTCTAATTAGCGAGCGGGGACCCCCATAGATTTCGGCATATTATTTCAACTAAATTTTTCCTTTATTCAAATACAATTAAAACCCGCTTTCACTATCTATAGTTCGATTCACTATTTCTGAGATTATCGAGTACAACGAAATAGACAAAAATTCTGTTAACAATTTTTTGGCTTCCGTTATATAAGTACTTGATACATCAATTAATAATTACAATGATTGCGAAACTGAAGTGGCAGTGGGCAGGGCACATTGTTCGACGGACTGAATGCCGTTGGGGTAGTAAAGTCCTCGTATGGCGACCACGTACCGGAAGACGCAGTACTGTTAAGCCCCCCACAAGATGGACCGACGATTTGGTGAAGATCCCCGGAATATGTTTGATGAGGGCAGCGCAGGACCGATCGTCGTGTAAATCTTTGGGGGAGGCATTTGTCCAGCAGTAGACGTCTTCCGGCTGATGATGATGAAACAAGTACTTTGTGTATACATATATTGTTTGATTTTGTAGACATGTTTGATATATAGGCCCAAACATCATTTTATTATATGTCTAAATAAATAATGAAAGAGCGTGGGTGGCGCAATAAGTAGCACCGCTGAATATCCTCATGGTTCCCCGACCGCCACAATATGTTTTCCGTTTCTTAATTCATAAGTTCGTAAATTCGATTATTGTGATTCCTGTGATGTTACAACAGAGGTGACCTGTATGTGTTGTCTGTTGTTTTCATCCTGAATGATGAATTAGATAAATGACAACTCTTTATACAACAAAGATGTTCAGGTCCTGGCATTCTTTGCTACCAAACCAGTGTGAGTGATATTATAGGATCCTTTATTAGAGAAAGTAATTTATTCTCGCTCCTCTCTTAGTGAGACTTTTTAAGTTTTGTAAGATTGATACCTGAATTTTAAGTCGAAATTATCAAACAGATTCTATATATAATAATATTTAGTTATGAATCATAATCATAGAATCCTTCAAATATATTTGAAGATAATCTTACAAGACATATTCCTTAACAATTGCTTCATTTAAAATCTCTATGACCGAAAATAACATTCTCAGGGGTCTTGAATTCGCGATCAACCAGCTTCTTTTTTTATGTAAAATATTTAATATTTTTTATTTTAATGATGAAATGATGGAATTACCTTAGAAGCTTGGGCATGGGGAAGGGCTCTCACACTCTGGCTCCTTCTCATGTCCAGTTACGTCAGTTGGTGCCGGGGCTGCTGCTTCGACTGCCGAAGACAGCAAGCATCGCAAATATGTCGGTCTCAGTCAGTCTTACATCATTGTGCCATTTGTTGTTGAGACACTTGGCCCGTGGGGCCCAGAGGTGCGGAGAATGTACTATCTTTGCGCCTCAATAGGGCTACCGGAATCCCAAGCGCTGGCAGATATTTCGGTCAACGGATCAGCCTAGCTATCAAACTTGAAAATGCTGCCAGTATTCTTGGTACGTTTCCCCGTAATGATAGTTTTATTTTAATGTAATCACAGTATTGTAAATATAGTTATAAGATTTGTTTTGATTGAGTGTAGTGTATACATTTATCTAATGGAACTAGTAAGAACATATTAATAGAATAAAATGTGAAGAGAATTCGTGTGTCGATTCGGCCACGAGGTCATCACCACCGTATTGTCCTGATAGATTTAGTATTAGTGTCCCAGAACCAGTATTATTATCTGTTTCTCTAGTCCAGATTCCTAAATCACCGACAAGCAGTCAGCACGCCCTTTACTTGTCGGCCGTTATATTTGGGGTTAAAAACAAACGCTGTCATTAAAACAATGTTTAATTCATGGTAATGTTTGTTACATGCATTCACGACTCATTTGACATGTGGCGTCAAGGGTCACGAGTTCTATTCCGGTCGCTTTGTAGTTATGTAAATGATATCCTGATACAAACATACATAACAACCACTTATTACAATATTTTATTACTTCTGGGTACCTATTGGCTTTTCGGTATCAAATTGTGTAATCATTTTGTAAATTTTTTATGTTTTATTTTAAAGTGATAACCCTCACTTCTAGGAAGCCACAACCTGAGAGTTGGAGAAAGCATGCAAGATTTTATGACGATACGTCACTCGAACGGTTAGCTCAGTTGGTTAGAGCACCAGCACGGAACCGCGCCGGAGGTCGTGGGTTCGAGTCCCGCATCGTTCATAAAAAAATTGTTTTTCAAATTTTATTTTCAATTTGGTAAATGTTTCCATTACTACATATGCCATGTATATTTTTTTATTTGTTGAAGCAACATTTGAGAGCTGTTTTAGGGGCAAGACCCATTGAGATAAGAGAGTTGGAGGCGTTACCTACAGTGGTTCATATCTTCGATAAAATTTATTCAAATAATAAAAAAATTGTTAATTTGAATTAGAACTTTGTGCGCATGGTATGTCCGAGGCACTGCACCTATTTCTGTCGTAAACAGCATTAGTGTTCCAGATTGAAGGCTGCAGTTGTGGACATGGGACACCTAGAATTGAGTGTGTGAAGTATAATTGTGCGATCAAATGTAACTTGTATCGCATTACATCGAATGTCGTTTGGTGATGTTTTCTACTTGTCATTGTGCTAATTTTATGGGAAATTTTACCTAATAAAGTCTCGCCTTGTGAACAGTGAGTAATATAAAAAGTAGCGAGTTAATTGTTTCAAAATAATTTAGGAACGAGCTGCTATGTATTTTAGGTAGATTTTCTTGCTTTTGGTAACTCAAAAAAGTGACAAAGAAAAAATCAAGCCGCAGAGAAAACCGGTCGGCTTACTAGCATCAATATTGATCTTTGAGTGTACTTTTACTTTTTTTATGAAAGAGGAGGACAAACGAGCGTACAGGTCACCTGCTGTGTAAGTGATCACCGCCGCATAAAAATTTAAGATTGTTGTAAAATGCTTTTTAAGTTCCACGTAAAAAAATGATGGGTTGCCAAATTTGAGGCCTTCCAGCATTATCAATATTTTAGTATGAAGTTGAAGATGAGTCTTAAATAAAATTGTTATTTACTCAATTAATCCCAACATGCAACAGGCAACCCTGGCACTGAGACGTAAAATTAACAGCTGATTTTAATTTTATTTTAAATAATTAGAAATATTGAAAATCAATAAATCTTGATTTGCTATTGTGTACATTAAAGTTATAAATTATATAAAATAAGTGTGGAATATCGCAATAATCTCAAGAAGATAATGGAATACTAACTTAGTTGTACCGGCCCAACTGTCATATTACAAAATTCAAAAAACAAAAACGAGGGAAGTATTTTGTTCTATTTACTTACAACTAATAGTTGTTAGCATTGTTGTGCGTTGTTCGTTTCGTAGCTATATACAATTTATAACACTTTTACACTACTCACAGTTGTGAGTTACGTTCATACTCACTACATTGGCCCTGTTTGTCTCTCTCAACTTGACAAAAACGTGGAAGCTGAGCTGAAGACCACAACATCAACTGCCGCATACAATATTCACCATCATCCTTCTTACACTATACATACTAATAATAGCAAAGAAAAATATAGTAACTAATCTAATTGGCAATTAACCATAGTAAACCATTGAGTTCTGCACTTTTGGAGTTAATTTCTAGATTCTGTAAACCTGTATCCTCTTCTCACACACTATTATAACAAGATTATACATAGCTTTATATTTTGACAGTTACTTAACTACTGCCTACAAGTTCCCAAGACTTCAAGCCTCACTATGCAAACCCGGAAGGCTACCATGAAAGAAATGGAAAACAAGCTGAGCTGTGCTGCTAAGGAGCTAAAGAAGTCAAAGGATCTTTGTCAAACACTTTTAAATGAACGGGAAGAGTGTGAATTGGAGATCCAAAAAGTATTTAAAACAAACTCTTCTCTTAAGTCCGAGCTGGCAGACATGCACCAAAAATGTTTAGATTTAACCTTAGAAAGGGACAGCTTTCATAAAATCATTAATTCATTTGACAAATGTAGTTCTGAATATGAATGGACTTTAAGTCGAATAAACATACTTGAGTCTGAATTGCTTCAAAAACAAAGCATGGTAACTGTAGATTTAACAAATGAAAGCTCCACTAATAATAAGAATTATATTACAACAAATTCTCATAAAAAGATAAAGAAATATTTAAAAATCAAAAGGTTTATAGCAAAAAGTAGCAAACTCCTTAATAACCAATTCCTAGGCCAAAAACTTTGCAAAATTAGGTCAAAAAACCAAGAGTTGCTGAAAAAATTACAAAAATATAATAAAGAATTAACAGAGTCCCATGCAATACATAAAATTGATACAGATATATTAAATAATAAAATATCTTCTCTAGAAACAATGTTGCAAAACATTACTCAAAAATATAATTCAGCGCAGGAGCAAATATCAGAACATATAAAGCAGGCTGATTGCTTAATTAAATTAGGCAATGAAAACATGGAACGCTTTGAATCTGAAATGAAAGAGTTCAGATAGTCGATGTAAATGGCAAACGGTCTTCGGGTAAACCTGTGGGAATAGGTGTTCCACAGGGTTCTATTCTCGGTCCTTTCTTGTTTCTTATATATATTAACGATCTACCGTTTGTGGTAGATGATAGCCATGAGATTGTATTGTTTGCTGATGATACTTCACTTATTTTTAAAGTGAAGCGACGTGCGGATATTGATGACGAGGTAAGCAATGCACTCTCAAAGATAGTGCGTTGGTTTGAGACGAATAATCTGCACTTAAACAGTAAAAAAACAAAGTGTTTACGGTTCATTACACCAAATACAGCAGAGGTACAAACCAACGTACTTATAAATGACCAGAGATTGGAACTTGTGGACACTACGGTCTTCTTGGGTATCACGTTAGATAAAAAGCTTCAGTGGGGTCCACATATTACCCATCTAGCAGATAGACTCAGCTCTGCGGCATATGCAGTTAGAAAGATTAGAGAGTACACGAATGTTGCGACCGCTAGATTAGTGTACTTTAGTTATTTTCACAGCATCATGACGTACGGTATATTACTATGGGGTCATGCTGCTGACATTGATATAGTGTTTGCACTGCAAAAGAGGGCTGTTCGTGCTATATATCAGCTTGGTTATAGACAGTCTCTCAAAGAAAAATTTAAAGAAATAAATATTATGACTGTTTATTGTCAGTACATTTATGAAAATTTAATATATGTTCACAAAAATCGTCACCTTTTTGCTCTTAATAGTGATTTTCATTATTATAACACTAGACATAAGGGATTGCTGGTAACTAATTCTAGTAGGCTTCATAAGATACATAATAGCTTTAAGGGTAAATGTATACACTTCTACAATAAAGTCCCAGCCACTGTTCAGGCATTATCTATAAATAAATTTAAATGTTTTATAAAAAAATGGCTCTGTCGTAAATCCTATTACTCCACTGCTGAATATCTAAATGATCGGACAGCCTGGGACTAGATTGTGATTATTTTATAGCGACTGTACAATATTGTATATTTTTATTGAAAAGAGCGCAAAAAAAAAAAAGAATGCTGGGAGAGTTTCTTGCGCCGCTTCTTCTCTCTCAGAGCGCCATTTGTTTCCGAAGCGGTAGTAGTATCTAGTAGTATAAGAAATGACATCAAAAAGAATTCTAAAGGAATCAATTTTGAGAAAATAAATGCCTTTTATGCCTTTTTATGAAAAAATTGTCCCTTCGCGTAGAACGAACCTATTAGTTAACTATTTGTTGGTAAGAGTTTTTTGAAGTGCAAACTTCTTTAGAATCGTTGTGCTTTGAAAGTCGATGAAACGAAAAGGCACGACGTAAAAAGAGACAGACACATAAATTCTAATATTTATTAACGTGGGAAAATGAGATAGGAAGCATTATACAGTGTTTTAGTACCAGGCGATCATAGAATGATTTGTTCATAGACAAAGAAGAGATTTTCATATGTATGCCTTAATATATTCTGACGTCATGCGCACAACATATTACTACATAGACACCAGGAACACATAAATGTGGTAGCGGTGATAGTAAAGAAATCATGTGTCATATTTGCAACATGAACCAGGATTTCATAATATGCAGTTTAGAGGTTTATGCAAAGTGCAGGTTTCACTTCTGACATGTATGCACGCAATTTTTTATTTACAATTTTGAATCAATGATGTCCTGCTATCCGGCCGCGAGGGGCCGTGCCAGTAACTTCACCTATCTGAACATTAAAAGAGATCTTGATCAAATTGTTATAATATGTACCATCACATTTCTAACATTGCTAGTCGCGTCTGAATCGATTTAACCGTATCGGAGATTAGCTGACAAACAAATACACAGAGAACATAAACTTTTGTTTTGTTCATATGCAAATAAAAAACTATTATTAAAATATAACAATCAAATACTTCGGTTTAATTTACATGTACAGATGAAAGATAAAATCGATTTAAAATTTTGTTATGTCACTGTTCTTTGACTTGCCAACAAGTAGATGGTGTTAGAAAAGCAATATGAGAATACTTACAGTTGTGCATCCAAGAGGTATTTTAACTACTCTGTGAGTAAACACGGAATTATACGAAAGCGGAGTATATTGAGTGCATTTTACTATTCACGGTGCAGCTAAAATATTGTTGACCTCAGTTTGGTGCTTTGATATACTGTAAAGTTAAGTACTGATAATATGAACATACATAATACATACACAATAATATTACAAAAATACATAATAATTATAAGACAAATACAAGCCGAAAAAACTTGGGTAAATAAGAAGCTTAATTATTTTTTTTAATAACTAAGATAATTTATTGAACGTTTTTGTTGCTAAATATGCCAAAAGTATTTACAGAAATAATTTGAATATCAATTTATTTATTCGTATTAGTTAACTTTAACTTAAGTTATTAGAAAATCAATCATCACTGATAATGATGCATGCGCCTGTTGTGCATTGCAGTGGTGGCCTACTTATCACTTACGTACTCCAGAACGGCTGTTAAAGAACGCCACACTAAAGTGTATATATATTGTGTGCATAAGATTCAATTGCCGCACCGTGAACAGGCCGCTTTAGTACGCAGTTATTTAATGCTTCGTCGCTCTTTAAAGAGTCGCGAACTCCAGTAGGATGCCATTTATGTGACTAAAAGTAGGGTTGAAGATAATATCTCTTCTCCCTTTCACGCTCGTTGCATTCATTAAGCGTGTGAAGAGAGGGGTCGCAATAGAAACGAAAAAACCTAATGGAACTTGAATCAATATAGATGTCAAAGGTGAGTCTATTACGGGGAGAAAATTAACTCTTTTGAAAAGTTTTTTCGATTATTTTTACTATTCTAGATGAAAGGTGTAGTTAAATGGTTTTTTACACGAGAATTGCCATAATGCGAAGATAATAATATTATCATAAAGTAATTGAATATTATCATAAAGTAATTGAAATTTATAAGGGATTGTATAACATAAGTTATATAAACTGACAAAGTTTAAGTTCAGATAATTTACAGAAAAATATTATATCATTTCAGCGAATTATCGTAATAACCTTAGATTATTAAAAAGTATAGATAGACTATAACAGCTATGAAAACGTCGAAAAAAATAGAATTTAGAATTAAACTCTATTTTGAGCAATTCACACACACTAACACAAAGTGTTATAGAAATCGCGAGTGTAAGACGTAGATTGTCACGCACACTTTGCCAGTGGGAGGATCCTTTGCACAATATGCCGGCTAGATTATGGGTACCACGACCACGCCTGTTAAGCCGTGAAGCAGTAATGTGTAATCATTACTGAAGGGCGCCGCGCCGTAGCTAGTGAAATTACTGGGCAAATACGACTTAACATCTTATATCTCATGGTGATGAGCGCAGAATTTTTGGGGTTTTTCAAGAATCCAGAGTGGCACTGCATTGTAATGGGCAGGGCGTATTAATTACCATAAGCTGAACGTCCTGCTCGTCCTATCCCTTATTTTCTCTCACTCAATCTAGACGAATAAATTGTCTAAGGTAATAACAAAATAAAATCTAATATATCAGCGTCTGTTGGTAGGTACAATATTTATAATAGTTAGTCAACTTGAAGGTACTTCAAAAAAAACCTCAAAATTTCAATACTCAAGTTTGAAAGATATTAATAGGAATACAATCAACCTCACGAGTAGTTTCGACAATAAAAGAGAATTCGTTCCACGCAATTATTTTACATTTTAACACCCAACTGTATGATGCTAAAGTATTATGGTTACATTGTAAAAAAAATACCGCCAAAAGGGCCGTTTTCGAACAAAAACGAGAACAAATCTGAATGCGGTCAATTACGTTCTTGTCACGCCCCTTAGAATATGCGCCATTGTTGTAAAGATGACAGATTAGATTTTAGACTTTGAGCAGCCGACTTTTTGTTCATAATTATTAACATGAAATTATTTCGGGACATCCGGAGAGTAATTACAAAGCATTAATTTCGCATCTTATCTTTTGTTCTAGCAGATTTTCAAAATCATTAAATTATAGGTTGGATTCTTAGATTAAGGATTGGTCTCCGCTGCGCTCCAAATAGATACCACAGGCGTAGCCGCAAAGTGCGCCAACTAATATAACGCCCAAGTGGGAATACTCGAGCCAGTCTTAAACTTTGACAAAAACTAATACTACAAGGACTAAGAAAGACACTGGGATTGTATTTTATTAATTTCAATGTAAACTAACACGAAGCGTATGTTACGAAATTTGAAAGATGCCATTGAGTGTCAAGATGCCACGCACAGAAGCATCTAATAGTTGCCGTAATAAAAACCTATCACTGGCAACACACATTGGTTAAAAACCTTCTTACGATTACGATTACGATTCGACGAGTGACTTCTTTCCCGAAATTAGACCTGCCCAAGTATTATTTGTCCAAGGTAGACGTACTCGGTAACAATTTCGAGAGTACAGTTCCCAACTGTTACGGGAGTAGGTGCGACATGGGCATTAGAAATGATCTCCGTCTTGTCTATGTTCATTTTCAGACCTACTCCTTCGAAAGCTGTATTGAGGCCATCGAGCATATAGCTTATGTCTTCCATGGTCTCTGCCATGATTACGATATCGTCTACGAATCGAAGGTGAGTGATGTATTCGCCGTTGATATTGATGCCCAGCCCGTTCCAGTCCAGAAGCTTAAAGACATCTTCCAATGCAGCTTCGGCGATATAACATCGCATTGTCTGATTCCCCGCTGCAGTCGGATAGACTTCGAGCACTGATCCTGGAGACGGACTGACATGGTGGCGTTGCCATACAAACACTTAAACGCTTCCATATATCGATAATGAATGTGGCACCTCTGGACAGACTGAAGCACCGCCTAGATCTCGATCGAATCAAAGGCTTTCTCATAGTCCACGAACGCCAAGCATAGTGGCCGGTTATACTCCTCCGTCTTCTGTGCAACCTGCCGCAGCATGTATGTGGTCTATTGTACTAAAGCCTTTTCGGAATCCGGGAGAAATATTCGAGAGTTCGAGATTCGTGATAACCCTAGAAATCGGCTTATAGTATACATGGCTCTGAAGTGATATGGGCCTATAGTTCTTCAAAAGCATTTTATCGCCCTTTTTGAAGAATAGCGCCCCTATACCAATCTATTTATGTATATATAAATAGAATTAGTACCTATATTAGTACATAGCTCCAAGGTAACGGTATTACATCAGCTTCTCATTAATACATTTAACACATGTCTACATATAATTTTGGTCTGACCGAGTTCTTATTTACACGATCCTACACAAACATTGTATAATTTGAATCCACGGACCCTATGGATATTGGGTTATTACCCAATAAGGGGAAACCTCGTGTTGTTTTGTTATGGGAAGGTTTCAACGTAAGAAGGGTTACTGATGTTATATGGAATTACAATGTCTTGACGAGTTGATTTTGGGTCAGGCGCTAGAAATTTAAGTGGCCGTTGTTTATTTTTCGGTTTAATAATATTACTAAATTGATTTTTAAGCATTATATCGATTAAAGTAATAAGTATTGACGAGTTTTTGAACCGACTTCAAAAAAGGAGGAGGATCTCAAGTCTCTGGAGTCGGTGTCATCCAAGATAGGTTTATAACTACATACATTGTTATAGGCGAGACGTGCTTGAGTCGTTGACTCAAGCACGCCTCTCAAGGCGAGAGGCGAGAGCGGGTCGCGTCAGGAGGACACCGATTCCAAAAATAACAATAATCGTAACTAGAATTAGATTAATTAATTACATTTTATAAAAATACGCAATTATTTTTATACTTTTTAGTGTACATTATATCTATTCTTCTGGAATAGTGTTTTTTAAGTCGGATGTTTTTTTGTTGAATTTTTTTTTATTTCTACAAAATTACTTTATTTCTACTAAAGTAGGGTACTTCGTGAGAAATCGCATTGAGTTCAAGCACTTACAAGCCCACACAATTGGTCGATTTTACATACACAGGTGTAGGTATAGGTTTCACAATATTTCCATGGACTGGAAAAGCATATAATAAATGGAATAAACGTAAGTTTATGAATTCGGGAGAGCGAAGACACATATGATACGTTGCGTGATTCAATGCGGCACTTATTTCTTGAGAGTGTTACTTACAAATTAATTATGTAATTAATTGAGCAAGCAATGCAAAATTACGCCTTATTTATATCTTTTTAAAGTGAAAACTTGAAAAGCGAGACAGACACATTCATAAGATTTAACGTGAGAGAAAATGAGATAGGAAGCATTAAACAATGTTTTGGTACCAGGCGATCATAGTTGAGGAAGAGATTGTCTTATTTATGACGCGAGTGTAGGTATAATATTAATATATTCTGAGGTCATTCGCACGACGTATTACGAGTACTACATAGACACAAGGGGAACATAAATATCGTAGCGGTGATAGTAATGTCTTTCATAGCAGTTGAAATCATGTGTCATCCTAGCAACATGTACCAGGACTTGATATTATGCAGTTTAGGGGTTCATGCACAATGCAGGTTTCACTTCAATTAATTATGTAATTAATTGAGCAAGCAATGCACCCAACTTTAAAGGGAATAAAACAGTACCATTGAATCGATCTGCCCAGCAAGCCGGATTTTCTTCATTTTAAAAGAAGTATGTATCCCGGTCGAAGAATTTTCATAAGATGCGTGACCCTCTGTATATAAATTACCTTACTTTAGATTGTAATGTTACGTCCAACGTTAATATTACAACTTGTAAGCACTTCTTGTAGAATACTCGGATATATTTAAAAATGTTAATATGTTTGGACTTGATTAACATATTAGTTAGCTTAATCGTGAAAATAAAAAAAAGTACACAATCAACTTGAAACATGTATACACTTACACAGGGTAACTAAAAAGTAAATAGAAATATTTATTTTCTCTACAACATTTTGAAATTGATCGTTATTACAAACTGGTACAATTTTATTTCGTTTGTACATTACAAATCAAATCAAATCAAAATATTTTATTGCAAGTCACATTTTACAGTAGGGTGGTACATTAATGGTTAGACAATATGTGACGCCCTGCAAGGGCACAGCAATGCTATACATAAAATAAATAAGTCTTATACATTTTATACATCCTTATACTATATTGTAACTTATTCTCACACTAAGTGTAATTAAAAAATTAGGGTAAATCGTAGAAGCATTTTGAAACTAAAAAAATTTTAAGATGTCTTTTAAATAGAGAAGGCTTCTCTTTATTTTTAATATTGTTTGGGATGTGATTATAAATTTTTATTGCCATGTGGTGAGGGCTCGATGACACTAATGACATACTTGTTTGGGGAATTTTTAATTTGTTTAAATTTCTATTATTTCGCTTGTTATTTGGTAGTGTTGAGTATAAGTCCGAATGTTTTTTAACAAATTTACATGCTTCTAGGATGTAAATTGAAGTAAGGGTTAAAATTTTGTGTTTAATAAAATATGGTCTACATGAATCCATCTGCTGAATATTTTCTTAAATTCTGATACATTTTTTCTGTTGAATAAATATATCTTTTATTTCACTACAGTTTCCCCATATTAATATTCCATATGATAATCTAGAATGGGCATATGCATAATAAGCAGCAAGGGCAGATTTGAATTACATTACATATTGGAACTACTTTTAACTTGGCACTAATCTCAAAATTTTGTGTAGATTTTTTTTTCTGTAGGTACGTACTAAATTTATTCATGTTTTGAGTCGGTATTTTTGTCAGTTTTTAGTTTTGGTGTCCCTAGATATGGCCAGTGCACCCAAGTTTATTGATGTTTTTTTTTAACTTTGTGTGATAAAGAAACACGCTGTAATGTAAAGCGGCGCGTGCGCAACTACTAGCGGTAGTCATTATAATGTCGGATGCGTTCACGAAACGTGATTTTTTACCAATTCTACGATACAATGAGATCGTGATATCTTTTGATTTTTTTAATGAGGTGTTTGTGAGAAACGTGATAACATTAAAATTAATTATTTCTTCATGTTCATGAAGAACTTGAACATGAGTGTAGGTACAACTTATTAAGTATATTATGTTTCTATTAATGTATTAAGTCTACATAAAAAGCAAGTAAATGACATTTTAAGTGAACAGGATTAATATATTATATATTTTTTTATATAAAATCTCATTAAATAACTCTTTTGTTTAAATGTAATGTAATTTTGTAAATAACTTAGTTTTAAGACATCTAATTTTATATTTCTTTCCTCTTTCTGTATGTACATATTACTTTAATGAATGTTAAACTTTGTTATTCATCATGTAAGATACTAGTAACTATAAAATTAACCTGCGGATAACGGTGTGGTTTCTCACAAAAATTAATTTAATATCTACTATAAGTGCTTTGAAATTATAAAATGTATTGTGTGAACTGTTGTTGTCCCTAAGAAATAAAATCAAAAATAAATAAATAAACAACAGGAAATCGTACAGAATTTGACACTAGATAATAAAAATATTCACTCATAAATTATTATTCTGTAAGTAGGAATCAAATATTTATTTCGTGTAAGGCATTACTTTTAAGTATTTGACGCTGGAGTATTTTACACATATTTCATTTGAAATTATTTGTAAAACGATGAAGCCGTATATGTTGATTTAAAAGAAAGGCAATGAGTTTCTTTCCACTTCTTCTCATTAAAGCTCAAGCTTTGAAGGTTGACCTTTTGCCTTTATAAATAAAGTGATTTTGATTTGAAAAAAAATTGACATAATGGACTAAGAAACCAAAAAAATTAACGAATGACGCAAACGTTAGAAAATTCTCGGAACCAACTTCAACCTGTTACTTTTGTGTTACAGTGATGCGCGCGCATCTTTAAATTTCACTCTCATCATTTTTTCATAACGCACCTATATTAGTGTAACTTCTAAAACATATTAATTTATTTATTTATTGAAAAGACCAACAGCATAAATATTAAAAATTATTCTTAAAAATTAGTGTACATATAATATAACAGGTCTCTCTATATAAACAAAAATCAACAATATATATCTATTATTATATTATGTTATAATCGGTTACAGTGTTTATTTTATGTTTAGATGTGTATGTGTGCGTGTAGTGTGTGTTTGTGTATATGTGCGTGTTTTAATGTAATGCCTAGTCTCTATTAAGGCTAAGAATACACGAGGTGTAATCTTGCTCCACGTCCACCACACGTTCATAAATTAAACTCCACTGTTCACGCCCATTGTATTCTATTAATTGAAACCAGTTTGTGACTCTTAATAGTTACTTATAATTGTGTACATGCGGGTCGTGTTAGTTTGCCTACGACGCAACTTAAAAAGGGGACTACAGACTAAGTGTAGTCCCCTTTTTTCCTAACTAGTATTTAAACAATATGTTATGTTTTTAAAATGATAACCCTCACTTCTAGGATTAATACACAAATAAAATTTTATGAGCGATGCGGGATTCGAACCCACGACCTCCGGCGTTCCGTGCCGGTGCTCTAACCAACTTAGCTAACCGTTCGAGTACCTCCTCTTTATAAAATTCTGTTTGCTTTGTTCAACTCTCAGGTTGTGGCTTCATCTACAGGATCCACTTTACAGTAATTAACCTGCTCAACCCTACTATTTGCATATTAGGAAATTGACTTGAGATGTCGCTCTTGTAAATCTAAACAATACGTTATGTTTTTAAACTGATAACCCTCACTTCTAGGATTAATACACAAACTAGTATTTATACAATTTGAATATAATATAATCACCTAACATTATATATAATATATGTATATTTCCTAGCACTTACTTAAATGCTTAGAAGTCTTATATGCCACTACTATAGGATCTCACATAATTTATAACATTTTAACAAAAAAACAACCGACTTCAAAAACACTATTCCAAATTTTTCCAATTAGCCAATGGGACCACACGGGAAGCACCAGCTTTCAAATAAAAAAAGAATTATCAAAATCGGTTCACCAAGTCGAAAATTTTTACGTTAAAAAAAAATATAAAAAAAAGTACATGCCGACGAATTGAGACCTTCTCCTTTTTTGAAGTCGGTTCAAAATACGTGTGAAGCAAAATTCAATCGAATTGTTTCATAACCGATATCGAAATGTTTGATTTTATTAAAAAGAGCTCAAAAAAGAATGCTGGGAGAGTTTCTTGCACCGTTTCTTCTCTCTCAGAGCGCCATTCGTTTCCGAAGCGGTAGCAGTATCTGGTATATTAGAAATTACATCAAAAATAATTCTAAAGGAATCAATTTTGAGAAAATAAATGCCTTTTATGCCTTTTTGTGCCTTTTACCCGATTTGCACTTAAGATAATACGACAAAAGAAACAACTTCATTAAAGCGAGGTAAATAATACAAAATACTTTAGGTAATGCTCACCGAGGGAGTCTTACTTAGGCGACTCGAGTCGACTTTTTGAACGAGCGTTGCAAAGCCGAGCGTGACCGCTCAGTCATATTCAATTTACACAAGCAAAGTGGTTAGAGCGTAGACAGATGTTGTCAATCCAAAATAATTGTTACAATAACATAAATGACTTTATAACAATACCATCAAGCTAATTACACAAAAAAGAAATAATTATAAATATTAATAAAAGAAATAGCCTCTTTACAGACTTCAAGCATTATTCTTTCGAATGAGTGTTAGATTCCGACTTGTATAAAAGATTCATAAATCCAAATTAATAAAGATAATTTTCTATTTGATTTGATTTCAGAGCGTTGACAGAACTTTATCTAAACGTGCAATGGACAAATGAAGTAATTTAATATTTTATTCAGATACTAGCTGATCCAGCAAACGTTGTATTGCCGATATTAAAATCGCGATATAAAAGTAACTGTTGATCGTAGATGGGGGAAAATTTGAAGTTGAAAAAAAAAAAAAAATTGGCGCGGACCACCCCTAACATTTAGGGGGATGAAAAATAGTGGTTGTCCGATTCTCAGACCTACCCAATATGCACTCAAAACTTCATGAGAATCGGTCAAGCCGTGTCGAAGGAGTTTAACTACAAACACCGCGACATGAGAATTTTATATATTAGATGTATAGTTTGTCATTTACACGCACTTTAATATTGAATTTTTTTTTCCTTTACAAAATTAATCCAAGCATATTATTGTTATGGTCTAGAAGGAATAAGCTCCTCAAGGGATTATTAGACAAGATTCTAAATTAAAATGCTTTAAATTTATTTCAGACTTATCTCGAAGTAAATAAATTATGCATACACTGGAACCAATCTAGATTAAATCGGTAAAATACTAACCCAATTAAAATACATTCTAACTGAGAGAAGTATGTTACCTCGAGCCAACCATGTTGGATCCCATATATTACGAGATCGAAAACAAGTCACGTTAGATATGAGATAACCGATTAAAGTCTGTTAATCAGTTACAAACAATACTATAAAATACTGGATGAGATATTATTTTCAAATGGATTAGTAGTATTTTGCTATAAAATAAGAAAAACTTCAAGTAAGCAATTTTTTATTTAAATTATTATTATTTATATATTTTTGAAGTGAAAACTTCTTTAAAGTCGTTGTGATTTGAAAGTCGATGATACAATAAAGCGAGACAGTAAAAAGAGACAGACACATAAATTTAAGGTAGGAGAAAATGAGATAGGAAGCATTATACAGGGTTTTGGTACCAGGCGATCATAGTTGACGAAGAGGTTGAGGTATGACGCGAGTGTAGTAATATTGATATATTCTGAAGTCATGCGCACTACGTATTACCATAAATATGGTAGTGGTGATAGTAATGTCTATCATAGCGGTTGAAATCATGTGTCATCCTAGCAACATGTACCAGGACTTGATATTATGCAGTTCATGCACAATGCAGGTTTCACTTCTGACATGTGTACTTTGTACACACCCAATTTTTTTAATAGAAGAAGAAGACAAACTTATGCACATGTGGCACTTGATGGTATTTGATCACTACGGCCCATACTTTCTGGTAACACCAAAGAATACACAACAGCATTTCTCACATTACAAAGCCTCGAATTAACATGCATAATATGAATTCAAAAACTAAAAACACATATTAGGGGTTAAAATTTGAAATTACCGGTTTGTATTGAATAATGAATTAATGGTAAGAAATGTTCCGAAGTTAATTTGAATAAACATGTTAAGTTTTATTCCTTAGATAATATAAATTTTATTGTATGCTCAGCAAAAGAGCATGAAACTCGCTTGGAAACCCACGATATTAATGATGCGCTGTCCAAACTGACATCGTATGGAGATTTACCTCAGAATGTTGTTTTATTTACTCCAATGAAGTTTATATAATACTAGCTGATGCCCGCGACCGCGAATAAAGGCTTTTTAAAAATAATAATCAAGTTTGAAATTGAAGATTATCACCAGTTCCAGTTCCCATTCCGAACATATTCCATGAATCTTATTTCGAGGAAGATTACTGTGGCACACTAAAGAACAGTACTACTATTGGTACCTATAGCTATCTACGTGAATTTCAGTTTTTCACAAATCCCGCGGAAACCATGGATTTTCCGGGATAAAATGTAGCCTATGTCCTTTCCTAAGATCCAGTCTATCCCTGTACCAAATTTCACCAAACCGGTTCAGTAGCTCCAGCGTAAAAGCGTAACAAACAAACTTACAATTTATTACTTATTAAAGCGTCATATTCATTTTGACAATGAAAATTTAAAGAATACCCTATTTCAATAGGATTTATAAGGATTATTTTAGTTAAAATTAAACACGATTCCTCGAGACCATAAACATAAACTCAACAAATCTATAAATCGTTCTTTTCAATCTATATAATTTTTTACTTGGCAAAACTACCTCGAAATGGATCAAATCGTTTTAGCACTTGGCAAAAGTTTCATGCAAATTCTTCATATAGAATACTCAATACACATTTCAATCAGAGGATCCTCTAGGGGCCTATATCATGGGCACAATTAAGTGACAGTCTCACTTTACCCGCAGTAATTGGAACGTCACTGAATCGATATTTATCTAGATTGGAATCGGCTCTTACCGATCTCAAATGACGATTGGGTTAATCGCTACTTCTAGTTGTTAAGACTAGTGTTGCCTTCCGTTCTGTATGGGATCTGGTCTATAACGAAAAATTAATAGGATATCTGTTATTGGGTTTGAGTATTTTGAAATAAATTAGAAGGGTAGATTAGATACACAATGATAATATATATTATGATTATAAACATGGAATAGTATTTTGTGTGAAATACTTGCGGAAAATGCATTTAAAATTATATAATATAAAGGTCCGCCTTCATATACCTTTTCACACGTATCAAGAGATAATAAATAGGGTTAAACGCGTGTAATTGTAACTGTGTTCTTACATTAGATTTTTGTATAAAAAGTTACATTTTTATTTTTATTAAGCTATTGCATAGCTTCTATCGCGGGCCTTGAGCGTGGAGACCGAATCCAGAATTCCGTAACGAAAATAACCTAACACTTACTAGATCTATAAAGATATTTCAACACAATTATTAAAGTTGCCGTGGAACAGCGGTTATCACGTATGCTTTTTGTGCAGAAGATCCCAGGTTCAAGCCTGGGGTACATCTTGCTTTTTTTTAATTTTTATTATTATGACAAGCATTTTTATTTAGTTGTACCTGTCCCGTTGTCTGTCTTTCAATGAAAACTTGCAAGTTAAATTTTACTCACTTCCCGTTTGCTTTTTTTAAAATTAATTTTATGAAAAAAAATACTGCATAAATAAGTAATTATAATTGCATAAGTTGATAAAAAAAGCTATGCAATAGCTTTACCGCAGCATTGCCCGAGTACCACACGTCTTTTTTAGCTAACCCGATGTTTCAAGACCTTTCCAGATCTCGTTTTCGGGAGTACTGGTTACTGGTTATTAATCATTTAAAAGTCTTGTAAAGGCATAAAAGACATTTATTTTCTCAAACTTGATTCCTTTACAATTCTTTTTGATGTCATTTCTAATATACTAGATACTACTACCGCTTCGGAAACAAATGGCGCTCTGAGAGAGAAGAAGCGGCGCAAGAAACTCTGCCAGCATTCCTTTTTTGCTTTTGCGCTCTTTTCTATAAAAATATACAATATTTTACAGTCATTTCTATCGCTATAAAATTGGTTGTTATATCGTACTATCGACAAATACTAATACTTACTCTGTAGAAGAGCATAAAACATTAGTAAATTAAACGTGTAGTGTGTGTATCACCTATATAAACCTATGCACACACTCTTCGCTCCAACTAGTATATTAGTAGTTGCATAGACTAATAAAGGGGCTTATTATCTCAGTAGTCATTATAATCGTTTCAATACCTGAACCTCCAACATCGCATGGCGATCCTGCCAGTGCTGCCTGTCGGCGGCGCCGCGCAGTTGGTACAAAAATAAAGTATATAAAAATAGATATTAATACAATATGTATAATAAGTAAATAAATAAAGTTTAAATTATCTAAATTCTTCACAATATATTTAATTTCAAAAGTAATATAAAATTTAGAAGAAAAATGAAATAGTTCTATCGACTGTCTATTTTACTGATGAAAAGCACTACAACAATCAATATGACAAGTTTGTTTTCATAAGTGTAACCAAGCTTTGGAAGGTATTGGAAAGCGGCGGATGGCGGATTCACAAAGGTTAATTGTTGAAAAATGAACACCATCAGCCATAGTTTATCCAGAGACCCTTTTAGATACATTGGGCACACTAAAAGTTTTGCACTTCTAGCTAATCGGAGCTACTCGAATTTCGAATGTTATATTTTTTGAAACGTTGCAACCTTCTTAGTAATTAGCGGCAATTGACGACGTGCTTGCACAGATCCCCTCCGCTGAAATCGTAGTCTTGGGTGTTTTCAACGGGCACAATGCTGAATTGCTTGGATCACGTACCACAGACTACGCAGGCCAATCTGTGCATAGTTTCGCATTGGCGTATGGTCTGTCCCAATTGGTTGAGTCGCCAACGCGGCTCCCGGATGTGGATAGCCATATGCCGTCCTTATTGGATCTTCTGCTGACCACACATCCCGATAGTTACCAGGTCTCTGTCGACGCCCCTCTCGGAACGTCCGACCATTGCCTGGTCAGGAGTGTAGTGGCTATCCGACGCCAACGTCGCAGACCACCAGCGACCCGCCGCGTTTGGCACTACAAGTCAGCAGATTGGGATAGGATGCGTTCCTTTTTTGCATCCTACCCTTGGGGCAAGTTTTGTTTCCCTTGGGATGATCCTAGTGCCTGCGCCGTTGCAGTAGCCGATGTGATACTGCAGGGCATGGATATTTTTATACCAAGCTCTGTAGTACCGATCGGTCGCAGATCACAGCCCTGGTTCGATGCGTCAGTTAAAGCAGCATGTGACTCAAAAAACAAGCGTATCGAACTTGGATTGCGGCGCTGGGCTCAAAGGATCTGAACTGC
Source organism: Leptidea juvernica (assembly GCA_949711755.1). NCBI lineage: Eukaryota > Metazoa > Arthropoda > Insecta > Lepidoptera > Pieridae > Leptidea > Leptidea juvernica. The sequence continues at coordinate 10,854,367 of CATIXQ010000002.1, read as the reverse complement.
AAATTTGTAAAGAGGAAATATAACCGTGCCTCCAGGTTTTTTAAGCGGCAAATCGCCCGTGTGAAGTCAAAGCACGTCGTCAAAATCGGCGAACAGCTTTCCAATTACCCGACTGGAACACGCAAGTTCTGGACGTTGTCGAACGCTGTTCTTGGTATCTTCAACCAGCCATCCATGCCGCCGTTGCACATGAGGAATGACACCCTGGGCCATATGGCAAGATCGAGAAAGCCGAGCTCCTGTGCACTCTTTTCGCCTCCAAACCGACTCTTGACGACAACGGAAAAACACCGCCGACCATCCCGCGGTGTCAAAGCTCCATGCCTGAAGTACAGTTCAGACAGAAAACTGTTAGGCGAGCTCAGTTTTCGGAGGACGTCCGGAAGTCGAGCGGGCCGGATGACATTTCTCCAATCGTGCTTAGAACGTGTACCCCTGAGTTGATGCCGGTGCTAACGCGTTTATTCCGGCATTCTTATTCCAAAGGCGTAGTCCCTGACTCATGGAAATCAGCCCTTGTCCATCCAATCCAAAAAAAAGGGAGACAGTTCGGATCCGGCGAACTACAGGCCTATTGCTATTACCTCCCTATTCTCCAAAATCATGGAGAGCATAATTAGCCGCCAGCTCTTGGTATACCTAGAGGGTCACCAGTTGATCAACGAACGACAGTACAGCTTTCGCCATGGTCGGTCGGCAGGTGATCTTCTGGGAACCCCAGCTTCCTCACTGGGCGCAGCATACAGGTCGTTGTCAATGGATATCGCTCGAACCCGTAGCCCGTGAACGCTGGAGTGCCCCAAGGCTGTATGCTATCTCCCACGCTGTTTCTTCTGCATATCAATGAATGTTGGCACCTCCAACATTCATTGCTATGCAGACGACAGCACTGGTGATGCCGTATACACGGGCCATGCAGGTCTCTGTCGGGAAATCGTCGACCAGTGCCGGGAGAAACTTGTGTCTTCTATCGAGTCCTCTCTCGAGAAGGTCGCGGAATGGGGTAAGTTGAACCTTGTCCAATTTAACCCCCAGAAGACTTAAGTTTGCGCGTTTACCACTAAAAAAACCCCATTTGCCGTATCACCACTCTTCGACAACACTTCCCTTAAAGCCTCGCCTAGTATCGGAATACAATAAAATTAAATAAAAGATTTGATGTGAACGTACCTAACGTTCACATCAAATCTTTCATTTATCTTAAAACAGTAGGATCTCTTAAATATTCCAACAAGTACCAAGAACCAAATACAGTATAATGATCTTAACATTGGTATTATAAATACCTCCGGGAACTCATCAGATTATCCTCAAAAGACAAAAGGCTTGGAAAAATCATCCCGATAATTCAGCCGTCTCGTGAGTCACGCGCGATGGTACTAAATATTTATGAGGGAATTAAAATAATACAAGCAAAGTAACAGAGATATGGGTTAGCCGGCATATTTAAATATACACCCGTTGACCTTATGGGTGTACCTATGCATTAGCATACAACACGTAGTTGGGTTCTCTTTGTAACGATTTGTCGGATTTATTAGGCTCTCTTTTTTGTATGAGGGTCATTTGATGGCCTGTTATTCTTTAGGTTTATTTAGGACACAATAACAGAATACTTTTAAACTAAGAACTTTCTTATAGTAAACTAGTGTTTATTTATTTTATATTATTTTAGTATGTACTAGTGTACATACTAAATCTTATGACATTTCATTTTCCATCACGCAACTTAACTACTTACACCATTTATTATAAAAAAACTATACATCCTGATAGTTTATCGTATGTATAACATTGGCACTAACTTCAAATTATTGTAGAGAATAATTAACTTATAATTTTAAATTTAAGTAACCTTGTTTAAAAAAGATGTTTAAAGCCGACTTTGTGTAACAAGATAGCTTTTAATATTTTTAAAGGTTACCTTTTACAAAATGTAATAATATATTTTTATCTAGATCTTTAATTGACTCCGGTGCGTTTATTCCCGAACTCAAGCTCAAAACATGTTTTCTCGGGCTCATGGAAGTCAGAAAATGTCTATTCGATTCTTAAAATGGGTGAGCGCATGGATTCGGATAACTAGAGGCCCTTTTTTATAACTTCCCTACCAACAACAATACTGTATCGAGTAAGTTATCTCTAATCTGGTGAACCCCATTACCAGGTCGAACTATTTCATCGGATAGCTGCTTAAATCATAGTAGGATCCCGTCCACTATGAACGGTGTGGAGACGTCACTTTATTAAGTAGTTCTATGAACTCTGCCTTCAAATTCCATCTTTGCGCCATAAACTAAATGATCATCCTCTACATCTTGATGTGTGGTATTTGGAATGAACTTCCTTCCGTGGGATTCTACATGGGCTACCTACCTAAAAGGCCGGAAGCGCTCTAGTGGTACGTGACAATGTGGGCGGCGGTAATTACTGTCCATCAGGTGACCCGTACGCTTGTTTGTCTTCCTCATCTATAAACTAGTGGGAGGCTCCTTTGCACAGGATGCCGGCTAGATTATGGGACCACAACGGCGCCTATTTCTGCCGTGAATCATTAATGTGTAAACATAACTGTGTTTCGGTCTGAAGGGCGCCGTTGCTAGTGAAATTACTGGGCAAATGAGACTTAACATCTTATATCTCAAAGTGAAGAACGCAAGTGTAGTGGCACTGTATTGTAATGGACAGGGCGTATCAATTACCATCAGCTGAACGTCCTGCTCGTCTCGTCCCATATTTTCATAAAAAAATCAAGCCAATGTCAGAAATGGACAAAGGTTCTATCTAAATAAAGATATTCGGAGATCAAAGCGTTATATCGAATGCCATTAATAATGTTCACATAATATCGATACTAATAGTGAAATAACTAAGTGTGAGCTCACACAAACCGATTTTAATCCGTATTAATCCACTTGAATTTATAGGCCGTGTAATTCATAGCTAGAAACGAAATGGTCGTTTGGTTCAAATTTGATTGTGAAATTATTTGTAAAGCAGTTTAATTTTGTGATTTTTATTACGTATTATATGAATTAGAATGATAGATTCTTTATAGTACTAAAGTGTTCTTTAAAGTTATTGGCTATTATTATTCCCGTTAAAAGGCATAAAAGTCATTTATTTTCTCAAAATTTACTCCTTAAGAATTCTTTTTGATGTCGTTCTGGAATAATTTTACGTCGCGTCTACAAGTAACACAGTTTTAGTTTTAAGACAAGCTACGAATTCGACTAATAACACACCGTTACCTATTCGCTGATTTTCCTAAAAACCTTTTAGCATCTCATTACTTTGTTAAATTTATCAATATACTCGCTGACGTCATTGTCTTATAGATAAGAACCCCTGTTCAATCTTCCTTAGCGGAATTTAATTCGGAAAGTAGGCTGGCGTCATCGTAATAGCACCTACATCAAAACCAATACCAGCCTTATTGTTACTGCTATTACTTTTACTCTTATCACGTCTTACCTATGTCAGAGGAGGACGGCCACAGTGTTACCAGATTAAAATTGATTGTCCGGACGATGCCTTTATCTGTGGGACATGTCCGGATTGATTCTTCATCAATCTTTATTCGCGGTATTAACTTTTTTCGTCGAGCCTTTAGACGCATTGTAGTTTTTGTGTTAAGTTATTAAGTTAATTAGCTTTTTTAATTCCACAAGACGTTTTAGGTCCTCGTCTCAATATCCTCTTAATGGTATCTATGTCATCATCATTTTGGAATTGTATTCGTAGAGTAAAGAATTTAAGAACTTCAGAAAGAAAGCTTTTAAAAGTCAAGTAATAAAAATTAAGCACAAGATTAATTTTTTTTTGGGAAATTAAGGGACGAGACCAGCAGGACGTTCAGTGACGCTCAGGATTTTAGAAAATCCCAATCATTCCGATCGACACTACAATAGCGCTCGTCACCTCGAGACATAAGATGTTAAGTCTCATTTGCCCAGTAATTTCAATAGCGACGGCGCTATTCACACCGAAACACAATCATGCTTACACATTACTGCTTCACGGCAGAAAAAGGCGCCGTTGTGGTACCCATAATATAGCCGGCATCCTGTGCAAAAGTGCCTCCCACTGGTAATATATATTTGGTGTAAAAAATGTAATCGAAAATTGTACAATAATTTAAACAATTTTAATTGCGATGATGTCATAGATTTTACATTCGTAAACATTTACCCCCTTATTCATAATGGTCCGCTAACTTTAAACAGTCGCTTAGGAGTGTTTTTCTCATTCTGACTTAGGTCAATAGAAGAAGACAGAGTGAGAATTAGCAATGCTTTAAGTTAGCACACTATTATGAATAAGGGGGTTAGCAAATAGATTATACTTTCTTTGTATATTTACAACAGTCCTTTTTTACAAAACTAAGACTCAACTAGGACAGCATAAATACATCGACAGTGGCGGTAAACACATTTTATGAAACAATAAATGTTACACGAACAGCATCCAAAATTGGAGACAACATGATAATGGTTTTTCACAAAGGACGTTAACGATCCTTGTTGAAGAAGTTTATACAATAACAATTATTTCTGAAGACGCTCATAAAACTGTTGCCTCATTATACCAGAAAGTCTGGTGAGTGGTGACACCAAATAAACTCATAATTAAAGGGTTCGCATCGTCTGTATATTTCTCAAAACCACGCAAAGATTATTTACGTAGAACTGACAAAGTAAACGGATGAAGCTTAACATTTCGTGTTGTGGTTTTGGATATTTGCCCATGTGATTTTGTATTGCAACTAATATTAAACAATTTTGATCGTATCTTTGAATGTGATTTTAACATTCTGGCGTGATTTAATTCAAAAATAATACTGTTTAATATTCGTCATATAAATTTATGGAAATATTATAAGTCTTAAAAATTCCAACTACAAGAAAAGCAGAAGAAGCCACAACCTGAGAGTTGAACAAAGCATACAAGATTTTAAATCGATGCGTTACTCGATCGGTTGGCTCAGTTGGTTAGAGCACCGGCACGGAACGGAGGTCGTGGGTTTGAGTCCCGCATCGTTCATAAAATTTTGTTGTTTTTCAAATTTTATTTGTGTATTAATCCTAGAAGTGAGGGTTATCCTTATCACTTTAAAAACATAACAAATTGTTAAGAAAAATAAAGTTAACGAGAAGAAAATACCATGTTTAAAATAATAATTCTGGTCAAAGAGTACTTTTGTTTAAGTTTTCAGAAGTCTCGAAAATAAAAAAAATACATTCTTGAATCTCGTTGCTAATTATATTATTATTAATTATATTTTTTTTCATATTCTAATTATATCAAGTAAATGCCAGATTCTTTTAATTTTTTGATCTTATTATATGTTTAATTATTTTTATCGAAATACCTAAAGTAAAAGTAGTTTGCGCAAGCATGAGCAACTCTGGGAATATTATAAATATTGGTCGGACATTTCAAATATTTTTTTTTTTATTTTTTCCTGTACTTTAATATCTTTAGATTTAAGAAAAAGTTATCATGTTTTTGAAATATTTGCAAAGTGCCACACCGTTGTTTAGTAAATTGCTTATCAGATTGTATTTTTTTTTGAATGGCACTTTATTCTTTTTTCAAAAATCATCCTTTATGCGATTCGAAAAGTTGACCCAAAAAGCACTTGTTAAATTAACTAATTGTATTTAAGCTATTTCGGGCATATTTATTTCAGAATTCAAGAGAGTCTTCCAAGTTACTTCGTTACAAACCCAACCTGGCAGTTCAGGGGCCTCTCGCTCGAATTCTTCGCGAGTATCAATTAGTTAAACGACACCAATTCAGAACTCGATATATTCGGTAGATATTGGGCTGGTCAGGTTTAAAAAAAGTGTTGTTAAGTTTATATTTATACTTTTTTTTTTTATTGTAGCCACATGATAAGTTTTTTTTAAAGTAATAACTAATAAGGGAGTGTTTTTTTTTTTAATTTTTATGTTCACCATAATAATTATAGTAAAGTTTTATACACTTTTTTTATGATAATAAGGACGAGACGAGCAGGATGTTCAGCTGATGGTAATTGATACGCCCTGCCCATTACAATGCCGCTCAGGATTCTTGAAAAACTCAAAAATTCTGAGCGGCACTACAATTGCGCTCGTCACCTTGAGACTTAAGATGTTAAGTCTCATTTGCCCAGTAATTTCACTAGCTACGGCGTCCTTCAGACCGAAACAGTTATGCTTACACATTACTGCTTCACGGCAGAAATAGGCGCCGTTGTTGTACCCATTATCTAGCCGGCATCCCGTGCACATTATAGTATTTACTATAAAGTATAGTCTTTAGAGATCTTGATGAAATTATATAAGTTTTACTATATTATTAGAGTTCTACCTAACAAATTAATGTTAAGCAGTTTTAACTCGTCAAAAATACACTTGATGGTAAGTGATCACCTTACGCCCATTACAATACAATAAACACGTTTACGCATGTCGTCTACTCTCATCGACTAACACACATAGCGTGTTTTAAAATGCACTACATTAGTGAAGCGCCATCTATCGGTGCATTGAGTAAACTTTTTTTATGTAACGTAACGCGCCTACTTTTATTTATTGTCCTATACTTTAGAAGAACAAATTATTATAACATAATTAAGACTTAGAAAATTGCATTGTATATCATGTGGTGTACTTAAATTAATAAATAAAAAAAGGATTGTGTGGTTTTCTGAAACCACGGTAAAAGTGAAACTTTTTTTCACTATATAGACATTTAACTAAATTTTTTTGGAATAATATTCCATTAAAGGTATAAAAATCGCTTTATCAATCTTAATTTTATACTTGGAAAATTGGAATGATAATGGGAAATAGCGTGGAGCACTGGCACAAATGAGTAATAGTCTATACACTACACGGTCAGCTGCTGCTAACAATAGGCGCCGCCCGACCGTCACGCCACATGCAACACACAGACGAAAAAGTTTGAGACAATGTAATATAAGTTTCACTTTAACAGTCTGAAAATTTTATTTCTCTTTTTAAATGAAATTTCAAACAATATCCTATTCTGTATATATCGCATCATTAAACTCGGCCCATCGCTGAAGTCAGATGTGACGTATCCATTTATTTTAGTCTATGGCATTAGTGAACGAAATCGACTGCAACCAGCGCACTGATTGACGTTTTTAATTAACAAGCATCGCTTGAGCAAGGTTTTAAGATGGAGCTCAAAGTTCTTTTAATGTTTATGCCGAATGATGGATGGAGGCAGTCTTTGGTGTAATGTACAACCACTTTTAGGCAATTATTGTTATTTATTATTCAATAAAAACAATTTAACTTATGGAAATATTTTATTGTACGTAATAAATGCTTGTTGGATAGTAATCATCCAAGTTATTTAGTAACAGCTTCAAGGCGCCACTGAAATAATTTGATGTTAGTTTTAATGTTCGATACAAGTTCCTGATAATTGGAGTCTTTACAGACAGTAAGTATCCTGTGACATCTATTATAACCTTTTTTTTAGCACGGATTCGCAAACTTTTTTTCCAAAGAAGAAAATCGAACACAGATCCATTGTTTACTAAAAACACTTAAAATCTAATTAAATGCATATTTTTTTCTATTTAATGAGACTTGAGCCTTCAATCTGGTCTTAAAGATTATATTATATAATACAAATGCATAAAATATAAATTTAATACAATAAAAATTTATGCAATTCTGGCAATCGATCCTGAATCTTAATTGGGGATTGTATATACAAAATTGGCTGTGAGTTTGTTTGATTGTGAGTGAAAAATTCCTACATACGTTATTTATTTACCCAAATAATTACTTTGGAATTATTTTTGGCATAAAAACGCATTTATTTTCTCAATTGATTCCTTTAAAAAAAAAATATGTTATTTCTAATATACTACATACTACTACCGCTTCGGAAACAAATGAGAGGGAAGAAGCGGCGCAAGCAACTCTCCCAACATTCTTTTTTTACGGTCTTTTTACTAAAATATACAGTAACATAATCTAGTCCCAGGCTGTCCAATTACTTAGATATTCAGCTGTGGAATAATAGGATTTACGACAGAGGCATTTTTAATAAAATATTTAAATTTATTTATAGATTATGCCTGAATATAGGCTGGGTATATGGCTGATATTATGTATATTTCATGTTTATTACAGCTAAAAATACTGGTAACTCACCGCTTGGCGCTCTGAGAGAGAAGAAACGGCATAATCTTCCAGTACTCTTTTTTGCTCTCTTTAAAAAATCATATACAAAATGTATATTGGGCATGCGTTTGCTATATGACAATCACAATATAGTCACAGGTGATCTGATTGTTTAGGTATTGTACATTTAAGAAGTAAAAATTAAATTATTCGACGTGACCATAACATTTTATCAAAATCTGATATTACCTTTCTTTATGACAATAAGGGACGAGACGAGCAGGCCGTTCAGCTGAGGGTAATTGATACGTCCTGCCCATTACAATTTAGGACTTTTGAAAATCCCAAACATTCTGATCGATACTACAATTGCGCTCATCTCCTTGAGACATAAGATGTTAAGTCTAAGCGCTTCAGAAGGAAACATTATAATGCTTACACATGACTGCTTCACGGCAGAAATAGGCGCTGTTGTGATATATCCCATAATCTAGCAGGCATTAAGTTCTTGCAAAGCAGCCTCTCATTGGTAACCTTTACCAGTAGCTGGTAATATACATTCATATCATATATTTAAAACGTTATAAAGACATCTACCGCTGAAAGTTTAGGCAAAGTACCACAAAAATTTGTTAAGTGTACACCACGAAAGTGTTTATGTTAAGTATAAATAAGGGACAAGTTCGTATCCTCACTTACTCATGTACGCACTTAAGTGCTAGTACGTTAGTCATATCATATCATTAAATTTTATTTCAAGAAGTACTGGGAAGGAGTTAAACCACGAGTTATTACCAGCCATATTTCATTTAAATTACAACAGTCCATAAGTCGCCAGCCTTATAAAATATTCTACAGCGCAAATTATAAGCTGTCTGTGAGAAATTCAAACAGTGAAATTGTAGAAGTAAAGTCTCTAATCAAATAGTCATAAAATTTTCATGTTATTGCACGGCGTCATAGAAAACCCTCGGGCGGGCTAGCTGCGTCGGCACAGGCCAGTTACAACGTCAGATATTGTACGCTGTGTTCAACGTTATAATAGTTAATTTAAAAACTTTAATTAAATATTTCCTTCACATGAACTTTGCTTTTTTATTTATATACACCCATGCTTTAAGTCCTCTATTAAAGATTCTAAAACAGTTAGCGTATTGCCAACATTAAAACATCCAATCTTCTAATAACCATTACATCATCCAAACGAGTGTTGTAATGACATTCAGTACAACATTATATCATCCGTTTTAATAACACTCTTTTGAATGATATTGTGGTTACTAGAACTGGCTTTTTTAATGTTAGTAGTAAACTAACTGTTTCAGAATCTTATGCAGATGTTTCATATTATGGGTGTAGATAAAGTCTTGTATGCAACTGTTGATAATTAGGTATTAAAACACTCATTCGTGTTTTAATACCCCTTATTGTTAACAGTTGCCTAAATAGCTATTAAATTGTTGACTATGGCTGTGGAAAGATATTTGTAAAATAAATAGTTAATTATTCGAGTATTATAAATATAACCACCATAATGTAGTTTATGTATATTACAGACTTTTTGAGAGAATAATTTAATCAAATTTTCTTTGATTAACGCAAATGTTTAATTACTAATAACAGTTAAATTTATACGCATTTTAATCATTTAAAAGTGTTTTATTTCAAAACATTTTTAATTTAACAGATAAATAGTATGTACCTTGCACCTAGTACTTACAAGGTATTGCAGCATTTGATAATAGTACCCGGTACATAAAAAAAAATTGACAAATTTAGTTTATCAATTAACTGAATGTTCCACGTTTAAAGAAGTATTGTTGTTTTTTGTGAGATACTTGCAAAAATACGTTGCGTCTTACGAATACCGTCTCGTATATTACGCAAACTGCTAACAAAGTTACTTATACCCCTGAGAACTAAACAGATGATTCCTATATACCCCTCACGTTGTTCCGGATTAACAAATTATGGATGTGGCTTAAAGTACTTTCAATGATACCGTTTCTTATGAAAACTAATGAATGATAATTAAATCTTATTAATGATAGATTTTATGACGGTGAAATCTGTATATTTTAAATTTAAAAATTATTTTCATGAAGTTTTAAACGACAACTCAAAGAATAACAATATGTTATTATGTCGTTACCAGTGGGAGGCTCCTTTGCACATTATGGTTATGCTAGATTATGGGTACCACTACGGCACCAATTTCTGCCGTGAAGCAGTAATGTGTAAACATTACTGTGTTTCAGTCTGAAGAGCGCCGTAGCTAGTGGGATTACTTGGCAAATGAGACATAACAACTTATGCCACAAGGTGACGAGCGCAATTGTAGTGCCGGTCAGAATTTCTGGGTTTTTCAAGAATCCTGAACAGCACTGCATTGTAATGGGTAGGGCGTATCAATTACCATCAGCTGATCTCCCTGCTTGTCTTATCCCTTATTTTCAAAAAAATGTTATATTAAAAGAAAATCCAAAAAGGCGGCTTAAAACTCTCACTATTGTTGGTGCAAAATTTAACAAACAAACCCTTTGAATTTATAAATTCCAAGATTAGTAGGTGAAAATTAAGAGTAGTTATATTATTTTCTATAGTTTAAAAAATTATAATAGCACATCCATTTACTTTTTTTCTTTAATCAAGTTAAACACCAGCAAACCCTTATTAGCTAGCTCCCTGGAGTAAGGCGGTATTTTTCCAAAGGGAGGCTCCCCGTTTCATAAAAAATTCAGAACAAACCAAAGCAGCCTTGCCGTCTCAATGATTTTTTACTTCTGTATGTACGTTTAAATTATTCATGTAGATTAGATCGATAAACTATACATTTATTATTATGAAACTAGCTAACCCAGCAAACGTTGTATTGCCGATATTAAAATCGCGATACAAAAGTAACTGTTGATCGTAGATCGTAGAATTAAAAAAAAAATGATGTGGTGTCGTGGGACAACAGGTAGGAACGAAGATCCTTCGGCTAATGTAGAATCGACAAAAAGAGGGAGAAAGAGAAAGGTATTATACACTACTCGCTTGTGTATGCGACTGTCGCGCCTGCGCACGTCTCATTTAACGGTTTTATTCCACGCACTTTTCCACGCACTTTTTTCCACGGATTTTTTCTTACGGTTTTACTATCACATTTTTTTCAGTTCGGTTGCGCAGCAAAATCCCTATCCCCTCCAAGCCTGCCGTAAGGAACTTCGTTCCAAAATGTCGAAAAAATAAAAAAATAAAAACATGCGGACCACCCTTAACATTTAGGGGGATGAAAAATAGATGTTGTCCGATTCTCAGACCTACCCAACACTCAAAATTTCATGAGAATCGGTCAAGCCGTTTCGGAGGAGTTCAAAGTTTAACACCATGACACGAGAATTTTTTATATTAGACTAGCTGACCCGACAGACGTTGTTCTGTATATAATAAATAAAATAATGTTTTTTATTGATTTGTCAGTAATATATCATAACATCAAAAATTACTTCGTAAAATATGCACCCTGCTGTCGTAATGAAATTGTTTCACAGCAGAACTGTCAAACCGTGCGTCAATAAATTCTCTCATAGAAATTATGTATGGACACATCAAAGGAAAAACAAATTTATTGTTTTTATTGAATTTAGCAGCATTTTCCTATTTATTCACCATTTAAACCTTCCCTGGACTTCCACAAATAATTCAAGACCTAAATTTGCTAAATCGGTCCAGCCGTTCTCGAGTTTTAGCGAGACTAACGAACAGAAATTCATTTTTATATAAATAGATAGATAAAGTGCCCGTGGCGTCTTTTTACGCAACGTTAAATCTGTACGTGAACGCGCAAAGTAGCCGTCAAATTCCAGGAAACATACTAAAAAAAAGACATAGATCGTGATAAAGAACAATAGCTTTTTTTAATGTAACTATAAGTGAGGAGACGAGTAAGACACTATTCTAATATTAAATGATACGACCTTGCCAATGCAGCGCCGGACAGGTTTCTTGAAAACTCAAAATGCCGGCCACGCTTTTTTTTATGGAATAGGAGGACAAACGAGCGTACGGGTCACCTGTTGTTAAGTGATCATCGCCGCCCACAATCTCTTGCAACACCAGAGGAATCACAGGACCGTTGCCGGCCTTTAAGGAAGGTGTACGCGCCTTTTTTGAAGGTACCCATGTCGTATCGTCCCGAAAACACCGCACAAGGAAGCTCATTCCACAGCTTTGTAGTACGTGGGATAAAGTTCCTTGAAAACCGCACTGTGGAGGACCGCCACACATCCAGATGGTGAGGATGATATCCTAACTTGTGGCGTGTAGTGCGAAGGTGGAATTCGGCGGCAGGAATCAGTTTAAACAGTTCTTCAGAACACTCCCCGTGATAAATGCGGTAGCAGACACACAATAAAGCGACTTCTCTACGCACGCTCCTGTGATTCCTCTGGTGTTGCAAGAGAGTGTGGGCGGCGATGATCACTTAAAATCAGGTGGCTAATAAATAAATAATAATAAATAAACCATTTTATTTCAGGCTACAAGGCCCATAAAATAAATACCTTATAATCTAACATACATATTTATATAACTTAAATCTACGTCACATTTTCGCGGCGATGTGAGGCGCGGGTTCGGTAACTTCCGGCGGTCGGCGACGTCCGCGATACTTGCGGAACACGACCCCCTTCGGCCACAGCTTCTCGTCCAGGAAGGTCGATATATGTTCTATAGGGACGCGAACAACAAAAGAGTTAAAATCTACTGCGTGTCGCGTCACTTACTTTTCGACCCCCAACCGAAACCTTGTCTTCTCCACCAAGTACTGAACAATGTCGGAGGCCTTGATGGTGTGGTGAAAGCGAGAGACGTAGATATACGTCGCTGGGACTACGGGATAAGAAGAATAAGAAGACTCATGATTAGCCCAGTAATTAAATGAGTTAAGGCGCTCTACAAACCAAAACACAACTAGTACTTTCACACTATTTTTTGGCTAGTGAGTCTCCCACTGGTAATATTATCCCGTTAAAATTTTTCCTGTTTTCCTTTATAAGCTCATTGATTTCACATATCTTTATCCACCTCATAATCTATATACACCTGACCTGCGTTTGTCTATGTAACGGAGTCTAAAATACGTTTTTAAAAATGTTTTAATAAATTTTGAAATTTTCACTTTAATTTCCGTTTCTTGGACAAGATACAAAAAATTCACATATACGATATGATACCTGGCCATAAGGTTTGAGACTTTATTAAGAATCTTTTATTAAACGCAGACTTATGTCGAAGCCTTATTACAGTATTGAAGATTACGTAAACGATATTACAATATGGAATTAAATAGTATTATAGTTGTTTTTTATGGATTATATGGTTCAGCCTTGTGTTGTTTCACTGGTTTGCATTGTTTTGAAAATATGTTTAAACTTTTATGTAATTAATATGTTTGTAGCTGAATTGTATTGTCTGTGATTGACGTTGACGAGCAGTCTTTTGATTTTCGCAATAAAATATTTTGACTTTGACTTCAAGCTCATGTTGGGTTTATTATAAATGAAATCTCAGTGGACTCTATATGGCTATACTATAAACAAATTCTGCAGAAATAAAAAATAATATCCAAGTTTTATTTCGGCTTCTATAATTTAAAGGGTGTTATTTCAGTTTTTCGGACTAATATACTTTTACAGTATTTTTTTTAAATTGATAACCCTTACTTCTGGAATTAGGTAATTACTCAAAAAAAATTTATGAACGATGCGGGACGCGAAATCACGACCTCTCGCGTTCCGTGCGAGCGCTCTTCCACTGAGCCAACTGTTCGAGTGAAGTATCGTTGATATATCTTGTTCAACTCTCAGGTTGTGGCTTCAACTGCAGGATCTAATTTACAGTTGATAACCTGCAAACTCCAATATTTTGCATATTAGGAAATTTACTTGCTCTTTCAAATCTAAACAATTTGTTATTTTTTTTGTGATTACTCTCACTTCTGGGATTAATTACACAATTTACGAAAATTTAATTTGTGCACGTATACAGTAGTAATTTTGCTGACAGCAATAAGCCAACTAAAATTTTCAAAATGAATAAAAAATACGTTCCTACGGGTACGATTCAAATTTATCTTAGACCGACTGAGCTATCAAATATAATCTGTAAGGCGACAAGTAGCTCGCTTCACGCTCGCACCAGAAGTCTAGACATAAAATTGAGTTTCCGTTAAGTGGTCGAATCGTTACCAAACCCATACAATATTCGGCGACGACGAACACAGAATGGGCGATGGCACCTCATTAATATTGGACAATTCCACGCGTTGTCTTTGTTCATGCATCTACGTGAAATAGCTGAAGGGTGCATTCCGCTTAGCCCATACACATATTTTATTATATTTTATAAAAATTCACTTGGGACTCTTTACTTTAAAATATCATAAAATTAAATAAAATACTTTTTGTAAATTTCCAAATTTAGATTCTGAAATATCATTAAGTGTTGACAGGTTATTACTTTCAGCGATGCTAAGCATCGGTGATATCTTTTTATAATTTAGTTTTTACATAATCATGTATTATTTTAAATAAAAAAATTATTATTTTATGAACAACTACATAATACTAAGACTAACAACAATTAAATGATAGCTGCAAGAGTATAAACTTTTTAGTTAAACTTTCTTACTTGTATTTTACAGAGAACCAAACTCTGTGAAACTTTGGCGGTATATATGTTTATAGAATAGAGTGGAAGATTAATGTTGTTACTCCTGAGTAAACTAGAGTTCTATCTGTGCTTATCACAGAACTTCCGAATAGCTTAGTAATTTTCAAAAGAACCCCCTATCCCTTTAAATAGTAAATTTATCTAGACCAGTAATCTCTAGCTAGGGAAGGTTAATACCGTAGTATCCATGTGGTGTTTACGTATAATTAGTTATACAATTAGTAATAGTTACGAACAATTTTGTTGCTTTTTTATAAGTTTTATTGTAATAACTGCTGGTAGACCTTAATCCAATTAAATAAACCTCAATTCAAGAGTTTTTGAAACTTATGATTAATTAAATTAAAATTAAAACGCACAAAGTGGAATATATCCTATCACGCGACTGAATTGAATACACCGTACCGCCTCTTACCTGTACCTCGTTATGTGTACCTCAATTGAATGTTTGTGGTAATACTCCGCTCGTTGTATTGAATAAACACTCTCTATTTATATTCTATAGATGGGTAAAATATTTTTAAACAATATCTCAATAACAGTGTGTTTAAAAGTTAATAATAACATTGCAATGCCTTGTGAAAATTAATTACAAAAGCTTATAATATCGACAAAACGATTACAGAAGATGATTAAAACACAGCGAATCTAAAAGTATATAATATGCAATTTAAAATAAAGTATCTTTTGGGCGTCTTGTTTCTTGTGCCCGTTCTTCTGAGCTGTGAAACATATCTTTTCAGATGGGTAATTTTACCTGTGGGAGGCTCCATTGCAACGGCGCCAATATCTGCCGTAAAGGAGTTATGTGTAAACATTCTGAAGGGCGCCGTAGCTAGTGAAAACACTGGGCAAATGAGACTTAACATCTTACGTCTCAAGGTGACGAGCGCAGTTATAGTGCCGCTCAGAATTTTTGGGTTTTTCAATAATCATGAGCGACACTGCATTGTTATGGGCAGGGCGTATATATTACCATCAGCCGAACGTCCTGCTGTCCTGTTAGCTGACTTTCTATAAGTGATTTTAATACTACTTTGAACACAATATTTAAAATAGAAATTATTAAATTGTTTAGTACAATTATAGTTGGCAAATTTTTACTATATTGTGAGGACTGTCACAAGAAGAATATACATGAGAAACGAAAAAAAAATCAAGTGAAAAAGACACACAATTATACTATATTTGCTCAAAGTTTTCTCAACGAAACATCTTCATAATTAAGATTAGACTTTATTGTCTTACATTGTGTACATGCCTGTAGTAATTTCACATTAAGTATTATCCAACTAAGGTTGCAATTAAAAGATATAATTTTTAAAGTAAATACAACTTATCTCATAGACTTAAACATTTATAACATCCATTCACTGTCTCAAATGTATAATTGAAACAACTATAAGAGAAAACTAATACTATTCGGAATTAATAAGCAAGAAACATAACAAGTTAAGTAACGAATACAACTCAGCAATATTTCACTATGGGATAGCATAAAACCATTGATTACCATTGTAAAATACAACAAGCATACAGTCACACACACACACAGTTAAATACACACACACACACATACACACACGAATACTAAATTCATGTAAGCGCTATCTGTGTCTACATTATTAACATATATGAAGTAACCCCCATTAAAATCCGTTCATTACTTTCGGAGTTCACTAGAAACAAACATCAGGACACTGGATTTATATATTATATTAATATAATTAAAGTCTGCTTCAGTTATATAAAACAAATTTTATCCGAATATTTTATTTTGATTTAAGTCGTTTTTTTAATATTAATTCATATTATGGCGACCCATATAGCCGAATGGCTAGTGACCCTGACTACTAAGCTAGAGGTCCCGGGTTCGAATCCCGGTAGGTGCAATCATTTATATGATTAATATGGATGTTTGTTTCCTAGTCATGGATGTTTATATGTTTAAGTAAGTATATTGTTTTAAATATATCGTTGTCTTGTACCCATAGTACAGGCTATGCCTAGTTTGGGGCAAGATAATTTGTGTAAGAGTGTGTCAATATTATTATTATTATTATCGATGTATAGCGTGTGTGTATAACCTATATTCACACACACATTTAACTACTATATACAAGCACTTAATATATAAACAACCTTATAATGACAGTCACACTTAATAATTTAATACCCGAACATTAAAAATCGGAACGTTTTTTTTTCAAAGCAACACCGCTGAGAAGTAAAATAACTTTTCAATAATATATTTATATTAATATAAAGGTTGTATTGCAAACTAAATTCTTCACAATATATCAAATCAAAATCATATTCAAAAAAGTAATTAAAATTTGGAAATTATATAAAAATGTAAAGATGCGTTCGATACCGTTTGCTACTGAGAAAAGTTACTAAGTGATAATAATAATATTGACACACTTTTTACACAAATTATCTTGTCCCAACTTAAGCATATATAGCCTGTGTTACGGGTTACAACACAATGATATATTTAATACAATATACTTACTTAAACATACATAAATTTATATAAACATACATAAATCCATTTAAACATTCATGACTCGGAAACAAACATCCATATTCATCATATAAATGCTTGCACCTACCGGGATTCAAACCCGGGACCTCTAGCTTAGTAGGTAGGATCGCTAACTACTCGGCTATACAGGTCGTCAATAATAGCTAACTCACTAATGTGAGTGGTGTTTTAGGAGATGCAGGTAGCAACAAAAGGTTAAAGTATCAAGATATGGTTCTCCTCTATTATTCATTTTTGGCAAGTTGATATAATTTTTTTTGTTTTCAGTGGAGAGTGTGACCTATATATATGTCAAGGCAGTAGATAGTGTATGGTTTTTCATATATCAATGGATACTGGGAACAACACCGGCATAGCACATAAGACATTCCAAAATGAGAAGGGAAAAACACTAAGAATTTTATGATATTAAGATCATTGAAACAAAAAATAGTTTCGTAAAGTCTGGCTCAAATCATTGTAGGTACATCATTAATACTTTAACCAAACGTTTCCTGCCCTACTCGTATTGCATGTGCCAGATTAAGCAGATTTGCGGGTAATCCCTTCGCTGATGTAAGTAGCTTAGTTAGGCATATCTAATGGCTGAGTTATTTATGGGAATGTTGTGTAACTGTTTTAACGAACTGGGCACAGATTTATGATCGGATGCGGTTTTATAATTCCGTGGCGGGGCCTTAATATTATAACATGTTTTCGTTACAGTTGGTAAGACTGCAAAATTTTCAATTTAATACTTATAATAACATAACATTTTTTTTTATTTCCGTATTCCACCTTCGCACGCCACAAGTTAGGATATCATCCCCACCATCTGGATGTGTGGCGGTCCTCCACAGTGCGATTTTCAAGGAGCTTTCTTGCACGTACTATAAAGCTGTGGAATCAGCTTCTTTGTGCAGTGTTTCCGGGACGATACGACATGGGTACCTTAAAAAAAGCGCTTACACCATCCTTTAAGGCCGGCAACGCTCCTGTGATTCGTCTGATGTTCCAAGAGAATGAGCGGTGGCGGTGATCACTTAACACCAGGAGACCCGTACGCTCTTTTGTACTCCTTTTCCTTAAAAAAAATTACAGTTCATATTACTATGGCTCCACTATCAGCAATAGTGTCTAGTAAGTCTGCTCGCAAAATTTGTAAAGGGTATGTATTAATCTTATCGTCGTCTTTTCGACTGTCTTTCGTCATGAGTGTCATGTTGGATCTTCAATCCATCGAATTCACGCGGGAGTTATGTATGTAAGTAAAGTAGTCTAAACCTTGGATAGGTAGTAATAACAGTTTGAAAAATTGTTGAGAGTGTTGAGTTTCGCATAGGTTAGTGTCGAGGACCGGAGGCCATCCCTTACCCCCACCCCCTCCCTAATTTTGCATTGGCGTATGGTCTGTCCCAATTGGTTGAGTCGCCAACGCAGCTCCCGGATGTGGATATCCACATGCCGTCCTTGTTAGAATCCTTAATAGAAATCTCGGAACGTCCGACCATTGCCTGGTCAGGAGTGTAGTGCCTATCCGATGCCAACGTCGCAGACCACCAGCGACACGCCGCGTTTGGCACTACAAGTCAGCAGATTGGGATAGGATGCGTTCCTTTTTTGCATCCTACCCTTGGGGCAAGGTTTGTTTCCCTTCGGATGATCCTAGTGCCTGCGCCGTTGCAGTAGCCGATGTGATACAGCAGGGCATGGATATTTTTATACCAAGCTCTGTAGTACCGATCGGTGGCAGATCACAGCCCTGGTTCGATGTGTCAGTTAAAGCAGCATCTGACTGCAAAAAACAGGCGTATCGAACTTGGGTTGCGGCGCTGGGCACAAATGATCCGAACTGCAAAGTTCTTAAGAGGAAATTTAACCGTGCCTCCAGATTTTTTAAGCGGCAAATCGCCCGTGCGAAGTCTAAGCACGTTGTCAAAATCGGCGAGCAGCTTTCCAGTTACCCGACCGGAACACGCAAGTTCTGGTCGTTGTCGAAAGCTGCTCTTGGTAACTTCAACCAGCCGTCCATGCCGCCGTTGCACATGAGGAATGAACATGAGCCGAGCTCCTGTGCGCTCTTTTCGCCTCCAACTCGACACTTGACGACAACGGAAAAACACCGCTGACCATCCCGCGGTGTCAGAGCTCTATGTCTGAAGTACAGTTCAGACAGAAAACTGTTAGGCGAGCTCTGTTTTTGTTGGATGTCAGGAAGTCGAGCGGGCCGGATGGTATTTCTCCAATCGTGCTTAGAACGTGTGCCCCTGAGTTGACGCCGGTGCTAACGCGTTTATTCCGGCACTCTTATTCCAAAGGCGTAGTCCCTGACTCATGGAAGTCAGCCCTTGTCCATCCGATCCAAAAAAAAGGAGACAGTTCGGATCCGGCGAACTACAGGCCTATTGCTACCACCTCCCTTCTCTCTAAAATCATGGAGAGCATAATTAGCCGCCAGCTTTTAGTATACCTAGAGGGTCACCAGTTGATCAACGAGCGACAGTACGGCTTTCGCCATGGACGGTCGGCAGGTGATCTTCTGGTATACCTAACACATAGATGGGCGGCGGCTATTGAAAGCAAGGGGGAAGGCCTGGCAGTTAGCCTGGATATAGCGAAGGCCTTTGTTCGTGTATTGCACAAGGTGCTCCTCTCAAAACTTCCATCATTTGGGCTTCCCGAGAGCTTGTGCAAGTGGACCTCCAGCTTCCTCACTGGGCGTAGCATACAGGTCGTTGTCGACGGATATTGCTCGAACCCGAAGCCCGTGAATGCTGGAGTGCCCCAAGGCTGTGTGCTATCTCCTACGCTGTTTCTTCTGCATATCAATGATGTGTTCGACACCTCCAACATACATTGCTATGCGGACGACAGCACTGGTGATGCCGTATACACGGGCCATGCAGGTCTCTCTCGGGAAATCGTCGACCAGTGCCGGGAAAACTTGTGTCTTCTATCGAGTCCTCTCTCGAGAAGGTCGCGGAATGGGGTAAATTGAACCTTGTCCAATTTAACCCCCAGAAGACTCAAGTTTGCGCGTTTACCACTAAAAAAACCCCATTTGTCGTATCACCGCTCTTCGAGAACACTTATCTTAAAGCCGCGCCTAGTATCGGAATACTGGGTCTCGAAATCTCGAGCGATTGCCAATTCCGTGGCCATCTGGAGGGCAAAGCCAAATTGGCTTCGAAGAAGCTGGGCGTCATCAATAGAGCACGGCAATACGCCTGCCCAAATTCTAGCGCTCTACAAAGCGCAGGTCCGGCCACACATGGAGTATTGCTGTCATCTCTGGTCTGGCGCACCCCAGTATCTGCTCGATCCATTTGACCGCGTGCAACGTAGAGCAGCTCGAATTGTCGGGGACTCAGTGCTCTGTGAACGGCTGGATCTCTTGGCGTTGCGTAGCGACGTCGCATCATTGTGTGTCTTCGACCGCATTTATCACGGGGAGTGTTCCGAAGAGCTGTTTAACCTGATTCCTGCCGCCTAATTCCACCTTCGCACGACACGCCACAAGTTAGGATTTCATCCCCACCATCTGGATGTGGATCCTACACAGTGCGGTTTTTAAGGAGCTTTCTCCCTCGTACTACAAAGCTATGGAATGAGCTTCCTTGTGCGGTGTTTCCGGGACAATACGACATGGGTACCTTCAAAAAAAGCGCGTACACCTTCCTTAAAGGCCGGCAACGCTCTTGTGATTCCTCTGGTGTTGCAAGAGAATGTGGGCGGCGGTGATCACTTAACACCAGGTGACCCGTACGCTCGTTTGTCATCCTATTCCATAAAAAAAAAAGTAAGAATTTAAATAGTTTGATTTAGACTGTTGGCGTCTGGTTTTTCAATAGTTATGGGTGAGTAATAAGTCTTTTACATATAGATGGACATCGGTTCTGGTTATTTAAAATACAGATCATACCAAGTGGAGGAACGAGGTTCTGTTCGGCTTGGGTCCGGGACTAAATACACGTACGCTAAATACACATAATCCGGAAAGAAGTCACTCGGATGTGCAGCGTTCGGGAATCTCCGTAAAATCTTCTCGTCCAAAATACTACAGTGTCTGAAGACGAAGGTTTTTAACCAATGTGTGTTGCCAGTGATGACATACGGAATACAGACGTGGTCGCTATCTATTGGCCTTATGAGGAAGCTCACTGTTGCTCAGCGGGCAATGGAGACGGCTATGCTCGGAGTTTCCCTGCGAGATCGAATTAGAAATGAGGAGATCCGTAGGAGACCCAAGTCGCCGACAAAGCCCAAATGATTGCGACTGAAGTGACAATGGGTAGGGCACATAGCTCAGCGGACAGATGGCCGTTGGGGCAGTCCTCGAATGGTGACCACGTACCGGAACTCGTAGTGTTTGTAGGTGGATAGACGATCTGGTCAAGATCGCCGGAATAGGTTGGATGAGGGCAGCGCAGGCCTTTGTCCAGCAGTGGACGTCTTCCGGCTGAAATGGTGATGATGATGAAATACACATAGTAAAGTCTACTTATCAGCAAATGTATTGAAAAGTATCTATCTTTTTATTTCATCGGTAATAGATTATTATTAATTCCAAAATCGTCTGATTAAATGAACTGCGGAGTCAAATCATTATAGTTTAACGACAATCGGTATCAACTAGTTTTTCTGTGTTAATAATAATATTGAAAGTGTTAAATTAACGAAATTCCATATATGGGTAAGGGGTAAGCAGTTCAATATTCGATGCGAGTGGATAAAAAGTTAGATTTTACAACGAAATGTTTACGAAGCCCATGCTAGAGGTATTTATATGAATTTCAACGATCGAAATACAAATCCTTATAATCTTTCTAAAATATTATCGACCTCTGCGTTTAATAAGGAAAGTCTGTAAGTAACTAGTTCTGTTTTCATCTTCTGGCGATGAAAATAGAATAATATTGTACACAAAACCAGGTGATTGCTACTTAGGAAGCACTGCGGTGCGCCAGTTCGTGCAATCAATAGTCGGTGTCGTAAGTCATTATTATCACCATTACAATTGCGACTCAAATGGCTCAAGTTAAAGGAGAAGATACCGTTTATAAAATCTCAAAAAAATACTTCGTGATATAATCCAGTCGTTTTGATATAAAATCAAATCGAAATCACTTTATTCAAGTTGGTCAAGGAAATGACACTTATAAATGCCCAAACTTTATTTTTCTCACTTAATTTAAATTAAAAAAAAACAATTCGTAAAAGGTTGAGCTAAAATGAGAAAGAGAGGCATAAACCTCATTGCCAATCTGATAGTTGAACATTTACAGCTTCATCGTTTTAAAATATTCCAGTTACAATATATGTTAAGTGATGCAACAAATATAAACAATTTGTTATGTTCTTAAAGTGATAACCCTCACTTCTAGAATTAATACACAAATAAAATTTAAAAAAAAATATTTATGAACGATGCGGGACTCGAACCCACGACCTCTGGCGTTCCGTGCAAGTGCTGTGCAAACTGAGCTCTCTGGCCTTTATATTATATCTCTTTTTCAGTTTTTTTTTTACGATAAAGGTAACGAGCTTACGGGTCACCTAATATTAAGTGATCACCGCCGCGCACAATCAACTTTAATATCCCAGAAACCACCAGAGAATTGTCGGCGTTTTAAGAAGATGCACTTATGATTGATTTTAATTATACGTGATACATATGTAATTGTGAATTGTCGATTGTCTATTTAGATATTTTTTCTTCAGTAATATATACTAGAAAAGCATGTTAAAAATGTTCAAAAGTATCATGGTGGAAATTCAGACAAAACAAAAATATTTTATTTCGTAGGTAAGTAAATTGAATTACATTTGAAATATGTAATTTTTTCATACAGCTCGATCGGAAGGCAGATTTCCTTAGAGAAGAACGAGCAATAAACTCTAAGGTTGTTCTTTTCAAAACAGAATGGTATTACAGGTTCTTATTTTCAATTTAATTTACAAATCATTTCAATAACATTATTATATGCAAGCGATGCATCCAAATACACAAACGTCAATTCTAAATGCCTTACACGAGTAAGTCAAAAAAATGTAAATTAATAAGTAAAAACATAGTTACAGTTATTGAGTACATACCTACTTCAATCTACACATACCGTCAATAAAATAATGTCATTATGCGAGCATTTTAGTAGGTACTTAAAAAAAAAATAATAACTTTAATTTAAAAAAAGAAAATAAAAAAAAAATATTTTCCGGTGAGAGGATCATCCAGCCACCACAAGCAGCGCCCGTTCACGAGCATTACGCATGAACCAGCCATCGCCTCACTCAAACACATTTTAGGGAAGGGAACGACCCGCCACATGTCGCCGCCACAAGAAGTGGAATTAAGCGGGCCTGACGATGCCTGTCACGAGAATTCTACCAAATAACAAAAAATAATGATTGAATTTGAAAATCTCAAAAATTCAAAGAGAAACATCCCATCTTATATCTTGAGCTGTGTTTTCATGCTACTGCTTACACCTTGGACTGAGTGACTCTTGCCCAAGATAATCTATGCTACGAGGCTGTGGTTATGTAAAGTTGGTGTTATTTGCAAATTGATTAGGCGTTTATCACACTGCCAACAATAGCGGAATGCAGTTGCTTTATACTGAATACCTGTTTTGTAAATTGTCTTTATAGAAGAGTGCTTAATTATAGGTATTAAAAATCGTTTCCTTCTTCAGAATATATGTTGTATATCTTGTATAGCTATACGTAACGTAATCACAAAAAATATATTTAATTGAAAATCATTAAAATTCAATATTATAAGTATTTAAGCATAAATATACACATTTTTGATTACGCTCCTCTAGTCGACTCGAAGTTACACAACCGAGCGTGATAGCTCAATCTTTTTTTTTAAGGCAATAAGGGACGAGACGAACAGGAGGTTCAGTTGATGGTAATTAATACGACCTGCCTACAATGCAGTGCAGCTCAGGATTCTTGAAAAACCCATAATTCTAAGTGGCACTACAATTGCGCTCGTCTCCTTGAGACATAAGATGTTAAGTCTCATTTTCCCAGTAATTTCACTAACTACGACCTTAATAGTATTCTGAATGTAATGGCGAAGAATTGCACTTTATTATTTGATGTATTTAGATCTGTTTTTTACACACCTTTAGTACCGTTTACCTGCCAAAGCCACTGTAACCCAAACTCCATAATGGTCCATCGTTCTTACCCGTGTTGGAAGCATGCGCTGACAAACTTTCAGCTTTTATAAAATAACATAGGTCTGGGGTTCACGGGCTCTTGGTCTATAAGGAAGCAACGAACTGTATGCAAATTACTCGGATTGTCTTCTGATTCTGATGTCTTCTCGGAGTTCTTGAGACAGACTTCGTCATGCTAGCTTAAATGCCATTACTTGTGGGGTGGGTCATTCTATTTATTAGAATATGATCGAGAAAAGCGATGGCTGGTCAATGCGTCATGATCGTGAAAGAGGACTACTTGTGGTGGCTGGACGATCCTGTAATGATTAAAGTTATTTAATATATTTGTAGTTTCATAGATATTATTAGTATCTCTAGTAAAATGCTTCCATAATACCTTTATTTATTTACAGTGTGTAGGGATTAATGCATCTATTGTACTCAACAATTCTAGTGTTTTTATTTATAAATTTACAATATACAAATTTTTTGACTTACTCGCGTAAGGCTTTGAGTATTTTTATTGCATCACTTTACATCTATTGTAATTGGAATTATTTGTACAACGATGAACCTGTAAATGTTGATTTATAAGAGTGCCAATTAGTTTCTTACTTCTTCTCATGAGCGCTCAACCTTTTCCGAAGAGATGGTAACTGGTTTGAAAGAAAAAACTTTTGATATTCATAGCTGTCATTTACTTGAGCTTGATGAATAAATTTTAAATTGTCATTAAGTAAGCCCCCCAACGGATGAACCGAAGATGACTAATACATTTAAAAATTATAATAAGTTGAATACAAAAATCAGACTTAAATGTATTCATGTGTTAAGATGTATCTGCTTAATTTGGATTAGTGGGTTGAAAAATGTATAAATTTTAATTTTGTTACGTGTTCATTGTTTTGCCTATTTATTGAATATATACTAGTCAAAACAAAATTAGAAATCGTTTACACGAAGACCAGCAGTTCTCCAGGAGACGTGTAGTGCGGATACCATTAACAAGTGCTCATCGTCCATACCGATTATCATTCGCAAGGCAGCATCTGGCGTGGGATATGAATGATTGGAGGACTGTATTGTTTACGGATGAGTGCAAAGTAAAATTTTTTAGTGATGACTGGAGGCGTGAAGGTGAGCGATTTTCGGATGCTTGCATCCATGAAAGTGACAGATTTGGGGGCCCCAATGTTATGGTATGGGGAGGAATCTCTATGTCAGGCAGAACCGAGCTGGTAATTCTAAACGAAGGCACAATAACAGCTCAACGTTACATCGATGAGGTCATAAGACCCCATGTGGTCTCATATGCACATAGAATCGGCGCAAGATTCCATCTGATGCACGATAATGCTCGCGCTCATACAGCTAGGGCCACCAGAGAAGCCCTAGAGGAGACTGGTATACAGGTGTTGGCCTGGCCTGCAAGCAGTCCGGATCTAAATCCTATTAAACACATGTGGGATTTACTGAAATGCAGTGTTCGAAGCACAAACCAACCCGTGCACAATGAAAGACAGCTAATAAACGTTCTGAAATCAAGCTGGGAACAAATTCCTCAAGAAACAGTGGTTCACCTGGTGGAGAGTGTACCTTCTAGGCTTCAAGAGTGCATTAGTAATCAAGGACGGCATACTAGATATTGAGGAAAGTCATAAATCAAGAAACATTTTATGTTTTGTTTTTCAGAATTTTTTTCCTCACTAATTATTTTTGCAAAAATGTCAATTTTTAGAAAAAGTGGAGCAAATTTCTTTTTTTAATGGAATGCATCATTATTTTATTCTGTCTACAATAAAAATCAATCAATTTATCCAACTGAAACATTGATCAACCTTTAAACATCAAGAATTCATGAGAATACTGTAAAAACGTGGTGGCCCTTATTTTGTTTTGACTAGTATACTAAGGGAAATCAGATAGCGCCTCGGCTCGGGTTGACAGTCGGAACAAGTTGCAATGACGGTTCCGCACGTGTACTGACACAACTATTTTAATACAGTTGCGAAATAATTAAGCAATTTAATAGAATAATTATAACACAATAAACTTAACTAACTAAAATGGCGCCAACCGTAAAAGAAGATAAGCAGAGATTTTTTTTTTGATTTCTTCACCCATTTTGGGTAGGCACAGGGAACTATGCCCATACAGCCAAGTCTTCAGTAGATTTTTTTTAATGATATGAAATGAAAATGAAATTTAATGAGATGAAATGAAATAAAACCTAACCTAACTCATTGAATCAAATCATTAAATCAGATATTGAAACAAATTAGTAGCTTCTTATTGCAAATATATCTTATATATAAAATTCTCGTGTCACAATGTTCGTTCCCGTACTCCTCCGAAACGGCTTGACCGATTCTCATGAAATTTTGTGGGCATATTGAGTAGGTCTGAGAATCGGCCAACATCTATTTTTCATACCTCTAAGTAATAAGGGTTGTTCACCCTTAAATTTTTTTTTTTTAATTTTTGAACGAAATTTATTGTTTTTATTTTTTTATAATGTGGCAGTAAAAAATACATACAACTTCAAATTTTCACCCATCTACAATCAACAGTTACTTTTGTATCGCGATTTTAATATCGGCAATACAACGTTTGCTGGGTCAGCTAGTCTTCTTATATATAAAATTCTCGTGTCACAATGTTCGTTCCCGTACTCCTCCGAAACGGCTTGACCGATTCTCATGAAATTTTGTGGGCATATTGAGTAGGTCTGACAATCGGCCAACATCTATTTTTCATACCCCTAAGTAATAAGGGTTGTTCACCCTTAATTTTTTTTTTTATATTTTGGACAAAATTTTTTGTTTTTATTTAATATATGCAAATATTTCTAAATAGAAATATTTGCATAAATCATAATTATCAATCATTATTTTGACAGTTGGGAAAGAGAACGCACGAGTTCGGAAAAGGTAAAGAAAAAGCTCGCGTATGTAATAGCCCACATCCCGAACGCTATACGTCCCTGCAATACGCCACTTTTTGAGCAGCTCTATTAAAAATATTATTTTGATAATATTACCAGAAGACACACTATTGGTAGCCCCCACAACTATTGGACCGAAGATTTGGACGATCAAGATCGCCAGAATAGGTTGGATGAGGGCAGCGCAGGCCCGATCATCGTGGAAATCTTTGGGGGAGGCCTTTGTCAGTATACGTCTTCCAGATGATATGATGATGAAATACCGTTGTTTGAGGGTTTAAGAACGCAATATTGCATAACATTGCTATGTTGTTGGTAGGTATATTGTATCAAAGTCGTTTCAATAGAAATACAACGCAACGGGTTTATATAAAGTAACATTCGATAGCAATCAATTGCATTATCAGTTAGATTAGTTTGTATTTATTTGCACGCGTTGCATTGCGGGTTTCAATTGACTCCTGTTTCTTAAACCCATAAATAACTCTACTTCGAAATACACAATGAGTAAACTTTCTAATACTACAACTCATTGAGAGTTAAAACTATAGACAGATCACAAGACAAGATACCTTTAGAGTAAATATTATGTGAAATGTAATAACTACTAATAAATAAAAAACTAGTATAGAAAATAGTAATAATGATTGTATTCTTATCTGGTTTGAATGTCATTCGCTTTTTGTATCCAATATTTAATATATTTATTCTTTTATGGGTTCTCCACCTACTGCGTTCCATACCACGCTGGCAACTGGTCGTTTTATATCAATCTTCCTTTAAATTATTCTCAAATATATTTGAGTTTAACTGTTGTTCAGGGTAGATACAAGATATACCATGATATGCCATGGCCTAAAGCAGTGTTTCCCAACGTGGGGCCCACGCCCCAAATGGGGGCGATTTAAAAATGGGACCCGGCCCGACTTCCTTAGGTTATTTAAATGTAATGCTAAATATCGGTGACAAATAAAAAAAATCTAAAGTAAAATTATTTTAAAAGTCAGTTTTTTCTTATATGTTTTGGTATTTTACCTACGACCTTGTGATAACAATTTTATAGTGATTTCTTACTACAACAAATCTTTTATATTTCTTATTACAACGAAATTAATTATGAGGGGCATAAAATTTTTATAAATTTTAGGGCATGGCCTAAAAAAGGTTGGTAAACACTGGTCTAAAGGCAACTTGTTCTATAACCGTCACGATATACTATGATGAATCATAAAATCAAATCTAAATCAATTTATTCATGTGGGTCAAGGAAATTACAGTTATTAATGTCAAGTTTTCCTTTCTTTTTATATTTACTGGCACTTCAGAAAATGTGGTGCTTTACTGCGAAGTGGCAAGAAACTCATTGCCACTTTTTAGAATCAACGTTTACAGATTCTTCTTTTAATCAATCAAATCATTTCAATTATCTATCTATATTAAAATGAATAGCTGTTTGTTAGTCTTACTAAAACTCGAGAACGGCTGGACCGATTTGGCTAATTTTGGTCTTGAATTATTTGTGGAAGTCCAGAGAAGGTTTAAAAGGTGAATAAATATGAAAATGCTCGGAATTAAATAAAAACAACAATTTTGTTATTCCTTTGATGTGTCCCTCGTCGATCAGAATTAAAATTTAAAGAATAGTTTAAAATGAATAACTAATAAAAATCTTTATATCTTTCTTACTTTCTCAGGAGGTAAAAACAAAATTAATTTAAGCTACCTACAGTTGGCAGATTAGCTACAGTTGTTAACTATCTATCAGATTATTTCTAGATTGATAAATCTTAACTTTTGTCACAAATGAAATTTTTGAACGCAACCATAGTATTTGACATTTGACAACAAATATGTCGATCCATCTTTTATGTACATTAGACAAAGAGTGCATCCTTATATCTTTGTTAGTGACGATTAGCACTACGGTGCGCGAGAACTTTCTTTACTTGGGTTATCTTTTGTGATAGTGACATTTCTGTCTCTTTTATACCCCGAAAAATTTAATTATTGATTTTTCCTTATTGTTTTATATATTATTATTATTATTATATACAACGTTTGCTGGGTCAGCTAGTAATATATGAATATTGATGCAACAGAAATACTCAAATGTCAAGTAGTTACACCAGTAAGTCAGATGTAAAATACAAAGTAAAAACACAAGAATTATTGAACAAAACGTGCATCAATCCATATACCTATCCTGTAAATAAATAAATTACAGATAATAAAAAATATAATATATAACTTTATGCTGTGGAATTTACTAATTAATATTTAGCACGATGAAGCCTGTCATGAGAACTCAACCAAATAACGAAAAAGAATGAAAATTATGCAATACTCACTAAATACCTCTACTTTCAATTTAACAACTTTGTTTAAGCTTGAGTAATATAATTCATTACTACTAATAAAAATAATAATAATAATTTTTTATTTGAAAAAACTGCCACCAAAGTTTTTACAAGTACAATAGATATGAACAATTAACATTAAATAAAGAAAAGAAAAAATAACAATACAAAAGTTAAAAAACAATAAAGACAGAGATATTAATGCTTTAAAACATGTAAGGATTATTTAATAACTAGAATGATAACAAACAAGGCAGCAGCGCGATTCGCAAAAAGGAAAGTTCTCAGCAAACGTTAGGACGCATTTTCCTAACACTAATAATATTGTTATAAATAGTAATTAAAAGCTCAAATCCCTTAGGGCATTTAATACCCAAGCTTTCTTATCATTTAAATAATCCTTTACCATCACCGATATAACCCACTCCATCTATTTCCTTTCACTTTGTCTCAATTTGTAAATCTTGTACAATCACAATATCACAGTACTACGACAGTAACACAACCAAACCGGAATCAATTACCGGTTCATTAACAACTGAGAGAATTAACTTGTATACTACATCGTGACTGTATACTAACTGTCTTATTCATAATGACTTAGCGGAGTTTTAAAACATCGCTGATATACGCTCGTTAAAAAATGGTATTCATAATCGCATATTAGAGCTAAAACGCTCATTATCTCTTCGTTATAGCTGACGTGACTTATAGTATACCCTTCTATAAACCTACTTTAAGCACTCGAACGCAAAAAAATATTGCAGACATCGATCAGCTGTTCGTTAAATAATGTTATATAAAACTTCCCGCTCAAAGTTGTTGGATATCCGTCATAGATTGACAACCGACAGACTTCAAAACTTTGATTTTTGAAGTTCGAAATTATTTTGACATCGACTTTTGACAACTGACAAACCATTGACATTGAAAAGATGTCTGTTTCCATTGACAGTTCCTCATTAAATTAGTTAAAATCATGTTTTTTGTACGAAATGGCAACATTGCGTAGTATAGAGACGTATTAGTTATGGGAGATTTATCTAACAAATATGAATAAGGAATTTTAAAGAACGTTCGATAGGCTTAAAACACGTTTTAACTAATATAGCTTTATACCTTCGAAAAGCGTTTTATTATGAATAAGGCAGTAAACCTTTAAATACTCTTCATTTCTATCTGATAGACATCATCGGCGTTGGAATGTATTAAATTGTAATGTACCCTAAATGAATTAAACTCAAATGATGAAGAATGTACAAATTGTACAATTGTACAAATTGCACGTGCTAATCCACGTGTTTTGAAATGCGGCCGTATTTATGAGGCTCGGTGCACGTGCACGTGTTTTCAATTCGTGTTGTAGTATTTGCGCCGATATATATAAAAAAATAATAATTAAACAGTCAGAATCAAATAAATTTATATAAATAATCACAACAAAACGATGTTATATGAAGTAAAGTATGCCGCTGCGTGGAAGCTGCCACCACTTGATTTTCCAGTAACTCTACTGACGCACCTAGATAGCATTTTGTATATTCTTCATGTATCTGGTCCACAATAGCCAAGTGTCGATACCAAAAATATGAGATCAAAATTTAAGTTGTTTATTTTTTATTCCTATAATTATTCTCATTTCCGGAATGAGTTCAATATTTGCATCTAGGATAATCACCATCAACACAGAAAAATAGCATCGTATACTATATATTAAACTAGCTGTCCAGACAGACGTTCTGTAGATAATAAAAAAAAACTGTTTTATAGGAATTTGCCAATAATATTTCAAAACATCAAGAATTATTTCGTAAAAAATGCTCCCTGTTGTTATAATCAAATTGTTTCACAGCGGAATTGTCAAACCGTGCATCACTAAATTCTCTCATAGAGAATATGTCCATACAAAACAAATATTGAAATTAAAAATAATTATGGGTCCCAAATCGAAATAAAAACTATCCTATCTCTCAAGTTGGACCAAACTACACTCCATGAAGTAATCCCCATTAAAATCCGATCATTAGTTTAGGAGTCTATCGCGGACAAACAACGTGTCACGTAATTTATATATATTAAGATATTAAACGAATATTGAATGTCATGTGAAAATGATCATGACAAATAATATAATTTAAATTTTATTATTATACCATTTATATTTACCAAACAATGTTAAGCAAGTTAGCAATAAAATGGCAATACAAGACCTACAGTAAAATTCTATTGATACTACGAGTTGGCTCAAAGAAGATATTTTGCTTTTAACTCCTTGTAAGTTTCACAGTGGGTGTAGATTATGACAAGTTTGTAGCGATGTGTGTTACAGACGCAAGCGATTTAATTTGACACAATGATCGAGCCACGACCACGATGCTAAGAAAATATTTTAATAAGGTTGTACTTATCCATGTATTTATCCGGTAGCATTATCAAAGAAGATGGACCGACGATCTGGTTAAGATCGCCGGAATACGTTGGATGAGGGCAGCGCAGGACCGATTGTTGTGGAAAGGGAGGCTTTTGTCCAGCAGTGGACGTCTTCCGGCTGATGATGATGATGATGACATTAAACCCCTAATGAGAAACTATCACTCTCTCGCAGGTTGTAACTTGTACCACACTTTACAACAGAACTCTAGACAAGATTAAGTCGTTTGATCTAGATTATTCACAGATTACAGACAAGATATCTTTGAGTGGTGCTTTTATACATTTTATTGATGCTTTGTTCGGCTCAGGCCGTACTTTTGTATAAACTGACAATGATTGATGAATATATTATGCTAATAATGTTTTAAAAAAGGCTACTATTAAACCTATCTCAATTTATATGTTCAATGAGACTGGGAAATAAGACTGACTCTTAAGTGAACTGGAGAAAGGGTGAAATCTCTTGAATTTATCGTCGGCTTTATTTTTACCAGATTAGGAAGCTTTTTAGTATAGATTTCGCGAGAAGCGAAGAAGCGCTTCACTTGTTACATAAAAATATTATGTAACCAGGTACATGATATATTATTTTAACTTGAATGATTTACATTTATCAAAACATTTTAAGAATTATATTCTCACTGGTAAACGAATATTCAACAAGATTTGAAGACTGTAGCTATCCGGTGATCATGACATTTTAACGGCCGTTCCCAATATTCAGTCTATCTCTTACTTGAGATAAAAATCGTAACTATCGTTGACTTTTCCGTCCCAATAAACTTATCGACGGTAACTTACCTTATCCGTACACGCTGTCTGTCAATGGGACGACGTATAGCTTACCAGCGATAGAACTTTGTATGGAAATTGCAATTCACGCGTTCCAATATAAGGCGATAAGAATGACTTATCGGGTATATTGGGACAGCTTCAGATTATTGACAGCTTATTACTGACAGTAGAAGGTAGTAATTTATCTCTATCTGTAGTTAGTATATTGGAAACGGCCGTAAGTAACATACACATAACGAGAAAAACAAAAAAAAATCATAAAAGATATCCCTTTCTATTCGTACTTATACAGTATGTATATACATCCTTAAATGAATGCAGGCATCTCTAATTCCTTGTCAATATTTAAGCTTTAATACTTTAATATCTACAGTATCTGTTAATATCAACCATAAGTAAATATGTCCATTACGCATCTATTTTATTTTATGAGCAATATAAAGCCTTCATTTTATATTCAAAACAAAATTCTTAGCTATAAAATCCTCACTAAAAGGCAACATAAAGACCGCCGCACACTAATTACAAAAGGAATTGAATATGAAAAGGAATCAATGAGGAAACTCCAATAGTAATAACAGTATATGCTATACTTGAACCATCATAATACAATAGACGGAGCTCTGAAAGATTCCATACATGGAATTCAGATCCAATTTATATTTAAAAAAATTACTTCATTTACGTACATTAATCTTAATAGGTTTTAAAAGATATTTTCAAGACATCTAGTTTTTTTTATAATAATAATATAAAAAAATACTATTTTTATATTTATAAATTTTTGTTTTCATGAACTTTACTTTTTTGTTTATAAACCGAAATAAACCTACATCCTTTCCACAATACACCAGTAATTACCGCATTCAAATCAGCTTTACACCACTTACACAATCACAAACACACTCCACAAACAGACACAAACACTTACATACATTACACAAAACATCACCACACTCGCCGGCGAGTGTGTTCTTATCACCTTTTCATCTTCATTTTCATTCTCTCTCCTTCCCACAAGCACACAGCCGGTCTGAGGTTCGAGACGCCCCGCGACTGTTGTTGCGTAGTCTTTGCGGCCTCCACGGCCCACGTCCTACTTCGCTGTGAAAGCCAGGGCTGCTAACAGCACAGAGGAGGATTTAGTCGGTATGGGGTGTCCACTTACGCGGACACTCGAGTCCGCCATATTACGCCCCGTTCCGGGGCGTAAATACGTAACCGTATTTACTCCTCTCAAAAAAAAAAAAATCAAATCAGCTAAGTTAACTCCAAGTTAAGCTTCCACAAACCAATAGACAAATTGGCAAACAAAAAAATATTCGAAAAACTATTATTATATTCACTTAACTTATATGAATAGAACTTGTATAATATTAATAAACAGATGGCGTGCTTTAGATTTAATTATATGCACCAATTGATTGTCATTTAAGGACGATTTAAATAAATGGATTTGAAACGAAGGAGAGGATTGCTATCAAATAGTTGTAATATATCTAATATATATATAAATTACGTGACACGTTGTTTGTCCGCGATGGATTCCTAAACTAGTGAACGGATTTAAATGGGGATTACTTCATGAAGTGCAGTTTAGTCCAACTTGAGAGATAGGATACTTTTTCTTTCGATTTGGAACCCACAATTATTTTTATTTCCATTATTTCTTTTCTATGGACATATTTTGTGTGAGAGAATTTATAGACTCACGGTTTGACAGTTCTGCTGTGAAACAATTTCATTATAACAACAGGGAGCATTTCTTACGAAACAAATATTCATGTTTTGAAATATTATTGGCAAATTTCTATAAAACAGATATTTTTTTAACTATCTACAGAACAACGTCTGTCGTGTCAGCTAGTATTTATATATAAAGTTTGGTGTCACGATGTTTGTCTGCGATGAACTCCAAAACTACTGAACCAATTTTAATCGAGATTTGCACACTGTGTTCAGTTTCTTCCAACTTGAGAGATAGGATAGTTTTTATTTTGATTTTTGACCCTTAATATTTTTATTTCTGTATGGATAATTCTATGAGAGAATATTTTAACGCAGATTTTGACAGTTCTAAAATTTTTGTAATGAACAAATACTATAAAGTAATTAGCAATTTATATAATATAGTAATTAACTGGTTATATATAGTTATTATTATTTTGTTTTTATTATGATGTTGTTCCATCTATTTCATTGCTTACTCTAGATTCTACTTCACTTAAACGAACATACAACTTCAATAAAGACTTCAAATTGCTGCTTCAAGTTGTAAAGCTGAATGCAGTAAATATTCTATGTTATTTGCATATTCCCTTGATGTCAAATCGAACGGCTTACAATGTAGTTTATGATTGGAACAATCTGACTAGTTTATTTGCTTTATTTTTGCATTCATAGGATTTTATAGGATTCAAATACAAAGAATCCTAATAAAAACTAACAAGAACGTAAAAACTAAAAGCTAAAAAAATATAAAATAAATCTGACATCAAAGAAATTCTA
Source organism: Leptidea juvernica (assembly GCA_949711755.1). Taxonomy (NCBI): domain Eukaryota; kingdom Metazoa; phylum Arthropoda; class Insecta; order Lepidoptera; family Pieridae; genus Leptidea; species Leptidea juvernica. The sequence continues at coordinate 10,818,755 of CATIXQ010000002.1, read as the reverse complement.
TTCCAAAACAATAGATATAGTATGCGCAAAAATTTAAAAAATAAATGCGTATTCATATATAATCTAATTAATTAATGTAATTCTAGTTACAATTTTTGATATTTTTGTGATCGGCCTCCGCTTCGTCACGTTGCGCGTGCGACACAAGCACATCTCACCTACAACTATGTATATACAAAATGTAAACAAAAACCTATCTCGACTGACACCGACTTGGTAACAAGCTAGCCTTCGTTATATCGGACACCTAAAACTAAGGCTTAAGCGTACAATTTGCTCTTGGCGTGGATTGTTAAGCCATTTGAGATTCCTTAAAATTTCGAAAATTTAGTTAAGAATTCATTGTCCAATAGTTGCCACCCTGTGATACAACTTTTGACATAATAAAGTATTTAAAAAAAACATGCATCCAATTTACACGTGGTAGAAGTGAAACCTTCAAAAATTTTAGCTTCAAGATAATGAGGCAAATTTCAATGTTCAGGAAGAGGATAATTGTAGGTTTTAGTAATGATAGTGATACAAAGATTGATAATTATTTTACATTTTATTCGTATACATTACATATTCAGTAACTAAAGTATGAAATAAATACTTTAGTCATAATATGCTAGATATATCTTTGAAATACTGCGTCAATTTTTGTTTTTTATCTTGTTGTTGATATAGTACGACTGCTGAACATTTTGAAATAAAATTTGGCGTCCAAAAACCTAATCAACGAAATCGCTGTATCCGATGCAAAATTAACATTAAACCACTAAACTGAATATGAAGTCCTGGTACATGTTGCTAGGATGACACAATATGATTTCAACCGCTATGAAAGACATTAGTATCACCGCTATCACACTTACGAGTATAATCTCCTGGTGTTTATGTAGTTATACGTCGTGCGCATGACGTAAGAATATATTAAGGTATACTCGTCTCATACATTAGATAATCTCTTGTTCCACTATGATCACCTGCTACCAAAACACTGTATAATGCTTCCTATCTCATTTTCTCCCATGAAATCGTTTCATCGACTTTCAAATCACAACGATATTAAGGAAGTTTTCAGTTCAAAAAGAGGATTTATACGATTCAACTGTATTTTTCTATACTTGTTACTTTGTATCTCCGCTGTGTATGGACGCTGTGTAGATTAGTTATTTTTTGGAGTTATACTTCTTTTGGGGCGTTAGTTGAGTATCAAAGTGTTTTTTTTTGTTTGAAAGGCAATGTAGTATAAAAGGCTTCTGAGTTAGTCCCACTGTAGTTTTCTCAAAGATTACAGAGCGTGTAGGTTCTGTAACAGAGCATATGAAACCCCTTACATATTCTCTCTGCATGTGGTCCTTTAATGCGTAAACGTTACATCTATTTGGGAGATCCAATTCCTCAACCACTTCATGAAAAGAATCAATCTTAGCAGTGAGTTAAACTTAACAGTGGCTATCACAATAGATCACATTGGTCGCAGTGACACAGAGCTGCATTGAGCTTTCCAAACCAAAACCTTAGTGCCACTGTAAGACAAATTAATAAAAGGCTATGATTAAAAGCGCAGGTCCAGCCACATATAATGTATTGCTGTCATCTCTGTGTTAGCGCACCCCAGTATCAGCTTATACCATTTGACCACGTTGCACGTGGTGCACGCTGAGCGAGAATGGCTAGATCACCTGGCGATGCGTATAGAGACGTCGCTTCATTAAGTGTCTTCCACCGCACCTATCACTGGGACTGTTAAGATGAGCTGTATGACCTGATTCATGCTGCCAAATTACATCTTGGCACGACACGCCACAGATTAGAATATCATGCCCACCATCTGGATGTGTGGCGTTCCTCCATAGTGAAAAAAACGACAACGAGTACGCTGTTGCAAGAGAATGTGAGCGGCGGTAACACTCATTTCAAACATGCATTTTATTGTTTAAAACTAAATAGTAAAAAATAATTTTTTTCTACAACATTTACATTTTGATATCGATGTCAAATTAAGTATAAAATTTTGGTTTCTTTGAGGTCGATATTGTTTTGTAATTTGTTTTTTTGGGTGTAATCAATATGTAAGTTATTTCCTTACTTGCCTTATTAGAACATTAACTGTTAATTCATTAACATTACAATGATAGTTATCTGAAAGATGAAATATTATTAAATCTGATATTACTTTTAGCTCAATGACAGCATATGACATTTAATTCCAGGCAGTTTCAATCGTGTATTTCTAGTTTAAATAGTTAATAACGCGTCAATAACACACAACGTGAGTGCTGTGGGAATATCATCATAGAATATTCTACTGCAATCAACTTGAATCGATTTCTGTACGAATAACATTGGAGAGAAATAGGCGGCTTATTTGTTATTATTTATAAATTAATTAGCTGACCCGACAGACGTTGTTCTGTACATAATAAATAAAATACTGTAAATGTGTCAATAAGATTTCATAACACCAAAAATTATTTCGTAAAATATGCTCCCTGTTTATATAATGAAATTGTAGCAGAATTGTCAAACCGTGCGTCAATCAATTCTTTCATAGAAAATATCTAAATACAAAATGGATATAAAAACTATCCTATCTCTCTTCTTCTATCTTGGACTAAAATGCACTCCATGAAGTAATCCCCATTAAAATCCGTTCATTAGTTTAGGAGTTCACTGGAAACAAACATCAGGACACTGGATTTATATATATTAAGATATTATAGTACGTAGAACGCATAGTATGATACGATTATGAATTCTACTGGTTTTGTTAGAGAGCATGATAATCATTTACTTATTATTGAAGTATATCACAAAATAGTACCTACTGTGAGAGTTTCTTGCGGTATATTATCGCTTTCAGAGTTTGCTTCGCCAGTTGTTTCCAAAGGAAATTTAATTGACATAAAAAATAATTCCCAAGGAATGAATTATGCAAAGAATGAAACTTTAATGATTTTATGACTTACCTAAAAGATTAACAACAAAATAATCACTCAATAAATGCTCAATTAATGCAATGAGCCAAAATAACTCGAGTTTTTTAGCTATTTATTATAATTTACACTTTAATTACTCGAAAAACGGGTTTTATTCTACTATTATTTGTTTTTTCAATTTAATCATTTTCAAAGGCTTCAGCACTGGTCTTGTTGCCAAGTAACAGAAACTAATCAATGTTTAGAGTAGAGACCCGTTGTCCAGCCATTAAATAACACTAATTAGTATTCCTCTCGTTCCCTCCGAACCATCAAGATGCAAAGCTTGCTTAACAATATCTTGAAATTTGGTTGAGTCAAGTGATTGCGCATCTTGCAGGAATTGGAATTGTAAATTATATTTACAAGGTCCATTTCCACTTCGTACTTCTAATATAAAATCAGTATTATAAGTCTCTTAATATTGACATTGTTCAAAAACTAGCGACAGAAGCGGGAAATAAGTGTGGAGCCTTCATGCAGTTAATTCATGCTGTAGAATGAATGACTCTGTGCAGTGTTTTCTGGGCGATACAACTTGAAAAAAGAGCAAATATATGTCTGCAAACATTCTTGTGTGTTGTGTTGCATCAAAAGCATTTGGTAGACATTCAATACGTTATTTAATAGAACATTTCAATTTTCATTTTACTAGATTCGAACAATCAATATGTTGGAATATTAATATTGGCAGTAACATTCACCCACGCTCAATGCATTCCTGAAAGGCACACAGCTCGATCGGTTCGTGTATATAGCTTAAATGTAAATGTGTACATAATATGATCGAAAAAGTATATTTGAAATATTAAAATAAGGGCTTTTTATTTGATACATATGAATGACTAAATAATATTTTACCAGACTGACAGATTATAAAATATTTAATAGTTCCGGAGAAGGCACAGATAATACTATGAACTGGACCAATTTTGAAGTGGCTATAAAATGTAAAGCGAAAGTTACTTAGGCTGCCTATAGTTATGAAAACGTTTTGACGTAATTAATACTAATGAAATGTGAAATTTTAATCAATGGTCAAATTGCCACTTTATATAATTATATATACTAATTAAGTTTCGTTGCGTTCTTATAAGTAAAAGGACGTCTTCAAGATTGCTGTTCTAAATTTAAACGAAAGTAAAAAATAGTTACACAAATATCGAGAGATTAGAACACAATAACTCCAACGAATCTCAAGCTCTTTGATGGCTCTTCGTGTCTATGGACGGAAGCCCTTATTGACCCAATCCTTCCACTTAACTTCGAATCCGACTGTTTACAGTAAACAATCCTTTTGAAGATTAAGACGGAATGAATCGCCAGGGGAAGATTTATAAGGGTTCATATTTCAGTGATGTATTTAAGAAGAGACAGAGCAACGACAGGGCATTAACAAATTAAGTAAAGTCTTAATGAATGATGATTTTAAATATTGTTAAAATATTTATTCAGTTTACAAAAAATAAACTGCAATCTATATTAATATTATAATGCTGAAGAGTTATTTTTTATTTATAAAATGTATACCTGTAAATCTCTGCATTTATCCGTCAAATTTGAATATTCTTTTTGTAAATGTTAGCCAGTCTTATGATATGAAAGACTAGATATCCTTAAATATTTATGATAAGCAAAAGCGATTTTGTTCGTAAATACAATGTTCCAGGAAAAATAAAAGAAGATATTTACGAGCAGTATGAGGCGTGCTAATCCTTACGATCAGAAGAAGAAGAATAGGAATAGCTTAGGATATAATAGAAAAAAAAAAATAATAACTTGATCGGGTTGGTATCCTAGTAATAAAACAATTAGCTTATTACCCACTTTATGTATTAAACTTTTTGTTCCTCTCTGTCTTATGTCATGTCATTTCAATTTGATTTTTTTTTTGGTATTGGTAAAGGGATCCTGTTTCCGCAATTAGACGACTAAGTGGGGTCTATTTTTCGTGCAGTGTTGGCCAGTCATTCCAACTAGCCCAGCTCCTTCCAGAAGTTCAGAACACTTCTGGGGTGTTCACAGACTTCCGGAAGCGACCTTGTATTTACTAAAGTTTTTGCCTGTTGGCTAGCCACCCCAGCATATTCCAGGATTACATGATTGACCGTTTCATGCTTGGCTAGACAGATTGTAAAAAAAGTGCTTGTTTAGTGATGTGTGACCCGTTAGGCCCACCATGATTCGGATGTCATGCCTATTTAGGCTAATAAGTCGACGTGTCAGTATTGGCGATAGTGCAGGAATCGCTTCTTTCGAATGTCGATATTTTTCAATTCGACTTTTTAACAAGTTTTGTTCGTTGCTGGTGTTAAGATAACAATCACCACATTTTCTAGATCATTTGCTATTGTAGTGAAATAACTACAAATGTACTATTTCATCTTTAAAATATTACTACGCATTAATATTATACCGGCGAAGATCTCCAAACGTTGCGTTGACGTTAAACGTGCAAATAGTGGGTAATGGTGGTGCAATTTCACGTAAATCGCTCCATCTAAACGTAGCTCGTGATAGGAAACTTTGAGAAATGATTATCTACAGAATTTGTGAACGATTTTTCGGAGTTACATTTGGATATTGTTTTGAGACCTTGCTTTGGATTCGACGGGTCGAGAAATGACTTTATTTAAGAAGTTTTTCAGAGCAATTTCGTATTTCATTTACTTCAGCAATTAATATTTTGTTTATATTGGCTTTCTTATACAGCCATAGCATTATCAGTTAGTAACACCATTAGGAACGGATTTACCCTGCATGTTATGATTTTCATTTATGGGATTTGTATCCTCCTCAAACAGCCGATAAAATTTTAAAACATCGGATTATTCATGAAAAAAAATATAAGTAAAAAAATATTTTCCTACACTTTGATGATATCTGGAGAATAGAAAGATTCCGATAATGATCAATGGTGATCAAACAATACTCAAGATTTGAAGAGAGTTTTTATCATCTTCATTTCATATAATGTATTATCTTCCTTCGAATGAGTGTCATTTCAAGGAATTCCGATGTCATGGTGAATGAAGAGATACATAATATGACAGATTTTCGAACGTTAACGAATTAGTTAGTTTTTAGTGAATTCTCTCACGTCTGGGATTAAATATACAAATTTAGTTTATATACAAAATTAATGGACATAGTGGGATCCGAAACTGCGCTTCTAGCCACAACTAGAGAGTTGAACAAACATAAAATGATTTATGGATCAAATGTTATCCAGACGGTTGGATCAGTGATTCGTGCGCTTAGACGTATCCCTAGGGGCGCATTTTTTAATCCCACGTCGTCTTTAAAATTAATTTGTAATTATACAAGTAAGCATGTAAATGCCAACACCAGATTATCTATCAATCAGTATCTAATTGAATGCGCCATCGCTGAACCTCCACAAAAACGTAAAAACAAGTTAAAGAAACGTTAAAGAATAATGATAATCATGCCTTATTTTTCTTTCTTACGTGATTCATATAGGGAACCCGAAATTTTTCTAGCAGTTGCATCTTCTGGGTTAGCGACAACGATGTTTAAATGATACTAAACACATACTGCATTTAAATTGTCTTTAGTGACTCTGAGGCGGTAAGAAATAGCCGGGTCAGCTAGTATAATATAAAATTTCGCCACCTGGGATCAATAATGATAAATAATAATAAAAATTTCCACACTATTCCTTATAATTTTTCTTTTTGGGTCCTAGAAGAATTAATGAAATCGATGGATTATGTGGAAGACACAACAAAGAATAAACCTTAATGTTATTAATTAAAGAACAATCTAAGTCATATTTAAAAGTTATTTTTTTTTACTAAAAATTTATCAAAATTTTGATTTTTTCCGAATATTCAACATTTAGAGCATGTGAGCTTCAAAATTTTGGTATGAAGCCGAAGAAGCCTTGGGGTGTATTTAATACCGTGCAAAATATACTCGTTTCACAAGACCCGGGTATGTTTACAACTGATATAAGAATTCCATCTATTTAATATTAATGAGCTGAGTACTAAAGCTGGTAGGTAATCTCACAAAACGAAATTCCTATCAATTTAATATCATGACAAAACAAGACTGTTCTTTTTTCGTTTTCTGATTGAATGCTTGCATTATTGTTTGTTGATTTAAAGTAATCTACGTAACTCTATTATCGTGGTTGCAATAAAATCAATGTAAATCAGTTAGAACAGTAATGATTTGCGAAGAAATAATTTTTGTCTATCATCGTAACTGTTTTAAATTATCAAAATGTATATTGTGAAGTAAAATTTGTAAAACATTTTGTTCCACTACCTGCATGGAATACTATTAAATTATTTTTAGTACTATGGCTACCACAGAGTAATATTAACAGTTATAAAACCAATGTCATATTTATTTTTTTTCAGTAAATATTTCATCCACTTAACGCTTTCAAGTTAATAACATAGATGCCTCAATATTATTAATTCCATAATAAAATACTTCTAAATATAATACTTCTATTGTATTCCGTTCCCGCCATGAGAATATTTTTCATCGACCACTACACATTGCTACATACCAAATGTAGTATTAAAATATACAACAATGACCTTCTTCAGAGGTCTCTTTAAAGACTGTATCTATACTCAGCAATTTTTTAAATTTAATATAGTATACTATTTTACGTTTACGAGATTTTATATATAAATATAGGGATATAGATGGTCAAGAAGGAGACACAGGATGGGATCTGTATCATTGCAGAAGATGTAAATTAGATGCTCTTAATTAGAAAAAAAAATTTAAGGAAATTTACAAATTTTAGCAGAAATTTGTAAATATCACTTAAAACAAAATAAAGATCAATACGAAAAAAGCTTTAAAACATGAGTTCTAAATAGTTTGAGTGCTAATCATATAATTGATGGCCCGTTTAAATTATAAAATTAAATTGTGGAAAAAATCGACATCAAATTTTGAGAACAAATTATTATACGATCTGTTAGCCTTTTTTGCAACTTTCCTGACAACTACATACACAGAAAAGAAGAAGGTTCGAGGTTCTTAATAGAGTTTTATTATTTTGTTGCAAAATTTAATTTAAGTAACAATTCGGTGCAGTCTATTATTCCATTTCCACATTATCATTAGTCTGATGCAATGCGCATATTGCTCAAAGGTAAAACGGAATTTGATCATATGACGTGAATATTAATTCTTGAGGAATACTTGAAGGTTAGTAATATTAATTAAATTTATATTAGTTTAGTACCTATATAAAACAACTGTTTTTAGTCGTTTTGTGAAATAATGAAACCCGTGATACATATCTCTGTGAATTCTAACTAGTAAAAAAAATCTATCAAAACATATATTTATATCAAAACATTCAACGCAGTTGAAATTCACCATCTTGGTTTAATATTAATTTACGTTAGTAAATATATATAACGCTATAACGTTAGTTATAGCGGTATTAAACGACATTCTATCTAAATTTCAGCTATGCCTGACTGATGTGTGAAAATCAATGATGTTATTTAGCAGAGATATAATTTAATCAACTATTATATTTAGTCTGTGTGATCTTCTTAGCATCTAGTTTACCTATACTTGAGACGATATTCAATATTTGCAAATAAGTACAAGCGTCTAGTAATGTCATTGTTGTTAGTAATTGCTAGCTTGTCTTTGAATGCCTCCGTTCAGCAAATATTGTGCTTGCAAATGCTATGTCGGGGGATAAGAGGTTTTGTATTGCGGGTACGGTGGGATTTACTACTGTATATTTACTAAGAACGCATAACATTGCAGGCTTTTGTGATATTTGTTGAATATCAAAACATTACATCGTGTTATTTAAACTTAATTATACGTATAAAATATAATAAAATCGGATCGGAGTAATTGGACTAAGTACTAGATTTTGTGTCGTATCTTTTTTAAGTTAATTAAGAATTTTGGAAGTTTTTACAGCAATATTGTTTGTACAGAAAAGAGACTTTTAAAGAGAATTTTTTAATTTCAACTTGGTACCTTTACGCGTTCCCGAAATATAGGGTCTTGACGGACAAAGTGATTTTATAAGAGTCCCTTTTTTAAGGTACGAAACCCTAAAACAATGAACTTCCAGGTTATCAAAACGGTCATAATGATCACCATTGCAGATTTTAACTCAAGACAAACTACGTTCAGTAGCTGGTTCTTAAGGAACCAGTGCACTATTTTATAGAAAGAAAAAGGGAAGTCCCTAATACCCATGTAGACTTGTTAATATTGCTTACTTATTAAATACCACGGCACTTTAAATTTTATTTAAACAAATAAAAATGAAATTGGCTATTTTGCTGCTTTTTCTACACCCATGCTTTAAATCCTCTAAAATTCTAAAACAGTTACTGCCAACAATGTCCTAATAACCATTACATCATCCAAACGAGTGTTGTAATGAAATTCAGTACAACATTACAACACTCGTTTGGATGATATAATGGTTACTAGGACTGGCTTTTTTAAAGTTAGCAGTAGGTAAGCTAACTGGGAGGATTCATTTTATGGGTGTAGATAAAGTCTTATATGCAACTGTTGATAATTAGGTATTATAACACTCATGTGATACTATTATAACACTCGGCTTCGTCTTGTGTGATAAACCCACATTCGTGTTTTAATAACTCTTATTACACAACAGTTGCGTAAATAACTATTATGGTGCTACGATTAAAATCGTAGTGTCTCTGTTAGAATGAGAAGTCATTTGTCCCGTCACTCGCTTCCATAAAGAAAAATACTAGTATTAATACACCGATGGCTGTTCCGTTTTGTGATGTGCACTGTGAAGTGATCACCTATAAAGTCAGCCCCAAGAACGTCGACGTCCAACAAAAAACAATAGCTACAGTCTGTGTACGTATTACTATTCTATTGTTGTTCGCAGAATTGTCTTCTACATGACTGGCTCCAAATTTACATGCGATTCTGCTTTTAGATTGAAGAGACCGTGTCTCGACGGACGGTTGACTCGACATTTCATATTTTGTGCACAGGATTTTAGCTTTTATCTGGCACAAAGTATTTTTGGTAACGTTTGAAAGGATTTATTTACGAAAATGGAATTTTTTGTTTGAGATTCTTCGAAATGTGGTGGGATGAGACTATAGGTTGAAACAGACGGCTAAAGAGTAGGTTTAACTTGGTAAATATTATGATACATTACATTTAAATATAATAATAATTTAATATTGACACACTTTGATACATTATCTTGCCCCATACTGGGCATAGTCTATACTATGGGTACAAGACAACCATATTCAATATACTTACTTAAACCTTCATAAATACACATAAACATCCCTAAATCTGTAACAAACATCCATATTCATCATATTAATGTTTGCACCTACTGGGATTCGAACCCGGGATCTCTAGCGCAGCAGACAGGGTCACTAACCACTGGGCTTCTTAAAATATGATGCAGCATAATATCATCAACAACGTGTAAATAGACTTTATTCAGAGCACTTAAAATATGAATGCAGTAACTAGGGGTTTTATAAGCCGATGTATATTATATTGTTTATGACGACACGAGACGAGCTGAACGTTCAGTTGATGGTAATTGATACGCCCTGCCCATTACAATGCATTGTCATTTAGGATTCGTGAAAACCCAAAAAATATGAGAGGCACTAGAACTACACTCGTAACCTTGAGACATGATAATATGTTAAGCCTTTTCGCCCAGTAATTTCACTAGCTACGTTGCCCTTCAGACCGAAACTCAACTGCTTCACGGCAGAAATGGGCGCCTTTGTGGTACTCATAATCTAGTCGGCATCCTGTGCAAAGGCGCCTCCCACTGCTTATTTTATTATATGAGGTCACGATGGTATCACTACTGATAACTTTCTTAGGTTGCACGTTTTCACATCGTTTCTGTATGTCATAAAGGTTGACGTCAAAATATAATCTATAATAAATGCCATAATATTTCACCTAAAACGTTAGGGACATTTTCAACTAAATGAGTGCAGGAGGTATTTATAATATTATTCAATAAATAATACTTTGCCATAAGCAAAAAAATACCAAGCAAGGTATATGCAAGTTCCGTTTTCCAATTACCTAAAAACGCTCCATTCAATTTAAACGTTCCGTACTTTCGTGTGTATAGCTGTGACGTCCCTTCAATATTTTCTATTACACATGACATGCTCCCGTTGATGTTTTTGCATTTGGTACACACAAGAAATCTTATTGGTGTATTTCAACTGGGGCCGGCTAAATCTAAGTTTTCGTTGTCGTATTCCCTTGATTTGAGAACACTACTACTACTACAGCTTCTATAGGCATACCAAATAGGCTTTGATGTGTAAATAAGCGAACCATATCAAAAGATATTCGGCTTCATCTGGAGATCTGTTCTTACCTCTGTGTGGGGCTCCCCAGTATCAGCTCCCTCAATTTGAACATAGCACTCCAGCTGAGATTAGAATTACACCTATAGTGCCACCTAACGCATCTCTTAAATTCTGTTAAAATATAATATACAATAAACCACTCACTGAATACAGCCGTTCGTGAAATTGAGAGACTGTTTGTGTCATCTAGGATTTTATATCATTAAAACTAATGAACAATAATTTATATATTAAATAATAATATATTAATGATCATCATCACTTCAGCCGAAAGACGTCCAATACTGGATAAAGGCCTCCCCCAAAGATATCCACCACGATTGGTGCTGTGCTACAGTCATCCAACCTACTCCGGCGATCTTAACCAGATTATCGGTCCATCTAACCTACTAAGCTAGAGGTCCCGGGTTCGAATCCCAGTAGGTGCAAGCATTTATGTGATGAATATGGATGTTGGTTTCCGAGTCATGGATGTTTAAATGTATTTATGTATGTTTATATGAATTTATGTATGTTTAAGTAAGTATATTGTATTAAATATATCATTGTCTTGTAACCCATAACAAAGGCTATATATGCTTAACTTGAGGCAAGATAATTTGTGTAAAAAATGTGTCAATATTATATATTATATTATATCTTGTGGGGGGCCTACCAACACTGCATCTTCCAGTACGTGTTCGCCATTCAAGGACTTTAGTGCCCCCAATACCATCTATCCTTCGAGCTATATGTCTTACCTACTGACACTTCAGCTTCGCAATCATCCGGGCTATGTTGGTGACTTTACTTCTCTTATGGATCTACCCATTTCTGATCCAATCTCGCCGAGAAACTCCAAGTATTCTTATCGTCAAGTTATTGCGTATTTTTTAAATTTATTGTGCACAAATAAATAACCAACCGTTTCTAATTCAGGATCGTTACCACGAACACAATACCTGTACTTCGCTTTTATATAGGCAGGACCATCAGAACTTGGTACAAGTTCAGCGCAAACCTTTGCATGAAATATTTTTGAGTCATTTTTTCTTAAACGCCGAATTGGTTATTGGAAAGCGAAACTTCGTTTGATTTACGCATTTGCTTTCAGTGAAATTGGTTTTTCATTTTTGTATATCTGAATATACCTAATTTTTACACAAATTACATTTGAATGAAACACGCAAACATGATTTTCAAGGTATTCATGTTGATTAAAATACCTATATTATAAACTCCTGTTTTGAGACGCCAAAATGTATAATAAAATTTACTTTTACCAATTCTGAAGAGGCAGTGATAGCGTTCGATCAGCACGTAGAAAACATGCCTTCAGATCTGTGGTCCTCCTGTTTTAGAAAATGGTTCGATAGCATGAAAAAATGTTTAAAATGTAAAGGAGAGTGTTTTGAAAAGCAATAAACATAATAATTTGGTTATAACATGTTATTATTTTAAGTTACGCAAAACTTTTAGAGTGACCTACGTATGTGAACTTAAGACGAGACGAGCAGGACGAGCTTTCAGCTGATGGTAATTGATACGCTCTGACCATTACAATGCAGTACCGCTCAGGATTCTTGAAAAACCCCAAAAATTCTGAGCGGCACTACAACTGCGCTCGTCACCTTGAGACATTAAGATATTAAGTCTCATTTGCCCAGTAATTTCAATAGCTACGACGCCCTTCAGACTGAAACACAGTAATGCTCGCACATTACTGCTTCACGGCAGAAATAGGCACCGTTGTGGAACCCATAATCTAGCCGGCATCCTGTGCAAAGGAGCCTCCAATTGGTGGTATTTAATTGATTGCATTGACCTGCTTAGAGAAGCAGAGATTGAAAATGTAGGTAAAGGTAGAGAAGGGGCTAACCTTTTTATGTGTATATTATTACAATCACAAGATATATTTCATTTCTTAAGTTCTATTAAAAGTATCTCGTTATTTTGATTGGTGTCGGCCAAAGTCCAGACATTGCTATCTGATTTTTCGGCTAGGATTTTCCCTATGTTAGCGAAATAATTATTCATTGAGTTTGCCATCCACTTTTCCTTAATTGATTCATAGAATACTGATTGAACTTATCTCAGTCATCCTTTATTAGCAAATCACAGCTTTGATGCAGCAGCATTTAAGCTAAACAAAAGCCTATCTTCAAAGGCAGGTCTATCGAGATATGAAGTATTGCTGTCATCTCTGGTCTGGCGCACCCCAGGATCAGCTCGATCCATTTGACCGCTTGCAACGCAGAGCAGCTCGAATTATTCATGATCCAGTGCTCTGTAAACGGCTGGATCACTTGGCGTTGCGTAGAGAAGCCGCTTCATTGTGTGTCTTCTACCGCATTTATCACGGGGAGTATTCCGAAGAGCTGTTTCACCTGATTCCTGCCGCCGAATTCCACCTTTGCACGATATGCCACAAATGTGATTCCTCTGGTGTTGCAAGAGCATGTGATCACTTAACACCAGGTAACCCATAACTTGTCATTTCTCCTTTTCCATAAAAAAAGTTACCAGATGAGTTTTAATTCTGAACATCCTAAACACGATACATTATTCTTCATAATAGATTACCTTATTATACAAACACTTAAACTTATCTATTTTTACTTAAACACGCTCAATATATAACTTTTAAAACATCATAATTTATTTGTTAAAACTAACGGGGCCTTTCTTAATTACCTCGTAAAGTGTTGTTCTGTTCAATATATCAGCGTGGACCTACTTCCAATGTTTCATGATCATTCATTAACAAAGATTGTTTTAAAACTGGCCCGGCCAATGTTCAAATGTATTTTGGTAATCGATTTTTATGTTTTCATCTTATCGTGTAGCTGATTTGAATATAAATGTTGATCATTTAGATAACATTAAAATTTTATATTGAATTTATTTTTTAAAACAAATGTATTCTTATGAGTATTAAGAGTTCAATTTCGAATTTGCCAGTGTCTTCGGAACCCTGCCTAAAGGCGACTCCTTTTAATAATATTTTAGTTATTATTTTATATTTTCTGAGTTTTTTAGTTTTAGGTTCATTTTTCTATCATACTATTGTATATAGTTATAAGATTTGATCTTTTCGAATCCAAATTAAATTTACTGAAAAAAAATCATAAAATTAAATTACTACTATCTATTTAATAAACTGTTGATATTCTTTTAACTGTTATTTAACTTTTAAGAGTTTAAATACTTTTGCAAAACCTAACATAAAATAAAGACTTAGGTAGTCTTTTGGGGATATTGATGATAGGTAAAATATTCCTCATCTTGTCTTAGAGCTAAGTCATAGATTTCTATACACAAAGGCAACTCAAAACCCAAATAATGCAAAATTAGAACATCCAAATAAGAACACAGCAAAATCCAATTTAGCAAACATAATATTTGCGAACATAAGCGCAAATGAAGCGACGAAGGATGGAAGCCGTCATTAAGCATTCAATTAAGTAAAACGCCACGTATGTTTGTCGTGCACTCGCTTCGCCTATATTTGTTTATTAAATGTTCGTGATATATACATTTTAATTGATTGAATTTTGATACACCATATACCATACATATTTAAAGAAACTGGCGGCTACTATTGTAACGCTCAAGTTGATTGGCTTAAAAAAGAAACAGGCAGAAATAGAATGGCGATGGAATTAATAATTAAAACAAAAAACGATTCGATTGAACTTTTCAATTAATTAACGAATTGTTTGAAATTATAAATTAATTATAGTACCTACCATAATTGAAATTCGATAATTTGTAAATTTACATTATTGATATCTTAAATTTCAAATCTATTTTATTTATTGTCTATTATACACGATGGGTTACGCAAACACAGTAGAAATATGCAAATAATTCTAATTTGTTCAAATTTGTAATGATTTAAAAACGCAACCATAGGAGCTCGGCGAGTACAACTACCACTTTCTGCTAAGACCATGGGTCTACCGCAAAGAGCATCCGTTCAAAATATGTTATGCGTCACGTCCAACGTGCCATAGAAGTTGTATAATGTCAACACACTAGGTTTATTAATGTTAGAAAAAAAAATTTAAAGTTTCATTTTATAAGTTTCAGTATTCGAATAATCTCTCCGGAATCTCTGGAGTGCAGTTATACGGCATGCAGAAAGAAGTGCACATGATCTCAAAATGTAAAAACCTGACGTTTAATTTCTTTAATAAATCCTTAAGAGAATGAAGGCAAATTAACGATGTTGTAAATACATCTGCGACTGGAGGAGATACAATGTATTCTGAGCTCTTTAGTGAGACAGCGGCTAGAAGACCTATAAAAATATCTCGATCAAAATATCGATATGATAAATACACCATGATAAGTGAGACACTAAGGCTGCATTTAGTGTTCAAGCATAGCTATAAAAATGAAAACATAGATGAACGCGTGCAGTCCAACGCTGATTAATTACTACGGACGTACAACTACGTCGAGCTGACGAGAATCATCGAAATAAGAAAGACAAGAAAAGACGGAGAACATGATTCTCCGACTTTTATTTCCTAATCGATTGCATAAGTAGTACGCACATATGAAAAAGGTTACAGATGCATTCATTTTTCTACGCCATTGTACACGTGCAATCAAGTTTGCTGGCAGCACCAAAGAGGATAGAAGGTAGGATAGATAGATAGGAGAAATACTACGTAATGAGAGGGGGGACTGCCTAAGTAAAAATTGAAATTTAGTTTAGTATGAAACGTGCAGTCATTTGACATAAGTTTGAAATAGTAGTAATATACAATATAGCGATTATCGACGAAGTTTAATCCGGCTAAGTTTGAAAGCTAACAGTTGCTTATAACGTAGGGGATTTTGGCTATCTCCGTTTTTTACAAGATCATAGCCGTTATCTGTCAATCTATCAATGACTGCACGTTTCACACAATTGCATATAATTGCTTTTTTCTTAGAGAGTTTCGCTAGGCTGCTGAGCACTAAATACACCATGGTCAGCGTGTACGGGTACGTGCAACGTTTTACCGACGTCAGCGCTAATCTCGACTTCCGATACTCGAGGACCTGACATTAGGCGGTCATATATAAAGAAAAAAAAAACTATATAATAATAATATGTAATAAGTAGTCTAGTTAGTAACTCAACCGAAAATTAAGTAAATAATAACGTAACGCATTTACACTTGGCGGACGCACGGATAAGACACTAATCATGGAGTGCCGAAGTAAGAAGCGGAGGGGTGGACCACGGACCTGTTGGCACTTGCGGCCAACTAGCGAAAGATTGACACACTTGGGTTGAGTATTAATTAAAAATTAAGTACCTCATATCTTTATTACATTATTAGTACGAGAATCAAGTACCGATTACAGTATATATTCAAGTATAACACAGCTAGTTCCATGACACAGTCCCATGTAGATTTTTTCTTTTCTATTCTGTCAGCCATTTAATTGCTGCTTATCACTTCAATAAGATTTTAATCAATCAAATTTTAAAACTATGTTTAGCATTCGACAGCAATAATTATTATTTCAAGTACATTACGTAATAATTTTTGTACAACTTCTTTTAAATGTAAAACACAAATACCTACATCCTCTTTTTTACTGTAAAAACTATTAAAACAACAGTAAATCACTTAACAAACAGATAAATAATTGAGATACTCTCAAAAATACTCTGTTCAATGTTCATTTGCATTCCCATAGCAACAAGTTTTAGTTTCGATAATAAATTTAACTGTCTCATGCTCAAGTCATTAAAATTGCATTAAGCTTTAAGAGTATGATGGTTATCAATATTGGTATTTGGAGTGGTATCTTATCTGATGAAAAAGCCCGTGACATATTATATGTCAGAATCTTGAGTAACTATTGAGCAATTAATATTATTTAGAAATATATCAATACCAATTTTTAGGTTTTCCTCGACTTCTATAGGAGTAGGTTCTGAAGTGAAGTGTACTTTTGTGTTGAGAGGTCTGTTGTGTTTGAGTTAATCTTGAAGAAATCTTGCTTTAAATTACACTTACTTCCAGGTGCTGTTGGACCTAATACCTTCGGACGCATTTCACCTTCACATGAAACGACACAATCTTGAATATCGTTCTCACCATCTGAATGTGTGTGTTTCTCCACAGAGCGACTTCTGTCTCGTACAACAATAGTGTGGTGCGAAATGTTTCCAGGATACAATATGGGTAACTTCAAAAAACGCCGGTAACTCTTCTGAGTCCCCTGTATTGCAAAAGAAGGCACTGGTGATCACTTAATATCAGGTGGCCCTCGTTTTTCCCTACTTTGTTTGTTGCTTATTCTTCCCAACATAAGCAGCTTTACGCAATGGTGCAAGTGTTAAACATGGCTGATGATCCAAAAGTGTTTTTGTAAACCTACATGAATAATTTGTATTTGAGTTTCACTATCATAAAAATCTGTACATTTAGATATTTAATTGATGATGAGTCTACTAAGTCGACATTGAATTCTAGTTATACCATATTGTAAATGTATATCTTTCGGTCTTGGTTTTTGAAATATTATCTCTTTTTTTTTTAGTAAAATATGCGTGGACAGGTTATGTATTCTTAATAAAAAATTGCTATTCTACGTGTATCGATATAGCTAAAAA
The DNA here is from genome assembly GCA_949711755.1 of Leptidea juvernica. Taxonomy (NCBI): domain Eukaryota; kingdom Metazoa; phylum Arthropoda; class Insecta; order Lepidoptera; family Pieridae; genus Leptidea; species Leptidea juvernica. Next base: position 10,800,795 of record CATIXQ010000002.1, on the reverse strand, counting down.
CTGTCATTCAAAATTTTATACACAAAATACGAATATATTATCCTTCAAAACCTACCACCGCTACCATTTAAACCTTTGAGATACCTAGTTCAATTTATATATTTAAAGTCAGTATTTTAATGTTACTTTGTGGCAATAAAACGTATATGTACATATTATATCTTCTATTCTTGAACCTCCTTACCAGATGAAAGGACAGCAAACAGAGGCCTAATAAAAATAATTTAGACAAAAGCTTCCCAAAACGTGTTAATTGGATAAAACAAAAGCAAATGCACTTGAACTAGTCCGGCCACGTGTATCCACTTACTGGGTACTTCTGCGTACAATTAAATCGTGTCTAATTGGTGTGTCCCCAGCGTTATGTCCCATCTGCCACCAATTATACACCACCTTTAACGCATACGGTATTAATATCGTAGCGGAAGTCAAATTTATTCTCTGTCACTTTATGGGTAATTTTTGTGAATACATCAAAAGAAAATTATTATGTAAGTTCTTTGCCTGAAACAAAAATTAATAGCCTAATAAATAATTGCGAACGTAGTAAGAATATGGTTGGTTTTAGTCTTGCACTTAACTTAAGTTGGTTATCATAATGGTGCTAGCCTTTGGAGATAACTTAAGAGATGATAATGATATGTCCAGGAGCGATGGTTCTCACTTCCAGTGAGCTACCAGCCTGTTTGCCCCATCTATTAAAAACAGTCCAGTACGACTCGATTAAATTTTCCGTACAATCGTGCAGAATATAAGCCTACTAGCTGATCCGACAGACGTTTTTCTAAACATTATAAATAAAATACTGTTTTTTATGAATTTGTCAATAATATTTCATAAAATCAAGAATTATTTCGTAAAATAAGCTCCATTTTTTTATAATGAAATCGTCTCACAGCAGAACTGTCAACCCGTGCGTCAATAAATTATCTCCTAGAAAATATATCCATAAAAAAAATATTGGAAATAAAAATAATTATAGATCCCAAATCGAAATAAATACAATCCTATCTCTCAAGTTGGACTAAGCTGCAGTCCATGAAGTAATTCCCATTAAAATCCGTTCATTAGCTAAGGAGTTCACTGGAAACAAACATCAGGACACTGGTTTTATAAATATTAAGATGTGCTTATGAAGTTATTTGTAAATGTACCATTTTAGGACTCACTTGGTTTTGAACGGACTTAATTCTTACTGACAATCTAACAAAGTTTCAACTGTCTTACAGACTAACTAGGTCTAGGTCTAGCCAGCCTAGCGAAACTCTCTAAGAAAAAAAGCGATTCACGCGGTTGTATGAAACGTGCAGTTACTTATAGATTGACAGATGACGGCTAAAATCTTGTAAAAATACGGAGAGAGCCGAAGCAACTGTTCGCTTTCAAACTTAGCCGGATTATAATTCGTCGCCTATTGCCATACTGTAGTTACTACTATTTCAAACTTATGTCAAATTACTGCACGCTTCATACTAAACCAAATTTAAATATTTACTTAGGCAGTCCCCCCACCTCTTATTACGTTACTATTTACATCCTTTTTGGGTCTAGCTAGACTAAATATGTAAAAAACAGCATGTTGACTGGCAAACGGAAGGAAGGACAATGCAGCTATATTGTATTTTTATATTTTATTTTCTATTGAATACCTTTGGAGTGCAAAAGCCTATAAATTTTTTATTATCTTTATTAGTACCACAATATAACTAATGTACACACTGTTCATTACATAAAACGCTTAAACTATCAAGAATTAAAATAATAACAAACCAACGACATGATAATGTCCTCAAGGTCGTCCTTGTCATTACACAATTGTAAGTTAGTAGTGCAACCTGAAACCAAATTTAAAAAGCCGACAAAAAATCCAGAACGGAAAAAATAATGCTGGCGTATCGCCAAGCTGTCGACACCAGCGGTTTTGGTCGTGACATCTGTCTAAATGTCACTCTTTTCCCTTTGAGTTACGGAAATACACTTATTTTCGTTTTAAAACTTTTCATGACATTCCTTAATATTTTTTTAAAAGGAATAAAAGGACTATACCTCCTCAAAATTGATATCTTGTCTATGGAAGATACTGATAGCGATAATCTGAAAGATAAGAAACATTGCAAGTTTTTTTATTTGCTATTTTATATTCATAAGAATTCAATAATTTAAACAATATTGTGCTTTTGGCAAGATAATATAACCATTATTTAGTCCAGACTGTCTCACCGCCTAGATTTCTCTGCAATTGTGTTGTAAGATTTGAAATAAAACTTTTTTTCCTAATATTTTGTAACTTTGTACGAGAATCTTTTAAAATATACAATAATTTCAATCTTTCCTTTATATTTAGGCTATGCTAGATGAAGGGGAAGTACCTTAAATATTGTATATGTAACATTTCACGAAAAGAAGAATCATAAGAGATATCGTAAAGTAAAATAGAACCCGCAAGAGAATAAATTCCGACGGCCCGGCGCGTCCCAGGTTTCGGGACTTGCTTCGTTGCCGGCTGTCGCCAAATATTGCGACCATTTAAGAATAATGCGTGTTATTTTTAATATTATAACATATCCTTATATTTTATATTATTTATATAAACAGGGGTAAATGGGCAAGAGGCTCTCGTGATAGAAAGAAGAAACTGTCACTTACGCAGCTGAACGCAAAAGGTCATGAGATGCGATGCCAGCCTTTAAGTTGATAGGTTTTTTTATGATAATACGACACAGAAGAAAAGGATGGTCAGGTGGTGGTGGTAATTGATACGCCCTGCCCATTACAATGAACTGGCGCTCAGGATTCTAGAAAACCCCAAAAATTCTGAGCGGCCCTACAAACGTGCTCCTCACCTTGAGATATAAGATGTTAAGTCTCATTTGCCCAGTAATTTCAGTAGCTACTGTGCCCTTCAGACCGAAACACATGCGTCACGGGAGAAATAGACGCCATTGTGGTATCTATAGTGTAGCCGGCATCCTGTGCAAAGAAACTATTACTTAATCAAATATTTTTTCAATAAAATTAAAAATATATGACTAAAACATTATCATGTATCGTAATATTGAAGGAATATATCCCTTCGGGTTACCATTTACTCAGAACTCCAGGCACCATGAAGTATTTCATACAAAAATGAATATTAATTTTTTGAAGCGAAACGAACAAAGTTTCACGAAGTTGATTCGTTGTACACGTTCCGCACGGAATGGTCTGAGCTTCAAAATTAAATCAAGTCTCGCATTCAGTGGATTCTAGTTCTGTACTTGTTTTGGAAATGGACGTATTTGAGTAGAAATATTTGTATTTTACTAAGGTAGTTTGAGATCATTTTGGCTTGATAAAATAATATGTATATTGTATAATTTTTGAGCTTAAATAATAACAAAATGTTGTTTTAATATTAGGAGTTACTGAACGAATTCAAGAAGAACAAATTGGAATATAAAACATGTTTACAGTAAAGCACTTTTCAGACCATGCTTTGATATATAGAATATTATAGTTCATATCACAACAATATCGCACACCATACATTATTAGGGACACACGTTCACACTTCATTGAATGATATATTATTGCCTTACTTTACGCAATAAAACTGAGCGTGTGCTAAGTTCATACTGTGCTATATCGTGAGCCGCCCTCTTACTCCTTCTTCCATCTTCAAAAAGAAATCAACACGTTCTCCTCTGAACTTTATATGACTTGATATCCATGCTCTGGCATTTTCTTCTTTTTTTTTTGTAATGAAAATAACGGACGAGACGAACAGCACGTTCAGCTGATTGTAATTGATACGCCCTGCCCATTACAATTTAGTGTCGCTCAGGATTCTTGAAAAACCCAAAAATCCTGAGCGGCACTACATTTGCGCTCGTCACCTTGAGACGTAAGATGTTAAGTCTCATTTGCCCAGTAATTTCACTAGCTTCGGCGCCTTTCAGACCGAAACACAGTACTGTTTACACATTACTGCTTACATGGCAGAATAGGCATAATCTAGACGGCTTCTCGCGAATTTTCGTAGCCTTAATGACAAGATAGTGTTAAATTCTGCATTGTCATCATCACTCGATCAGCTCTCAAGACTACCCAGTAATTAATCCATTGTGTATATCATGTGCACACTCTTCAACGATCGCGGCCAACTGAGCTTGCCATACACAATAAACACGTTTGATTATATCGCGTAATATAACCGCCATGCTATATACAGTAGGTCCGTATTTGCTATACTATATATATATATCACAATAGTACAGCGTAGTCTGAAAAGAGCTTTACTCTGCAAGTAAATCATGTGTTTATTATATAATGTTTGCAAACCAACTGCTAAGTTATTCATACTTTTTGTCAATGTGAATATCATGTAAGTACTAACAATTTTCAAAACCATTCTGTCAATCTCAAATGTTTACGATAATATAATTTCATCAACTTAAAATCAACATGAGAACACTATTTGTTCCTACATACCATGAACCACAGTTTGAAAGAAAACAGTAAAGTTTATCGAATGCAATAGTTTGTTTGCTATCCAATGCTGTCACATAAACGTCGTTTAAATAATGATACATCCAAAAGAAGGAATGGATGCTGTATCTAGCCTTGCTTTAAATATTGCTATCTGTTTGAAGCGCAATTTGATATCCTCATGTGGTTCACTCAATAAACACAATGACTATTGACTATTCGTTCTCAGAGTTTTTATTTTGCGTTTTCTATAAGGTGTCGGGTTTCAGTTGTCTTTATGTAATAGCTCCCAAGGAAGGATTGAGTTACTGGTTCGATGATGATCGATCCATTGTTTCACTCAACCCTTTTTTAAATTTTGGGTAGGGTAGAGAATGCGGGTCAGAACATAATACAACAAACAGTCGATTTAGTCAATCTACAAAGAATAAAAAAGATAAGGATTTAGGAAAATTAAGAAAATACGCGACTTTAGTCAATCAAAAATACTTGTACTGTTCGACAAATATTTAATTAATTTTTTTTTAACGTCAAGGTTATGTTCTTAATTTTTTTATACAAGTGTCCAAGAATATGTGATTCCCCAGTTATGTGGGTTTTCACAAAGCTGTGGAATGAGCTTTCTTGTGCTGTGTTTCCGGGACGATACGACATGGGTACCTTCAAAAATAGCGCGTACACCTTCCTTAACTGCCTGTTAACTCACGTTGCCATATGGCAACAGCATGAGATAACCGTATAGTACGCTGTTATAAAGTTAGCACTCAAGACATTAAAGGCCCTGTGACTACTCTGGTGTTGCAAGAAAATATGGGCGGTGGTGATCACTTAACACCTGGTACGCTTGTTTGTCCTTCTCAAAAAAATATGTTTAACCCTGGACACTTGGCACATACTTTTACACTACTTTATTTGAATTGAATTATTAATATTCGGTACTAAAACTCATTACAAAATCATTAATTTAACATCTGTATGCGTTTCAATATATGATCGATATTAAAGAGTAAAACCATAAATAACATGGAAATTATAGAATTTGATGCATTAATCCTTCTCACGATGCTACTTTTTTTTATTTTTAGCCGCTACAGAGTCTCTTTGTTGCCATGCAGGTGTTTTAATTTTCTCTAAATTACTGTGTATAATTTCAGTAAGATACTAAAATTTTAAGCGTTTCTATTGACAGTTTTTACGTCAGAGTAGCTGTGTGAGTTATTTTCTAGTGACTACTGCATATATTTTACTTATAATATACGCATAATTAAGAATATTTAGAACAGAAAACAAAAGAAAAATAATCTATGAATGTAAATTGTCAAGAGATGCGTTGGCAACTAAGAGATTGAGAAATGTAAGAGTAGAAAGAGAGAGTGAGAGCGCTTGGAGAGAAGGAGAGAGAGAGAGAAGAGAATGAGAAATAGAGACAGAGACAGAGAGATAGCGAAAGTATAGATCCTTCTTAACTTGAAGGTGTGATTTATGTCGTATCGGTTCGGGAATATACCAGCTAGCAGTAGGAGAATTATTATTTATTAAGCAGCAGCAGTGGGAGATTCTTCATTGAGTTTTTCATTTTAGTACCAATACATTGTACATTATTTTACGATATTAAAATGGAGTGGGGTGATAAAGAGAACCGAATCGCTGTGATTGCATTACACAAAGAAGGTTTGGAGCCAAATGCAATTTTTAAAACTCTCCACACGCTTGTTATTAGTGAAATGTTTGTGTACCGGCTATTAATAGGTTCAATGAGAACTTCTCTGTTTGTGACAGAAAAAGATCTGGCCGTCCACATAGTGTTCGTATTAAAAAGGTGGTCAAAGCAGTAAGGGAAAGAAAGAATGAAAGAATTTGAAGAAATCCTGTCCGAAAGCAAAAGATTTTATCACGGGAGATGAAGATAGCACCTATTATCATGTCGCGTATTTTAAAAGATGACTTAGGACTTGCAGCTTATAAAAGACGGGGTTGCAACAACTAATTTTAATATGTTTTTGCATTTTTTTTTTATTATCTACTTAATAAACACTTAACTGCTAAACGTCAAACCTTTTATTTAAAACCTTGAAATCACCGATGTAATTTATGTGTTAAAGTTACACAAATCCAAAAGCAATCCACCAAAACACTTACGGAATGACTCCAAATACAAAATATAACATATTACATGTAATTTAAGATATTATATTACCTTAGTTGTTACGCAATCTATGTGAAATGAAAATATTACGGTCAGTATTTTAATCCGTGTCATTAACGTTGTCTGACAAGGGTTGGATCAAGCTTAAGATTGATAATAATACGTTGACGTGATTTCAAGAGGTGTTTTTCGAATCATCAGCGAAAACATTAACATTTTATTATATGCTCTCAATAATTTTTGAATGGGTTTCGAGTCTATTTCTTGTATTTGGAGTAAGAAAAAAATCACCTACTTTTTTCTTTTGTTATTCAAAAGACAATATGAAGTTGTATAATTTAAGTACGACCAAAACCTTTTTTGTTACTTGCGATTACTAATTGTGACAGTAATTACAACCATCGTGTTTAGGACGCATCCTTACACAAACAATGAGTTCAAGCTCTAAAGGTTGATGCATCCAATATACGATAATTTATATTTATAAATTCAGTTCTTTATTCCTTCTTATGAAATAATATATAATATGTAATATATTGGATGCAGCACCGTACAAACTAATTTGTTATGTATATTACAGCCATTGTAAAATACTCTATTTGATTGAAAATAATGGCCGTTGAGTTTCTTATATGCTCTTCTCACGAGTAAACTTCTTACGAATATATGGTACATTCAGTAATTTAAAAGAAATATTTATAGTGACGATTCAGAAGCGCTTAGTAAAGCCTATTTGAATGAATTTTATTTGACTTTGACTTTAGAGATTATCGTGGTAAATAGTCGCGTACAATAATTTTCATTTCATTGTACAGCGAATCAACCTTAATCTATCAAGTAGTATGAGATTAGAAATCACACATTTTCAAAATTTTTCCGTGAAGCAGTGCAAGCATTATTGTTTCGATTTGATGGGGGCCCTGGCTAGTAATATTACTGGGCTAATGAGACTTTTGTATCTAAGTGATGAGGGCTATTCTGACGCCGTACAGAATATTGGGTTCAATCAACAATACTGAGAGAGACTACATTGTAATGGAAAAGGAGTATTACTTACTATCAGGTAACCGTCTTGCACATCTCAGGTTATAAACTTAAAAAATAATTCATAAATAATTATTTAAATAAAACACTTTTTAAAGGATTAAAACGCGTGTTATTGTAACTTTGTTTTTACATTAGATTTTTGCGTAAATGAAACATTTTTATTACCATTTTAGTTAACCCGACGTTTCAAGATCTTTCCAGATTCGTTTTCATGGGGACATGATGGGGGCTTTGAAGACATCAGAAGTCGTAATTATCTATATAGCTTCTACATATTTAATGAACTTCGTCTTTGTTTTAGGCACAATCACGCCTAAACACGCCATCCGGTGCGAAATTTATCCGAATTCCAACCTTCCTGCCTTTTAAAATTCGCCCAGTGAAGCTGACGGGAACGGCTAGTTTTAATATATATTTAGAAAGGGTCATAATTGTTTTTTAAATGATTTCCATAAAAATATGAATGATGTTTTAATCGATTTCGCTCTGAGAATAAGCTTTAAACATTAAATCAAATGAATACCACGAAGCCTGTAATTTCTCAATCAATAAATCATTGCACGCACGATGTATTATATATTAAGTAATGCGTGGGGACATATTTCTTTTATAATTAAGGCCCGGTGTTGGAACATGTGTCTCCAATTACTTAACGGTCCTAATGACCGTGAGAAGTCATTAAGGATTATATTTTCTATAACAAATCGCTGGTATTCATATTTTTGGTAATAATTTATCTTTGAAAATATTTCTGGGGTCATAATCAGAGGCGACATGGGGCTTCTTGGAAGGTGATCCTAGACATTAAGATTGATTTTTATATGAAATTAATTCAATTTACTCCAAAATTCTATTACGCCTGACGCGACAAGGGTAGTTTATAATGTTTGTAAGTACTACTTGGACTATACTCGTCATGTTATGCTGCTTCGAATTTCTAAATATGAATTTTAAAAGTAATAATATTCATATTTAAATATTTATTATTTTCTGTCTAAACTTTATTTTTTGTGTTAGACCGCCCATTGACTATTTCAGAAGATGCGTTGTCTGACTTTGAAATTAGAGTTTACTTCAGTGTTACTAAGACATATATGCTAGTTCGGTATCTGGTATTATTCCACAAAGTAGTTGTTTTAAGCAAGAAGTTTCTTTCGAATCCCATACATACAGATGAATTCTGCCGCTGATATTTATCTGAACAACTTCTTAGAACATTTTCCTTGTTCTATATTTGCTAGAGAGATCACTCATCACTATGAAGTGCCTAACACTCTGACTCTACCGGTTGGCCAACTCTAGACAAATTCAAATCAGACAAAACGGTATTAAAAAAATTTGCTTTCCGTGAGTATTAATAATGACGCAATCGGTTTGATTATATATCAATAAAGTTTCTTTTTACTTTGACTTTATTGCAAATAGCCTAGTGAAACTCTCTACCAAAAAAACGATTCCTTCGATTGTATGAAACCTGCAATCATTGATATTATTGATAGATGATGGCTTTAATCTTGTAAAAGTTTAAAGCAACTGTTCGCTTTCAAACTTAGCCGGATTATGGTATAAACATTAATGGTGTACTGCTTAACCACCTGAGGTTTGCTGACGATTTAATAATTATTTGTGATAATCCAAAAAGTCTACAAGAAATGATAGGACAACTCATATACGAAAGTGAAAAAGTGGGGCCTATCACTGAACTTCAATAAAACAAAAGCAATGACAAAGCAAAATAAAATTCCAATCAAAGCTTTTGACTCAATTACTATTGATTTTGTAGATGAATACACAAACCTCGGCCAAGAAATATCTACAACAGATATAAAAACAAAGGAATATATAATAGAATAAACAAAGCTTGGAAGAAATACTGGAACTTCAAAGAAATTATGAAGGATCCGAGAATACCAATTAAAGAAAAAGAGAAGTTTTTAATTCATGCATTTTATCTAGCTTGGCCTACGGCTGTCAAACAAGGAGCCTAACCAAAAAAAAAACATTAAGGCACTAGAAACTTGTCAGCATAGCATGGAGAGAAGTATGCTCAATATAAAAATACAGGACAGAATACGACTTCGAATTAAAATAACTGATGTGAAATATTAAAAACCTCAAATGGAGATGGACATGATCAGGAACAAAGAAGACGTCAAAAAACATTACAGAATAGTATCCTAGACAACATAAAAGGAAAAAAGGCAGACCATGTCATAGATGGGAAGACGACATAACAAAAATAGCAGGTGCAAACTGGTCGACAAAAGCGAGAGACCGCTTACTATGGAAATGTTTGGTGGTGGCCTATGCCGAATGGCAAGACATCCAATAATTACCGGTGTAAAAAGAAATTACCTACAAATTAAAATAAAAATAAATAATAAATAGAATTTAAATATAGTTAAGATTAGATTAGTTAGGTATGGAATCAATGTACATAATTAAGGATTGTAAATAAAAGCTGTTATTACTATTATGATTATATTCAAATTCAAATATTTTTTTTCAAAATAGGATGTGAAATTACTGAAAGTCAAAAAAACTACCACCCATTCCAAAATGAATGCCTCAGGCCTGAGAAGAATGGGCGCAACAAACTCAGTGTTTTTTTTTTCATCAAAAATATGTTTTACAATTAAAGTAACATTTACGAAGTAACAAAGTAACATTGTACAATTAAACTTATTATTTAATAGCCTGAGGGCGGTCGCTCCATTCCCAATCTGTGGTATCATTAAGAAAGTCATTTATGTTATAGTAACCTTTACCACACAAACGTTTTTTAACAATTCTTTTGAATAACGTAATACTTTTGTTTTGAACATTCTGGGATCTTGTTGTAAAAGCATATACATCGCCCCACAAAAGACTTACTAACTCGACTTAGCCGAGTAGTAGGCATCATCAGTTTATGTCTGTTCCTGGTGTTAACATTATGGTTATGACAGTTTCTGGCCTTATGAACATACATTACATTATCAAGAATATATTGAGAAGCAACAGTCAAGATGTTAATTTCTTTGAACTTTGCTCTCAATGATTCTCTAGGACCTAGGTTATAAATAACGCGAATAGCCCTCGTCTGCAGCACAAATATTGTATTAATATCGGCAGCGTTGCCCCATAGCAATATACCATAGGACATAATACTATGGAAATAACTAAAGTATACGTATCGTCGCGCCGTATCTATGTCAGTTAATTGTCTAATCTTTTTAACCGCGTATGCTGCAGAACTAAGTCTGTTCGCCAATCCTTCAATATGGGGCCCCCATTGTAATTTGGAATCTAGAGTTATACCAAGAAATATATCAGATTCCACCGGTTCTATCACCTCTCCGCTTAACAAAACATTTGCATTTACATTTTTGACATTTGGTACGGTAAATTTAATGTATTTAGTTTTCTTGCTATTTAACAATAAGTTATTAGCGCTACGTACACGATGTCAGATAAAATATCGTTCACTTCGTCATACATAGCTTGGTTTCTTTTCACCTTGAAAATCAGTGAAGTGTCGTCCGCAAACAATGCTACCTTATGTTTTTTCTCTATAAGATTAGGAAGATCATTTATATAGATAATGAAGAGGAACGGTCCAAGAATAGACCCTTGTGGTACCCCCGTACTGAGAGGAGTCCCAGGAGATCTCCTGCCATTCACGTCGACCCTCTGAATTCTATTGTTTAGATATGAAGTCAGAAGATCGAGCGAAGTTCCTTTTATGCCATAGTGGTATAGCTTCCTGACCAGCGTTGAATGTTGAACACAATCAAAAGCCTTAGATAAATCACAGAAGATGCCAAGTGCATTCTGCGATTCCTCCCAGGCATCAAAAATATTCTTGATCAGCTCAACACCTGCATCCGTTGTTGAACGTCCCCTCGTAAAGCCAAATTGTTCTAATTATTACTTATGAGAGTTAAAGTAAGTAAGCATTTGGCTTAAAATTATTTTTTCAAAAATTTTACTATGGGTCGGCAAAACCGACACAGGAAGATAGTTGTTCGGGTCAGAAGAGCATCCCGACTTAAATATTGGTGTAATTTTACTATGTTTCAGAAGGTCAGGAAACACGCCACGATTAATACAATTATTAAATACTATTGCAAGACATGGTGCTATGACATCAATTATTGAACTTATTATTTTAACAGAAGTGCCCCATATATCAGCAGTATTTTTCATGTCGAGAGACTTAAAAGTTTTAATTATTTCTCCTGAGCTAACAAACCTAAAATTGAAAGTTTGTCAGAAAAAAATTTCTCAAAAGCAGAAGCAACTTCCTGCTGAGATTGAATTATAGTATTGTTTATTGATAAATTGTATTCAATGTTGCGGTCTTTCACTCTTCCAGATTCCCAGTTAATCACATTCCAAGTCATCTTTATTTTATTCGGTGCATTTTTAATTATCTGTCTGATATGCATAGACTTTGTAATAGAACAAACACTTTTAAATAATTTAGAGTATTTTTAACATACTCGAGAAAAGATGCATCATGATTATATAATGATCTCTCACTATATAGTTCATATAGCCTTCGTCTGCTCCTATGAATGCCAGCTGTTGCCCAATCATTAAATGACAAGAGACCACCTGATTTGACTGTCTTTGAAGTAAATATAGAAGCAAACTCTGTTTTAATTATTTTAAATAACATATCATACATTTCATTAGGATTAATATTATGTTTCAATAAATCCAAATTTGAGAGTTTAACTGACACATTACCTCTATATTTCTCCATCCGCCTATTATTCACAGGAACAAACGAAAACTTTTTAATTTTAGAACATTTATTGACCTCAATATTAAAAGAGGCTAACTGGCCAAAGTGGTCTGAACTCAGTTGGTTTATTATTGCCTGAGAAATGGGTTTATAATTTGAAAATATGTTATCAATACAGCTTTTGGAGGTGCCGGTTACTCTAGTAGGCTCTAATAAAATATTGGTTAAATCATATGATTTGAACAAAGGTCTGAATCTAATACTGGTGATGGATTTTTCTAATAAATTAATATTAAAATCACCACATATCATGACATACTTCTTCTACTTCCATAATTTTAATAAAACCTCCTCCTCCATAATTTTAATAAAAAACTTTCAAATAATTCATATACTGCATCTGGGGGTCTGTATATACTAACAACAATGGCGCTATCGAGCTCAGCACAGGCTATTTCAATGGTACGTTCAACAGAGAGGCCTACGATATCTTCATGTTCTTTGAATTTAAATAATTTACTTACAAGTATAAGAGAACCGCCACGTGTAGCCTTTTCTCTGCAAAACGCACTTGCCACCTGATGACCACTGAAGTTAAAGATGAGCTCATATTTTCTGAGCCAGTGCTCTGTTAAACATAAAATATGTATATCTTTATGATCCATAAATAACTCCAGTTCAAGTTCTTTACCAAATAATCCTTACATGTTTTGGTGCATCAGGTTTGCAATTTTACAATAATTACTTATTCTAGTACATGTTAAATTACTTGTTTTTACACTGCTAGAGGAGTCCCCTATTGTCTTATTGTTTAATTTTTTTGGAAAATATTCCAAATCTTTACTTAAATTAGTACACAGCTCAATAGAAGGAGTGGTTACTAATTACTCCGCTCAATGGAAGCGTCCAAAAAGCTTTCACACTGCTCAATAGAAGCAAAAGAAGCATACCTATAGATGTCTATAATTGTACTGTAAGTAGTTCATAATTTTAGACCGATTTTGAGTGCAATGGTTCAATGTAAATTAGGTGATATAATACAAAGATAAAACTGTTTGTTGGAATCTAATGCTCTTTTTAACCTAACTGAAGTTAAACTGAATTGGGAACAAAAGATTCTCTATTCGATAAATCTCTGAGCCAATAAAGATAGATTCGCAAAGACGTTGCAATTAAATCCTATGAGATTAAATGAAAGCCATTCGTTCTGACTCTAACAGTTTTATGTCCTCCCGGTAACAATTGAGAGATTTAAAATTGGCTTTTCAATTTCAAGATTTTTTTGAAATTGTTTATATCGTACAGGTAATAAGTGCAACTATTGAAGTGATAGTGAATAAATAAGAAGACAACATTGAAAAATTATCAAAAATTCTAATTAAATAAAATCAGGCTCGCATATCAACAACTTGGATAAGTACTGGAACCTGGAACTTCAGCGGTATGTTAGCAAACTAATTGAAAAGTTAGCGAGTTAAATTGATAAATAAAAAAAATTAAACAAAAAAACAACTGACTTCAAAAACACTATTCCAAAACAATAGATATAATGTGCACTAAAAAGTATAAAAATAATTGTGTATTTTTATACAATCTAATTAACTAATCGAATTCTAGTTACGATTATTGTTATTTTCGGAATCGGTGTACTTCCGATGCAACCCGCTCTTGCCTCTCGCCTCCTGACGAGACAAGCTTATCTCACCTATAACTATGTATGTAGTAACAAATCTATCTTGGATGACACCGACTCCAAAAATTATTAGCAATTATTTTTATACTTTTTAGTGCACATTATATCTATTGTTTTGGAATAGTGTTTTTGAAGTTGGTTGTTTTTTTTGTTAATTTTCAGTTACACAGTTGACAGTTAGAAATTCTGCCACAGATCGCAACCTTACTCGTTAAGGAGTCCCATTGATCATCATATTGGACTACGACAATTACTGACCATAACTTTGTTATAGTAGATGACTTAATTAATTTTTTTTTGTGTATTAATTCTAGAAGTGAGTATTATCACTTTAAAAACATAACAAAATGCATCAAATAGCCACATGGTGAATTAGAAGTTCATCTCCTTCTACCGCTTAGTTTTCCAGTCAACGTGGTCACAGGGGTTTTGGTTTTGTGTTCTGTGAACTCTACCGTGCTGTGAATAGGTTCACGTTCAAGCCTCAATGCATTTTGTTTCTTTATGTGTATCACAGAAATAACAAATAAATAAAATTTGTATATGTCTTTAACAAAAAGTAAATATCAAACTAGAGGCAGGTGTCTATCATTAAGCTTATCACCTGTGTTGGGAGGCACCGCTCTTAAACCTTAATTTATGACAAACAAAAATAAAAAAAATTATATACTTTAAAGCTATTTATAAAAGTTAACAGACAAAAAGGAACACATGATTCAGAGAAAGGGGGAAGAAGGATTTTTATTTAATTTATATTGTGTGGGTATGTGTAAGTGGGAGGCTCCTTTGCACAGGATGCCGGCTAGATTATGGGTATTATAATTGCGCCTATTTCTGCCGTAAAGCAGTAATGTGTAAACATTACTCTGTTTCGATCTCAACGCCGGCGTAGCTAGAGAAGTTACTGGGTAAATGAGACTTTATCATATTACGTCTCAAGGTGACGAGCGCAATTGTAGTGTCACTCAGAAATTTAGGGTTTTTCAAGAATCCTGAGCGGCACTGCATTGTAATCTGTCTGAAAGTCTGATTCTCGTACCAATATCTCATCAGCACGACAATACCGCTGTGGACGTTTGAGTCACGCATTTTTCTCCATAATATATTATAATTAACAAGATCAAATGCGCGACTCAGACCCAGGAAACACGCATAGATTGATGTTTCACGACTTTTATAATAATTCACGGCATGCTTTAGCAGGCCTCGGCAATTCTGTCTGAATTGCCGAGTCTGTAGAGAGACCGGGACGAAAACCAAACTGAGAATCATTAATCCGTATATTCTTCATCAGTTCAGGCTGCAACAACCGCTCAAGTACCTTACCAGCAATTGTCCCTAGTGAAATAGGCCTATAGTTAGCTATATTGGACATGTCACCCGTCTTGTTTTTCGGCACAGGAACCACTACTGTCTTTAACATATCTGCAGGAAGATAGCCATATTTAATACACATATTAAATAGCGTTGAGAGGGCCTCATACAATTTGTTTCCAGCGTAGAGCATGTGCTCAACACCCAGACCATCATGGCCTGGTGACTTACCGCATTTCATATCTTTAATCGTTCGGAATATAACTGTAGGACTAAAGTTTACTATTTCAGACGATGGTGTCATTGGCTGGGAGTCAGTCACATGCGCCACGTCATTAGACATTTCTCCGTGAAACCATTAGGTTTCACGGAGAAATGTTTTGCGAACATGTTGGCTATCTCCGAGCTATCCTGTACGTTACTGACATTTAGTGGCCTACTTTCTTTTTTATTTAATGACTTAGTAGCTTTCCAAAACTGTGTAAAATTTTTGTCAGCTCTATGCGTCGCTAAAATGTCAATTTTTATAGATTCCTCATTATTCAGGCACCACTTTAATTTCTTTTTAAATATAGCGCGGATCTTCGCCATATCATTATATATTTCTCCACTACTAGGCCTACCACAGTCTACCCAAAACTTAAAAAACAATCTTGCAGTTTGATAACTATCTTATCTATAAAAAAAAACATTATAAAACCTAGTGAAAACCCACTCCACAGATAGTATTTTTAAGTTAGTCTGAATGTAAAGATATTCAAGACACTTCAATAGACGATAATCTCTTAATCAAGGATTAGCTTTTATTGGACTCATGAAAGAATATTCTATTTCAATACCTGAGTTTGTACAATGAATATTACCCTATATTCCCGTTACTGCCTATCTGCAATTCATAGCAATTAATTTTTTTTTTGTAGTCGTTACTTTTCTCTCGATAACATAATATTATAAGAGATTTCCCTCTATATATTCACTCATCCCGATATCGCTGGTACCATAAGGCGTAGAGACTTGAAATTTGGTAAGAATATTCCTTTTGCCGAGTAGAGGTCAGGTAAGAATTTTATGAAATTCCACTCGCAAGAGTTTATTTTTATTATGAACAGAACAACGTCTGTCAGATCAGCTAGTAAGTACATAAACAGAATCCTAATAATTTTGAATAAAATCTAGTGAAAACGTTCGCAGACAATAGGTGAGCATTGCGTGCAACAGGGTGCAAGTCTCAATTATTGGGGATAGTTTTACAGATGATAAACTGGCAATATATAAGATAATTGAAATCATCAAGTCAAATGAAACATTATTTGCCTGCCTCTTCAAACATAGTAAGAAGTATAAAACAGTAAAAGAGCTTTCAAAGATGCTGTTTGTTTCGGCTGTTACGTTCAAAGCTAAGTAAAATCCAGCAACAACCGTATCTTATTCCGTACAGTAATGGATACTAGCAACGATTTTAAATTGAAACTGTAAAACGTTCTTTTACTGCGGTCCATCTATTATTCTTACAATGTTGTTACGACGACGAGAATTTCAAATGAGGCATGTTGAATTTTTGATTCGGTTTTGTTTCAGGTAATCAAAACAATAAATTATTATGTTCTAAATATTTATTCCAACAAAACAAATCTTATAACTATATTTACAATACTATGACTACATAAAATTAAAACTATCATACCTTGGTATGATAGTTTTAATTTTATGATATGATAGTTTTATTCTTGAATACTGGCAGCATATCCGCGTTGGATAGCCAGGCTTATCCCTTGACCGAGATAGATACCAGCGCTTGGGTTTCGCAGCGGGGCCAAGTGTCTCGACACCAATCTGCGCAAAGATGTATGACTCACTGAGACCAACATATTTGCGACGTTTGCCATCTTCGCCAGTCGAAGCAGCAGCCCTTGCACCAACTGACGAAACTTGGACATGAGAAGGAGCCAGAGTGTCGACGCAAGTCGCGTCCCACACCAGCCCGTGCCCAAGCCACCAGCGTCATTCCATCAGAACGCTTGCTTTTGGCTCTAAAACAGCTGGTATATTAAGAGCGGCAAATGCCCTGCGGATGACTTCATAAATGCTGGCGTGACGACTGATACGGCCTGCCAATTTAAGGCAGGATAAACGTACCTGAACGCCACATCTACATTGATGTGGTTCATTTAGTTTTGATATGTCAATAGTAACATCTTCCCAGTTTATTATTATTAATAAAGTTTCTAGGTTACCCCTAACGGCTTGTTATTGTAATTTTTCTATGTCAATGTAAATACAAAAATATTTATATGTAAATATATTTGATATTATTCGTAGAAACCGCCATGACATTAACGCGTCACCGGATTTATTGAATTTGTGTCCGCAATCCCGCTGGCGGCTATCGTATGTGTTATATGTCTATAAGTTACAGTCAGATACTGCACTAGGACGAGCATTAACTGCCCAGGTTTTGACATATTTAAAACAACTCCCATCTGGAATTAAACTACGATACTCGAGTGTCTGTTTGATGTTATGTCAATAAAGAATTTTGGATTTTGATTTATTGCATAGATCTTATGTACATCATGCATTTTACTTGAAAGTAAAACATTAACTTTTCTTAAAAAAAAAATTATAACATCGTGTTGTTTTTATAGTGATACACGTTTTGGCGCGTTAGGAAAAAACTATAAGAGTAAATTTTTACGATGCGAGCTAACACCGTCACACAAATTCGGCATCCTGACGTTAGCTGGTATATGTATCATACTTCGGCTACCAAGCAACTTCTAACCATATGTCTACTGAACTACAATCAATTCACCAGACAACAACACGGAATTAAATAAATTTCAATTTATATATAATTGAAATTAAAAAAACAATTTCTCTCTCATTGTATATGACACGTTATTATCATTGGTTGTATATTTAATACTTTCTTTATAACAATAATATTTTTTCTGCAAAAGTAAAATAGTACTAGGAATAAAGTATTTTGAGTACTTAATCAAGAATTTGTGTTTCATAACGCCAAAGAAGAATAACTTCTTACGTACGTACATAACGTACGTACGTACGTACACACACATTTTTTTTATTCTCATTCAATGTTGTGATCTGTTAGTTGTCATAATTCGATAAAATTTTTGATAAAATCGCTGAATTTGGTTTGATTAAAGCCCCTGCTAAAGTAAATAAGTGGTACAAAAACATTTGAAATTATTTTCTATGATTTTCAAATAAGTTATAGAAGTAGTGTCATTTTTACACACAACAACACATTATGTTTCACTTAAACCAAAAATTTAATGTGTATAAAATACCCAAAGCAAGAGTAATCTAATAGCCACGATTGAAACACACCTCTTCCCGTGGTTTTTTTCACTCAGATGTAGAAAATGAGTAACTATAGAAAAGTGATGGTAAATGTTTGGTGGTCACTTTATGGTGTAATCAGCTTTCTCAGGTCAGCATCATTGCTAAGTAGATGTCTATAATTGTACTGAACTTCGAACAATGATAGCCACAAATCATCAACCGATCTTCATTTGTCGATAACGCAAGACCGAAAACCTTATTTACTCTATAGGGACCTTTCGCTGACCAACCGGCATTCTCCGTATTCGAACCTAAATGACTACCAATGTTCACCATTTAGACAGTTCTTTACATAGTAGAAAATTTTCCTCTCAAGAAGTTATACAAAATGCCTTCACAGAGTTCATTGAATCCTACGGTTCTACTGCAAAGGAATAAATGATATTTCCGTGAGATCACAGTAGTGAATACTTCGATTAATTATATATATGTTACCTTACAAAAAATTCTTTGAATGTTTCCATACAAAACGACAATATTGTATATTTTTTTTAATTTTTGACCATTATTATTTTTGTCTAGTTTCAAATCATGCTGTAACTCACGTTTCACACACAAACCAAATCTCACATAATAAAATACGATAAAATTTCGGCTATATCGTGTTAATTAAATTAAGATGTAATAAATTGTGTAGTTGGGAATGAATTTATTTTCATTTGCGGTTTCTACTCTTTTATGTGTCTCGTATAATTCTAGCGTAACTTAGGTGTATTTATTTACCATCATTCCGACTCTGTAGAACAGACAATTAATATAAATGACAATATACCTATTGTTGCTAATGAAAAAAATCGATAAGAGGTTAAATATGACTCCGTATTGTATACCATTATAATCATCATCATCAGCCGGAAGACGTCCACTGCTGGACAAAGGCCTCCCCCAAAGATATCCACGACGATCGATCCTGCCCTCATCCAACGTATTCCGGCGATCTTGACCAGATCGTCGGTCCATCTAGTGGGGGGCCTACCAACACTATATTCCCTTACACTATGTAAGAAATTTTAATTAAAGGTAATAAGAGATAATTAAAATTATTTACAAACCAAGCAACTGTATTTTATTGCCCGACGTAAAGGAAGCTAATATGCCTATAAATTTCTTATTTCGTCGCGATCGATTAGATTTTTCAGGAATTGAATAGGATTTAGGATGAGATCTATAGAGCGTACTTAGTCTTTGCTCAGACTAAATCTAGCCGAGTGTGGAAAATGCGAACTTGACTTATGTATTGGGCTATTTTAGCTTAAGCTCGGCATAATTTCAGCTGTCGTTTGACAGATGATGCTGAGCCAAAAACTAAATAAAATATTATGCTAAGCTTACACTCGGCAAAGTTTTACGTAAGTAAAGTCTTAGCGTAGTATAAGTACGCTCTATGTATAGATTTCAGCCTTAATGTTTTCAATAAGCCGGCATATTTGTATGGATTTTAAATTATAGTATGTTAAAATTATTTTATTTATAACAATTAAACAACAGTCCTCAACTTAGTATTTTCTGTTACAGGTCATTTAATACAAATCGAAATAATTTTAAGTATATTAATAATACCTCTTCAATATTACAATCGATTAGTTATTTTTGCGTGAAGTAAAAGAAAATTATGCAATCCTAGAAAATATACTTTCATATCTCATATTACACAGTATTTGAATACAAGACGTGACTTACCTCCAGCCGATTGGATTAACAAGTGTCCCAATATCAATTCGGTTTTCCTCATGCTTTTATGTTTCAAACGATGAGGAATAAATACAATATTGTTTATATGAATTCAGTAATAAGATATAACCTTGTTAATGATATTTTCAAATTTATTAGTTCAGAGTTCAGACAAAAGTTGATCATAAACTTACAAGCATATAGAAAACAAACAAAGAGTGCGAGAGCGAAGAAAAAGCAAAAGGAAAGCGAATTTATTGTAACCGATTTTGATTGACATGTCGTAAAAACTCAGCCACGATTGCCGTTGGCTATTAGTATATATAGTATTTTTAATATTAAACCACTAACCAACGCACACATTGACAACTTAAGATTGAACACGCATTATCGGGCTGTTAGGTTGTATATACCCTAGTATATTATATGTCTATCGTCGCTCTATTATTTAAATTATTATAAAGTATATGTTCTAGAATCTACTTTATTTCTTTGCTATCATCATCAGCTAGAAGGAAGACGTCCACTGCTGGACACAAGCCTCCCTGATGATCTCCACGATGATCGGTCCTGCGCTTCCCTCATCCAAAGTGTTCTGGCGATCTTTACTAGTTCATCGGTCCATCTTGTGGGAGGCTTACCATAACTGCGTCTTCCGGTACGTGGTCGCCATTGGAGGACTTTTCTGCCTCAAACGGCCATGTGTACGTCGAACTATGCGCCCTGCCCAATTCCACTGCTATGAGTGTTTCATCTTAAAGTCGCTAAAAACAATGTAGCTTCACTCTTGGTGTAAGAGGAATAGTTTGTAAGAAACTAAACATTATCCGTAAAATTCTATCTGGAAAATAAAATAAAAATATGAAATTTGTGTAGATTTGATTGCATTTTAATTCTGTGATACCTATTCATCAATTCCTTGGTAAGTTCGTCCTTTTTTTAATAAATTGTCGCCTGTCCGTACTTGTCTTTTACTCATCAGGCGCAGTCCCAAAATTATAATTATTAAATCTTCTTAAACAATCTTCTTGATTTTCTCAACCATAAATGGGCGCACGGTACCGTCACCGCATATCTCGACCCCTGGTTTTGCGGATGTCCATGTGCCTGTGTTGCCTCACCACATCCTATCACATCTTGCCCGTTTGTCCCCTTTTATATAAAATAATTTAAGCCATTAACCAATGTGCGTTAAGGCTCACTGATAAATCCAAATTCAAATTCAAAATCTTTAATGAAACACTGTTAAGTTTCTTTTTAATAGAACTATTACGGAATGCGCTGGTAGTCCACTCGATAAAAATAATCATCTGCTCATATACTGATATCACAAATTGAGAACGATTTGTGATACTAAGGCTATATGGAATGTCTCATGCGTCTATAATTGAGCTGAATTGAGCAGTATCAAGTATATTATCACTATTTAATTCGGTAATGGGTACGGCCCGGATGAACACTATACGTGCAGATATTGCTACAAGAATTTAATCACTAGGAAACTGGGGTTTTTCAAAAATTTTGATGGTAATTTCTAATAGAACTCCATGACTATTACAACTTTGAATTGAAATAACTGTTTATTAACAAACATTTTCGTTAATTTTTAAAGTGAATCTCACTTCTAGATCAATTATACAAATTGTATTTGTAACCAAAATTTATGAACGAT
This sequence comes from Leptidea juvernica, assembly GCA_949711755.1. Lineage (NCBI taxonomy): Eukaryota > Metazoa > Arthropoda > Insecta > Lepidoptera > Pieridae > Leptidea > Leptidea juvernica. The sequence goes on along the minus strand of CATIXQ010000002.1, from coordinate 10,778,684 downwards.
AACCTCGGATTCTAGTTCTACCAACTGAGCAAACCGTTCGAGTGAGACGTGGTTCGTAAATTTGGGTATGTTTTGTTCAACTCTCAGGTTGTGGGTCCATCTACAAAGTATGTAGACGGAACCCGAGAGGTGGCGGCTTTGAGTCCCGCATCTTTCATAAATGTTGGTTACAAATTTGTATGAAACAATAGTAATAAAATAAAAGGAACCCATTCCCCGAAAATGTTCGATTAGATGTGTCCAATTAATTCAACCTCAAGTATTGATTAAGCAACAATGAACGAGTTAAACGGCATTCAAAGAAAAATGTCCCACATTTCCGTCCAATCCCCCAACGGTAAAGGATATATTTGCTTAACAAAAAGTTTGATAAGAATCGGAAAACTATTAATTTCCCGAGGGCGTGTGAAGCAATCAAGCATTCATTCAATTACACGTTGATTGACGTTACATTTGCTAGTTTTCTGTTGCACGAGAGAGTATTGTCAACTGTTAAATTATTTGTTGTACTGAATCAATTATTTGTAGGGATATCAGTATCTAAATTTAATTTGATATTTAAATATACCTAGTCTTT
>CATIXQ010000002.1:10649377-10769488 GCA_949711755.1 Leptidea juvernica | reverse complement strand
GGATTTAACACTAAAGAAAACTTAAACCATTTGTATAATTATGGATTTCCGCAAAGAAACGCCTAATTCAATAAATTTTCTCAATCTTAAATGTTCAAAATTTGTATATATAATCATCAGCTTTTGTCTCTCCTTGATACTCATCCATTATGGAAATACACGCATTATTTAAATAGGCTTTGATCGTATTAATAAATATCATTATAGATATTATGTGAAACATTTGGTATATTCAGTAGTACCGTCAATAAGACAATCATGTGTATCGCTTAATATAGCTATAGCTCGTCGATGTTTATAAGCCTCTGAAAAAATATATTTGACGTTATAATCTTTTCAATTATACCACAAAATTAAGAACAATACAAAATTTAATTAAAGTTCAGCCTGGATAGTTTATTGAATCTTGGCTGAGGTTATGTTTTAAGAACGTCGCTTTGTTATCGCAACTCACCAACTTTCTTAACAATTAATGTCTTTTGGTGCTTCGGCACAACTTGAATGAATGCTTTCCTATCTTCTATGGATTCGATACCACTATATATTTATACAGAAAACATATTTTAAATGAAGTAAATTAATGATTGTAGTAATAATTATACGTATTCCATATTTTTAGTTTAATTAAACACACACATACACACAATTATTATTTGACGTATTGGACGAAACTGGTTCTAACGATACTGAAAGTTTGCTTGTATAGCCAGATTACTTGTAAAATTGAAGAAAATATTTATAATTTATTTTTATGAAAACAACGGACGAAACGAGTAGAACATTCAGCTGATGGTAATTGATATTCCCTGCCCATTATAATGCAGTGCCGCTCAGGATTCTTGAAAAACCCAAAAATTCTGAGCGGCTATACAATTACGCTCGTCACTTTGAGACATAATATGATAAGTCACATTTGCCCAGTAATTTCACTAGCTACAGCGCCCTTCAAACCGAAACACAGGAATGTTTACACATTACTGCTTCACGGCAAAAATAGGCGCCGTTGTTGCACCGATAATAATCTAGCCGGCATCCTGTGCAAAGGGGCCTCTCACATTTCTATACTTTTTATCATATCATGTCTTTTGTAATATGGCACCCATTTAAAAATATATTATCAGGTTATCCGTCCGCTCGTTTGTCCTTCTCTAAAAGAAATAATGCCACAATTTGTTAAAGTATACGTCATGAGAATATTTAGTAAAATTAAATAAACAAAGTGGTAGAAATTGAGCAAACTTTAACTCGAAAGCGGAAAAGTTTGATAATACTACAACAAAAACTTATTACGAAGTGCTTTGAACGATAGACTTATATATGAGCAATAGTTTCCGATATCAAGTAGATATAAGTTAGGGTCGATCGTAGACAAGTGTAAAGAAGTTTGAGAGCTCGCTTACAAAGGCACAAGATCCAACGCTCATTAGAGCGTACTACAGTATCACAAAGTGCCAGTCTTTAACAGTACTCGTTAGAACGGTGTACGTTCACAGCACACTGTACAAACTTCTTGAAATTTTCTCACAGAGCTTAGTACGTTCCGGTATAAAATAAATAAGCAAAAAAGACTTGTGAGATCTATTTTCACATATCGTATACTCTTTCTAAGAATACTAAGAATTCAATAATATAATGCAATAGTATATACATTTACCAGTGGCTCCTTTGCGGCGATATTTCTACCGTGAAGCAGTAATTTGTAAACATTACTTACGTGTTTCAGTCTGAAGGGCGCCGTATCTAGTGAAATTACTGGGCAAATGAGACTTAACATCTTATGTGCCGCTCAGAATTTTTGTGTTTTTTTTTATGGAATAGGAGGACAAACGAGCGTACGGGTCACCTGGTGTTAAGTGATCACCACCGCCCATATTATCTTGCAACACCAGAGAAGAGCGTTACCGGCCTTCAAGGAAGGTGTACGCGCATTTTTTTAAGGTACCATGGGTATCTTCAAAAAAAGTATCGTCCCGGAAACACTGCACTAGGAAACTCATTCCACAGCTTGTGTTTTTCAAGAATCCTGAGCGGCACTGCATTGTTATGGGTAGGGCATATCAATTACCATCAGCTGAACGTTATGCTCGTCTCGTCCCTTATTTCCATAAAAAAAACATGATTTAAATTTAGTTTAAATAAATAATTACAAAAACTTATAATTATTGTTTATATAGGTAACTAACTAACTCAGTCCTAATATTATAAGAATCAAAAAAAAAAGAATAAGTTTTATGTTAATAAGTTAGTGTTTATTTCTTCATTACATATATTAATGTTTAAATTAGTAGTATGGGCCCCTCCTTCGGTGAAAGCCTCCTCCATTTTCTTTCATACTACGTCTTTGCCCAATATTAGCCAGTCTTTTTAAGCGTATTCCTTAACATCATCAGCCCAAGAACTCAATAGTAAATAGTAATATTGCGAAAATTAATTTGTTTTTTTTAACGCTTTCATGTTCTAAGTCAGTTCATTATATTTTGTATTCGCTTATATTATCAGGGATATAAAAATAGGCATAGGGTAAAATTATGTAACAGTACATTCATGTAATGTTAAAATTTGATAAATTATTACATCATTTTATGTTCCCATGTAAGTGACAATAATATGTTTTTAATGAGAAATAAATATCTTTAAACCTAATATTCATGTTTTATACATACATCTTATTTGAAGTAATAAAGTAGGTATGCATTTTAAACAATGTAGTTAAAAAAAAATATATAAAATAATTTCAATACCTTTTCAAAATTTTCCAATTGGTCGAGAAGTAAACATAATGTGAAGTGAACTTTGCAGTCGGCTGAGAATGCTGTTCAAATTAATAATAGAAATACTTTGATATTGAAATATTGAGAAAAAAATTCCTATTAATTCATAGCATAAACAAATAACCAATTTTGATTAAATTTTGTATGAGCATTTACTGAGTTAAGAAAATGAACATAGCCTAACGTGCGATCGAAATTTTTAGGAGTTACCAAGAGATATATTTTAATCACGTGGACAAAGTCGCAGGCAATAGCTAATCAATAATATGTGTGTATGGTTTTAATAAGTAGCGGGGAAGAGGTTGTGTAAGATAAATGTATGTAATTTCATTTTTTTAGTTTGATTATCTTTACCAAATTATTTTCCAATGAAATATTGCGTGATTTTACCGGGTAATTTAGTTCATAATCGTTTCCGGAATCAGGATTATGTTTACTGTCTGAAGTAGAGCTAACTGATATTTCCCTCAAAAATCATATCTTTTTAGGGTTCCGTAGTCAAATGGCAAAAAACGGAACCCTTATGGATTCATCATGTCTGTCCGTCAGTATATCGCCGTCCATAGAACACTTCATGGGCGAGTCTGACTCGCACTTGGTCGCTTTTTTTAAAATCTGTAACAAATCCTACACTATAGAAGATATAACATAGAGTAATTAACATATGCAAACGATGTAAACAATATTTATCTACACCCATGCTTTAAATCCTCTATTAAAGATTCTGAAACAGTTAGCTTATTGCCAACATTAAAACACCCAATGTTCTAATAACCATTACATCATCCAAACGAGTGTTGTTATGATGTACTTTATTTCATAACAACACTCCTATGTTTTTTTTCGATCCCTTCATGCGCAAAGAGTTTCAACAGACAGCCTCATTCTTACTGCTCGATGCGTGGTATCTGTATGAATTTCAAAAAAAGAACATTTTCGTTTACGCGCGTTCCACACTACCAGTACGTCGCGCGCCGTAAAAAAAAGTAGGTTATTAAAATCCCCGCCATTTTTCTTCAATATTTTTATTGTTTTGTTTACAAAAAATGAGCGATTCAATTTAAACGCTGCAAAAGAACATAATATTCGAGTGAATTTTAATTATAGCACTATACAAAATGTAAATTACTACTAAAATAAATAATTGTTTTATTAATACTTAGTTTTTTTCTATATAATCAGTAATGAATGATATTAGGCTACTACTAGGACTGGTGTTTTAATGTTAGCAGTAAGGATGCAGTATGGAACTGTTGATAATTAGGTATTAAAACACTCATGTGATACTATTATCACTTCCCACTATAAATCCACATACGTGTTTGAATACCCCTTATTACACAACAGTTGCATAAATAACTAACTCAGCACCAAATTGTATTAGTATATATATTACAGCGCTTAAATTATTTTCAAGTTACTGTAAGTATACAATATTGTAATAAGTACTGCCTCATAAGAATCCCACAACAAAACAGAATTCAAACTAACCCAAAACTTGGTTGAAAGCTTTCAATACGTCCTTGTAGAGCGACGACGAAAAATTGATATTCTCTCCAAGAATATACAAATCCGTTTTAGAGGTTTCTGCAGTTAAGTTTCGTTATAAGTTTACGTGTCGGGGAATAAAAGTGTGAAATTGTTGGAGAATTTCACAATATCACATGCAGTGTCGAGGTTTATGGAATATCCTAGTGGAAATTGGCGAGGTTTTTCTTTCGGTGATTTAAGTTGAATTTAGAAATTGAATGAGAATTTTCAATTTAAAATATACATAACCTACTTGTTATAAAATAGAACAAACCTGAAGCATTAAACTTAATATAATGAATAATCACTTTAGCATGCTAAACATTGATAAGACTTTTTCATAAATGAAATGAAAATTCACACATACTTTGTAATAAAAGCAGCTTTATAGACCAATTCAAATTCCAATAAAGTACTACACAGAGTAACGAACAGTATGTTGACAGAGGCTTAAATCTGCTGGATTCAGTGCAATATTTCTTTGAAACGAGTCTAATATTTCGACATATCTACTCTGAATACTAAAACTCTGTGGATCCCGTGTTATTAACTGTTTGTACAGCGAATGTAATCGGCATCATTGCAAGCTGTCGTATTGAAACAAAACGAAAGATGAAAATATTTTTTTAGAAACGAGTGTACAAGTTATATATGTATAAAATATTTAAAATACAATATATGTACAAATTTCGTGAAAACTTACTGAACGGAGAAAAGCCTTGGGAGATAAACTTTTCAGAGATCAACAACCGGTGGAATAGTGTAGGCTCGGATCCACCCAACTACCGCCCCATTCCCATCACCTCCATATTCACGAAAGTTATGAAGTCTATTATCAACCTGCAGCTCTTGGGAGACCTAAAGGAGTACCAGATGATCACCGATTTCCAGTACGGAAACCGTATTGGCATTCGTCAGGTTCACTCAGCTGGTGACCATCTTGCATATCTTTCCCATGAATGGGTGCAAGCGGTTGAGTTGAAGGGAGAGGCGTTAGCGGTGAGTTTGGGTATAGTGAAGACCTTCAATCGGATGTGGTTGTTTAAATGAGTCCCTAGCCTTTTGGCTGATCGGTGCATCAAGTTTTTTATCAACGGTGCATGCCCTGACTTAAAACCTATAAACGCTGGTGTCCTGTTAGGCTACGTGCTATCCCGTACACTGTTTCTTCTGCGTATTGATGCCAACAACTCCCGGGATAGCGTCAACGAAAACGGGAAAAAACTTGTGTCTGAAATTGAAACTCTTTACTTTTACTTTGTGGAATCAACTAATGGCTGCTGTTTTCCCAAACCGATACGACTTAGGGACCTTCAAAAATAGAGCATACTCCCACCTAAGAGGTCAGCAATGCATCTCTAGACCCCTGGTGCCTCACCACTTCTCATCACGTGAGTCTCTTGCCCGTATGCCCCCTCCTTTATCAAAAAAATAAGTTCTTACTGAGTTCTTTGCCTGCCAGTCTTTTAGAAGGTTGTATTTCCCTTAATTGATGGTACCCATGTTGTGTCGTTCTGGGGACACTGAGCAAGGAATTTCATTCATGGAATTCAAAGTTTATATAGACGAAATAATAGTTGAGCTTCTTTCAGATTTAAGTCGTCGCGCTATCGCAGGTGAGACAGTACATTAAATACAACTACATCTCCGACAGAAAATCGCGAGTAATAAATTCTAGAATCAGAGTTTCGTTCTAGATCTGTATTTTCTCATCCAAAAAATTGACCAATCGTAATGGAATTTTGAAAACAGAATGAGAAGGAAATAATCTGGTTTCATTTTTGTATACTTGTATACTGGACCTCTGTTTGTGGCCTGTATGATTAATTCGTATTTAGCACTTTTTGAACTGCTCTAGCACTTACAAATATAAAAATACCTATCACAAAAAAAAAACAGAGATTGACCGAGAGTGACCGAGAGCGGTGATATTGAACTTATTTGAAAATAATTTTGATCTAGGGTTAGAAACCACAGAACGGAAAAATCTAGTTTTTCTGTTCTGTGTTAGAAACCAATGAGAAGAGAGTCGAGAACTTTTGTATAGAAAAATGGCCACTCATGTTTCCTATAAAACTGCAGTGACGATAATATTATCTTATTCTGTGACGTATGGTAGAAATATTATTATTTTCACCTCTCCAGCACGAAAAGGGTAAGGCAAAGTGATTTAAATTTCGAACACCACGTGAACGTACATCCGGGAATTACTCCGCGTTAAAAAATGATATTTATAATAAACATTGTTAAATATTATCTTAATTGTTTCTCTTACTATAACCTATAACACTTTTCTCGCTAGTCGAGGTGAAAAGTTGTTTGTTTCACACGAGAGCAATTTTTTTTTTGTCTCGTGCCTTTAAATCACTCTCTACCTCAGTAGTCTATATAAGAATCACTCGCTACGCTCGAGATTCAAATCTAAACTACTACGCCAATTCGTGACTTGAAGTCAGCACTCGCAGCAAATATCTTTGCTCACTTGTTGAACAAATAACTATTATTTATAAGGAGTGAAAATCACATAACAATTTATATAATTGCAACAACACTTGGTAGGTAAACGTCGCGAAGCTATCATATATTTTCCAAAATGACAGGACTGCGTCTCTTGGATCCACTCGTATAAGTATATAATAAAAATACTTTAAAAAGATATTGTTTTATTATTAAAGTGAGCCCAAATCTCACTATAAATTTAGTAAACAATAGATGGAATATCCGTTGATCGATGTTGTTTATCATCGAGTTATCGATTCAGATCACAGCGGCCACAAATCGGTTTACATTTGGCCGACATGACCCATCCGCGCGGCTACGTGACCGTCCTATTGAGATGTTCACTCTCACACTCCAGAGACGTTCGTATTGTTATACAAAGTGCCAGGGCTATCAAGTTTATGTCCAGTGATGTATACAAATATTCAGTTATATCGCATGTTGTATTTTGAAGGTATCAAGACACTACTATATAATAGAAGATAAAGATGTGTGATGTGAAATTGGTTCATTTTTTAGTATTCCTTATCCAAAAGGTAAGCCGTCCTATTACTACCACCACGGACCACTGTCCGTCCGTTTGTCCGTCCATACTTACATATGTTAAATCTGCAATAGTTAGAAAGCTCAACTTTAGAGAGAGTATTTGTATCGTCGCTATGACAACAAATAATAAAACATATTTTTTTTTCGCAAATTTCAACATATTCACCATGCAAATTACAAAAACAAACATTCAGTCGTAGAACTACACGTCAGAATTGATTACCTTGAATTGACCCTTATTATTTACGGGTATGAAAAATAGATTTTGGCCGATTCTCAGACCTACCCGATATACACACCAATTTTCAAACAAATTGATTTAGCCGTTTCGGAGGAGTTTGGTAACAAACACCGGGATACGAGAAATTTATATTGTATAAGATATATAGTAATAATAATGAGGGCGGCGGTGATCACTTGACATTAGTTGACATGTGCGTACGTTTGTCTTCCTCTCACACAAGAAGTTACAAAAATAAAATTATTAATGAGATAATAAAAACTTACATGAACTGAAACACTTATATCTCAAAGTGGAGGAAACGCCTCAAGTAAAGTTATTTCATGTGGTATTTTCCTGAACTCAATTGAAATGTTTGTCGGTTGGTTTGTGTGAAATGTAGTGGAGAATGAAATGAGCCGTCCACCAGTTACGTCCGGTGGTGTAATCTTCCGTGAAGTGTACACTAACTGTCATTAGAACACATTCTATGTTATTTCATTGGAAATCATTTATTGCTCAAATTTTTCTGCTCGTAACAACTTGTAATAGCAGATTCAATGATACCATTATCTTGAGCGTCGAGCTGCCTTATCACTGCGATTTATTTTATGTGAGGAACTAATATAGGAAATATGGAAATATTTGTGAGTTCTTTTTTTTTATAGAATAGGAGGTCAAACGAGCGAACAGGTCACCTGGTGTTAAGTGATCACCCAGCAGTGAGCCCACAATCTCTTGCAATACCAGAGGAATCACAGGAGCGTTGCCGGCCGTTAAGGAAGGTGTACGCGCTTTTTTTGAAGGTACCCATGTCGTATCGTCCTGGATTTATTTTATGTGAGGAACTCATATGAGAAATATGAAAAATATATTTGTGAGTTCATTTAAAAATTACTATATTTGATAGTTGTTGTCGCCTGTTCAATACGAATCGTTGTAAACAATTAATTGTTATTTTAAAGTGGTATCCCTCACTTTTGGTATTAGAAATACAAATTAAGTTTGTAACCAAAATTTATGAACGATGCGGGACTCCACAACCTGAGAGTTGAACAAGATATACTAAAATTTCGGAACTCGGACGGAACCCGACAGGTCGCGGGTTAGAGTCACGTATCGTTTTGTTTTGCGAATTGTCGTGATCTATCTTCGAATACGAAATGCACATATTATTTATCTTTAGTAGTGAAAAAGTCAATCTCTTCGCTTGTATTAGCAGTGTGCTGCAGGGATATCAGGGGTTGACTAGATGTGATTGGTAATAGAGAGTTCATCAAAATATTTTAAATTTCTTATAGCGCAGCCACATTACGCTATATTTCTAGACTAGCAGTTCGTCGTACCATTTAAATATAAGTTCCTTCTTCATAGTTGTGGTGTTGTCGTGGGGTGAGTTTTTTTTTATGACAGTAAGGGACGAGACGAGCAGGACGTTCAGCTGATGGTAAGTGATGGATGGATGGATTCTTGAAAAACCCAACAATTTTGAGCAGCACTACAACTGCGCTCGTCACCTTGAGACATAAGATGTTACGTCTCATTTGCCCAGTAATTTGCTAGCACCGACACACAGTAATGCTTACACATTACTGCTGCACGGCAGATATAGGTGCTGTTGTGGTACCCATAATCTATCCCTTTCTTTAGAAATACACAAGTAGAAGCACAATGCACAGAACAAAACATTAAAATAGGATCATTTTACATATTTAGTTTTGCAAATCGACATAATACCGTTATAGAGTTTGGTTAGGTTGATGTTCTGTACCCGTAATCCTTTTGAGGTTATTACTTACTGAAGCAAGTAAAAAAATGTTATGTTTTTAAAGTGATAACCCTCACTTCTAGGATTAATATACAAATAAAAATTGAACTGAACGGTTAGCTCAATTGGTTAGAGCACCGCTGGCACGGAACGCCGGAGGTCGTAGGTTCGAGACCCGCATCGTTTATATATATATATTTTTTTTAATTCTATTTATGTGAGTAAAAAAATTTAATCATTGAAAACCTTCACAAAATGCTGAAGGCTTAAGTATTGCTTTAAAATGTGGCATTTAGTTTCTAGCCGCTTGCTCTCATTTAAGCTCAACTTTTTCGAAGTGCTAGTAAATGGTAAGATGCATAAATTTGAGACTCAAGTTTATTTACCTTAACTAATAAATAATTTTTGAATTTGAAAGGATTTGCAACAAAGAAAAATAACACTTAATTTATCTCGTTTCATTCGCAATGCAACAAAACCAAGCTCTCGTAGAAATATGAATGCAGTCTAATTCTAACATTGAAACAGACACGGCGTTCATTAATTAAAATTAGATGCAAGCTTTCTGAGAGGAAATTTAACATAGAATTTATATAACAATGGAACTCTATGCATCTCTTAATGAATCATTATTTAAATTGAAATTAACTGTCGCACAACTCTTCGCATATTATGTTATACTTTGGATAAGGCGATTTATCATATATATTAGGCAACCCGCTCACAAACAAGCGTCACTTGATGTTAAGTGATCACCGCCGCTCACATTCTTCTGCGGCACCAGAGGATGAATTATAAGAGCGTTGCCGGCCTTATGGAACATCGCGCAAGGAATGTGGCAGTATTTTTTTTGAAAACTGATTCAAAACATTCAGATGGTGAGTAATAATATGGTTATATCACAGATATAGAAGGAATTTACCAATCAGGGCCGTGCATATCATATAGGCAATTAGGCAGTGCCTACTTCATTATGACCCTAAATAAATTTAGCACTAGCTTTCATCATCATCATCATCAGCCAGAAGATGTCTATTGCTGGTCAAAGGCTTCCCCCAAAGATTTATACGACGATCGGTCCTGCGCTGCCCTAATCCATCCTCGGTCCATCTTGTGGGAGGTCTACCAACAATGCGTCTTCCGGTACGTCGTCGCCATTCGAGGACTTGACTGCCCCACCGAGATCTCCATAGTCGAGATCCATCTGTCTATCGAACTATGTGCCCTGCCCACTGCCACTTCAGTTTCGCAACATTTGGCCTATGTCGGTAACTTTATTTTTCCTACAGATTTCCTCATTTCTGATTCGATCTCGCAGGAAAACTCCGAGTATAGCCCTCTTCATTGCCCTCTGAGCGACCATGAGCTTTCTCATAAGGCACATAGTTAGCGACCACGTCTGCGTACCGTTAGTCATCACTAGCAACACACACTGGTTGAAAACCTTAGTCTTTAGACACTGCGGTACGTAGGACGAGAAGATTTTACGGAGCTTCCCATCCTAGTTGGATTCGACGAGTGACCTCTTTCTCGAAATTGGACCTGCGTTACTGGATTGTTTGTCTGAGGTAGACGTACTGGTCAACAATTTCGAGAGTACAGTTTTTATGGGAGTAGGTGCGACATGGATATTATGCAAGATCTTCGTCTTGTCCATATTCATTTTGAGACCTACTCCTTGGGTAGCTGTATTGAGGCCATCGAGCATATGGCTTAAGTCTTCCATGGTCTCTGCCATGATTACGATATCGTCTGCGAATCGAAGGTGAGTCATGTATTCGCCGTTGATGTTGATGATCAGTCCGTTCCAGTCCAGAAGCTTAAAGACATCTTCCAACGCAGCGGTAAACAGCTTGGGCGATATGGCATCGCCTTGTCTCCCCGTTGCAGTCGTTGGCTCTGCCCGATAGACAAATCACGTGCGAATACTTTTGAGCCTTTGTAACGCTTTATAACCGCTCTCACACAATCTATATTGTGGCGGCGTATATCGCGAGTCAATGACTTGGAGACCTGTCTATTTAGTTGCCTATACTGGGAAGTATCGTCCGGGGACTGAAGGGTCATTTGGCGTCTTGAGGGTAGATTCTGAGATTTTTCCGGTTCTTTTTGAACGGCTGGACTTGAAGAATTTAGACCCAGCCGTTTGAACAGCTGTCACGAACCTATTATTATACTCGTCCACATGTACGCAGACACCGAGGCATTCGAAGCGGTTTTGCAATTTGGAATCGAAGTTGAAAATTTCGGGGTTTTGGATCTGGATGGATGCGGCCGGAGCGTAGACTTCACCAGTCGAGACCGCTCCAGTTTTTATTTAATTTTAATTTTCTATGTGCCTCTTAATATGCGGTGATCGCTCCCAGTTTTCACTGAGTTGATCACGGAGACATCATTGAATATATGTCTTTTGGTCGACATAATGATTTCGATCTCATTTTTGGGGGCAACATCGGGGCTGATCCAAGTCCATTTGCGTTATTCTGGCTTCATGAAGAAGGGGTTCATCATATCATCAGCGATAACCAAATTGCCCCACTCTCAACTCACCACTACTTTTGCCCAGTTTTGCATTGAAGTCTCCCATGACAACGTTGAAGTGGGTCTTCGGAGTGTGAATGTGTTCAGTAATTCTGAGTATTAGGTGCCCGCAGTGTCTTGACATTGTATGTTGCCAGGGCCAATGGTATTCGTTTGTGGTAGCGCTGCCACACCCGGGGATTCTTAGCACCCCCTGCCCCGACGCTTATGTGGATACTACCGTGGCCACCATGACCACCGGGGACTGAGGGCCGGGGCCTTATAGTGTCTGTCATATTTTGAGGGTTTTTTTTGCCAAAATCGCCACGCTTGGCAGGTGGGTTGGCGATCGCAGTAAGTGGTGTGCTCTTAACGAAAGATGCTGCGGCTCATCCTCCGTTATTTGTATTCTTTAATCGCCTCTTATGACACCTACGACAGGAGATGGGGTGGTGCTTTTCTGGTGCGATACCACAAGCAAGTGTTAAAGTTAATTAACTACCTACGGTAGCCAGACTACAGATTGCATATACGAAGCAAGCAGCGTTTCATACAACTTATGTTGTACTGTCGGACTAAAGCGCAAGTACGACTAGTGCATACCCTACTAGAAAACCAATGCACGCCCCTGGTATCAATACAAAATTTTCGAAAGAGCAATGATCCACCAACATCGTTTCCAAAAATCTCAACATATAGTTTTCATTCTAGCCAAAGATCATAAAATATCGAGACTGCCGCAAGCTGTTTAAACTTAAAAAGCTGTTTATTCTATTAACACTTAGCTTATGTCTATAGAGCGTTCTTAGAATATGCTCAGACTTTACCTAGGTAAAACTTATCTGAGTGTCAGCTTAATATAATGTTTGATTTCGCTTTTATAGTCCTTTGACAGCTGAAATTATGCTGAGCTTATTCGAAGAGCGCTCTCGCACTACGTCTGGTCTAACGGTTGACGGAAAGAAATCGGATGACGGAAGCCGGATCTAGTGCGTAAACTACCATAGAAATAGTTCTACGCAGTAAGGAACCATGTTTTCACGGATGCGGATCGTATTCGGATCGGACGTAGTGCGAAAGCGCTCTTAGAGAGCCCAATGCAAAAGTCAAGTTCGCGTTTTATCACACTCGGTTAAGTTTTACATAAGTAAAGTCTGAGTATAATCTAAGTTCACTCTATAGATCTCATACTTAATCTTAAAATATTACCTCTTAGCGATGAGCGTTTTAAAGAATATACTTTGGACTTTCCAGCAAGACTGCACCTGTTTTCAAGGCACGAACTACCAAAACTTATCTTGAAGTCGACTTTTGGAACTTTATAAGATTGACCCGCGTCTGGCTCGGATCTGAATCCCTTAAACTACATTTTATGATCAGTTTTAGAATGCTGCGTGACCAAACAACACGTCGATATCGAAACCCTAAAGAAATCTTTAAAACAATTAGTGAATAAAATAACCAAGAATTGTGTTTCATCTTGTGCTGAGGCTTCAATAAATACAAATATCCTTTTTATTTGATTATTATTTTTACCCAAAATATCTTGCCCTAAACGCAAGACAACGATATATTTAATATTATATAAAAACTTAACACACATTAATACATAATATAAACATCCATAACTCGGAAACATACATATTCAACTACCGGGGTTCGAACCGGGGACTTTTAGCTCAGTAGGCAGGGTTACTAACCACTGGGCTAGGCTTATTTGTCATTTGGATTATATTACGTAATAAATAAATCATGATTATTATTTTATAATCAAACTAGCTGACCCGACAGACGTTGTTCTGTACATTATTAATAAAATACTGTTTTTTTTTAATTTGTCAATAATATTTTATAACATCAAGAATTATTTCAAACTACTTATTTCACTACCGAAGCTTGCCTGGAAGTCAACTTTTGGAACTTTATAAGATTGACCCCCGTCTGGCTCAGATCTAAATCCCTTAAACTACAAATTATGGTCAGTTCTAGAATACTGGGACTAACACTTCGACATCTAAACGCTCAATAAATCTTTAAAACAATTACCCCCCTATTCATAATGGTCCGCTAACTTGAAACAGCCGCTAAGGAGTGTTATTTCTCATTCTGACTTAGGTCAATAGAAGAAGCCATAGTGAGGGGGTTAGTGAATAAAATTACTTATAATCCTGCTACCTGACCCGACAGACGTTATTATGTTCATTATAAATAAAATACTGTTTTTTTATGAGTTTGTCAATAATATTTAATAACATCAAGAATTATTTCGTAAAATATGCTCCCTGTTTGTTATAATATATTTGTTTCACAGCAGAACTATCAATAAATTCTCTCATAGAAAAATATGTCAATACAAAACAAATATTGGAAATAAAAATAATTATGGGGCCCAAATCGAAATAAAAACTATCTGTCAAGTCGGACCAATGAAGTGATCTCCGTTTAAATCCGTTCATTAGTTAAGAAGCTCACTAAATCTAACATCAGGACACTGGATTTATATATATACATAAACATTATAAATAAATAAATGCATTTAATATTTCACTGTATGAAAATTATAGCAACATTTAGCAAACGCTATTTTCCAACATTGCTGTTAGTATGTGAATAGTATGACGGGTTCTAAGTATTTAGTATCTTAGATCTATTATTAAATCAAGAAGGAGCGTCACATAACACCGAGTAAAATATCGTAGTGCGTTCGAATAAAGAACCGTTTCTACGACGTTAATCTGTGTCGCAATTTGCAACAATTTGCATAATACTAAATCCTCCACAAAATGGGCTTTGTTGATGTTTTTCTTGACATTTTATCACTGTTGTGACAGGCGGTCGCTGTTCTGTATCACTTAGAACTTGTTATAACTTCTCTAATTCGTACTTTGATATTCAATGAGTGGGAAAATTAATTACAAAATTTGAAAGATTTATAAATATAATATACTGAATATACCGAATACCTTTGTGTTTTATAGCTGTTGAGTATATTTTCTGAAAACGTCACAATATAAGCTCCATTAAGTGCATGTTTAAGCCTTAAGTTGGAGACAACCTCTTGGCTCAAGTAAACTTTTGTACTTATATAATTATTATATAAGTTACAAAATATTGATTTTTAAATTATAATTTAAGTTACAAAAATATACTACCATACCTTAGATTTTTTTTATAATAATTCGCATCATTTGTTTATTGACTGTGCTGTACAATAAAATTAATTGAACTTGAACCATTTTTACATAGTTCGACCAAAATATAATATTTTACTTTCCTTGTAAATGTAAAAATATTTAAAATTCAACAATACCGTAGAATGAATCTGGCAACACTTGCCAAGCCAACATACCGCATCATTATAAGTCGTACACGCTCATTTAAGCACAGACCGTATTTTAATTTTCACAGTGGGCAATAATTTATGAGTGTGCTTACCTTAGTACAAGTATACGAGGTTGGCAACGATGCAAGCCATTATTTACTTTGAACATAGTTTGTGGGTACTAACACATTATGGATCGGGGTTTCTTGAGCTTAATATGTACTCACCTATTTTGATAATTGCATTTATTTAACGTCAATTATTTGTGATTTGTATGGTTTATGAGAAAGCTCATGGTCGCTCAGAGGGCAATCGAGAGGGCTATGCTCGGAGTTTCCCTGCGAGATCGAATCAAAAATGAGGAGATCCATAGGAGAACCAAAGTCACTGACAAAGCCCAAATGATTGCGAAACTGAAGTGGCAGTGGGCAGGGGACATACTTCAACGGACAGATGGCCTGCCGTTGGGCCAGTAAAATACTCGAAAGGCACCCACGTACCGGAAGACGAAGTGTTGGTAGGCCCCGCTCAAGATAGACCGACGATCTGGTCAAGATCTACGGAATACGTTGGATGAGGGCAGTGCAGAACCGATCGTTGTGGAGATCTTTGGGCCTCCCTTCCAAGGGGAAGGTGTCCTGATGATGATGGCGTGGCTTATTTGATGATGGATGACTAGTAATTCCGATTACCATATCATAAATTTAAAGTTTGTGGTCATGATGTTACAATAACTAGACTTACAATAATGCTCAAAAATTGTCTGAAGTGAAGCTCTGCCTTCGCGTCTATTAGGCTGATTTTTTGTCCAGTTGTGTTTCGACCACGCTTTGTATACAACTGAACGAAAACTCTGCCTCATAGATGCGTAGACAGTAATATTAGGTAATTTGTGGTAATGGTATAGTACATCTGTGAGTACAATTATGGTCCACATAATTATTGTAGCTAATATTACAGCTTGTTATTTTCATAACAGTGTTTGTCAGTGCTTGCTTCAAACCCTAACCTAATTGCTCCCAATTAAGCAAGTTAATTTACAAATTCCCATCACTAATATTGGCACCGCTTCTGTTATTAATTAGCGCAATTAACTATCGCTTATAACATACAATTTCAATAACTGGGGAATGACCAATATGTCATACAAATAACCAGCTTTTACCCGCGACTTTGCCCGCGTAGTATTGTTACTTTGGGCAGTTTTTTTATACTTTGGGATACTTTGCAAATAAAACACATACAAACTGCTCTTTCTACTGCTAGCGGCACTCTTCTACGATACAGCAGATATCACTCGTCAATGTGGACATTCACTTTAATTGTATTTCCCTGCAAACTTTAATCTCCTATATCATCTCCATGTAGCTTACACAAGTTACAAAGTTCTATGGTGTCATCTTCGATACTGACGAAATTCCATACAGATTTCCAACCACCAATTTAACCCCTCCATTTTTTTTTTCACAGTAAAAGTAACCTGTGTCATTTTCCAAGCTCTAGTCTATCTCTGTACTAAATTTCAACAAAATCGGTTCTGTGGTTTAGGCGTGAAAGTGTATCAAACAAACATTCACATTTATGACGGGCGTATCAATTATCATCAGCTGAACCCCCTGCTCATCTTATCCCTTATTTTAATTAAAAAAAAATACATCTCGAAGCCCCGGTTGCCCCCCATTCGACGGTGGTCCAGAACTTTTAACTTACGCACCTGCACTCCTCAATCAGTACTACACTGGTTGGAATAACCAAAGCCGAGCAGATGGTAAGTAGGTCTTGCCACTTTACTCGATCAAAATCGACAAAAGTAATCTTTAATTTTCTATTAGTATTATGTCCAGACAAATCAGTATATTATACATTATATATGTATATATACCGGCTTTGTTTAGCATCGATTCCAGCCACACTAACTACCGGAAAAATAGCTTTTTTCCTCTTTGCATGCGGCAGTTCAACAAGCTTAACCATGATGACCGTTTTGACCTCTTTACTTGTAGTCCTCGTGCAGCTAAGAATGTGCTTACCAAAGACAGTGTCGATGTAAGTCTGACATAAAAAAGAAGCACTTAATCTCATAAGTTAGAACCTATTTTGTGTTACAGTATTGTTTGTGTTATATATTAATCTGAGCTTTAGCAATTTAAAAACATATGTGGACGCTTGTAATTAGCATTTATTAATCTATTTGTTGTGTAAAATTTGTAAAAATGGCTGTAAGTTTCCCAAAAAAAAAAAAAACTTTATGATAAAAGACGCACATCACAAACGTTCTCTAAACAGTGAGTGACTCGATCACATTGCACCGCGCGGTGGTAATTAAAGATGAAATGTCTCCAATGCATGTAATTAAAATACCAATACCCATAAATAACAATAAGCCACAAGTTCGTTTAATATGAGTGACATTTTCAATTCGCTCTCTCTAATACTAGCAGTTGCATCATAGTACATGCTCACCGGTTTCACTTTGAGTCAGTGATTGAATAGAATTATTAAATATTTAAGAATAAAGCTGCTAACCCAAGAAATCGCCAAAATAGCGCAAAATTGAAACCATTTCTTAACTTCTTCGTTTATGTAAACCTTTCATTTTTATAAAAAATAGTTTTATGTCTACAGAATATCAGAAGAAAATTCGTTTTTTCTTTACATTTCCATCTAATTTACATTTTACATATTACATTGTAATTGAAATAATTTGTCGAACTCGACGTAAATGTAAATATTGATATAAAAGAGAGGCAATGAGTTTCTTGCTACTTCTTCTCATTAGCTCAACCCTTTACGAAGTAGCGGTAGATTCAATAAGAAAAATATTTAATATTTTTTTTGACATTCATAAGTGTCATTTCCGTGACCTACGTGAATAAACTGATTTTGATTTGATTTGATTTGACATTCTGAAAAAAATCACTAAAGTAAACCTAACTTTTGCAGTTTGAGCCATGTCTTGATTGTATAAAAAATTATTAACTGCTTACCAATACTGTTTAAGATTACATAGTTTCGTTATTTTTGTAAAGAAAATTGTATTAAGTTTGTAATAAATTAAAAATGCTTCTAATATGAGTTAAAACTAAAGTGATTTTGTAGAAAAGAGGTAACCTAGCTCCGCCCAATTCCTCAAGGTCATTGGCGCGGCTCCCAGCCTTAATAATTTGACTAATACCGCTGATGATATGTTTCAAATAAGTGTTTTTTTTATGGAAGAATGAAATAAACGTACGTTTTGAAGGAAGCTCATTCTATAGTTTGGTTGTACGTGGAAGAAAATTTATTGTATTTTCTTGTAAACCACAGTGTAGAGCATAGTTTCTCAACCTTATTTTGCTCACCGCCCACTTTGAGAATATGTTTTTTTCTAGAGTGTTTTCGTGTATTTTTTTGCCTTTTTAGACTATATTTTTTAATCTACCCACGCCCCATCAGCGCCATCTCAATGCCCCCTAATTTTCTCTGGGTCTTCTACTGCCCCCCCCGAATATCTCAAACGCCCACAAGGGGGCGTTATCGCCATCGTTGAGAACCTATGGTGTAGAGGAATGCCAGAATTACACATTCCACGTGATATTTTTTATGACAGTAAGGGAAGAGACGAGCAATACGTTTTAAGACACAATAGCTATTAATTATTCCCGATATTTCGAGCAGCTCGGCATTATGATGATTATGACTATTTCTCCATCCAGCTTACTGAGCTGGCGGTCCGAGGTTCGAGTCTCCTTCCGAGGCGCCCCACGCCTGTGAGCTAAATTTTCGGCCGCCAAAGCCCCCGCCCGGCTGGCTGTAAAAGCCTTTAGGGCATAGAAGAAGTTTTTAGTCGGTAGTGGGTGTTTACACTCGGGTCCCACATATGGGCCCCGTTTCGGGGTATATTGTTGTATATTATTGTACATTATTCGTTCTCTTCAAAAAAAATCATTATGGTAACTTTGATTGTGATAACTTCAGTATTTCGGACGTGGAGTACTGTTTTCACCTCTGGGCGGGTGATCCCCAGTACCAGCTTCTTCCATTTGATCGCATACAACGAAGAGCGGTTCGATTAATCGTCGATCAAGCCATCTCCGATTGGCTTGATTCTTTAGCATTGCGTAGAGATGTGGGTTCTCTCTGCATCTTCTACCGCATTTATCACGGGGAGGGCTCAAAGGAGCTGTTCGGGTTGAATCCAGTGGCCGAATTCCAACACCGGACATTACGTGCAAAGTACCACCCAAACCACGTAGACATCTGCATTCCAAAACCGCGCGTTTCGTTAGAAATTTCTTGCCTCGCACAGCCACTTTGTGGAATCAATTACCGGCTGCGGTTTTCCCGAAAGAGAAAATCTTAAAGGCCGGCAACACATTTCTTGACACATCTGATGTTACGGTTGTTCATGGGCGGTTGCCTCGCCTCTCCCCATCCCGTGAGCGTCTTGCCCGTTTGCCCCCTCTTATATAAAAAAATTGCTGTATATTGACTGTCTATATG
Organism: Leptidea juvernica; assembly: GCA_949711755.1. Lineage (NCBI taxonomy): Eukaryota > Metazoa > Arthropoda > Insecta > Lepidoptera > Pieridae > Leptidea > Leptidea juvernica. Next base: position 10,749,830 of record CATIXQ010000002.1, on the reverse strand, counting down.
AATAACTAAAATATAAAAAAGTAACATGACAAGACATGAACCCACTGATGCTGAGCTCATTATCATTCACGATGTGTGGCGCTCCTCAGAGAGTGGTTTTGTTCCCCATTCATGGCCAGCAACGATCGCATGATTGATTCCTTTGGTATTACAATAGACTCGTTTGACCTCTTCCAATATTTGTCTTCTTACATTAGCTGAACTTCGTTTCATGATCACTACTGATTTCATGATAGTCTACTGGCCATAGCGCCGGCAAAACAAACAACCTCGCGATACGATTTAGATGTATTGTCAGCTGAGAATTTTTCTCTTTTTGCATAGGTATATTATGGGTATATGTATATTATCTACTAGGGCATAAAAATCAAAATTCCAACGTTTTGTCGCATAAAATTGTATATTTTTTTTGTATGGAATAGGAGGACAAACGAGCGAACGGGTCACCTGGTGTTAAGTGATCACTGCCGTTCACATTCTCTTGCAACACCAGAGGAATCACAAGAGCGTTGCCGGCCTTTAAGGTCCATGTCGTATCGTCCCGGAAACACCGCACACGGAAGCTCATTCCACAGCTTTGTAGTATAGCAATTCTATTGTACATATGAATGATTTAAAAAGCACATCGTCAGAAAGATAAACGATTATGAAACTTATAAAAATATAGTCGGTTTATTGCTATTTATACATAATAAAAATTGGTTTTATGGCCTTATAAAATTCGGCCGGCGGGGTAAGCAGTAACTTTTGAAAATAAATACATATTATTTTTAATTCAATCTATTTTTTAATCTGTTAATTAATTATGTTGGTAGCCGTGAAAATGGCAGTTTATTTATTTTTTGTTATAATAATTTTATAAATATTTCGGTCTTGAAATAAAATCTTTTCTCCTAATTATTAAGTGTATTTATAATGTAATGAACTTACATTCATTTAAGGTATTTAACAACATTTTACAATCATGTGGATCCGTCCTATGCTATTTACTAGATGATATATTATGTGACATTATAACATCTATTCATTCAAATATTTGTTCAATGAATCAAAAGTTTGTTAGACACTATTGCAGATCAGCGATATTGACCCTCTCCCGAAACTATGAAACTTGAATCAAATAGAATCAGCAATTTTCCGCCCAAATAAGCGATATCATAGTCTGTTCAAACACTTGTGAACCAATAACTAACACGTGTCGTCCTATATCTCAATTTGAACGCCACTTATTGCCCTTCAACACTTTAATTCTGATATGAAACTTACATCTTTATTCTATAAGGTGTAAGGACTACTTTTGTTCTGATATAATAAGCTATTTAATTTTTGTAAGAGTTTCTGGTGTGGATGAATTAATATCCTCTGAAAATGACGCGTAGTTGTGAGTATGCATTTGATTGAAAGCTATTTTAAGCAGAGATAATATTAATATATTTAGTGTTATTGTTTGAGGGTTAACAATATCTGAGCATTGAAAATGCTGGGGAGACAATAATATTGTAGGACATGACCACTGCTGCAATTAAATCGATGCTATATGCGACACTAAATGCCAGCGACCTTGAGCGATATGAGTTCACTGTTGCCGGCCCGCCATCTATGTAACAAAGCCTTTATTTTCAAAATTCTTGGGTGGAAAACAGTTTATATGCTTACAATCCTCGTTATTCACTACTAATCTGAATAAATGAACCTACATAAAAAAGTACAAGCTATAAGAATAACTTTTCTGAGAGAAGTATCAAAAAAATGCGTACTTCAAAGAAATGTGGTAGTTCAAAAGGCTTGGCAGTGTTAACTATAGCCAACAGCAAGCATTAGCAACCTACAAATAAGACTTAAGGATATGTGTAACAGGATTAAGTAGTGTTCATAGCTCGAAATGCTATAGTTTCACCACAAAACTTGTGTAAAAACACCATGTTTGCGTGTTTTCTGCTTACTCTTCGCCTTAAGATTTGAAATTTAACGAACATGCGGTTATGATGGTAAATACTACTACTATAAGCTCGACTAATTTGTCCAAGAAGAAGTGAATATAGGTACTATGAATCTACTACTTGACATAAAACCTACTTAATATAATATAATTTCAATTTAAACGATGTTTCATTATAAAATGCATAGAGTAATATGTCTATAAACAAATTTATGAATGAACTCAGTGTCTTTTTCAATGTGAGAAATTAGACCGCATTCATATTAGAAATATTTGAGCTTGATTACGACAGCTTGGTTATTGAGTGTTGTTTCAATAGTCAATAATTACAAACTCAATACTCGCCTTCACGAGCAAAACGTTTGGACCAGGAATCGCTTCCCTTGCCATATTCTAGGGAAGTGAACGCCACGCCACGAAACTCCACCACAAGCAATTCCAACATCAACTTCATCTCAGTTAAGGCATATGAGTTTTTCCTCTTTTAAAGTTTCAGGGTGGTGTTATATGGGTCATATTGCGGTATCTTAATTCTTTTGTGATGCATTACGATGAATATTAATTAAGATTGATTAATCAATTATGAGTATACGCGCTTAACGTCAAGTATTCATACAAACACTTAGTTCCATAAAAAATAATATTTGATTTCATGATGAAGTGATGATATCTAAACCAAAATCTGTTGGTCATATATCAACAAGTCAATAAAGGTAAAGTATTTTCTTAAAATTGATCATTCTAGAAAATATTATTAAGTCAATCATTTTACTAGTGGGAGGCTCCTTTGCACGGGAAGCCGGCTAGATACAGTACCACAAGGTACCCATAATCTAGCTGTTTCGGTTTGAAGGGCGCCGTAGTTAGTGAAATTACTGGGCAAATGAAACTTAACATCTTATGTCTCAAGGTGACAAGGTTGTTGTTTCGCTCAGAATTGTTTTTTGTTTTTCAAGAATCCCGAGTGGTACTGCATTGTAATGGGGAGGGCGTATCAATTACCATCAGCTGAACGTCCTGCAAAAAAAACAATACACGACGAAACATGGGAAGAAACTATCACTATTTTATCACAAAATCAAAATATATGTTCACCTGAACCACGGCTGTGCTTATAATATATAAATAAAAGTATTTATTACACTTAAAACGAAATTATTATTACACTTAAATATTTTATGCAGCTTCTTATAATAAGTAACATGCAAGTCATCATTTCTAGTGCTGTGGTGTGTTGTGTAGCAATGAAAATCACTCTTCTAAAATAATATGACCACATTTTTTGGGAACGTATTTTACATATATTATTCCTACTAATATTATAAATTCGAACGTTAGTTTGTTTGTGACACTTATATTTCATGAAAAACTCCAAAAATTCTGAGAGGCACCACAATTCCGCTCGTCACCTTGAGACATAAGAAGCTAAGTCTAATTTGCCCAGTAATTTCACTAGCTAGGGCGCCCTTAAGACCAAAACACAATAATGATTACACATTACTGCGTCACGGCAGAAATAGGGGCCGTTGGGGTACCCATAATGTAGCCGGCATTCTCTTAAAGTGACTATTTAAGTAAATAATTATTATTAAGAATAATAAATTAATAATTGGTTAAATTTACTTTTAATTCAAATAATATATGCAGAAATACCTATTATTTTCATCTACGCCAAATATCAAAGGGCTCGTCATATACTCTAATACAACTATTTGATATTTAAATAAAACACTTTACGCGTGTAATTTTGTGTTTTGAAATTAGTTTACTTTAAAAAGTATGTAAGCGTTAATCACAGAAAATACTATTTGATATGTGTATAATATAATGATATAGATATGTCATATTAGTAAGCCCCAATTAAATTTTATTTAAAGAAACCTGTTTTACTGCCTTTTACCTGAGCTATCTGACAGAAAAAGTCTGATCAAAATCAGTCCAGCTATACAGGAAATCATAAAAAATATAAAAGTTTGCCATTCTGGATGTAAAAATTCATAATATGCATTTAGCAAAATGCTGTTAACGCTTTTACATCACAAACAGACATTTGATGTGTTCAGTGATTAAAATAATGTCAAAGATCGACACGATATTAAATTTTTCAAGTTCTCGAAGCAGACTTGACTTTAAAATTGTATCGAGTGTAATATGCCATGAAAAATGATGAACGAATATTTGCAAGTCACCGCATTGGGAATCCATTTATCACTGATGATTTATATGAAATCGTTACCATAAAAATTGGCAATATTGGCGTTTACTTAATGATTGTAGTTGAGTGGAGATACGTCATTAAGTTATAATGTTATTCATGAATTTAAAATTATTATCCTTTTATGTACTTGTGACATGGGAGCTGAAAACTGTTGATTATGTTTTTTTGGTTCACTTTGATAACATGGAAATCGATCATAAAATTTTATTTTTCAATTTTTATTTGTGTATTAATCCAAGAAGTTATGGTTATCAGTTAAAAAAAACTTATTGCTTAGATTTACAAGGGCGACATCTCAAGTCAATTTCCTAATATGCAAATATTGGAGTTGAGCAGGTTAGCAACTGTAAAGTAGATCCTGTAGATCAGAGAAACAATTTCGATTAGTTTCTTGAAAAGCGTTTTGCAATGAACTACTAGGTCGTCATAGAGTTTTAGAAATCTACATAATTACCTTTATCATCATAAACAATAAATAACTTTTAAAGTCATTTAATATTTCTTGGAAGTCGAAATTCAAAAAAATAAATGGTTAATTTTGCGATAATTTCTGACAAAAAATTCTGAGAAGCGCTTCTTTCAAGTCCACTCGTAACTCCGTGATGCTGGAAGTGATACAGAGGTATCTGTATAAATAGGAAGACATGTTCATTTGTGACTGTGCCAAATGCTCCCGTCATGCATTTAACTTGCCATGAATAGAAAAACATCCGTTCCGAAAGAAATTGAATTTCTTACAAGTTTACTCACTGTGCAAGTCGATAATAAGCTGTATAGATAATAAATTTGTAAAGCCGTCAGTTCCAGTGATAAACCACACGGTATTTAGTATACAACTATCTTCTGCGACTATGTTCGCATTAGGCTTTGTCCACATACCAGGTATGACAGCCAACGTAAGTCTGATAAAAATCTCCCTTCTCTTTCACTCACCTTGCTATACATTGTCTTTTTCTTTCACTCATCTTGCTACATATTCTCTTTTTCTTCCACTCATCTTGCTACACATTATCTATCTCTCCCACTCATCTTACTACAAATTCTCTTTCTCTTCCACTCACCTTGCTATACATTCTCTTTCTCTTCCACTTACCTTGCTACACATTCTTTTTCTCTCTTATTCCCTTTCTCTTCCTCACGCCTTGGTACACATTCTCTCTCTCTTTCGCTCTGTGGGTTGCACAACGTTCAAATTCAAATCGCGCTCCCTCGGGACTTTTTCAGATTGTATTATAAATGTACCCCACTTCCTTTACTATGCCTGTAAGAACGTGTACGTGTACCAAATTTTATGATGATTGGTTCAAATCAAGTAGTAAAAACAGACAAACCATCTGATATTCGCATTTCTAATGCTAATGAGTGTTGCTAGTGTTACCTGGTGCATGTATTGTACTTGAAACTAATTGCGACGAATCAATTAAACATGAACTTCCGTTTGCAAATAAATGCAATTATATTATTACGCAAAATTCACCTTTAAAGAAGTATAAATATAGTCACAAGTACTTCAATTTTATTTGAACCTATTGTAGATAATTTGTTTTTAATTATTATTACTTATAATATTGTTGTGATTCATAATAAGACATGATTCATAATAATCTTTACAAAGTAAACGGGATGTAGTGGACAGTTTCTATACTTCTAAGATAAAAAAACTCAAATAAAGGTCAATAATTTATATGAATAAATAAGATTCTTACGTTTTATCAGTTGCATTGATTTTAATAGTTTTAAATCAAAATGCTCATTTAGTTATTTTAAAATATTTGGGTGAAAAGCACAGTGAGTAAACTGCAAAAGTAAACATTTCCATTAAGTCGAGGTAATTTTGCAGTTCGTTAATGTTACCATCAAAGCGTAATTTCAAAGACACACCGATGTTCTGTGACCGTGTGTCGCCACAAAATATTTCGGTCGGAAATAGATTTGGAAACATTGAGGTAAAATAGAGTGTTTAACGGTCGGATTCAATGTGTGCTTCTATTGGAGGGAGACAATAGTAGCCAAAAATGTCATAGATGTACTTATAAACATGGAGTGTGTTATTAGTGATTTATGCAACTGTTGTGTAATAAGGGGTATTAAAACATGAATGTGGATTTATAGTGGGTGGTGATAGTATCACATGAGTGTTTTAATATACCCAGAATTTGAATCCTTTTAACGATTCTGAAACAGTAGCTTACTGCTAACATTTAAACAGCCAGTCCTAGTAGTAACCTAATATCATCTATTACTGATTATATATACAAGTAAACTAAGTATTAATGAAAGAATTATTTATTTTAGTAGTAATTTACATTTTGTATAGTGCAATTATTTTAAGTTTAAAATATCTGGCGGTGTGCTGTCAAAACTTGTATCGCTCATTTTTTGTAAACAAAAGAATAAAAATATCGATGAAAAATTACGGGGATTCGAGTAACCTACTTTTTTTACGGCGCGCGATGTTCTGGTAGTGTGGAATGCACATAAACTAAAATGTTCTTTTTTTGAAATTCATACAGATACCACGGCTCGAGCAATAAGAATGTGGCTGTCTTATGAAATTCAGTACAACATTACAACACTCGTTTGGGTGATGTAATTTTTATTAGGACATTGGGTGTTTTAATGTTGGCAATAAGCTAACTGTTTCACAATCTTTAATAGAGAATTTAAAGCATAGATGTAGATAAAATAATTTTAAGTTAAGCCAACCAACTTAAGCACAGAGTAGGGATGGATACTAACGTATTAACTTATACTTAATCCAGTGGTGTTAGTATGCCGGCAAAAACAAAAGCCGGTTAGGACCTATATAATGATATCCCCTTTGAAAGATAAAAAAAAATATGTGTTGAAATTATTTTTCATTTATAGGAATTGCATTTTAGTCTCAAAAACTAGTTTTATCTATTGTTATTTAAAAAACATTTAAACATGTTAGTTGATGTTTACTTGGTCATATAAATGACCATATTATCAACAATTTAACCTTATTTAATATGTACTAAAATATATTTACAATGTCCAATATTACCGTCTAAGCCAACCATCTGCATGCTACGTGATCTGTTAATCTTGGTATGTCTTCTACTACTTCTCAGGTTGTGGCTCCATCTACATCTATATACAGTTGATAACTTGCTTAACCCCAATAATTGCATATTAGGTATCTGACTTAAGATGTCACTCTTTCAAATCTAAACAGTTTGTCAACAAATTGTTCAAATATCTTTTTAGAAATAAAACATTTTTATTTATTATCTCTTGTATGCTCATCTATATATATCTCTATAAACAAAACTGTAAATATAGAATAAAATAGCCACTTTTGTATAAATTTTATCTTTCAATCAATAATTTCACCTTTTTTCGTAAGAAACTGAAATTTCTAAAAGAGTGATTAAGTTTCGATCAAGTTCGCTGAAACTCGTTTAGCCGTAAAATTGAGTTGGCCGACCGCTTTACAATGTTAGCAAACAACTCCCGCCCTGATCACATATACCTTCTAGAACATGAGGTTATTTTATATACATTTACATACATACATTCTAATTGTAGCCCATTGTATTGCCTAGTTTTCACAGGATTAAGACTTGCTGTGAAAGATTTAGACTTGGCACTATTCTCAAGCACACAATTTGATATTTTAACTTTTTAACCGACTTCGAATAGGAGGAGGTTCTCAATTCGATTGGTATTTGTTTCATGTATGTACACCGATTAAGCTGAGATTTGTAAATCGATTTACGTGATTCTTCTGTAGTTTGATGCGGAATAGTTGCCATTGGGTCCCATAAAAATTTGACATAATTTTCCCCAGTAGTTTCCATCTTATGAAAATTTTTTTTTACACGGATAATGTTATTAGAGGTTCCGGGTTCGAATCCCGGTAGGTGCAAACATTTATATGATGAATATAGATGTTTGTTTCCGAGTCATGAATGTTTAAATGTATTTATGTATGTTTATATGAATATATGTATGTTATGTTATATATGTAAGTATATTGTATTAAATATATCATTGTCTTGTAACCCATAACACAGGCTATATGTGCTTAACTTGGGGCAAGATAATTTGTATAAAAAGTGTGTCAATATTATTATTATTATAAGTTGTGAACTGCCTTTTTAGGAGTTTTGATTAAGATTTTTTTTAACTAACCCGTTTGCCGATAAGTGGGTCTTAGGCTACCTGTTATTTATAGTTAACAAACGTTCTTCACGATATTTAAGTGTCTTACAAGAACATGAAATAGGGGATCTATATTGTGTAAGGCACGCAGAAACTTTCCTAGGCCTATCCATAGCTAGTTAAAAAAAATACATTTTAATATATGACAATAAAAACCAACGAAATCATAAGATTTCGTATTATTAATCAGGTATACTACTATAAAGTAGTTTACCTGATTAATGACACTAAAATGTAAAGAAAAAGCTATGTTTAAAAAATCCGACTTCAAAAAGCGAAAAGTATAAAATAATATGTTTAAGATTTATTCATAGTATTTTATTAATATTAAAGGTATAAGATTTGAATAAGAGGTGTGTTAAATAAAATCTTCATTAAGTTATTTTATAACTACTTTTCGGTTGTTGAAGTAGGTTTTTTTAAACGTAGTTTTATTTTTATTTTTAAATTTTCAGGTAACGTTCTTATTTAGTGGCTTTTAGTTATTGGATATCCTAAAACGGATGTTCAAATAAGGTAGCGGGTTATTGTTATTAGAGATTGGGAGTCAGTACCTAGCAGAAAATTGGCGTGATAAATAATATAACAATAATTGCGCCTGTGGGTCATTTATATGTCTAGATAGACTATGACAGCTGTGAAAACATCGAAACAAATTGAGTTTAAGACTAACCTCTATTTTGAGAAATTCACACACACTTACACAAAGTGTCATACAATTTGCAAGTGTAAGACGTAGCTTGCCACGCACACTAAACTAATAATCGTGGGCTGTTTTTATCAGTTGTCTAACAGCAAGAAACTCTATCGAGACGCACAAAATTATCTAAGAGTGCGCCTATAAACGTTTTCACCTCAATAAAATAGTTGAAAATTATTCAAAAAATATTCCTCCATGACAATAATAGACAACGTATATTGTGATAGCAATCGACAGATCCGTAAACAAGAATATTGATCTCATTATCCGCGTTATAATCGTGTTAATAATTAGCACGAACGATGGACATCAGCCATCAGTTACGTCATCGCACGTTGTTTGAATTTCAATTGTTTTGTTTTCGGCGCGAATTAACTTATCTCGTTGTTGGATTAATCACGAGATAAATAAAATATAGCACGCGTTAGTGGATGCGCACCCTTATCTAAGGTCAGCGTAAAATATTTTTTCGCTCGTCACTTGGCACATTAAACATGCCTTCCAGAGGTATTTGGTCAATATTTGTGACACTAAACAATTCTTTATGTTTTTAAAATGAGAACCCTCACTTCTGGGATTAAATTTATTACAGAAATAAAATTTGAAATTAAAATGATGCGAACCCGCGACCTCTCGCGTTCCGTGCTAGAGCTCTTACCAACTGTGCCAACCGTTCGAGTGACGTATCGTTGATAAACTCTTGAATACTCTGTTCAACTCTCAGGTTGTGGTTCCATCTACAGGATCTACTTTACTTCATAACCTGCTTCATAACCCCAATATTTGCATTTGCATATTAGGAAATTGACTGGAGATGTCGCTCTTGCAAATCTAAGCAATTTGTTATGTTCAGAAAATTTTGTTTTCAAATTGTATTTGTCTATTAAATTTGAGACACTTTGACTACTCACTGGGTCAGGTACGAGAAAACATAGAATTATTAGACCATCCGCCGTACTGCCCCGACCTAAGCCCTAATGATATCTATACTTTCCCTAAAAGAATAAATTGCGTCAGAGATTTTCATCACCTGAAGAAGCTATGGACGCCTACAAAACGGCCATTTTGGAGACCCCAACTTCCGAATGGAATGGTTGCTTCAATGATTGGTTCCATCGTATGAAAAAATGTGTCAAATTTCGCGGAGAATACTTCGAAAAGCAATATATACATTTTTAAATAGTAATGTTGTGTCACTTCCTTGATTCCCGAAATTTTCAGTGCCGGCCTCGTATTTATGAGTCTGACTAAATTAATGTTCTTTATACTATTAGTTGAACCCCGCGATTTACAGTGACATGAAAAAATGATTGCAGTAATTGTTCGTCACTGAAGCGCCGGCGTGACAAAATGGCTGGTCTAAATCAATTACGCTTCGTTTGTCGACCCAAACGTTAATTACTAGCCGTCAACCCGGATTGTGGAAGGCTTTGCACCATACGCAGGTAGAAAAATTGATTAATCTAAAGGTATGTGCACGATGAAAATATTAAATATAATAATATGTATCTTTTTCATTTTTACAAAAAAATTGGTTTTATATTTATTTGTTTGACAAAGAATATATAATATGGGTAAGTTAATTAATAAAAAGAATTAGGTGTTACTTTGTGGAAATCCATAATTATACAAATGCATCCTCAGGACGTGTTGTCTTGCCAAAATCTGGCACGAGACTCTCGTGCCTCGTGTAGAGGCGAAACACGTGTCGAATTGTTTTAAAAACAAATATTGGCGGAATTAACACTGAAGAAAACTTAAATCAGTTTTATAAAGTTAATTAATAGCAAATTAGTGTTTTCATATTTTTTTTAAATAATTTGAATTTTAATCTCCATTTAATACTACATTATAATAGTAACTTAACGTTATTGTAATATAAGTGTGACATAAATCTTGTTGCAAAATAGTTTATATATTTTGTTTAGTTATCTAATTTGTATAATATGTTTTACTTGAGCATTAATGGGTTAGTTAAGAGTTTGTGTACGCCTACCCTAATTATTCCTAACTGGATTGAGCAAACCACAACGTAGGCTCTCGTTTCACGCCATTACCCTTTCAGATATTAACGTCTTCAATCCCAATATAAGCTAAATGGTAAAATAAATTGATTTCTACGTCATAAACCTTAATGGCTATTATATATTAAATGCCTGACAGCTCAATAATTGTTTTTGTTTTCCAATCCACTCATACTACTAAACACATAGCCTAACCGTTTTAATATGTCACTTCTTCTATTGACTTGAAACATAATTGGGCTTATAAATCCATGTATTACTAACCCTTATCATTGTAATATAATGCAATATTCTGTGATTGCTTATTTCAATGATACAGCATGGTCTTGAATTGCGGTATTGTGGATATCGTATTTGTCCCGTCTTATAAAAATTAAATATTTTTGCCCAAATCGATTAAATTATTTTAATTAATAGTTTTGTTAATATTTTTTTTTTCGTTTATTCTGGATAATAATTAAGTAATAATTCAAAGTATAAAAATTAAGGTACACAATTCTTCATCAAAATTAATAATACTATTTCTGATAGAAGAGATAGATCATTCAATTCGTTAGATGCAATTCTGGAAATATAAATAAATTTGCGAAATGATTTGAGACTGGTATCGGTCTCGTTAGCCAGATTTTGGCGAGACAACACGTCCTGAGGATGCCTCGTGTAGAGGCGAAATACGTGTCGAAATGTTTAAAGACAAATATTGGCGGAATTAACTCTAAAGAAAACTCAAATCATTTGGATAATTATGGACTTCGGCAAAGTAACGCCTACTTCAATAAATAAAGTTGCTGTTAGTTTATATATTATGTTTGTAATATGTATGTATTATTTTGAATATTAATCTGAGCAACTAAAGATACAAAACATGACATATAACTTGAACATTATATTATCTACTTCATTTAATCGGTCATGAAAATAAATGTTTAAATGTGGCTGGTCTAGTCTACACAAAATGTCTAAATTTCCCAATCCCTCAGTTAAATCTTACAATGGTTATCTTACAATTATCGGTCTATACTGCGTAGAAAAATTTACCTCCTCTTTAAGCATCTTCAATTTGCGAAGATAGTTGGTAAAGCATCTATTACCTGACATTACATGAAACTTAGAGCATATATACGTCTCGATAGGCTATGGAATCTGTGAAAACATCGAAAAAAATTACTTTAGAACAAATCTCTATTTTGAGCGAATCAGGACACTGTGTTAGTACACAGTGTCCTACCAATCGCGAGTGTAAGACGTAGCTTGCTTGTTGTTAAATAGCAAGAAAACTAAATACATTAAATTTACCGTACCAAATGTCAAAAATGTAAATGCAAATGTTTTGTTAAACGAAGAGGTGATAGAACCGGTGGAATCTGCTATATTTCTTCGCATAACCCTAGATTCCAAATTACAATGGGGCCCCCATATTGAAGGATTGGCGAACAGACTTAGTTCTGCAGCATACGCGGTTAAAAAGATTAGACAATTAACTGACATAGATACGGCGCGACTAGTATACTTTAGTTATTTCCATAGTATTATGTCCTATGGTATATTGCTATGGGGCAACGCTGCCGATATTAATACAATATTTGTGCTGCAGAAGAGGGCTATTTGTGCTATTTATAACCTAGGTCCTAAAGAATCATTGAGAGCAAAATTTAAAGAAATTAACATCTTGACTGTTGCTTCTCAATATATTCTTTATAATGTAATGTATGTTCATAGGCACATAAGTGAATTTGCCAGAAACTGTCATAACCATAATGTTAACACCAGGAACAGACATAAACTTATGATGCCTACTACTCGGCAAAGTCGAGTTAGTAAGTCTTTTGTGGGGCGATGTATATGCTTTTACAACAAGATCCCAGAAAATGTTCAAAACAAAAGTATAACGTTATTCAAAAGAATTGTTAAAAAACGTTTGTGTGGTAAAGGTTACTATAACATAAATGACTTTCTTAATGATACCACAGATTGGGAATGGAGTGACCGCCCTGAGGCTATTAAATAATAAGTTTAATTGTACAATATAACTTTGTAAACATATGTATTCGATGAAAAAAAAAGCCCGCTGAGTTTGTTGCGCCCATTCTTCTCAGGTCTGAGGCATTCATTTTGGAATGGGTGGTAGTTTTTGACTTTTAATAAGTGATGTCACATCCTATTTTGAATAAAAATATTTGAATTTGAATTTGAAAAAACTTGTCACGGACACCAAACAAATATTCCTGGCCTATTTTTATCGGTTGTCTAACAGCAAGAGACTCTACCTAGACATATAAATTATCTAATACAAAAAATATGACTGATTCTTTGTGTTAAGTATGAGGAAATAAAAAGTAGGAACAACAATGCCTATTTCAAGATGAATAACCGTTTTTTCTCCTTACCCTAATCATTAGATGTTGATTTAATATGACAAAAAGCGATCGTTCCATCAAAAGCGCAAAAATCAGCTGTATGGCTCATCCATGACAGTGTGAACATTTAGAAAGTGCCGAGTAATTACACATTGTTGCATAGAACAAAACCCATGAGTCGGGCGACAATACACAGCATGAGGGGTGAACAGACAAAAGTTCCTGTTTTACTTTAATATTTCACTCCTGTCCTGGCTAAAGATTTCCGCTGATTAAAAATGTACTTTTTGTGATACCGCGTGCGCCATTTTTATGTATGTCCGCCTTTTGTTTATATTGTTTTTGCTTTAGATTAATAAGAATGTCGGCCATTTTATTCTTATCACATATTTTTTACAGATTTAAATAAGGATGAAGAATTCATTTTCTTTCAATCACATTTAAATCCCTTTTTGCCTGCATATTTAACTGTTGATAATATAGAATGTATTGCTTATGAATTAGATTTTGAAATCTTTTAAAATATGTTTTTTCTATATCATTAAGTAGTAAATATAAGCGTAGTTTATTATAATTTTTGATGTTTGTTTATCTTATAACCTCAGAACTTAGAGCCCTAAATCTGTTAAAATCATACTTAAGCGAATGAGTTCAGATAGTCGATGTAAATGGCAAACGGTCTTCGGATAAATGTTCGGATACTGTGGGAATAGGTGTTCCGCAGGGTTCTATTCTCGGTCCTTTCTTGTTTCATATATATATTAACGATCTTCTTGGGTTCTTGAGTCTTGGACACTACGGTTTTCGTGGGTATCACGTTAGATATAAAGCTTCAGTGGGGTCCATATATTGCCCAACTAGCAGATAGACTCAGCTCTGCGGCATATGCCGTTAGAAAGATTAGAGAGTACACGAATGTAGCGACCGCTAGATTAGTGTACTTCTGTTATTTTCACAGCATCATGACGTACGGTATTTTACTGTGGGGTCATGCTGCTGACATTGATATAGTGTTTGCTCTGCAAAAGAGAGCTGTTCGTGCTATATATATCAGTTTGGTTATAGACAGTCTCTTAAAGAAAAATTATAAGAAATAAATGTTATGACTGTTCATTGTCAGTACATTTATGAAATTTTAATATCCGTTCACAAAAATTGTTACTTCTTTGCTCTTAATAGTGATTTTCATCATTATAAAACTAGAAATAAGGGATTGCTTGTAATTAATTCTAGTAGTCTTCATAAGATACATAATAGCTTTAAGGGTTAATGTATAAACTTTTATAATAAAGTCCTTGCCACTGTTCAGGCATTATCTATAAATAAATTTAAATGTTTCATTAAAAAATGGCTCTGTCGTAAATTCTATTACTCCGAATAACAGCTGAATATCTAAGTGATCGTACAGCTTGGGACTAGATTATGATTATTTTATAGCAATAGCAAGGACTATATATATACATAGCAAATAAATATAGCAATATTGTATATTTTTATTAAAAAGAGCGCAAAAAAAGAATGCTGGGAGAGTTTCTTGCGCCGCATCTTCTCTCTCAGAGCGCCATTTGTTTCCGAAGTGGTAGGAGTATCTAGTATATTAGAAATGACATCAAAAAGAATTCTAAAGGAATCAATTTTGCGAAAATAAATGCTTTTTATGCCTTAACATAATTTATACGTCTGGATAGAGTCTCTTGCTGTTAGATAACCAACAATAGCAGGCCAGGACTATTAGTTAGTGTGCGTGACAATTTCGTCTTACACTCGTGATTTTTATGACACTCTGTGTTAGTGTGCGTGCCTTCCAAATAGAGGTTACTCTCAAATTTTTTTCGATGTTTTCACAACTGTCATAGTCTATATTATTTTATTTTATTCGGAAAACTTACAGTTTACACAAATACAGTTTTCACTTAGATGTATTAACAATAGCAATTATTGTAATATATAGTAAAGTAAAATACAAAAACTTAGAAGTAAAATACAACAAGAATTATATAAAACCAGCAAATCTATTTAAGGAAATACTTAATTAAAATTAAATAGGTTTTCTTATTCTAAACTACCAAAGAACATAAATTAAGACATGAATATAAAATATTATTAATAGTCAAAACATTGGGTCAGAATTATAGTTAATTCAAAATTACATTAAATTATTACATTAAAATATACTAAACCAATATTTTGAAAAAAAAAAATATTTAATAGTCAATTAAATTATTGTTAAAATTACTTGCAGATCGTATAAAAAATGAGTTATTTCTATAGTAAGATGAGTTTTGACTAATTTATGGGGTAACTGGCTGTCTACTTCTTAGAGGAACTCTGAGGCTTACGCGTGAAAGGAGGTAAGGGGAATCAATTGTAGATTGAGCAATAAAAACTAGAGTAGTTATATCAGCAATCCTCCTATCTAGACAAATATGTCATGTCACTTAGATCAATATTGATCTAAGCTTTTAACTTTTGGTAATGTGGTATAGATAAATGATTTTAGTTTATACGAGAACTCATCTTATCAAATTATCAGAGGCTTTCTACATTTGATTTAAAAATTCCACGTAAATTTACAGCGAGGTAGTATCTAATCAGACACATTAGCATAATTACAAAACTTTCTAGAAACAGAGTCAATCTCTGGAGAGCTTTTTAAGGGCGATTTAAATTGCGATTCCTCGTGCTTGCGAAAATCATCATCTTACTTCGAGGTCATTACATTCATTTAACGTTTCAGTTAATGCTAAACATTATTGTACACTAAAATATTTTGATAAAGGTGAACTCAGTTTTACTTACAAAACCAGATTAACACTTTTTTATTTATATTTATATATTTATGGAAAAGTAGGACAAACGTGATCACCGCCGCCCACATTCTCTTGCAACACAGGAGCATTGCCGGCCTTTAAGGAAGGTGTACGCGCTTTTTTTGAAGGTACCCATGTCGTACTGACCCGGAAACACCTCACAAGGAAGCTCATTCCACAGCTTTGTAGTACGTGGAAGAAAGCTTGTTGAAAACCGCACTGTGGAGGACCGTCACACGTCCAGATGGTGGGGATGATATCCTAATTTGTTGTGTGTCGTGCGAAGATGGAATTGGGCGGCAGGAATGTTAAATATAACGTCATCAGACACTATAGGATTTTCAACACAATTCATTCAGTACAACGACCTGTTCAATGATGAGATGAAGTTCAAAATACATTTCAATGGCAATAAGAAAGTATTGCATTTTATAAGAACATTTGTTTTAATGAAGGAAACAAAATACATAAGTTTAATTAAGTTTTTTATACATTTTACATAATCCAACATAAAAGCTGGATTATTCTAAACAGACGGAACAACTGAAATAGCATTGGCAATGCAAATCTTACATTTGCAAAGGATTGTCGAAAGCCGTAAAAAGCACTTTCAGCTTTGCGTGTGTTAGATAGAGTTTGATTTGCTTTAACAACAGTCGGTGAAAAGACGAGAACGTTCCATTGAATAAGATAATCTAAGCAGATTGGCATTTGTCCTAAGCCAAGTTATTAATTCGTAAGTAGACGATAGGATAGACATTTTTATATTGATTATTGGAAATGTTTTGTAGTATCCATTATTCCTTTAAACAGCAAATTATTAACCATAAAAGAAACTTCGATTCTGAATGCTTCGATCAGTTATAATAAAAGTTATCCTCAAATCATTTATAAGTAGAAACATATTTTCGGGTCTTTTTGAAATGGTTCTTTGCTTCAATTAGTATTTAATACTAACCTAATAAATCCTTGGTCAGATTTTAAAACTTTTATCACCAATATTTATAATGGACGTTCATTGTGCCATTTGTTTCGTTTATATTAAATATAATTAAGTAATCTTTATTAATTGTGCTTGGAAATTAAGACATAATCACAATTATAACTATTTACTAAAATTTACTAGCAGGTTATTCGCTTATTAAACTTCTTCAGTTCACTAATTGATCACAAATTATAACGATATGTTATGAACTTGTTATTCACATATTTAAAACATTTTATAATTATATCGCTAATTTTATATCTGTAGAATGGAACTAAAGTGAAGTAAAAGTAATAAATAAATGCGAATGTTTAAACAGTGAAAATGAATATTTGTTTTAGAGTCCTGGTATGTATTAAATATATCGCAGTCTGCACTCATAGTATAGGGTACTATGCCTAGGTTTAGGGTGAGGTTATTTGAGTGTAAGGGCGTCAGCAAATTATTTTATTAATTATTATAATAATAAGCCATTTATCCTACGTATTCTACATATCAAATGTTGTTAGTAGTTTGATATGCTTAAAATTTAGTGTAAGTTCAATTCAAGTAACCAAATTAATTACATTATTCTATTTTATTTTGGTTATTAACCATATTTTGTGTAAAGGCATCTCCCAACCTTTTCCACTTTACCCTATCTTTGCCCTGATTGATCCAGTTTCTCCCCACCTGCACGATGTCATCTACCAATCGCTGCTTTGTTCTACCGGTGCTTCTTTTGCCTGAAGGTCTTTTCCATTTGGTGGTCTCCGTTATCCACCTTCTGTCCGTGTACCGGGTAATGTGGGTGCCTTTATGCATCGGTAATCTTGGTTTTCTTCTTGTGTCTTCGCTACTTATGTACTTTCCTGATCCACAGTATGCTTCTCTCCATTAGTTTTTGTGTCTTATCTATTTTTTTGTTTTAATACTTTTATGAATGCCGAGGTTTGACAGCCATATAGGTCATGCCTGCTATTATCTTATTAATATTTACCATATACTAAATTTATATGGGTACTACACTGGCCTGCAAAAGTATGTATCACACTTTTAAAATTAAATTTTTTTTCTTAACTATAGAAGGTAGAGATTTAAGATTAAAAACGTTTTGTTGCAAATTTTATAGGCTTTAATTCTTAGGAACTAAAATTATACATTAGTAACATTTTTAACTTAAAAAAGATTAAACAATGAAAATAGACATTTTTAGTTTAGTGTAAAAAAATTCAACTAAAATATATTACATGTTATTTAATTTTTTCGCTTGCTTGCTTCGAGCCGGTTTGGCATACTGAACACTAGGTTTTGGAGCCGATGTTGGGGAATATTCTCCCATTCTTCAACCAGGGCCTGCTTTAGTGCCCTGAGGGGTGGTGGTCTGCGATTTCTGACTAGCCTCCCAAGCTCATCCCAGGCGTGTTCAATCGGGTTGAAATCAGGACTTCTTGATGGCCAAGCCATCACGCTGATACCGACCTCCTGAATATACTCTTGTACGATATGAGCCGTGTGTGGCCGGGCATTATCATGCATCAGCATCGATCCATCACCCATATTTGCTAAATACGGCCCTGCATACCCATTGAGAATCTCTTGAGCATATCTTTGCCCAGTGAGGGTGCCATTTTCTATGGCTACTGGCTCTGTGCGACCTTTTGAAGATATGCCAGCCCATACATGTACACTGCCTCCACCGTATTGGACTCTTTCTGAGATGCAGGCTTGAAGGTATCACTCACCAGGTCGCCTGTAAACACTTCGCCTTCCATCAGAAGTGTAAAGGGAGAATCGAGACTCATTTGCAAACAAAATTCTTGACCATTCTTCTTCATCCCACTGCATGTGTTCACGGGCGTATCGCAGTCTCGCTACTCGATGCTGTCTCTCGAGTTTTGGGCCACTCGCTGGTCTTCGGGGTTTCAAATTTGCTTCAGCAAGTCTTCTTCTCACTGTTCTGTCATTAATGTAGTCCCTCCGGGTCTGATGTAGCTGTTGCTGGACTTCAACTGCATTTTGGTGGCGATTTCTTAACACAGTGGAAATAATATAACGATCTTCTCGGGCACTGGTACACCTGGGTCTGCCATTGCAAGGTCTCCTCAGATAGTGTCCAGTCTCTTCGTACCTTCGCTTTACCTTCTGGACCGTTCGTACCGTCACACCCACCATTCTTGCAGTGCGACGCATACTTATGCCTAGTTCCAGAAAAGCCATGATCCTAGCACATTCTTCAACTGAAAGAGGCATGATAAATAAATGTTATGTGCTTTTCAGCATAAATTTTTAAAACAAGACCCATCGATCTTCAAAAAAATTTAAAACAGAAAGAAAAATGTGAATGGTAAAATTGTAATTCGGAAACGTCCACTTTGAAAAAGGAATGGTTTTGTTTTTGAAGTTTTTTTTAGCCAATTCTTAAAAGAAGGTTACCGACTATAAAGTTTTTATGTACAAAATTAAATTCTCTTTGGAGTCCTTTTTATTTCGAAAGTATATCTTGTGAACTTAAAACGTTATCCCAATTTTAAAAGTGTGATACTTACTTTTGAAGGCCAGGGTATTTGCGGAACAATGGAAACTAAACATTAAGTTATTCGAGACAATATTGATAAGTATGTGTAACGTGCTATACATATTTTACTATTTATTATTATCTCTACTTTCTTACAAAAACAAAAATAATCCCCTAAATTTAATCTATATTCGTGATCTCATAGATTATTCGACTGACGCCGTAATTAATTCCTTTGGGATATCCACAGGGGTCCCGCGTTAAATTTGGTAGAAAATTTCGATGGATGGATGATATGCTTTGCTCATGAGTCATGGTGTTTAAATATGTCAAACACAACATATTATTATATTAATTTTAAGAACTGAATGTTAAGAACAATTTATAGCCAAGCTAATATATAGCGAGATCAGCTCTCTTGTGCACCTCTAAATGTTAGCAGCAATTATTATGTGAAGTGCATGACCCCATAGCAAAATACTGTATGTCATGACGTTTTATAAAGAAAAGAGGGCCTCTGAAGTTTTGCGCCCGTTCTTCTCAGGTCTGAGCCATAATTTTTTAATTTTTTTTTATCAAAATCTTTCATTCTTTAGTGGTAAGATTTTGACGGTCACTATGTGATTTAAATTCCTTTTGTGAATTAAGTTTGAATATTAATTTAACTGAAACACTATTCTGTCCTTTGTAGCAGAAGTGCAGGTGCCCTCTAATAATTATTTCACCGTTTGCAGCACAGCTGAATCTATGTGCTAGAACGGTATTATTGGATAACTGATAAATTTGTCTTGTAAATAATAAAAAAACGATAATTATTTACCCTAAGCTACTATCAGGTAATGAGAATGTCTGAATGTGGATGGAAGTATGGGCAAAAGTTGGTCAAAACGTAAGTACGATCACGCAATATTGATCTCCATATTGAATGCCTCCTCCTCCTAGTTCCTATAGAAGAGGGAATGTATTGTTCTTCTTCTGAATCATTCACTCTCAACAGATTGATTGCCATGGGGTTGTCCTTTACCGTTACCCGCAGCTCTTGTAGCGATGTTTCTCTACTTTTGGTAATTTATCCATTTTTAATATATTTTCTCGATTTTAGCATTAGAAGATAAAGAATCTCGGTACCTTTATTAATTAAATCAGTATAGTGGTTAGGTGATTCTGCTTCTTGCGCTTGATTCACTCTCGTACTACCAAACCTTCAATTGAGTCTTCGTTCTGTATTATATCCTTTCATATTATTTTTAATTGGACAGTTGAATAAAATACGAAGCTGTTTTTGTTTTTTTTAATTGGTATGATGTGCTATCCCACTTATTCCCAATATTTTTCATCAGAATCTCAAGGGTATTTATCTAATCGCGGTCTTTCTGCCATGCGATCCTTTTTTTCCCTGCGTATAGAAATATTGGAAAAATAAACACTGCATTAACCAAACCTGTGTATTTTGAATTATCCGGTGATTTTTCCAATCTTCTCTACAACTTACCTCATCTTGGCAATCCTTCTCTTTATTTCTTCCTCAGGAACATTCTTCGCAACTCTCGTAATTCGTGATATTAGATCATTTAAGTAATCATTTATGATGATGATAGATTTGTACTGTTTGACAATTGTCTATTAGTCTTTTATCTTACGTCATGTCTATTGGTATTTTGAAGTCGTCGCGGTTTATTAAACACCATAATATTGTGCTTGAATCTAAAAAATGAAGGAATTTCTAAATATCATTCTCAGAGGTAGCAAGAAATGAAATGTCGATGGTTTGATATTATGTCACCCTCTTACCCAGAACGTTGTATTGTTCTATGATCCATGGTGGCTGTAAATAATATGTTCGTCTAGTGTGAACACATACACAGAACTTAGTTAGTTCAATAATATCAATACAATGAAATGGTATTTTAGAAAAATGTTTAGGTGATTCGCTGAATGTCTACATGAATGAATATATTAAAACAAAAGTTATTAAAGTATAAATAGTTTATTAAAATCACAAATATAGTTTAGACTATATTATAATATTCTAGTGAGGTTTCCGACTGCATGTGTGGTCATACCACGCGTTGATATTAAGCCTGTCTATATGATCACAACTTTGTATTTCATTCCTGAAACAAATTGAAACAACAAAAGTAACGTTTATCAAAATCTAATATATATAAATTACGTGTCACGTTGTTTGTCCGCGATGGACTCCTAAACTAATGAACGGATTTTAATTCGGATCACTTCATGGAGTGCAGTTTAGTCCAACTTGAGAGATAGGATAGTTTTTATTTCGATTTGGGACCCATAATTATTTTTATTTCCAATTTTTGTTTTGTATGGACGTATTTTCTATGAGAGAATTTAGTGACGCACGGTTTGACAATTCTGCTGTGAAATAATTTCACTAAAACAACAGGGAGCATATTTTACGAAATAATTCTTCATGTTATTGACGAATTGAAAAAAAAACAGTATTTTATTTATTATTTTAAACAACGTTTGTCGAGTCAGCTAGTATTTATATATATTATGTTATACATGTTTTAACTTGATTTAACTGAATTAAATAAACTGAATAATATGAAACTTTATTTAATCATCTTTCCTAGTTCCGTTATTGAGGAATTTATTAAAGTGATATTTAGTATTTTCTTTAAGGGTATGTAAATAAAAATAAAAACTATTTTATAATATTTATATTTAATTTCTAGATTTTGTGTAAGTAATATTTTTATGAATCATTCTGCACGCTATTTAAAACACAACTAATAATAATAATTCCTTATTTCGAGTATCATGACTCATATTAATTGTTATAAGTAGGTAATACAGCTAATCCTTTTGGGAAATACAAAGAAAAAAGATCGACTAACTTCGTGAATCCTGAATCTTAAATATTTTGACAATATTTCATTATAAAAACTGCCAAAATGTCGTATGCTTCTAACAGGTACATAAAGTATCTGTCGTCTTCAAGATATAACTCTAGTATACATAGTAAAAGCTCATTACTCATTACTTATCACAAGCTCATTTGTACAACAAAACAAAAATAAAAGAACAAAAATTGAACATACCCCGGGCCAGCCCTCAGGAACGCTTGGGGTTGAATTTCAGTTACTGAATCACCCACCGTGCACATGAAACTTGCTATTGTGGATTTCCTGATTTCTAGCAGTTGTTCTGAAAATGAAACAAACTCTGAGCATGTACATGTTTTTATATACTTGGTATATTTAATTAAGGGACGATGTCTGAGCAATACAATAGCGCTCGTCATCTCGAGACATAAGATATTAAGTCTCATTTGCCCAGTAATTTCACAAGCTACGGCGCCTTGTAGACTGAAATACAATAATGCTTACACATAACTGCTTCACGGCAGAAAGTAAGTAAGTAAAGTAAAGTACAAAACAGCCTTCCATGGTAATACACTGGTGGTACATATTATATTTGTTTTATTCGAATGAAAGTATAAAACAAAAAATAATTCTTATTGGATCCAGATATAACCTATTAAATTTTGATGTCTTCTTTGCATGAGGTTAGAATTCACCAATGCCAACTTATCTCTTCATATTAAAACAAACCTTTAACTTTGCATGAAATCTTTAAGAGACTTTTTTGAAACCCGGATCAAAACATTGTAGGATTTTGAAGCTTCGGGTAGCATCTATTGAACTGGCGTGAAGATATTTTTTTTAATATAATGAAACATTAAATTTGTTAACAAAATTTATGAACGATGCGTGACTCGAACCTTGACCTCTCGGGTTTCATCCAAGCGCTCTTCCACTGAGCCAATCGTTAGAGTTTCGTATGGTTTATAAATCTTGTTATGTCTTGTTCAACTCTCAGGTTGTGGCTTCATCTACAAGAACTACTTTATATTTGATAACCACGGAGGAGTAAAATAAGAAGGACTCCGTGTCACCTTACATAACAGTGAGGCACCAAAACACGTTTACTACGTGTAAATACATAGCCCCAGCATACACTTACACTAATACAAGCCGATCGGCCGCCATTATGAGATTTGCCATCGCCTGTGACCGATCAGTTTGTAAAATAAAATATTTTAAAAATGCCACCATGCGTTGTGAAAAAGTGTAAAAACAATACTATAAAAGTATTTGTGGATATATATTTATTTAAGGGAGAAAATATTGTGTATCTGGTATACCCCGTAAACGCACACACACTAGCATAAAGGTGCTTCACTTGCTAATATCACGGCGCGGAGTCTTTACTAGTCCGTATTGATAACCTGCTCAACCCCAATATTGCATAATATTAGGATATTGACTTGAGAAGTGGCTCTTTCAATTCTAATAACTTTTTGTTTGTAATTTTGTTTACATTCAAATTGATTCTTAATTTAATTTAATTAATCCCAGAAGTGAGATTTTTAAGGAAAAATTTCAATTTATAGTTATAAATAATTGAATAGTTATGACGATGACGTTTAACCGAGTCCGCGATACTATGGTGCGGTCCGGTGGCCGGCGGTGGGACGGGTTGCGGGCGACCAGACTTTACTTTAGTAAAATAATAAATCGTTAACGAAGCATACTTTGAAGACAGTCCTGTCTGTTATGCATATATTATATTACCTAAATACTATAAAATACTACTTACCAAAACTGAAAGCATTAGGTCTGTTTGGTCGTTCGTACCAATGCCTGTCAGAAGCAATAGTTCTGACCAGCTGCACCACAGATATACAGTACAATGTCGGGGGAACATAGCCACCAGATATCGGCCTCTCCAACCAAAGTCCGACAATGAGATCAATGTCCTCTACATCTGTGTATTTTTCTCTCAATAATTCTATTCTCTGTAACAAATAATATTACTATAATTAATACAACCCGCATAACGTTGACGTCTGGTATTCCACAACGGCGCGTTTTTCAAGAAATTTCTAGCCTCGCGCGCCTGTTGGCCGTTTGCCTCCTCTTATATAAAAAAAATATATTGAAATAGACTTCCTGGACATTCTAGCAATGCTCCTGTGATTCCTCTGGTGTTACAACACAGCGTGGGTGGAAGTGATCACTTATCATAAATCGACCAAAATGTAATTTGTCTCCTTAATCCATTTAAAAAATAAAAAACAAGCAATAATAATGAAAGAAAAGCTTTTTATCAATTTTTGATTTTTGCTTATTTGTGGAGAAAATTAAAAAAAAATGTTATTTTGATAGTAGTTTTTTGTATTCTACTTTGCATTGTAACATTCTTCAATATGTATTGTATCAACACAATAGATGGATGCATTAATAACAATAGCTTTTGGAGACAATTTTGTGGCTCCATTTTCTTCTAATAAAACCCAAAAGTAATCTTACTGAAATCTTTTTAAACAAATGAACAAAAAAATAAAGATAACATCTTGGTAGTCAAATAATATTAGACATATCTATCTATTAAATATGCGGTAAGTTTATGATTTTCACTGATTCAAAATTTATAAAAACAAAATATATACAAATTTAAATCATTAAGAAATATTTAGATCTTATCATTAACATAGATTAATTTTTAACAATATAAAACCTCACCTCAGGATCGATAGCGTCTACAAGATCTTCAAACCTTCTGTATTTCTCGTGGAAACAAAACTCCCGATACTTCACGTATGACGGGAAGAAGAAGTAACGGTTCTTGGTGAGATCGCTTGTGAATACATCTGAGGCTCTTTGATGGTGGGTAAGCACTGTTTGAGCCATCTGTAATGTTTTAATACAATTTATATACAGATTTTGAAGATTGTTTGTTTAACGCGAATGTTACATATTTAAATAAAACACTTTTTAAAGGATTAAAACTTGTGTAATTGTAACTTTGTTTTTACAATAGATTCTTGCGTAAAAGTTACATCTGCAGTCCTCCTGAAAGTTAGATCTGGAAAGGTCTTAAAACATCAGGTTAGCTATAATAATAATAAAAATGTTACTTCTACGCATCAAATCTAACATTTATACAAAAAGAGAATGAAGTAAAATACTGCACGGTTTAACGGACAAGCTTGGTATAAATTATTCTACACCAGTCCACGATAAGTTACCAACCAGCTTTTGAAATAAAGACATTTGTTATGAATTTGCAATTGATAACAATAAAACCGGCTAAGTGCAAGTCAGAATCGCTCTACTTATAAAAAAGAGAAAACGTTTTTTTTATTCTTCTTAATCATATAATCTATTCTTAACTAACTAACTGCATAAAAGTTATTAAGAGTTCGACCGCCGTTCTTTGCATAGAGACCTAATTTCAACTCGATACTACCACGCGTTCCCGGGATAAAGGGTCTTGACAGACAGACAGACGTACAGATGTTCGGATGGTCGGATGAACAATAAAGTGATCCTATATGGTTTCCGTTTTTCCTTTTGCGGTACACAACCCTAAGAAATTCCAATCTAATTCTAAAATTTTAAAAGTTAAACAAAAGCAAACTATTAACTTCAATATTAATACAAAAATGGTAAAAGATCACTAAAATTCCACAGTAATTCACGTAATCCACTGGTATAGTGTCATAAAGCCTCTATGAATATCCACATTTATTGTGTGTCAAATCATTGGCCGTTTGTACAACTCTTTAATGAGGGTTTGTGATGTCTGACCCCGAGAACCCATCGTCTCCATCCTAAAGGGAAGAATTATGCATTCATCACCAGATCATGCAGCAACTTACATTTCTTTACCTGCCGCCTTAAATATGTTAAACAAATAACAATTCACCAAAAACCTCCAACGAACCCAGATAATGTTTTATGACATTTTAGTAAGTATTTAATAAAACATCATGTGGCTTATTCATACCATTCTAGTCTAACGGCCGTTTTTAATAACCTGTTCACCCTTAGTTTGACTAACTAGAGGTAGACAAATCTATCCTTTTACGCTTACTTACATTGACATAAAGGATGTGATTATAACTATATTGGACATAACTATGGATAGAAACGATTTTATCATTAAACGGTGACAGCAGTGTATCCGTAACTAGAGATACGTTATTGAAAACCACCGTAAGTGGATCTTAAATAATTTGCAGTAAGATATTACTCACGTCAGAATCAATTGCGTAATCCAATTTGGCAGAAGGCTGTCTAAAAGCGCCTTGAGTGACGTAGGGGAGGTTATCCACAAGATAGCCAGTTCGTAATGTCATGTTAGTTATTCTGTCGTCTCTTAAGTGATATCCCTTCTCATCGTAAAGCCTGGAAAATTATTGAAATTTGACTTAAATAAACTAGAAATATACTGAATTAAAATGAGTTCCCCACTGTTAACATTCATGTAGAAATGTCTGAAACCAGTTCACGAAATACTTAACATTATAAATAACTACGTTAAAAAAAAACAAATTCAACAATTGAAAACTTAAAAAAATAACTTATACAAACATACCTTAAATATAAATAAAACACCACCTATTGATAGGGCTTAAGTCTAAGATTCTATCGTGAAGAACGTTTGTTAGCTTTGAATGACAGGTAGTCTTAGACCCCCTTATCGGGACACGGTTTAACACTTAATCTATGTATATATATATATAATGAAAATGGCCTTTGTTTGAGGCTCTTTCAAGCCTAAACCACTGATGGTATCGATATGAAACTACCACCATTCGATGCGAAATTTATCCAAGATGGCTACTTATTTTTTTAATTCCAACGTTCCTTCCAAGCGGGCGGGAACGGCTAGTGATAATATATCAACCTAAATGAAAATTCATAAAAAAAGCCGTACACCAACAATAATTATATCATCCAAGAAAACAAAAATATTCATAAGAAATGAAAAAAAATGGGCCAAATTATGACAAATTATTATGGGACCTGTCATTTACAAGCATTCCGCATCAAACTAAAGAAGAATCGTGTAAATCGGATCATATATCTCAGCGTTATCAGTGTACAAACACAAAAAAATACCGATCGAATTGAGAACCTCCTACTTTTTGAAGTCGGTTAACAAACTACATAATGCTGATGCAACAGACACTTATGCTCTTAGCACTACTCTTGTAAACTATTTCACTACCTGCAGGAACGCTGCTCAAATTCTCAATGGGTTCAATACATCACTTTATCATTTTATTCTACCATTAATCACGGAGAGTGTTCTGAAAAGTTTTTTGGCTTGATTTCTGCTGCTGACTTCTAAAGATTGCACCTTACATTAAAAACTAAAATATCTTCAATATAACTCTAAAATATCATCCTCGCCAAATACTCCATAGTGCGATTTTAAAAAACCTTCCTGGACGTACCTAAATAAACTGTAGAAAGAACCTCCTCTTGTGTCGATTCATATATTTTAAAGGCTGGCGACGCTCCTATGATTACTTTGATCAATTACCATCGAAGACAGTCCAAGAATTTCGCACCAGCAATAAAACTTATGTATTGCAGAGTTAGGTTAACATTCAACTAAATCAATGATAAATTTACCTTAAAATACCCTCCTGTAAAGTATGGAACCACCTCAACACAAAAGGAAACTCCATTGATACTTGAGGAGCGAGATTATCATCGTAAATATCTCTGAATCCTAAGCCAGGAGACAGTACACCCGCATTGATTAGATTATGTTGACCTGCAGATACAGAAATTAGAATTATATACATTTAAGGGAAGTGTTTAGTGAAATTATTGGAATAGTACCTGAATTAATCATAGAGTAATGCTTTGTGAGAGATAAAGACAATCAACAAAAATTTTCCTCTATTTGCAAGTCTGGATGTAAGAAGTACAAAAGGTCTCTGGTTCATGCCCATCGTATCAATCTGACGCCTCTGAGAAATGTGGAGTTCATATTGATAATGGTGGTACAGTTCTTTTTGGGAGGCTCCTTTGCACCGGATGCTGGCCACAACGGCGCTTACTACTACCGTGAAGCAGTAATGTGTAAGCATTACTGTGTTCCGGTCTGAAGGGCGCCGTAATGAGACTTGACATTTTATGTCTCACTGTGACGAGCGCATTTGTAGTGTCGCCCAGAATTTTTGGGTTTTTCAATAATCTTGAGCGGCATTGCATTGTAATGGTCAGGGCGTATCAATTACCATCAGCTGAACGTCCTGCTTGTCGCGTCCCTTATTTTCATTAAAAAAGAAAGAAACATTTTTATTCCTATCAAATGACCCATCATATCATTCTCCGCCTACCACGCTGACCAGATCTATGTAGAAATATAATCCAAAGTACGTGTTAAAACAAAGATAATATTGATAATCATACCCATTAATAGCGCAAGAGCTTCATAAAGAAATATTTGGTAGGTTACAGCTATATTGATCTCCCTGCTCGTATAGAACAGTCTCTCATCATCCCAGCAAGGGTTGATCGCTGCCAGAGCATTGGCGATAACGTTGTGGTATCGCCAAGTCCATATTGAAAACAAATTTGAACCAAGTACACTATTAGCTCCGCTTTCGGCTGAAATATTAAATTATATGTCTATTAATTAAATGTAAAGTATTTTTGTACTTAAGTGTATATAAGAACACATAAATACCAAACGCACGCATACAGAAACACACATATCAATAGCGTAATTAATTGTAGAGTTACTTCTATGGCCTTATAATATGTTTTAGTTTATTACTATTTATAATTGGACGTAGTTCCTTAAAAACATTCCAAGCCACAAACATCACATTTTAAGGAATTCGTGTTTAATGTTTAATAAATATTTGTGTATTCCATACATGTGGGTTGGGCTACTAAGTCATGATGTCATTTAAAGGGGGACAGTAGGGCTGCCATTTTTTATCAGTCCGTTAATATGAATCACGTGATCAGTTTTGTGTTCTTAACTCAATTTCGACATGATTTTGGTTTGGAACGTTTTTCTGGAATTACGGCCAATTAATAAAAGGCATAAAAGGCATTTATTTTCTCATAATTGTTTCCTTTAGAATTATTTTTGATGTCATTTCTAATATACTAGACACTACTACCGCTTCGGAAACAAATGGCGCTCTGTGAGAGAAGAAGCGGCGCAAGAAACTCTCCCAGCATTCTTTTTTTGCACTCCTAATTTAATGAACTCGGTGCCTTCTTCAGCACCAACTACTTACGGGTATCATGGCATCGTGTCTCCATCGGAGGATGGTTACCATAACACAAGTTAGCTGGCCCTTTGATGCTCGGTGGCCAGACAGCACCGTTAACCATTTCAAACTTCAGCAAACCACCTTTGAAGAGTCTTCCCTTCTCATTCAATAGCTTCATGTTGTTTCCGTAGATATTGGACAAATCTAAGGCTGGTGTGGATGTTACAATCTAAAAGAGTTAATAGTTTTTTTTTCATGAGACGAGCATGAGGTTCAGCTGATGGTAACCTACCCATTATAATGCAGTGCCGCTCAGGATTCTTGAGAAGCCCAAAAATTCTGAGCGGCACTACAATTGCGCTCGTCACCTTGAGACATAAGATGTTGAGTCTCATTTGCCTAGTACTTTTATTAGCTACGGCGCCCTTCAGACCGAAAAACAATAGTACACGTTACTGCTTCACGGCAGAAATAGGTACCGTTGTGGCACCCATAATCTAGCTTGCATCCTGTGCAAAGGAGCCTCCCACTGGTAAAGTTAAAGTCTATTAAGAAATAAGAAGTGATTGATAAATAAATTATAACAGTACCAGGGCATGGTACCAAAACTTTCACATATTATATAAAAAACCTAAATCTCTGCAGCGCAAACCTCAGTAAAAACAAAATTGAAAAAACACTGTTTGCTCATATTAAATAACTAATATTTACGTATGAATTGCAAAAGATATATTCACGACCACTTAAGTATTGTTGAGCTTTAAACAGAAGAAGTGGCAACAAACTCAATGTCAGACATTTAAATCAACATTTACAGCCTTATCGTTGTTAAAATTATTTTAACTATCAATGTATCTAAAATGATGCATCAGAAATGTTCAAATATCATCTGATTTGACGACCGATATAGCCGAATGGTTAGTGACCCTGACTACTAAGCTAGACGTCCCGGGTTCGAATCCCGGAAGGTGCAATCATTTATATGATGAATATGGATGTTTGTTTCCGAGTCATGGATGTTTATATGTATGTTTATGTAAGTATATTGTATTAAATATATCGTTGTCTTGTACTCATAGTACAGGCTATGCATAGTTTGGGACAAGATAATTTGTGTAAGAGTGTGTCAATATTATTATTATTTACATGAATAAGTTAAAAAGTGAAAAAAATATATCATTGGGCTCGTATAAATTAAAAAACAGTTCTATTTCGAACTTATTCTTGCAAGTATGTATATTCTTTATAAACTAGTCTTAATAAATTACAGGAAGCATGCAAGGTAATTCGAGTTAAATGATTAAGTAATAATGAATTTAAAAGTATAATAGCTATATATAGATACTTAATAACTTAATTTACTGATTCGCTACATTTATTTACATTTAAAAAATGCTTGGCGAGTTATGTACTTGAAATATGTAATTCTCAAGCGCTGACAGTTATTTTGTCCAACAGTTCAGCTAAACTATCCAACGCGATAATTTTTATTATATTATTTAAAAAAATATGAAAATAAAATTAATATTATATGATTCATTTATTTTTTATATATAGTAATAGATAAATACCCTTTATATAAATGACAGGTAAAGTATGTATGATACCAGCGGGCCTTAACTCTTATTGCGATTCAATTGACAACCTAAAATGAACTGCTTTGCTATTTCGTACTACGACGTGATTAGAGCTATCCAATTTAGCTTGACGTCAAATCAATTGATTAAATCGCAATGATGTCAATTGAATCGCAAACTGATTTAGTTCTTTCATCCATTCGTACCATGAGGTAATATTTCAACCTAAACTGGATAGCTTATGTGTCAAAGTAACTGATTAGAAAAAAGTTTTTACTTCCTTAGAGGAAAGTGAATTGTGTTGTTACTTAATAACTTTTAAGAAATAGTGAAAACAAACAACAAAATGGAAAATTTTATTGATGAAAGATGAGATGAAAATACTTTACTTGACTTTTTTGTAAAACAAAATACTGAAAATAAATACCATAAATGAAAACACTAAAGACGAGGCAGTAAGGGCCCGGGCTACAGCCTGTTCACAACAACGAACTAAAAAAAATGTACTCTGTGCTCCTGTCAAATAAAACATCAATGGAGGTGCGTTCATAACTCGTCATTTTTACGAAAACACCTAAGCAAACATTTAATTTGTAATTCAAAGAAGTTTATTTATTTATATTACTATTATTTAATAAGTACAAAAAAGGGTTTAGTGGTTTATAATTTTACGCTATAAAGCGCAATTTTAAAACGTTTTTTTAGTATTTTCTACGCAAAAAAACCGCTAAAATCATATCATTTCATGTTTCGAAACGCAACGCATATGGTTCGAGCAAGAGAGACAAACTTATGCAACGATTGTAGAGCGTCATCTCTTTCTCACTCCGCAGACCCCAGACAATCTTATTTAGTTCATTCTTCATAAGCAATCCAAACACCATTCAGTAAAAGGCACTTCATGGTACGAATATTAGCGATTCAGCTTCGGTACCCAAACTGATCTGCTAAAAGTTCTACCTGATCGTAGGGTATATTTGAGAAGTTAAAATTCGTACCAAGCAGTGCCTTTTCTGTATGGCGTTTGGATAGCTTATGAAGAATGAACGAAATAAATTTGTCTGTGGTCCTCGGTGTGAGAAAGACATGTCGCTCTAAAGTCGTTGCATAAGTTTGTCTCTCTTACACGAACCATATGCATTGCGAAACCTAAAATTATATTATTTTAGCGGTTTTTTTTGCATAGAAAATACTAAAAATACATTTTAAAATTGCGCATTATAGCGTCAAATTTCAACTCCAAAAACAATAAGGAATTTAAATCTGTTTAGTCTTCTATAATACTTAATTATAATACTTACTCTTTCAGGTAAAGTATTGTTAGGTCTGCATCGAGCAGACTGGAATGATTCCGGTCTGGTCAGATTGAAGCAGCGTATACCAGAGAAGCGATGAACAGGATCTTCATCAGGGACTTTGATAGGAATGCACATGTTGTCCTGTTTTCCTTTCTCAGTGCAGCAATAAGGCTTCCACTGAACGTAATTCACTGTCAAATTAACACCGATTAATTTCAAATCACTTAGGGCGCGTCCATAAATTACGTGAGATGCTTAAGGGGTGGAGGGGGTCGAGCCAAATCTCATCTAATCTTATGTTGGAGAGAGAGGGGGTCTCGGCAAATATCACGCAATGTTTTCTTCTGATTGAAAAAAAAAAATATATTATTTTGGTCCATTTAAGCCAGATTGTACATGCTTAAGATTTAATCTTAAGCATACTCGTAATACGATTAAGATAATTCACTAATTCGTTCGAAAGAAAATAATTTGGTTCATACTTCGTCGTTACAATAAACAAATCCAACACGTTTATGTAAGAAACCCACATCACATGGGGGATAGGGGAGGGAGTCGAATAAAATCTCACGACATCTCACCAGGGGGGGAGGGAGGGACAGAAAATTCAAAAAAACATCTCACGTAATTTATGGACGCCCCCTTATTTGAAAAACCTATTTGAAAAAGTATGTTAGACCTGAGAAGAAATTCAACAAGCTTTTTTTAAATAAAGTTTCGTCATAATTTCATACAAAAAAATAAAACTAATTAATAAAATTAGTGTCATTCTTATTATAGTAACCTTCAAAAGTAAGCCATTTATGACATTTCACAAACGTTTTTGAACAATTCTTTTTAATTCCTAAGACTGTACATTTCCGTGGATCATGTTTTAAACGTACTAACTTACTAATATATTAACATCCAACAAAAGTCTTACTAACTCGACTTTTACAAGTATTAAACATAACAAGTTTAAGTTTTTTCCTGGTGTTAACATTACGATTATCACAGTTTCTAGCATATTCCCTTATGTGCCTATTTATTTATTTATTTATTGGTTCCCATACAACATACATGTATTAATAATTACAAAATAACGCTAGTATAAGTAAATCATTATTAACATATACGTCAATTAAATGGAAACACTTATGATTGTAACACGTGATATTTAACTTAAATAAATGTAGAGTTATATAAAACAATAAATAATTTTATGTTACTATCACGACTTAGGAAAATGCATGTAACTTGTTAACTGAGATAAAATAAACATAAATTTAAAACACACAAACTAAAATTATATCCTACATATTATAAGTATAACATACAATAAAGCGAAACTGATACATATTTCAAAAAACATAAATATGAAGCACATAAAGATAATCTAAGGCTCTAACAGGCGCAGAGTGTCTAAAACTAGGCGTCGAAAACTGCACAGACTATTAGAAAAAATATCAATACAGTTATTGATATTTGCTAAGTCATTATATGAACGAGATAATCTATTAACTGGTGCATTATGTGATGTCCACAAGCGAGAAGTTGGAACAAAGAAAGTCCTTACATTTCTAGTCCTACAAGGATTACAGTATAGTGAAAACCTGGACAACAGTTTAGTATGAATATGATGATTTACAACTACCTATGAACATACATAATATTATCTAGAAAATAATATTGAGTGGCAACAATTTAATTAATTTTTATTTGTTTCAATTTTTCTCTTAATCTTTAGGACCTAGCTTATAAATATAGCGAATAACCCTCTTCTGCAACACAAAGATATGGTTTTATATCGGCTAAACTGGTACATAACAATATACCATGGGAAACTCTGAAAATAACTAAATTAAACTTTTGACAATGTTTAGTTTGTAACTATTGTTGTTTGTGATAATAAGATACCAGTTTTGGGTAGATACTACATAGGTGGCGCCCGGAGTTTGTATCTATGACAAATATTTCTGATCGGTAATCACAACTTCGTTCGGGAAAATTTTATTGTTCAATACGACGTTTCGTCTACTATGTTGTAAACGTCGTCTACTATAGTCACGAGCATATGGGGCGAATGCGACTGCATAATAAGCAAAGTGTTTGGATAAAAAGTAATATCATTATTCCAAGATAGATTATATCTAAATAAGATGTTTTGTCCCTTTTAAAATTATTATCACGATACAAAAGTAATTACTGTTGATCGTAGATGGGTGAAAATTTGAAGTTGTATGTATTCTTTAATGCTGACTCATAATAAAACAAATTAAAAAAAATAAATAAAAAAAACTCGTGTGGACCACCCTTCACATTTAGGGGGATGTAAAATAGATGTTGTCCGATTCTCAGACCTACCCAATATGCACTCAAAATTTCATGAGAATCGGTCAAGCCGTTTCAGAGGAGTTCAAAGTTTACAACCATGACACGAGAATTTTATATATTAGAAATAAAATAAGGAAGATTAGTACCGTTTAGTTAAGTTTATCAACTATCCAAATATTTACAAATGATAAAGTGATATAGGTATTATTCTCAAAGGTCTTATGTTTTTTAAATCCTCACTATATTATTTGAATAAAATTAATTTAACCATAAAATATATAACTATAAAATGTATTACTTACAAATTATATTTAAATGAATATACAATTTGAGGTAAAAAAACATTAAATTCAGTTAATAAACTACTATACAATATTGAATCGATAATGAGTCAGATAATCTTATATTGTTAGGTTTGATGTTTCCCATTTTCCTTATTAAATATGATACAGAACTCTATGAAAACTTGCATGACTCTATGTATACTTAAATGCTTAAAATATAATATACTAGCTGACCCAACAGACGTTATCTGAGGAACAGACAAAATAAAAATACTCACCAGTGTCATGCAAGGAGAGAAAGTCTCCGGGGACGTGCACGAGGAAATGGGTTAGCAATTGGGTAAACCTTCTATCAGACAAATGGCCTTCTAGAAGAACGTTAGTTCTTACAGCACGTGGAAGTGGCATATCATTCCCCCGTTTGGTCAACTTTGGTTCAAATCCTAAAAAGAGTATAATTAACAAATTTTTAGTTTACCTAGATCATAGCTGAAAAAGGCGACTATATAATATCAACTAGATCATATTGTAACAAAAAATATACTGGGATCTTAGATAAATTTTACGTTGAGATAGAGCCTCTTGCTGTTAGGCAACGCATGACAACAGGCCAGGCTAATGCATAATTAAATGTGCATGACAGTCACGTCTAACATTCGCGTTTCGTCAGTCAATTGTTTTAGTGTGCTGATTGATATGGGTACCATAACGACGCCTATTTCTGCCGTGTAGCAGTAATGAGTAAATATTACTGTGTGTCGGTCTGTAGGGCACCGTAGCTAGTGAAATTACTGGGCAAATGAGACTTACGCTCCGAAATGCTGGGGTTTTCAAGAATCCTGAGCGACACTGCATTGCAATGGGCAGGGCATATCAATTACCATCAGCTGAACGTTCTGCTCGTCTCGTACCGTATTTTCATTTAAAAAACTGTACCAGGACCTAATATGCGGCTTAGTGGTTCATGCACAACAATAAGTAATCACCGCCGCTCATACTCTCTTGCAACACCAGAGGAATCACAGGACCTTGCCAGCCTCTTAGTAAGGTGTATTTTATCTCTTATTTGGAACGAACAAAGATTGGGCTAAATGGCCGATTCCATTTTAACTATTCTGTCGTTGTATCTACACGTATATCTATGATGCGATCTTAAATTTACGTCAGTACCTCTATCATCTCTGGAGTATTCTGGAGGTAATATCCTGTACTGCGGCGTATGGACAGCGCCCAGCGTGTAGTATTTCAGATTGTTGCATGAGCCATCAACTCGCCTGCCTTCCAACGGATGACAGGGAAGAATCTCATTTGTACACCAGCTGTAACATCGGACAATATGGATACGCGATTTAATTTAACTCTTAATTTATAAGCAATTTGTTATGTTTTTAAAGTGATAACCCCCACTTCTAAGATTAATACACAAATAAAATTTGAAAACAAAATTTTTGGAAGATGCGGGACTCGAACCCACGACTCCTCGTCGGTTTTGAGCAGGTTATCAACTGTAAAGTAGATCCTGTAGATGTATCCGAAACCTGAGAGTAGATCAAAGCATACAAGATTTTATGACGATACGTCACACGAACGGTTATCTCAGTTGCAAGAGCACTCGCACGGAACGCGAGAAGTCGTGGGTTCGAGTTCCGGATCGTTCATAAAATTTTGTTTTTCAAATTTTATTAGTGTATTAATCCTAGAAGTGAGGGTTATCACTTTAAAAACTTAACAAATTATTTAGATTTACAAGAGAGACATCTCAAGCCAATTTTCTAATATGCAAATATTGGTGTTGAGCAGGTTATCAACTGTAAAGTAGATCCTGTAGATGAAGCTACAACCTGAGAGTAGAACAAAACATACAAGATTTTATGACGATACGTCACTCGAACGGTTAGCTCAGTTGGAAGAGCACTCACACGAACGCGAGAAGTCGAAGTTTCATCGTTCATAAAATTTTACTTTATTTTTATTTGTCTGAATTTATATTTTAAACTATAAAATTAACATAAGCCATTTGGTGGATATTATGGCTAGGAGCCGATCTAATTCCTAGCCAACAGATAATTATGTTTGAAGCGTTTAAGCAAAATATACTGGTATCGTAAACTTATAATATAACTTTAATAATAATTAAATAATTTTGTTATTTTAAAATGATATCCAGCCAGAAGTGAGGTTCTGGGATTAATAATACAAATTAAATTTTTAATCAAATTATATAAGCCGTTGAACGGTTAGCTCGGTGGAAGAGCGCTAGGACGGAACCCGAGAGGCGCGGATTCGAACCCCGCATCATTCATAAATTTTGTTTACTAATTTAATTACTATTAATAATAATAATTGATTCCTTTAGATATTTCTATTAGAACCTGACAAAATTGCAAAAATTTAAGAATACTTATAAGTGCATTTTTAAATTTATTAAAGAAAAAAAAACAAAATCTATTAATGGTTAAATTTTATATTAGAAATATGAGTACATACATCATAATAAAACAGTCTAATTATTAAAAGAAGGTCTACGAAAATTATCTCAGTGAAGTAATATACTTTTACAAGAAGCAGACGAACACAAAAAGCTTAGAAATAATATTTATATTAAAGATTTGAAAATAAAACTTTCAAAGCTACGTGCAGTTAGGTTTTGTAAAAGCTATTAAGATCCTATGACGATAAATTTTTAAAAGGAGTATATTGTGTAATATAAGTACGACTAATAATATATCCTGAATGGGAGGCTCTTTTGCACAGGATGCCGGCTAGATTATGGATACCACAACGGCGCCTATTTCAAATCAAATCAAATCAAAATCAGTTTATTCACGTAGGTCACGGAAATGACACTTATGAATGTCAAAAAAAAATATATTTTTCTTATTGAATCTACCGCTACTTCGTAAAGGGTTGAGCGAATGAGTAGAAGTAGCAAGAAACTCATTGCCACTGTTTTATATCAAGATTTACATTTAAGTACATCGATTTACAAATCATTTCAAATTACAATATAATATGTAAAATGTAAAATGATGCAATAGACACCCTCAAACGTCAAATAGTCTTACACGAGTAAGTCAAAAAAGTAAATGTAAATTAATACAAAAGCTATTGAGTACAGTAGCTGCATCATCCACATTCTGCCTTGAAGTAGTAATGTGTAAGCATTACTGTGTTTCGGTCTGAAGGGCGCCGTAGCTAGTGAAATTATTGGGCAAATGAGACATATTATGTCTTAAAAATTTTTGTTTTTTTGTTAGGAATCCTGAGCGGCACTGCACTGCATAATCGTATTAATTACCATCAGTTGAACGTCCTGCTCGTCTCGTCCCTTATTTTCATTTAAAAAAAAAACTGATAGAAACTAATACAAAAAATAAAAATCTTACAAAGAAGTGTTCTGTTTCACGTGTTCTTTGTACTCCTCTTCCGATATCCTCTTTCCCGTATAAGATTCATGATAATTAGATAAGGCATTAACACTCAGGAACAATAAAAATAATAACAATAACATTGTTTACGTTTATCCCGCCGAGCAGCGCGGGCGAAAATCACAGCCAAAATTAAATCAGGTTTATATATGAACAAACCGATTCAAGTTCAGTCAACTATTAATGTAGTGTTATAACTGTTATAGAGCGCTACTTAGCATAAAGATTGATTTAGAAGCCTTAAATTTATTTGAATTTTATTTTAATTATTAATACTGTTATTTATCCGGATCTCGTAACTGTTTGTTTTCATACCACCATCTCTAATTATAGAAAAGAAAAAAACCTAAATTTGTTAAATATCTAGTCTGCGCAAAGGTTTATTGTTTCAATCTTGTGTTTGCCATTTTAAAAGTAAAATCATCACAATTATTACAAGCTTATTAAACACTGTTTTATTGAAGTGAATACTTCATTAGCGGTGTTGAGCACTTTTCTTGGAATGGGTATAAAATGTCAGGCTAGCGTTAGGACACGTGTCCTGATCGAAAATTCGTAAGACAGCCGTTGAAATTATGGATGAAAGATTTACTTCTAAATTATTATAGTTCGGCCATTTCAACTTAATGATAATACGATCATTGGACCAGTGATTGAATCATTGTGATAGCAATGCCGAAACACCGAGAGGTCGATGGATAGAATCTCAGCCGTGAAATATTTTTACAGTTTATTAAGGCTTTTTATGAGAGATAACCTTTTTAATGTTAAATAATTGTAATAGTTCTGGTGTGTTAATTTTTTATGTAATATAAACTGTTATTTGTGTGTACGATATATAAATAAATATTGTATTTAACCACTTATATGCTAGTACATTTTACTGTTTCGTCATATTTGCTTAACCATTCCAAATATTCAAAAACACACAACGTCAATGTTCTAGTTTTCACTTCTGTCCGAACTCCTGGAGAGCAACCCATCTTTTTGCATAACAATCAAGCCAAAAGTAACGCCCATATAAGTTAAACGATATCATTTTTATTACCTTCAGCTCAAATTTAATTACTTACAGAATTACATGCTATAAGTTAAGATAAAGGTTTGTAATCAAACCAGACGCGCTCTAAATGATGGTAGTTTTTAATTTTACGACCTGAATTCATTTAAATGTTTACCATACCTGTCTTAATTAAGAGTTCAAAGACATTACAACTTAATTCGGATATATCTTTGTTGAGGGCTTGGATGCAAAAATCATTGTTTTATTTAAGTTATTATTATTATTATCATTAAATTGAAAACTCTTGATATAAACTCCTAAAAATCACATTCAGGGGAGGAAGAATTTTCAAGGTCGTATTTGCATGCTTAAAATTTCGTTTATTTCAAAGATTACATATACATTTTTAGTGGTTGAGTCTTCCCAGTAAGTTGTCTCAGGACACTTGTATTGGGAATATCTCGCAACTTCCTTAGCGGATACATTATATTTACTAAACAATAAAAATAAACAGAAATGATTAAAAACAAAATCTTACAATTTACAATTAATTGTGTGTGTGTGTATGTGTGTGTGAGTGTGAGTGTGTTTGTGTGTGTGTGTGAGTGAGTGTGTGCATGTGGGTTCTAATTTGGAGCTTTAATTGTGTCCATCTATACAATGTGTGTGTTTGTCATGTCATTCTGATCAGTAGATCTTCCACTTCATCGTAAGCAAGACAAGTTAGCCAATAATTTAAAGCTTTTCTGCATAGATGTAATGCTTATAATTTTATATGTGTATCTCGAGTGAACTTCTATGTTGCATGTTTTCAAAAAAATTTTTTTGGAGACTTGTTTCAATCAGATCCTTAAATATCGCGACTCCTGCTATCACGGCATTCCAGTCTTTGTAGTTTTTAGTTTTTCTCATTGCCATTTTACAACGGCCATCACTAGGTACCGCAGCGTTGCTGAATGCCAGTTCCATCAGTGGGAGGTTCCTTTGCACAGGATGCCGGCTAGATTATGGGTACCACAACGGCGCCTATTTCTACCGTGAAGCAGTAATGTGTAAGTATTACTGTGTTTCGGTCTGAAGGGCGCCGTAGCTAGTGAAATTACTGGGCAAATGAGACTGAACAAATGTCTCAAGGTGACGAGCGCAATTGTAGTGCCGCTCAGAATTTTTGAGTTTTTCAAGAATCCTGAGCGGCACTGCATTGTAATGGGCAGGGCGTATCAATTAGCATCAGCTGAACGTCCTGCTCGTCTCGTCCCTTATTATCATTAAAAAAAATGCAAAACACCTTAATCTACAGGCATTTTACAGTCACATAGTAGGTACTTCCGATAGGCCCACTTTTTCCATCTTGTAATACTTCGATTAGCTATATCTTTAGAACCGTCGCTGGTGATATTTAGTTACTCAAAACTTTCTACGTTTTTAATAGATTCGCCAAGAATATCATCATCTGCAAATAAGAAGAGAGAGAGAGAGAAAGATGATTCAGAACCAGATTGGAATGAAGAGGTTCTGCACTTGACTCCCACGTACATTCACTTTGAACTCTTTACCCTTTAGTTTGTATATTAGATTTGTAATATAATTGTAAATAAAACTTTTTGTTTATCTGATCCTTACCACTGCAAATGTAGTAGGTAACTGGAAATCTAAAGCCCTTTTAATAATAATGTTTAATTCTAAAAAAAAAACAATGCTTAGTTATATTTTCGAATATTTAATAACATTGTATAAAGGTATATGCAACCACATTTCATTCGGTATTTTCTAATCGTGAGGAAAGCTGTTTAGCTTTCCTCACGATGATTTACTTCACTTCAAATTCAAATATTTTTATTCAAAATAGGATGTGAAATCACTTATTGAAAGTCAAAAAAAAACTACCACCCATTCCAAAGTGAATGCCTCAGGCCTGAGAAGAATGGGCGCAACAAACTCAGCGGGCTTTTTTTTTTTCATCAAAAATATGTTTTACAATTAAAGTAACATTTACAAAGTAACATTGTACAATTAAACTTATTATTTAACAGCCTGAGGGCGGTCGCTCCATTCCCAATCTGTGGTATCATTAAGAAAGTCATTTATGTTATAGTAACCTTTACCACACAAACGTTTTTTAACAATTCTTTTGAATAACGTAACACCTTTGTTTTGAACATTTTCTGGGATCTTGTTGTAAAAGCATATACATCGCCCCACAAAAGACTTACTAACTCGACTAAGCCGAGTAGTAGGCATCATCAGTTTATGTCTGTTCCTGGTGTTAACATTATGGTTATGACAGTTTCTGGCAAATTCCCTTATGTGCCTATGAACATACATTACATTATCAAGAATATATTGAGAAGCAACAGTCAAGATGTTAATTTCTTTGAATTTTGCTCTCAATGATTCTCTAGGACCTAGGTTATAAATAGCGCGAATAGCCCTCTTCTGCAGCACAAATATTGTATTAATATCAGCAGCGTTGCCCCATAGCAATATACCATAGGACATAATACACAAGCGTAAACATGCTTGTGAAGAAATTCAAAAGATTTTATCAGAAGTTAACCTACTCGCACTGGGTACTAAACTTGGAGGTTTGGAAAATTGCTCTAGAAAAATTTGAACTTATATGTGCTAAAAACTATCACAACCTGGAAGTATACAAAGAATACAGGCAGCATTTCCATGTTGGATAGCTAAGCTGATCCGTTGGACGAAATGGCTGCCAGGACTTGGGTTTCCAGTAACCCTTTTGATCTCAAAAGCCTAGTTGATTCTTTGTAAAATATCTGCGTTTAAGCGTCCTACTGGCAAACTGTCTCGTCACTAAATTGCACGGCATATTTAATTATTGTTTTAATCTATTAAATTGTGGTTTTCGCTTCAAAACATTATCGAGTCGTATGGCAATAAAACAATTATAATGAATATCTGATCTTATTCCTGTTAATTTACATATTATTATTTTGCTCACAAAAAAGGCACTTTAAGCGTCAGTTTATATTTGAATCACACTAATTAGCTTTGCATGTTGTATTTTAAATTAGGTAATATTAATGATGAGGTTAAATAAATTAGAAATGGAAATGTACTGCGATTTAGTTTTATAATTACCCGCAGTAAATACGCGCATCCGATATCGTATACACGTGATGTAGGTAAAATAAGTCGATTATTACTATTATAAGTTGGCCTACATTCTTGTTGTTACATGTTTGATAGTCGTACATCTGTAGTTTCGATATATCAGACGTATGACGAATGAGATTCAAAAAATCATTCAGAAAATTTCAAACATGTATATTTTTGAACATTTTATCCTGGACTCCGTTGCTTGTTGAAATATAAAAAAAACTCTTTTGAAAGAGTATCCTGTCAGAATCGTTTTAGTTATACAAAAGAGAAGATAAGTCCCATTAAAAAATCAAAACGGAATATGAAATACCCGAATAATTTATGGAACTGATATAATTTTATAGGATATGACAGA
Organism: Leptidea juvernica; assembly: GCA_949711755.1. Taxonomy (NCBI): domain Eukaryota; kingdom Metazoa; phylum Arthropoda; class Insecta; order Lepidoptera; family Pieridae; genus Leptidea; species Leptidea juvernica. The sequence goes on along the minus strand of CATIXQ010000002.1, from coordinate 10,706,659 downwards.
TTAAAGGTATTAGTTATAAGCACGGACGAATAAAAAAATAAGGACTCCGTGTCACCTTACATAACAGTGAGGCACAAAAACAAGCCGGTAAACATGTAAATACATAGCCCCACGCATACACTTACACTAATACAATCCGATCGGCCGCCATTATGAGATTTGCCATCTTCTGTGACAGATCAGTTTGCGACGCAGTAAAAATAATAATTGTGTAACTGGTATACCCCGTAACCACACACACACTGAGATAAAGGTGCTTCACTTGCTAATATCACGGCGCGGAGTCCTTCTTTTTTACTAGTCCGTGGTTATAAGGTTATTAACTTATTGCGGTGCCTTCTATACAAACAGGTGATTTAAACTACGTTTGGTCTTTAAGCTTCAGTTTAACTGAAGGTTTGCTCAGACACAAAATTTGACACACTCGATTTTGATTATTTTCAATATCCCAGATATCCATAAAATCGTGACACCCTTTTATATTTACGCACAACAAGACGTATACTACAGTCGACACGCCATACTCTTCCATATTTTCCAAACAAAAAGTAGGAACTGCATGATTTAAGGATGGATAATTTTATTTAAAAAAAAATCGCTTACCGATATTTAATTAATATAAACTTTTTTGTGAAACACCCTGGGCTTTTTCACCCGAAGTTTTAAACATCGACCCGTATATGGAGATATATAACTTAGATTACTCATAAATAATGAACGCATTTAATGTTTTGTAACACAACCTATAGTCAGGCTAGGATGTTGCGCTGTGTTTGCATGTCTTGTATATGTACAGCGACTAGAAATAAATATTGGCTCATGAACACTTCTGGATGTTGGTCCATTGCCACTTCTGCCACTGCCCTTCAGCCAAATGCGCTCATGGATACGCTCTTTCACCAACAACCTACACAACACCCAATGGATGAATGTCTCAAGCTGTAGACAGTCGAAAGAAGCGATACCTGCACTGGCGCCCAAACTGACACGTAGACTTATCAGCCTCAACAGACATGACATCCGTATAATAGTGGGCATCCTAACGGGTCACACATCACAAAATAAACACCTTTTCACAATCAGCGTAACGGACAGTCCTAAGTGTAGAGGCTGCCTAGCCGAGGACGAATCGGTCACTCACGTAATCCTGGAATGTGCGGGGGTAGCCAACCAACGGGCAAAAACCTTAACCAATACGAGGTCGCTCCAGGAAGTCTGCGAACACCCTAGGAATGTTCTGAACTTCTGAAAGGAGCTGGGCTGGTTGGAGTAACTGGCCAATACTGCACGCAAAGTGGACCCATGCTAGTGGTTTAATTGCGGAAACAGGAGCCCCTATACCATACCATACCATACTTCTGGATTGTTCAAATATTAATATTGAACGTTATAAATGTTTGATGCCTTCTGTGTGTTGAGTGAGGGTCGCGAGTCATAAGTATATCAAGTAGAGCGTATCTACGGAAGATATTCATTGAAACAATGCTTCCATTTATCAAGTGCCTATTTTATTAATTCAACCGATGTCGGATGACCTTTACGGAAGTTGATTATAACTTAGATAACTCTTCGGATTTAGTTTTAGTTTCATAGAAAATTAGAGGTTAAGGAGATACATGAAATGAATATCTTTATTCATTTAGGTACAATTTGTACGCTTGTGAATGTCAAGTTTGATACTACCGGGAGGCCTTGTTCTGAGTAAAACCGGCAAGAGACTCGCCAAGTTTTATCCTACCTTTACAGTTTTCATATTATCCATACATTGTTGTCATCTATATATTCCTGAACTTTATAGTACGCTTTCTTCATGTAAATTTCCTTAATATGAAGCTTAAATTTATATAATGGAAGTTCAGTAACAGGATGTGGATGTTTATAATATTATATTTGCCCATGAATGAGTGACCAGTGTTACGAAGTCTGAAAGTTGGAACAGCAAGTCTATTTCTTCTTCTATTGTTCTTCAAAAATGTTAAGTAGTCAAGATCAATTCCCATACATAATCATTCGTGATAATGATGTCACTAGGTTACAAATCAAATCAAATCAAAATATTTTATTGCAAGTCACATTTTACAGTAGGATGGTTGGTACATTAACGGGTAGACAATATGTGACGCCCTGCAAGGGCACAGCAACGTTATACATAAAATAAATAAGTCTTATACATTTTTTACATTCTTATACTATATTGTAACTAATTCTCACACTTGTAATTAAAAAATTCGGGTAAATCGTAGAAGCATTTTAAATCTAAAAAATTTTTAAGATGTCTTTTAAATAGAGAAGGCTTCTCTTTATTTTTAATTTCGTTTGGGATGTGATTATAAATTTTTATTGCCATGTGGTGAGGGCTCGATGACACTAATGACATACTTGTTTGGGGAATTTTTCTAGTTGTTTTAAATTAGAGCATGGGATCAAAATAGAAATGTCATCAGCAAAAAGAGTACAATCATCATCTATTAAGTTAGGAAGATCATTTATGTATATGAGAAACAATATACAACCCAACACACTGCCCTGTGGAATCGATCCTGATAAGTGAGCTTTATTAGATATTATGTGGTCTATCTTTCCAGTCTCGAAGTTAGTATTTTCTATTTCCACATATTGAAAACGATTATTAAGGTAAGATTTGAACCATTTATGGGCAATTCCTCGAATTCCTGAGAGAAATAATTTTTCTAGTAAGATATCATAAGAGACTATCGTATGCTTTGCTCATGTCAAGCAGTAGGCCAACTGAATATTTTTTATTATTAAGTGAATCAAATATTTTTTGTATGTATTTGTATATCGCTAAAGTTGTGGAATGGTTTTTCCTGAAACCATGTTGGCTTTCATTTAGGATATAATATTTTTCCAGAAAACTACTTAGGCGTATAGCCATTGCAGTTTCAAATATCTTCGCTGATGTAGGTAGAAGGGCAATAGGTCGGTAATTATTTACATCAGATGTGTTTCCTTTCTTATATACCGGTTTTATTATGGATATCTTTAGATCGTCCGGAAATAATCCTTCACAGAATGATTGATGATTAAGTTTAGTGTAGGGGTAGGTTAAAATATCAGCACATTTTTTGATTAAAAAAGGGGGAATTTCATCTATTCCGAAAGAGTTTTTATTCTTAAGATTTTTTATTATGTTAAAGATGTCTTTGGGTTCAAACGAATTTAGAAATAACGAATTAATTAATTTATTAGAATTTATAGCTGTATTGTCGTTTTTTACTTTAGGGCTTGATGAGATGGATAAATAGAAACTATTAAATGTATTAGCAATAATTTTCGGATCTACTATAATATTATTCTCTGAAGATTTAAGACTCATGTTACGGAGGCAACATGAATATGATCTATGATGTTACAGATCAAACCTATAAATTTTCTAATAGACGTAAATAAAAAAGCTTTCTTTTCAACAATATATTGAAAATTATTCGAATGTGTTTAATATTGAATATTTAGAAAACAATTAGAGTAGGTTATATTATGTTCTGTATGATTTCTAGGTAAATATTAACTTATCAATTAAAGTCACGCGATAAATCATTTTTATATATTTCAATATTTTTTCCATAGTAAGCACATAATTTAATTCCACTACATTAACTGCCGTTTTCAGTAACCTAACTATCCTTAGTTTAACCTAGATAAGGTAGACCAATCTATCCTTTTACGCCTACTTATTCGCCTACATTTCAATAACCTATCGACATTAAGCATTAGCATAGCAATGAATGGACTATTACTATACTGGACATAACTATGGATAGATAAGATCTTGTCATTAAACGGTGACAGCAATGTATCCGTGACTAGAGATACGTTATTGAAAACGGACGTAAATCGTCTCTTATCCAAACATTAGACCAGTAACCAAACCACCTCCTCATTTCACAAAAACAGAAAAACTCCGTGCTGTCACTATGACATAGAAACACATTTTGCTATGTGTAAGTGGAACCGGATACATAAAATAACACGCCATTCATTGTACCTTTTAATGGAAATAACATTGATAGGAAATTCGCTAGACGAAGGAATGCTAAGATTCAGTGTAAATCAGATATCTTGATGACATCGTTCCGAACAGCTCGCTGTAAACGAACGTTTATTTTGCGTTTATCACGCGTGTTTACAAAATTGTGGTGACAAAATAAATCTAGTGTTGATATTTATTATCATAATATTTAAAACAAACTCTACTTACAAAATTGAGGTATTGATATATAATATAATATCTATAGCATTCTAAAATTATCTTAATGTTCTCCAATGTCAAACCGATTTATTACAATAGTTTTATAACGACAGTTTTGACACTTCAATTATTGTAACTCGTACATCTTTCATACCACTGATTTAATGGTAAATAACAGATCGGGAAACCCTTGTAAGAAAATCTCTTTACCTGTACTATTTGGCTGGTTCTGATCACATTAAAACGGTTACATTCAAGAAAAGGAACTATTATTAAAATGTCAAAATGATATTTCTAATTAAAAAAATTGAATCTTTTTCTCATTTTAACCGTTTTTTTTTGGGAATTTTGGTTTGAAAGATTTTCCTCGCTCTGGTCACCCTATTAAAGATGGAACCATTTTTGATAAGGTGGAGCTAGATCGTCATATCAGTTATTTCGACGTAGCTAAAGAACTGGGAATTAACCAAAAAACACGCGCCAAATTCCATGTTCGCATAACACCTCACAAATTAAGATATCATGCCCACCCTTCCACAAACTTTCTTCTCAGGACAACCAAGTTGTGGTATGAGCTTCCTTGTGCGGTATTTCCGTCCATCAATCCATATTTTATATTAAAAAAAAAAAACCCCGCTGAGTTTCTTGCGCCCATTCTTCTCAGGTCTGAGGCAGTCTCTTTTGAATCGGCGGTAGTTTTTGACGTTCAATAAGTGATTTTAAATCCTATTTTGAATAAATAACTTTATTTAATTACATTTATTATTAACTGAATACAAGAAACTCCTACATATTTTACATACTAAAAGTATAATTTTTGCCATATTTATTTAGGTAAACTCTAACTTTTTTAATAGTATGCTCATCATTTGATTGTATTATGGTGAGAATTTTGTCCCAGAGAGAATCTTGTACGAAACTCTTTTACTTTTATATTATATCTAATATATGAAATTCTCATGTCGCGGTGTTTGTAGTTAAACTCCTTCAGACAACATCTATTTCTCATCCCCCTAAATGTTAAGATGGCACACGCCAAATTTTACTTTTTTATTTTTTTGACATTTTTTTTTTAAATTTGTTTGATTATGAGTCAACATTAAAAAATACATACAACTTCAAATTTTCACCTATCTACAATCAACAGTTACTTTTGTATCGCGATTTTAATATCGGCAATACGTTGGCTGGGTCAGCTAGTCTAATTTATAAAATTCTCATGTCGCGGTGTTTGTAGTTAAACTCCTTCGAAACGGCTTGACCGATTCTCATGAAATTTTGAGTGCATATTGGGTAGGTCTGAGAATCGGACAACATCTATTTTTCATCCCCCTAAATGTTAAGGATGGTCCACGCCAATTTTTTTTTTTATTTTTTTGACATTTTTTTTAAATTTGTCTGATTGTGAGTCAGCATTAAAAATACTTACAACTTCAAATTTTCACCCATCTACTATCAACAGTTACTTTTGTATCGCATTTTAATATGGGCAATACAACGTTTGCTGGGTCAGCTAGTATACTATAATATTTGTTGTAAACGGATCTTTTTGCAAATTATTAATTATTTTTGTCTCATGTGAATTTTAGTTGCGTCTATAAAACCGCTCGTTTGCTCTGCAACACATATCACGAATACAAATAATACGATTGAGTCAACGCACGCTTCGCATCATGTTGAGCGATTCCTGGGATTCATTCATTGACAAGGCGAGTGAACTAAATATTTATAATATATATAATCTGTAGAGTGTAATAGCGTGGCTTATAGCTAAACTCTACGTACAACAGGAATCTTTAGATATATACTATATACTAGATGTCCTCACAGACGCTGTTCTGTCAATAGAAAAAAAAATGTAAGTATTAGAGAATAATGTAGTCTAATGCCATCGGAGATGTGTAATCAAAGTTAATGATTGAAAACTGGAATAAAAATGTATTTCTGGCTTATTTTATATTAAGTAGTATTATAAGGATTAATATCGTATTTCTGTTAACAGCTTTTACGGTACCGCTTTATAGTTGTAAATTTTTTAAAGTATTAATAATAATAATTGTATAATATTCTTAAGAGATACACATTTGCCATGGCGGCCTTATCTGTAGACCTATATAAAATACACAATTCCGCCATACATCATTTTGTTATATCTCAAAGGATAGCGTTTTCGTTTTAAAGCTCCCAGACAGCTTATTTTTTTCGGATACCTCCAACAAATATCCTTAATGTATACAATAACTTAACAAATAATATACTAAAACCTTTCACGCTATCACTTGGTGAAAACAAAATGAAAATCGGTGCAGTCGTTTTTAAGTTTATCGCGAACAGACAGAACGCAAAGACGCGGCGGAGGAGTTTGTTGTATAATATTACTAGCTGACCGGACAGACGTTAATCTGTTAAAAAACGGTTCGAGAGATATGGTAAATGCGTGAGTGAGTGAGTAGGTGGGATCGTGACACGACAAACTATATATTATGTAAACCTTCAATGAGCTTCAACGAATGTATTACAAAAGATTTCATTGAGATCGGTCGAATAGTTTAGGAGTTATTAGGAAAAACATACACACATACATTCTCTTTTATATATATAGATAGATGTAGTGATAATATACAATTCACATTTACGTACACAGAACCTATCTGCTTGAGGAGCATCAATATGCCGGTTACTCGTAAAGTGGTAAGGACATTGTCTGTAAAGTGTGTTAAGCTCAGTATGCTGAACTTTATTTTACTGTTGTTAAAATTTATTGGAGATAGCCGTTAAGTTCTAACCTTTTTTTGTTTGTGTAAAGACCAGTGGGAGGCTCCTTTGCACAGGGTGCTGGCTAGATTATGGGTACCACAACGGCGCCTATTTCTGCCGTGAAGCAGTAATGTCTAAGCATTACTGTTTCGCTCTGAAGTGCGCCGTAGCTAGTGATATTACTGGGCAAATGAGACTTAACATCTTATGTCTAAATGTGACGAGCGTAGTTGTAGTGCCATTCAGAATTTTTGGGGTTTTTCAAGAATATTGAGCGGCACTATAATGGGCAGGGCGTATCAATTACCATCAGCTGAACGTTATGTCCCTTATTTTCATAAAAAAAGATAAGTTTTGAGGTTCCTTTAATTTTCGTGGATAGCTTTATTATGGATTTATGGATAGCCTTATTCAATAATAATAAACAGTGGCTCTTTTTAAATCAAAATAATTGACTATTATTTTTGTAATATTTCAGTTCATCTATATCGAAGACAGGATATGCCGCGTCGTAAGCTAACAAGAATTAATTAATTAATTTATTTATTTATTTTATTTATTTATTTATACTTTAATAAAACGGCGTAAGCCAATTACAATATTAAAGTAAGAATTAATTACAAACTAGACATATTACACAAATAATAGTTAATAAATACAAAGTTTAGTGTAAATAACTAACAATTAATTAACATCCAAATACCGTTCATCCATTCCTCTCACAAAAACGCAAGCACTCTGTTAAAATCGTCTGCCATCCATCCGCAAATAAATCACAAGCAGGGTTGGCTTCGAGAAGAGCGTTGAGAGCAGAGAGAGACCTCGGTATAGGTGAGTTGGTGCGAGCCACAGTACGATGTGTCGGACTTGAGAACAATCTATGCTTGCGCCTCGAAGTTAATGTTGCTATATTGTTATATATTATAAAGAAAATTAAGTAAATGTTCTTTAGAATTGTAAATATAGTCTTAAGATTTACTTTGTTTGAATAAATAGAGTCAATGTTTGATATCAGTATAAGTTAAATAATACCGCAAAGTATCCTCGACGTTTTGGGGTATAAACACCTTAACATGTTTAAAGAAGTCTTGATATAATTTTTAATACAATCTCGTAAATTCTAGTTTCAGCAATTATTTGTAGTATCATCAAATTAGTATATGATATGGCATATGAAAGAGATATAATTGTCATTATTAAATAATAAATATTATGATAATTTGTTGTTAAACGAAAAAAAAAAGTACTTTAAGGTGGCTTTGTAAGGTTGTACAGTTAGGGGCAATTTTAAGTAGATAATGATAATTTTCTGAAATGATTAATCTATCAAAAATGTTTTTTTTCACATTGAATTAAGCTCAAGTATCTACCGACGAAAAGTTTCACTGTAAAAAGCATTATTGATAATGTCCAGCTTGAGTTTACGATTGTAAAACTAGAATGATATGGGTTGATACATTAGATTAACATTTAAGTAATTAAAAAAACATCCTAACTGTGACGATATTTTAACCACGAGTCTTAAAAATGAATGATTTGAAAATTACAGTGAGATCCATAGTTAAATATGTCTACTGTGATAGATATTTCAAAAATTTTGTTACAAAATAAATCAATTTCCAAGTAGGCATTAGAGAATAAAAAGAATCGTGTTCGTTTACGTTTTCCTAGTTTCTCACAATGTACGAAATATCCTTATTCTGAATATTGAAAGTGTACTTTGAAAAATCACTTGTAATTTGTATTGTAAAAATAGCAAAAATATCAAAATGGCGAATGATAAAATAGCCTGCGAGGGAAATATTTCAATGGAAAACAATCGGTCATCGGCTCGGAAACTGGAAAGTTTGACAAAAGCTTTGACAGATACTCGCATAAAAACGTTATTTTAAAAGCTTCTCTTGCGTCGGTGTTTTCTGGTTTTTCCCATGATTATTCTGTTGTACGAGTGAAAATACATGAAATTATTATAGACAAAGTGCTTCGGCTATGACTATGCCGTGTTCGGGGCTTGATAATTTGTGTGATAAATAAATAAAATAAAAATAGTATGAATAATATTCTATAGTAGATACTTACTCAATAATTATTAAAAAAATTGATTCATTTGTTGTCAATATTGTGTTATTATCAATAATAATAATAATAACATGGCTTAACTTAATGTCATCGTTATTGGGAATCTATTAATGAAATGCGTATTCTATGTATTTTATTCTTATAAATACTAGAAGGGCTAATACTGTCTCTGTGATTTCTCTCATCGAAACTGAATTCTTGTATAAAACCATTCCTAACATTAAAGTTTTTAAACTATTGCAAACCAAATAATGTTAATGTTTACTGCAAGCCAAACCAGGCAGTAAACCAAAGTTTAACTGCATGGGATATATCCGTTATATAATCTGCTTCAATTCAAATTGAAATTCAAAATTCAAATATTTTTATTCAAAACAAGATGCGACATCACTTATTGGAATTCAAAAAACTACCACCCATTCCAAAATGAATGCCGCAGGCCTGAGACGAACGGGCGCAACAAACTCAGCGGGCTTTTTTTTTTTTAATAAAAAATATGTTTACAAAGTAACATTGTACAATTAAACTTATTATTTAATAGCCTGAGGGCGGTCGCTCCATTCCCAATTCGTGGTATCATTAAGAAAGTCATTTATTTTATAGTAATCTTTACCACACAAACGTTTTTTAACAATTCGTTTGAAAAACGTCATATTTTTGTTTTGAACATTTTCTGGGATCCTGTTGTAAAAGCATATACATGGCCCCACAAAAGACTTGCTAACTCGACTTAGCCGAGTAGTACGCATTATAAGCTTATGTCTGTTCCTGGTGTTAACATTATGATTATGACAGTTTCTAGCAAATTCACTTATGTGCCTATGAACATACATTGAAAATATTCATATCGAATCTATTTAATACCTTAAATATAAATAAGCCAAATATTCTATCGTTAATTACAAACTGGACCTAATTGATACATTCGATTTAGTAAAATGTTTCCCTTAGCAATACAAATTAGGGTTCGCTATCCCGCACGCGTCAGTCATTAAAAACAGATGTCTGGGTTCTGTACGTGAATAATTATTGATGGGGTGAAAGTGACGCGGATGGTTGGTTAGGGACCTTTCCGCAAAACTAACCTAATGAAGAGAGATTGGTTTTTTTAACCATTACACCCAAACCAAATGACCTGTTGGTTACAAAATGATTTATTAGTTTAATGTTTGTTTTGTAGTAAGTAGGCATTCATTTCTTCTACTACGAATAATGTATATAGTTCCAAGGATGTTTTGATTTCAAAGCAAGGGGCAAACGAGCATAATTCTCTGCGATACCATAGGTGTTAGGAAAAACAGACTGTGAGGTACTTAGGTTATAACACGTTATGTGACTTTGTCATATCTCATCGCTGATATGATTTGCCGGCAGTTTTAAAAATGTGGTTGAGGTTTTGTAATCCTGGACATCGCGTTGTGCTTAATGAAGAAGGAATATCCGGTTTCCGGTTTCCGGTTGCCTGCTGATATTGATCGGAATAATTCCTTCAAATATTTAATTCTTCTGGATATAAACATCAGTAGATGTAAAGAAAACCCACGTTTGTGCGTTAAAGGTTAAGAAGATCGGAGTAGGATTGATAGTTGATCATTTAAGCAGTATTGCATACAGTCAAATGGAAGAAAATCATACTGTGTAGGTCAAACTTCGGCTGAGATCCACGCTAGAAGTTGATGTGAGGTCCTATTGAAAAGAAGTTTCGTTTAGACTTCTGCTCGAAAATAATTAATATCTTCATAATAAATTTATTTAACTAGTCTCTGAAACATGTCTTTCTTATAAAATTATTTGTTTATATTTCGCTTACAACAAATATCTGAAAAGTTCTAAGACTACAGATTTGAAAACAACTTTTTTAATAAGTAAAATACTACCTGTGTGATATTTTAAACGAACAATTTCATAATTGGGAACAGGTTAAGGTACAAGTGAACAGCGAGTTAACAAATAGCAATAAGTTCGCTCTTGTATATTTTTAACCGACTTCAAAAAAGGAAGAGGTTCTCAATTCGTCGGTATTTTTTTTTATGTTTGTTACCTCAAAACTATCGACTGGGTGAACCGATTTTGATAATTCTTTTTTTATTTGAAAGCTGGTGCTTCCCGATTGATCCCATTGTAATTTGGTCCAGATCTGACAGTGGAATTCATGAGAAAACCATAAAAGTCTTAAATTTTGCTATACATACGGATAGCAAAGTGGATGATAAATTTACGAATAAATCAATATCGCGCCAACTGTTTTCATTGATTATTTTTTTATTAGAAAGCATATACTTCAAAGATAGTTTGGTGAGAGTTTGGCTAGGTTCTGATTATCGAATCCATGACAAAGTAACGGAACACTGTCTGTAATCAAATTGTAAAGTACTTACGTTCATTGCTGCAATGAAAAATTAAGTATATTTACACATATTTAGACAAATTGTTAGTTAGTGTACTTCAAATTCACTAAAAATTATGAATTAAAAATAAAATAACAAAAAACAACCGCCTTCAAAAATACTTTTCCAAAACAATATAGGTATATAATGAGCACTAAAAAGTATATAAATAATTGCGTATTTTTATACAATCGAATTAAGTAATCTTATTCCAGTTACGATTATTGTAATTTTTGGAGTCGGTGTCATGCAAGATAGGTTTGTTACTACATACATAGTATATAGGTGAGATGTGCTTGAGTCGTGAGGAGCCGAGAGGCGAGAGCGGGTCGCGGCGGAAGGACAGCGATTCCAAAAATAACAATAATCGTAACTAGAATTAGATTAATTAATTAGATTGTATAAAAATACGGAATTATTTATATACTTTTTAGTGCACATTATATATATTGTTTCGGAATAGTGTTTTTTTGTTAAAATTTTTTTATTCTCTCTGGCTCAATCCTCGCCCGCCACATACCGATGTGTTCTCGGTCTTCGAATTCATATTTTTTTTTATATTTAGTTCAATATCTTGCAATCTGCCTAATTACTTGGCAATTGCCAAATAGCTAGAGGTTATACAATTCTAATTAGTTTTGAAATGGTAACAGTCCAGTGACCAATACTTTTTTTTAATGTCTAATATGTTATAATATTGAGGTATTAAGGGGCTTTTCCCTTTAGTCTGTTGAAAAGAATTCTATTTATTCATATTATGTTCGTTTATTCCACGGGTCACAATGTCAGCAACGCTCTTGTTAATCATTTGATGTTACAAGGGAATATGGGCTGTGGTGATCACTTAACATTAGGTGACCCGTACGCTCGTTTGTCCTCCTCTTCCTAAATAAACGAAATCGTAAAATAAAACCGAACGCTTCTCTTGGCCGCTTGAACATATCGCTTGTACCAGGGCATAATGAAGGGTCTGGATGTAGCAGTGAACACGTGTCGGGGCTCATAGTTGGCGACTTTAACACGTCACTTGCAGAGAGCGGCAGACTCGGCCTCACTCTCGGCTCCGAGCTCCGAGCTCGTTCAATCATTCATTACGCTCGCCATGTTGTGACGGGGAATATTAATCGTCCTAATTTTGCTTACTTTAGTTTAATTTTAGTATTAAATACTAGGGCTACTACGCCTCCGATATTATTAAGTACCGGCGCCTTTTTCTGCCGTGAAATAGTTATGTGTGAATATTGTGTTTCAGTCAGAAGGGCGCCGTAGCTAGTGAAAATACTGAGCAAATAAGACTTAACATATTATGTCTCAAGGTGACAAACGCAATTGTCAGATTTTTTTCGGTTTTTTAAGAATCCTGAACGGCACTGCAATGTAATGGGAAGGGCGTCACGTCCCTTATTTTCATAAAAAAAATCAAAGGTTCAATAACATAGTGTAGGTACACCAATATACTCTACATACAAAGAAAAATATCCCAATTATGGAAGAAAGAAAAATTATTAAACTATCAATACTAATAAAACGAATTTAAATTCTAATTTTATAGAAAACACCCCTTAACTCTGAGGTTTTTGTCTCATTGATTATTAATGCTATATTTATTCAAATTTAAATTCACATAATCTCTTATTTAAATTAGCTTGGTATATATATTTTTAGTCATAATGTTTTTAAACCATACATTTGGAAAATTTGAGTCCGAAAAGAACGGAGCAGAAATTTACTGAACTCCTTTCAGTCATCAGGTATCAATTCTACATATAAATGAATACTAGCTTTTACCCGTGAGTTTGTCCACGTTGAATAGTTACTTTGGGTTTTTTAGGATACTTTTCAAATAATACACATACAAACATACAAACTGCTCCTTCCGCTGCTGGCAGCGCATATCTCTTCATTGTAGACAATCTGTTTAATAGTATTTCCGTATGAAATTTAATATTTCATCCCCATGTAGGTTAATTTCAAAAATGCTCGAACAAATGTTTATAAATTATTTCTTATCAAGTGCCTAAATACAAAGTTTCATGGTTTTATCTTCGATAACGACGAATTTCCACACAAACTTCCATCCCCTATTTCAACTTTCCATTTATTTTTTTGCAATAAAAGTTAACCTATGTCCTTTTCCAAGCTGTAGTCTATCTCTGTACTAAATTTTATCAAAATCGGTTCAGTGGTTCAGGCGTGAAAGCGCAACAAACAAACATCACACATTACATTCACATTTATAATATTAGTAGGGATGTATATTACTTAAAGACCATCTAAAAGTATACAAATGATTTAAGTTTTCTTAAGTGTTAATTCCGCCAATATTTGTTTTTAAACAATTCGACACGTCTTTTGCCTCTACACGAGGCATCCTCAGGACGTGTTGTCTCGTTAAAATCTGGCACGAGACTGCAGTAGTCTCGTGCCAGATTTGTCAGTGCAGGCGAAACACGTGTCGAATTGTTTAAAAACAAATAGTGGCGGAATTAACACTACAGAAAACTTAAATCATTTGTATTATTATGGATTTCCGCAAAGTAACGCCTACTTCAATAAATTTTCCAGTTAAAAGTGTTAAATGCTGTTTATGCCATAACACATATCGTATAATCTTCTATTTATTTTATTATCAATTTAAATGTAGATTTATCCGAAGAGTTGCATGTGAAGCATGAACACAGCAAAAGTGCATTTTCTTCGCAAACAATACGTTTTCAAACATTTAGTACAAAACAAATGATCCCATGCTTCTCTATCAGAAATCGTGCCGTTACTATGGAAACGCGTCACGACCTACCCTACCGGTATAATCTAATAAAAATAAATTTTGGTACCTACGGCTTGGACTCTACGCGCTGCCCATAAAAGCTATTTTCGATTAATGCTTCCGCTATTGAGAATAAACAGATCTAAGTCCAAACAGCTTCCTCCCTCGATTATTTAGTAATGCTACACTTTTCCTGTTCAAATGGAAAATATGTTTGTGTATGGAGACGCATAGGATGCATGAAGGCTCAATTTTGTATGTTTTGTTCTCAGATATAAATAATATAGATGGAGCTCATAGCTGGTGAAACTAACGTATCCACACAACTTGTATTATAATAATTGTAAGAAATGTTAATCTTCTGTTATGGTTTAACGGTTTATATCCCTCTTTTTAAGGATTTTTATAAAAAAAACAATAATACATTCAAAGTAAGCATGGAAAGACAGATGAGACAGGAGAAGATGCAGTTATCAGATTTTTCCAACTCTACTTATTCATTTTAACTGAATGCATATTCATCAAATATAACATACAAACATACAATTATAAACACATACAAACACACTTACATACATTACACAAAACATCACCACACTCGCCGGAGAGTGAGTTCTTCTCATCTTTTCATCTTCATTTCATCTTCATTTTCATTCTCTCTTCTTCCCACAAGCACAAAGCCGGTCTGAGGTTCGAGTCTCGAGTCCTACTTCGCTGTAAAAGCCAGCATAGAGGAGGTTATAGTCGGTATGGGGTGACACTCGAGTCCGACATATTACGCCCCGTTCTGGGGCGTAAATACGTGACAGTATATCCTCCTCTCAAAAAAAAAAAACTAAAATAATATGGCAGCAATTTGTTGTAATTTTGTAAATTGTTATTAATATGTTATGTGTATACCTATTTAGTGCGTCTGACTTGAAAACTTTCCTGGGTTGATGCTCCTTCTATCGGGTTTTTAGTCTGATACTTAGTGCAGTAGAAATGTAAGGAGCGATGTTTGTCTTTTGTTACATTGCTGCAAGAACTACGACTTTATTTGTTCAGCCCGACTTATAATGTAATGGTAGTTGGGATTAGGAATATTTTCGGTTTTTTCCATCGGAAAATGAAGCCTTTGGTTCTATAATATATCCATAAATAACAGCGTTTAAATCGTCTTAGTTTTGATACACATTGGATGATAATACGGTTACAATCACAGTACCTAGGTAACACTGAACCGCATTTTCAGTATCTCGTAAAGCGAATACCTAAATAATAATTTTATCATTAGTTCTTGGGAATAAATAAAAGTAGCAGGGCGCCAGGTCAGGACTGTATGGCGGATGACTCATTATCTCGACACCTGCCATAGTCAAATATTCAACGTATAGGAGGATCCTGCTTCGAGGGCGCTGCTGTTGAATTTCTTCCAAGACAACAGGTAAACAGCGATTGAAATACCAGTCTGCAGTAATTGTCCTTCCATCTTCTAGCACAAATGTCGCGAAATAACCTTTCCGACCAAAGAATGAGGCAATCATCTTTTTTCCTTGACTTCTTCCTTTCTTTACCTTAGTTGGCCGATCCTCGAAAGGAAACACCCACTGAGCTAAATGTCTTTTGGTTTGTGACGATGACAAATACAGCAGTTGAGTCACCAGTCCATGCGAAGGTGTTTCTGGTCGTCGGTTAAAGTATGGGAAATACATTTGATACAAAGCTTTCCGACGCCTAAATATTCGTGTAATATTTTTTGAACTTGACTCATAGCTATGCCTAGGCTTGCTCGTATCTTCTGATAGATCACTCTCTTATCTTCCTCTATCATGCGTTGCACAGCACTAATGCTATCTTCAGTAGTCGCTGTAAAAGGACGTCCCTCACGCGGATCATCATTGAGATTGCTACGTCCACGCTAAAACTCGTTAAACCAATCGTAAATAGTGGCACGAGATGGGGCTTCACTAAGAAATGCTAGCGCAGCCTATCATAGCTTTGTTGGTGAGTAAGCCACAACGAAAGTAATAATAAATCATTGACCGAAAATTTTCTCGCGTTGGGTTCATTTTCACGTGTAACAAGAGTTTAAGATTTGCCGCCAATTCACAAAAACAAATGACATATGAATGCAATATACTACATTAGGTTACCAAAGTGTTCTAAAATTGAAATTCAAAAAAGTTTTCATAAGCAATGTTTCTAACTGGCCAGTTCTAAGCATTTTCAGTGTTACCCAGGTGCCAAGCAGACATATTATGTCTGCTCGCGGGGGGCGTGCTAAGATATTTTTTTCGTTCAATGTACACAGAGTAAGACAAGCTACACGATATACCAAATGAAAGGTAATTTATTTAACAGGCTATAAATGTTTTTTTTTTAATTTTAAAACTTTATCTGTGTAAAATATGACAAGCCTTCAAAATGCGGTCAGCCGTAAAAATTATCTGTAGCAGTCGATTTAAAAATTCTTTTTTGTATTATCTATGATGTTTTAGTAACTATTCTAGTACTATTTAGTAACTTTGAAGTATGTTTTAGTTATAAAAAATTACTACATTCATAATACCTTTAAATGCTGTTGATTCAATCCAAACTATCCCTGAATACGTTAGAAAAATCACAATATTTTAACGACGATTTTGTAACAAAGGTATGTTGATGTGTAACTTAATAATTAAGCAATATAAGAAAAAAACTTTTACTGCTAACCGCACTCAATATCGCGCCAACCGATTTCGATGATTCTTTTTTTTACATCAGAAGTAGTTTGGTGAAAGTATTCTATAAGGTTCTGATTATGGAATCCATCACAAAGTAACGAAACTCTTCAATTCTTAGGAGCAAATTAACGATATTTTTTTATCCGGGTTTATGTTAATGACAACCTGTATAGCCGAGTGGTTAGCGATCCTACCTACTAAGCTAGAGGTCCCGGGTTGGAATCCCGGTAGGTACAAGCATTTATATGATGAATATAGATGTTTGTTTCCCAGTTATGGATGTTTAAATGTATTTATGTATGTTTATATGAATATATGTATGTTTTAGTAAGTATATTGTATTAAATATATCATCGTCTTGTAACCCATAACACAGGCTATATATGCTTAACTTTGGGCAAGATAATTTGTGTAAAAAGTGTGTCAATATTATTATTATTATTATTATTACGTTATCCGGGTATTTGAGTCACCTATCGTAACATTATGGTCAAGTTATTGTCGTAGTCAAATATGATCATGAATGCAACTCCTTAACGTCTTACAGAAAGGGTGCGATCTGTGGTAGAATTTCTGTCTGTTATCGACGACGTAATTGGAACTTGTGTGATCTTGTCTGTCTGTTATCAAATTGCAATGCACTTACGTTCGTTAGGTCTAAGTACACACTATATTTAGACAAATTATTAGTGAGTGTACTTCAGATTCACTAAAAATTAAAATCAATATCAAGATTAATTGGATTGTAAAAAATAAACAATTATTTGTTTACTTTTTAGTGCATATTATATCTATTGTTTTGGAATAGTTTTTTTTTGAAGTTGGTTATTTTTTTGTTAACATTTATTTTCATGTAATATGTTAAATATAAGAATGACTAATCAGTAATTTACTTTACCGTCAACCTAAGCACTTAACATGAAACGTGCTGATATTTATTACAAACTACATCAAACATTTTGTCGTTTTCTCATTTCGCGATTACGTGATTAGAAAACCGTTTAGGAAATTCATAAATCAATGGAACTTCGAATACATGGCTCTTAGTAACACCTGCCGTCAGTTTCGTATCAAATTAATTCCAAACTCACGTCCCAGCTGGGAGGTGGGGAACTTCCTGCTTTGATTGCGTACAAGTTATTTATAATATTCCAAACTTTGTGAAGTTTCTTTTGTACAAAGAGATCTTACAAACAATCCTCTTTCATATACTTAACAAATAACGAATTTAAGGAAAGAAGTTTAATGTGTACATGTTTTGTTAGCTTGATATTGGTAAAAACATAAAAGAAATTTGGAGATATTTACGAAGTATCAAGTTTTCCATCCATTGTCAGTTTATTATCTCACGTGCCTTGTTTAAAAATTTTCTTTCAAGTAAAATCAGTCTCAACACCTAATAAAGTGCTAAAACATTGATGGTGGAGTCAGTTTGGTTCACGCATTATTTCGGAAAAAAGTATGGATAGAAATTTTTTCTAAATCTATTATATATATATATCTAAGACTTTTTCACCTATGTAGGTACTCATCACACGCATCGCAATATCATGGGGACCATAAAGCCCAGAGAGTTGAAATTTGGTAGAAATTTGAAGTCTCTGGTTCCTGTCCTGGAGTAGAGGTCAGCTAAGAAACATAATTTATTAGAGTTTTTTTTTTATTTTGAACAACTTCTGTGGGGTCAGCTAATTTTATAATTTTGATTTTTGACATTTCTTCAAAATATTTTTATATAGTTATAACGTAAGATTTTGTACACTTTGTATTGAATTGTTTAAACGTTGAAAAGTATCTCTTAAGTCATCGAATAATTAAAAAAAAATCCCACCTCGATGAAAAGCTCACTTTTAGTCCCTGGTACGAGGGAGAAAAGTGGCCGATTCTCTCCCGGCAAGACGACTTTTGTAACTCGTACCAGGGACTAAAAGCAACCTTATTATCCAGATGGGAAAAAAACGTATACGCACCACGTGAGATAAGTAGGACATTGCCAGCCGCGATTGTCAATATTCCGCCGGTGAGAAGGACCGACTTTTCCCCCTAGGTGCGTAATATACTATTTTGAATTATAGCACAAGTTTATTCATATTGATGTTTATAGTGTAATAATAATAAGTGTTAACCAAACTTGGCGTGGATCAAGAGAACGTGACGATACTTTTGAGCCTCGGATACTACTGTGGTACGCGGCGGATATTTCAATATTTTTATTTAATTATTGGAAGAATACGACTTGATTCTCCAATGGGACAACCTTTCTCGAGATTCGCCACTGGGTGCTAACGGTCTAGTCTCAATATAAGCGAATTCGGCAGCAAGGGTAAATCCAATATACTGTGTCTATTTCGGCATGCACTTTTCAAATTTATTCAAGAGACCTGGTACCTTCCCATAGTTCCCATATTTTTCACACAAGTTCCAATTACGTCGTAAAGGTGATGGACACGTTCTATCAATCAAAAATATTTCCAAGCTCTCGACTCCAAAAATATAAGAGGTGCATAGACGAGTAGATATTCTGAACGTATATTTCCGCGTTAAGCCAGGGTCTTTTCAAACAGAGTCCTTCACGGTGAAATAACATACTAATTTCTTAGTTTATTCAGTCACAATTACTAGTACAGAACTGAACTTGTACTGAACAGTCTTTACATAAAACAGCCGCTTTTATAGCTTCCTTACAATAGATAAAACCAAAATAGTAGATACAGCTTCTTTTAAAACAAACAAATAAAATTATGTACTGTAAAATAATTCCTTAATACAGCTTAATATTTATAATAAATGTTTAAGTGAATTTAAATAACTTCAAATAATTTCGCTAAAAGAAGATGGCGCTACAAGCAAGATTCGAAATGCAATTAAGAAATTGTTAATGCATAAAAAAATCAAGTTTGATACGATATTAATATATCGTAATAATATGAAAAATGATATTAATTTCAATAGAAATTAATTTGAATATTTACACAGTCAATGAAGTATTTTAACAATAAATGAAACATCACACACCTTTAAAACATGTTAAACAGTCAAAACAGTGTCTATTAAATATCAGACCTTAATAAATAACGGATTAATGTTATTATTTATTAGCTATTTGTATTTAAATTTTATATATTTCAGATATTTCTATAATACTTTATTCAATTAAACGATAAATTAAAACATAAATATCAATAGTTGTCAATTATTGCCGCTAGGTGGCGATTTACGCCCATTTATACAATTAGTTTTTCAGAGTTAATTTATAAATGCAGTGCTTAGAATCGATGCTACGAAGGAATGTCTTTGTAATGCGAAACCACGGCAGTCTAAATCAATTGCCCCACCATAAAACAGCGGGGCTCTGTTAATTTCCTGCTTTCATCAGATACAATATAATTTCCATATTATGGTAATGTGGCAAAGAAGCTCAGGCCGTAACTTCAGATTTTTCCAATTGTAGTTTGTAGTATTGCAAGCAAACTGTACATATTATAGTTTGTTTATCGGTCTAAAGATGTATCCAAGATGTATCTCTATAAGTATTTGTTTCCCAGTTGAAGAATTCAAATGACAGTTTTAAAGAATTGAAGATGCAGCATAAATAATAGATTATAGAATTCATTTACATATTAACAAATATAAAATACTTAACCCACGCTGTAATAGCAAACCAAAATAAAATGCAGATATTTCACACTATGGAGAGTTTGTACATATGAAACAGAATATCAAACATAATTCTAATTTAAAACAGATAATCTAACCTTAAATTTTCAAGATCACCAAGGCCTTGTTTATGTATATTACAATACCTTCCTTGTCATAGAATTAAAAACAGTTAATTGTATTTCATTAATTAATTAACAAAATATTACCTAATTATATCTCATAAATACTTATAAACTTTTAATTATGAGTTATTTTCCTGTACAATGTTGTAACAGCATTCCATTGTTGCTTTTAGTCCCTTGCTCGTCAATATACAAAATACTCTCTACCCTCCAGGTGAGGGGTTCAGAATTGCTCTGCCCAACTTGTTACACTGGTAATGGAATTACTAGGTCGTTCTATAGCTGTGATCAATCATAAATGATGGCAAGTATTTACTAACACTGAACATGCAAAACGCATTGAATTTATCTTGGTCTGACCGAAAGACTGCGTGTCTTCTACCGCCTTAACCACGGGGAGAGTGTTCCGAAGAGCTGTTTCACCTGATTCCTGTCGCCGAATTCCACTTTTACGACACGCCAGAAATTTGGATATCATTCCAACCATCTGGATGTGTTGCGGTCCTCCACAGTGCGGTTTTGAAGGAGCTTTCTTCCACGTACAACCAAACTGTGGAATGAGCTTCCTTGTGCGGTGTTTCCGGGACGATACGACATGACACCTTAAAAAAACGCGTACAACTTCCTTAAAGGCCGGCAACGCTACTGTGATTCCTCTGGTGTAGCAAGAGAATGTGGGCGGTGGTGATCACTTAACACCAGGTGACCCGTACGCTCGTTTGTCCTCTTTTTCCATAAAACAGGCTATTCAAAAATCTTTATACATAAAATTAACAGTCAAGTTCGAGTTATATTTGCGCATGAAGAATTCTACAAGACATGATGGCTATACTACTTACCTTATAACTACTTCATTAAACTTTTATTATTTGCATTGCGACCATTTGGAATAAGCAATCACGGTTACCATTAATTTATTTTTATAACTGCAAAAATAATTCAGTACAGAACCCTCTAAGCCAGAATCACACAAATAAAACTTAGTTGAATCCTAAAGGATATTAATACGATTATAATTTAGGCTCATGGAAAGAAATTCCGTCCATAAATCCTGCCGCAGACATCAAATGAAATGACTAATTGTCATATCCTTGTGAAAACTTACACTACTGTTAGTTCATTACAAATTCTACTGTATCGGAGTGCATAAGAGTCTTAATTAGCAGTTAGTGTCATTGATAACTAACTAATTGGACAGGTTTCCAAAGATAGGATGTATGAATGTTATGATGAATGAGATGTTCTTAGAAATTTAAATGCAGTATTTTTGTTTTTTTGCAAATCCGTGCTATTTATTAATATACTAGTTTATTTGGTTGTATGGGTTATATTTTCATTATTAAATTAAATATTATTATTCGTGACCGAAAATATAAGCAGCATTCTGATTTTCGGAGCGATCTTCCGGCTGATGATGGTGATGAAAAAGAGACAGATTTATTTGAAGTTCCCTGCGAACATTCATCTCCTATTTCATCTCAATCTAAGTTAAAGTTTCAAAAACATATTTTATTTACTTTTAATCGAGTGCCTTAATACAAAGAGGAACGGACTGGGCATTAACATCAACGGCAAATACATAACTAACCTTCGATTCGCAGACGATATCGTAATCATGGCAGAGACCATGGAAGACTTAAGCCATATGCTCGAATTCAAATTCAAATTCAAATATTTTTATTCAAAATAGGATGTGAAATCACTTATTGAAAGTCAAAAAAAAACACTACCACCCATTCCAAAGTGAATGCCTCAGGCCTGAGAAGAATGGGCGCAACAAACTCAGCGGGCTTTTTTTTTCATCAAAAATATGTTTTACAATTAAAGTAACATTTACAAAGTAACATTGTACAATTAAACTTATTATTTAATAGCCTGAGGGCGGTCGCTCCATTCCCAATCTGTGGTATCATTAAGAAAGTCATTTATGTTATAGTAACCTTTACCACACAAACGTTTTTTAACAATTCTTTTGAATAACGTAACACCTTTGTTTTGAACACTTCCTGGGATCTTGTTGTAAAAGTATATACATCGCCCCACAAAAGACTTACTAACTCGACTAAGCCGAGTAGTAGGCATCATCAGTTTATGTCTGTTCCTGGTGTTAACATTATGGTTATGACAGTTTCTGGCAAATTCACTTATGTGCCTATGAACATACATTACATTATCAAGAATATATTGAGAAGCAACAGTCAAGATGTTAATTTCTTTGAATTTTGCTCTCAATGATGCTCTAGGACCTAGGTTATAAATAGCGCGAATAGCCCTCTTCTGCAGCACAAATATTGTATTAATATCAGCAGCGTTGCCCCATAGCAATATACCATAGGACATAATACTATGGAAATAACTAAAGTATACTAGTCGCGCCGTACCTATGTCAGTTGATTGTCAAATTTTTTTAACCGCGTATGCTGCAGAACTAAGTCTGTTCGCCAATCCTTCAATATGGGGGCCCCATTGTAATTTGAAATCTAGAGTTATGCCAAGAAATATAGCAGATTCCACCGATTCTATCACCTCTCCGTTTAACAAAACATTTGCATTTACATTTTTGACATTTGGTACGGTAAATTTAATGAATTTAGTTTTCTTGCTATTTAACGATGGCCTCAATACAGCTTCCCAAGGAGTAGGTCTTAAAATGAACATGGACAAGACGAAGATCATGTCAAATATCTAGTCGCACCGTACAGTTCCCAATTGTTATAACAATTGGGAACTGTACTCCCGAAATTGTCGACGAGTACGTCTACCTCGGACAAACAATCCAGTTAAGCAGGTCCAATTTTGAGAAAGAGGTCGCTCGTCGAATCCAACTCGGATGGACAGCGTTCGGGAAACTCCTTAAAATCATCTCGTCCCAAATACCAGTGCCGAAGACGAAGGTTTTCAACCAGATGACTTACGGTACGCAGACGTGGTCGCTAACTATGGGCCTTATGAAAAGCTCATGGTCGCTCAGAGGGCAATGGAAAGGGCTATGTTCGGAGTTTCCCTGCGAGATCGAATCAGAAATGAGGAGATCCGTAGGAGAACCAAAGCTACCGACATAGTCCAAATGATTGCGAAATTGAAGTGGCAGTGGGCAGGGCACATAGTTCGACGGACAGGTGGCCTTTGGGGCAGTAAAGTCCTCGAATGGCGACCACATACCGGAAGACGCAGTGTTGGTAGGCCCCCCACAAGATGGACTGACGATCTGGTGAAGAAGGTCTTGCAAATCTTTGGGGGAGGCCTTTATCCAGCAGTGGACGTCTTCCGGCTGATGATGATGATACAAAGTTTCATGTTTTTATCTCCTAAAATGACGAATTCCCATGCACACTTATATCTCCACTCAGGTCAAAATAGCAAAAACGTTAAAAGAAATATTTATTTAATTCCTATCGAGAGCCTGAATACAAAGTTTAATGGTGTCATCTTCGATAATGTCGAACCATACAAATTTCACCCCCATATTTCAACCCCACTAAGCCCTTTTTCGCAATAAAAGGTATACCTATGGGTATACCTTTCCTAAGCTCTATCACTGTACTAAATTGCATAAAAATCGGTTCAGTGGTATAGGCGTAACAAACAAACTAACTTTCACATTTATAATATTATTAGGGATACATATGTGCATGCGTGTGTTTATCAATATAGTCTATGCTCAGTAAAAGAGCGCGTCCATTTATCGTCAAATACAAGAAAATTTCTTTAGTTCACATAAATATACCTACACAAAGTGCCAACGCATAGTTAAAAGTTACCACTTTATTTATTTACTAGCTAAAGTCAATAATTAAATATTTTGGGGTATAAAAAATAGATGCAATCGATTCTCAGACCTACCAATTATATCGTACTACAATTATTTTATTCTATTGCCAACCTGCAACCCTATAGCGGATTGTAGAAGGGCGAATAAGAGAAGATAAATTGAAGTTTTATGGATTTTTCAATGCTGAATCATAATAAAATAAAATAAAAAAAAATGTGGTATGAAAATAGATGTTGGCCGATTCTAAGACCTAACCGATATGACCACAAAATTTCATACAAATCGGTTCAGAAGTTTCAGAGGAGTTTGGTAACAAGCACCGGGACACGAGAATTTTATAATTAGAAGAAGCTAAAAATGAATCTTTGTAGTTTATTTTTCGATCTGCTGAACGACAAAATGTCATAGATGATAATGACAAACAAATTTCACTAAATCATCATTTTAAATAATTCTTTGCTATTTCCTAACATCAATAACGATATCTAAATATAATGAATTATTATTACTTAGTAAATAATTTCGAAAAGAAAAATATGTGCAATTCCCAACCCATATCCAATAATTATACAATATTAAACTTAATCCTTATTGAGATAGCCTTCAAACTGGCATGAAGCATGTTTATTTATTCTGCTAAATCTTATTTTGGATAAGATCCAAGTATTCTGGACGGTCACCGCCTATTCCATGTTTACGATTGCCATAAAAATATATCATCAATAATTTTATCATAACTTATGTCTCGGTCAGGAGGTATGTTTTATCGTTTTTTCTCGAGATTATAGTAATTATCTGTGGTTAAAAAGACATCTTAGAATGTAGAAAAGCCAGTAACAGTTTCACGTAGATTATTTTGTACAATTATTTATCTAATTCAGTTCGTTTTAATTATCTTGTTGTGTCTTGACTTTAAAATAGTTTTTTGTTGAGTCTGTTTAGAGGATTCAAATATAAATTTATTTATCTTACTATCTAAGAATTATTGAGAGCAAATTTTAAAGAAATAAACCTTTACGTAACTGCTGCATCTCAATCTGTTTTTGGCCATGTTATGTATGCACATAGGTACATATGCGAATTTTCTAGAAACTGTCACATCCATAATTTTAATACCAAGAACAAACATAAACTTATTATGCCTACTATTCGGTAGTTCAAGTTAGTAAGCCCTTCTAGGTTTATGTTTATGATTTTGGCAACAAGATGCCAGAAAATGTTAAAAACAATATGTATTACGATATTTAAAAAAAATGTAAATAGATGTTTATGTGGTAAAGGTTAATATAACATACATGATATTCTTAATGATACCACATATTGGGAATGGGGAGTACGCCCACGTACGTTTTTATTATGAAATTGATTGGTTCTAAATTTAAAAAAAAAATTAAAAGCAGGCTGAGCTTTTGCGCCCGATTTTCTCAGGTCGCAATCATTTCCCGATGGGTAGTTTTTGA
Organism: Leptidea juvernica; assembly: GCA_949711755.1. Lineage (NCBI taxonomy): Eukaryota > Metazoa > Arthropoda > Insecta > Lepidoptera > Pieridae > Leptidea > Leptidea juvernica. The sequence goes on along the minus strand of CATIXQ010000002.1, from coordinate 10,680,740 downwards.
CTTTTAATTTCATTTTCTATTTTGAATCTTATACCTTCGACCTTCTCAAAAGATGACTCAAAAGAAGACAAAAGTTTTTCCCGGCAACATATCATTGATAAGCAGAAGAAACAATGTTATAATTTAACTGATGTAATCTAGAAATATCCTACTGTAGTTTACATAAAAACCTATAACAGATATTAAAAAGTATAAAATAATAAAACATCATTCAAAAAACCGACTTCAAAAACTATAAAGCATGAGTGAATGAGAAAAAGTAATTTAATACACACCTTATAATTACCTTTAATATTAATAAAATACTATTATTTGTATGAGCTTCTTATCGATAGGTTTGAAGTCGGTGCCAAGCCGAATTTAATAGTATAGGTACCTACAACGCCATGCGTGACTTTGAGCGGTATAGCTTCCGTAGAACTAAAAACAATCCAAGCGAGCAGACATTACGTAGTAAGTAAGCTCTTAATAATATTAATTTTTATTTTTTTTAGGGATTGGCACCGACTTAAACCCTAACAATAGGTAGCACATGAAAATAAGAGTATTTTATTAATATTAAAGGTTTAGGTTTGCATAAGATTTATAAATTATCAATATGTAAAATTTATTTCAATATTATAATTAATTAGAACAATTCACACTTTCAGAAGAGAAACAAAGTTCCAAGTGTATTTGAAACTACCAACAAATATAAAAAAAAAACACATACATATGATTAGTGAAATCAAAAAAACATTCAACAGATTGAAAAAATAATCAGTTTTCATAATGAATAAGAATTTATCGCTTACTATAAACTACGAAAGTGCATCGCTTTTAATTACAAAGTAATTGAAAGATATAAATAAAGCCTGAGTGACACAATACATTTGTATGTGACCTCAACATAAAAAGCAGAGAAGCAGCGAAGTACATAATGAGGCTATGAGAGGCTGCTAATTATTATGTTATTGGCGCATCTTAATTAAAGCCTCCAAGAAAAGTTTTACCCGCAGTTATTGCACATTTACGATGCAGCTCTACGCTCTACTATTTAATTAACATAATTATAGAAAGCGGCTTCTCTTTATCTCACTGAAGTAATTTCTTAAAGACTTAATACTTTTAGACGGAGTTGTAATATTAAATACTATGTACTCGAAAAGTTGCTAGAACTTACTGACCTACAACCATTTTTTTATAAAAATGATGAGCAGGACGTTCAGCTGATGGTAATTGATATGCCCTACCCATTACAATGCAGTGCCGCTCAGGATTCTTGAAAATCCCAAAAATTCTGAATGGCACTACAATTGCGCTCGTCACCTTGAGACATAAGATGTTAAGTCTCCTTTGCCCAGTAATTTCACTAGCTACGGCACCCTTCAAACCGAAACACAGTAATGTTTACACATTACTGCTTCACGGCAGAAATCGGTGCCGTTGTGGTATCCATAATCTAGCCGGCTTCCTGTGCAAATGAGCCCCCCACTGGTAAAGTGTAAAAATATTAAAGTGCATTATAACGGTTACTATATTTTTTGAAGTGAAAACTCTTCGCGCTGTCGCGCTTTTTCGTTGCATCAACTTTCAAATTACAACGATTCTATATATACGATTCTATAGATAAAATAGTAATACACTTTTTGGATGTGTCAAATCTCGTGAGTTCGCGTTACCAAAATGCTTATAGCAGTATATCTGTAGCTATACAGCAGACGTATTGTGCAACATTATTGCTGTGTAAATCTTTTAAGTGAAATTGAATGGATGTTGTGAAAAGTTCAATGTGTATTCACTGTGCATTGCTGAAATAGTGTATTTCTTTGATTACTATTTTATTGAAAGTAAGTTTTAAAAATAAATTGAAATTAATAATTAAATTGTTTTAAATCATTATGAAACTTTCAAATTTTAATACTAAAAGGTTTCGCTTCTATCGGCAGTTTCTACACCAGCCAATTTTTTGTAATAGAAGTGGAGCCAAACGAGAATTCGTGATTATTGCAATGGCAATAGGAAACAACCATTCGTTAAGGTACACACATACATACAGACCCTATAGGGGTTAGCAGTGATAATTTCTCCCATTTGCATATTACTACATGTTTCTTCCACTCTTCTCCATTCCATCATTGCAACCTCTCTTCTTATTCGCACTTTTCCACTCGGAATACAATCCATACAAATATGTCCCCTTACTACCACTATATGATATGGATGAACTTACTTATTACGCAAATAACGTAAAAAGTAGCTGTTGTGTTAGATTTAACGCTTTCCTTACTTTTATACCCTATAGTTAATTCTTACATATTTCTTAAAGACTGTTATAGAGCTCAATCTATTATATTATTGTTTAACGTGGAGTTACTTTGCTAATGCTTGTTGATTGGACTAAATATACGTTTGTTTGACACTAGCGGCCATTTGCTTGATAATGTAACCTGTTTAAAAATGAAGCGTGGTGAGGCAGATAACGTATAACTTGCAGGTTATAATGCAGATTATGCCTAGCGGAAATGTACAATAACTTTATGGTTTGCTTTTTAGCTTGTTTATTCATTAATATATCAAAAATATATTGAATTAAATAATTTTATCGACAAAATCGTCGTCTGCTATGTTTTTATGAAAGTCTATTAATTCCTTTGAGCATTACTGAACTCTATAGTGCCATATTAATTTAACAGTTTTTTTATTATAAGGAAATATCCCAAAGGCCTAAAGTTTTTAGGGCTTTAGAGTGATTTGAGAGTTTTATCACAAAAACTATGACGCTAACATATTTGATGAAATAATTAATCAGACCATTGCTCACAAATATATTATTATACATTTCGGGTTTCACGACATCAGGAATATCATGTATAAACGATGGCGATCTTTTGCAATCACATGCACAGTAACAAAATATGACTTTGACGTATTGCAGTTAATAAATAAATAAATATATAGCCTCATTTATTCCTTAATAAATACAGTCAGATTACAACGTCTTATTAATGATTACATTATTAATTATTAACTATATCATATATTTTTATCTATTATTTAATTTCATGTATGATTATTTGTATGTTTTACAACTTTATAATCAGACTTATATCATTTTAATTTTATGTATACAACAGTTCTTTTTAACAGTACTATGTATATATTTAATTAACTTACTACATATATGTTGCAGTAAATATAATTACTTTTTTAAATTTTGTGCACCACATCCGTTAGCAGGGTTGGTTTTTATTTTTATTTTTAATTAGAATAAACTAACTTATAAATGAAATGATTTGAAATAAATAACTGATATAATTTGTAAATTTAATGTTCTTCCATTCGCAAGCATTACGTGAAATGTATACAAACCGTAACGTAATCTGAAATACTTAATGAATGATTGACCTATGAAGCTTAATTCAAAGTCATTTTTATTTATTTGTGTAGGTTTATAATAAACATTGAATTGTCAATAACTTTTTAGCTATTTCTAGCAATTCGAAGCTGCTTTTGTTGAGAAGAATCGGCAATAAAATCAACAATTGCTCTAAAGAATTAAAAAAATCGTTATATAATTCAAATACTTGTACTATTTACCTAAATATTAATAATAATAACATTTTCAAAATGTAAAGAATAAAAAATTTAAAACTAAACAACAATTAAAATTAACTTGCAATAACATAGAAAAAGTGATGTTAATGTCAAAGTCAAATAAACTTGATTCAATTAGGATAAAACTAAGCGCTTTTTAATAGCAACTATAAATATTTCTTTTAAATTACTGAATTTACCATATTATGTTTGGAAAAAGTCGAGCGCGTGAGAAGACATACAAGAAACTCAACGGCTACTCTTTTCCATCAAATAGAGTCTTTTACAATGGCTGTAATACCATTTGTACCAGTGGGAAGTTCCTTTGCACAGGATGCCAGTTAGATTATGGGTACCACAACGACGCCTATTTCTGCAGTGAAACAGTTATGTGTAAGCATTACTGTGTTTCGGCCTGAAGGGCGCCGCAGCTAGTTAAGTAACTGGGTAAATGAGACAATATCTTATGTCTCAAGGTGACGAACGCGTTTGTAGTTCTGCTCAGAATTTTTGGGTTTTTCAAGAATCCTGACCGGCAGTACCTGTAACCATCAGCTGAATGTCCTGCTCGTTACAAATACATTGCTGTCACTGTTTAATGAAAAGATCTTATCTGTCCATAGTTATGTCCAATATAGTTATAGTCCAATACTTTATGTCGACAGGATATTGAAATGTAAGTAAGCGTAAATCGGCCGCTAATAGACAAGTTTCAACTTTCAACTAAAAATTTTACAAGTAACCACAGCTACAGCTAGTTATAAGAGTTATTCACAGTATTTCCTTTTTTTTTTATTTCTTCCAATATAAGGACAGGCAAAGGGTTCAAGCCTGCACAGCCATGTCTCCGGCGTTCTAATTACTTTTTTTTCTTATAATTTCTTCGCAGTATTATGTCAATTCTGATATACGCGAATGAAGCGCTATCTTTAAACAGGAAAAATCTATGCACTTAGCAGGATGCTAAATGGGCACTGTCGCCTAAACAAGTAATTGAGTGTGGTCGGCATCAGAAACGATAAAACTTGCAGAATTTGCCTTGAGGCTGATGAAACGCCGTTTCATTTACTCTGCGATTGCGGCCCACTAATGCATAAGCGTAACACCATCCTTGGTGCCACCCTGCTCCCATAGCTGTTTGTAATACTCGCGTCAAGAAGTTACTGGTTAGGTTTGTAAAGGCAGCAGGGCTTGACGACGACCTATAAGTATGAGTGGTGAACACAATAGTTCAATTTTGGACGCAGTGTTACTAGGAATCATTAGGACTAGATAAATAGCCTAGACAAATAGCCATCCTCTTCAATAATAATAATTATGTCATTTCCAATCATATTTTATCAAAGGCCCTAGCCAAGTCTCTTGTTTTAAAATTCAGAGGTATATCAGTTTATTATCCTTTTCTGAGGTAAACTCGCTTAACATAACATTTAAGTGTGTATAAATTAAAAACAAATTTTTAAGTGAAACTTTTATTACGTTGTCTCAAACTTTTTCGTCTGTGTGTTGCATGTCGCGTGACGGTCGGTCGGCGCCTATAGTTCGCAGCAGCTGACCGTGTAGTGTATAGACTATTGAATGAAACCCTTAAAAAATATTGTTTTCACTTTATAATATGTGTATATAATCTAAATAATTGTTAAGTATTATGTATGTTGTACTCTCCCTGATTAAAAATATTTATTAAAAAGTATTGGGAATCAGTCACCCCATGTAAACTGTATATCTATGTATACATGAAAAGAATTGAAAGTATTCAAATTTCATCCTTTTTATTCCTTTTCAATCGATATTTTTAACCAGGGCAAGACACATATTTATATATATAAATATTAGTTGGAAACTTAGTCTACTTTTATTATCTATTTCCCATTATCATTCCAATTTTCCAAGTATAAAATTAAGATTGATAAAGCGATTTTAAGCTATTGCATAGCTTCTATCGCGGGCCTTGAGCGTGGAGACCGAATCCAGAAATTCCGTAACGAAAATAACCTAACACTTACTTACTAGATGTATACAGATATTTCGATTAGTTGCCGTGGAACAGCGGTTATCACGTATGCTTTTTGTGCAGAGGGTCCAGGTTCGAGCCTGGGGTACATCTTGATTTTTTTTATCACTTTTTTTTAATTTTTATTATTATGACAAGCATTTTTATTTAGTTTCACCTGTCCTGTTGTCTGTCTGTAATCAAATATTGCAAGTTAAATTTTACTCACTTCCCGTTTGGTTTTTTTTAAATTAATTTCATCAAAAAAACAGATACTGCATAAAGTAAATAAATAAATAATTATAATTGCATAAGTTGATAAAAAATGCTATGCCATAGCTTTACCGCGGCAGTCCCCGAGTGGCACACGACTTTTTTTTATACCCTTGATGGAATATTATTCCAATACATTTTTGCTTAAATGTCTATTATGGTAAAAGTTTCACTTTTACCATGGTTTCATAAAACCACACAATCATTTTTTATAATATACAAAAGTAATGCGAATATTCATCTTAGGATTAATTCAACCGGATAAATAATCAAATTTATACGGCTAATGTAGCATAGATAACCGAGTGGAGGTTCTCAAATATATATTGCTTTCACAGCCCCTTGTTTTTCTTAGCAAATTGTAGTCCCTTTTGAGAATTTCTACAATGCATTTGGTAAACTTTAGAACGGAACAGAATTTTCTAATAAAGGCAGTTTATACTTTCATGTGCCGGAGTAAACAGCTCCTTGTTTGGATAAGCAAACTCTATTTATTATTTCTGCGAGTTTCCGTACTTCAAAATACAAGTATCTATAAGTACAATATATTGCTTAACATTAAAGGGAGACATTAAATTATTATGCAGTAGTAATTCAATCTATAAATATAAACCCTATATACCTTTAGCTAAAAGTACGTTACTGAGATGTCTGATACTCACTCAAGTATAAGTTATCAAAGATAACTTAGTCAGCCGACTTGATCAATAAGATGTAATAATAATAAAACATATTATTTCCAATCTTCTATTAAATCACATTTTTACAGTTATATTACAGTTATCATCTATGATATATATCAATGGATGTCCCATTATAAAAAATATTACTTATTAATATTGTTACAATTATTTACATAGTAAGTATATACTATTATTTGCATTTTACATACTTAAGTATGAAAAAATATAATTTTATTGGTATAAATAACTCTTCGTCTTCATTATTATTGATTGGAACCTCTTCTTAGGTATAGGCCTACTCCAGCTTGTTACAGGCCTCTCTGTCCATTGCTATGTTTTTCCATAAATTTCCTGCTGTTGCTTTTATGTCTTCGATCCACCTTTTCCTAGGACTTCCTTTTTTCTATTGATATCAATAAGATATGTGAATTGTTAAATTAAAGATTTAAAAAAGAATAGATATCCTTTCTCCTATCCTTTAATTTTAATACTTTTGAGAACAAATCTGAGGATGTATGGCAAGTGATAGTCCGATATTCCTGTCGACGAGAAATATTTTTTTTTGATCTGAACGTATTTAATAGAAGTAGTTAAAAAATACGGGTTGCACTCTGGGAGTGCTGGCAAAAGTGAAAACTTGAACAAAGAAATACAAGTACCTACAACTATCGCCTTAGGGTGACTCTTCGCTAATGACAAAGCTTAAAAACTAAGTGATTAAACTGTAAAAATATTTCACGGCTGAGATTCGATCCCTCAACCTCGCGGTGTTTCGGCTTCGCAATCACAGTGATTCAACCACTGGTCCAACGACCATATGATCATTAATTTGAAATAACCGAACTATAATTAGTTAGAAATAAAAAAAAATCATCTATAATTTCAACGACTGTCTTACGAATTTTCGATCAGGCCACGCGTCCTGACGTGAGTTTAACATTTTATACCCATCCCCAGAAAAGTACTCAACGCTGCTAAAGAAGTTTCACTTCTAAAAGTATGTCCAATTAGTGTTAATATTACTCAGCAATAAAATATTTCCTAGCAACAGCTAATCCCATACCGTCACAAATCAGAACGCAAATATAACATCAATAAAATAAAAACAAACACCTCATTTAGCTGTCGCATTTCATCCTAATGCCGTTATTCACTTTGTTTCCTGTCAAATAAAATTGAATCTTAGACAGTGAAGTCAAAGTTTATAATTCCATAGTCGATGAGCAGTCATATGGGATTATGCAAAGTGGCATCTCTATTGCTTGAATGTTTACTGTTAATTCCATGTGGGAAATGCTAATAAATACGATTAGACGCGATTTCATGTTGATTTATCATTGATTTGTGCAACTAACATACTGATTGTTCAGTATGGAACAACTTTATCTAATAATTTCTCAACTTGTATAGTACACTATTGTTTTTGAACAAAAAACGGATGAAAGCGAATCGCCGAGCATTCCGTGCGAATCAAATAAGAAACTTAACGTGTATGTGATTTTTCCTTTAGCTTTCTAATAGACTGATTGAATTTGATTAAATTTTAGACTCAAATGAGAACACATATAAAGGCGAAGAGTAAGCAGAAAACACGCAAACATGGTGTTTTAGACAAGTTTTGTGGTGAAAGTATAGCATTTCGAGCTATGAACACTACTTAATCCTGTTACACATATCCTTAAGTCTTATTTATAGGTTGCTAATGCTTGCTGTTGGTTATAGTTAACACTGCCGAGTCTTTTTGAACTACCACTTTTCTTTGAAGTTAAACAAGTTTTTTGGCATGGCGTGACGCATTTTTTTGGTACTTCTCTCAGAAAAGTTATTCTTATAGCTTGTACTTTTTTTGCACTTTATCGCTCAAGGTCGCTGGCATTTAGTGTCGCCTTAAATAAATTTGTGTTCCAATATCTTGTTAGGAAAATGGAGCTTAACTGCTAAGGGTTTATGTATGTATTGTTTTAAATACTTTTGTAAAATAAGGCAAAATGGGTTCTATTGCATCAAAATCATGGTTTCTTATTATTTAACAAGTTAAAGCAACATAAGTAACGTAAGCTATCTGTACTCTGGTGGTACTATTTTAAATTTCAGCTGATAGACAGACAAATGGAAGGACCATAGAGCCATAGTGATGGTGACTCTTTGGGTACGAAACAGAAAAGAAACCGCTATTGTCTTTGTTATTCATTTGTCTGTTGACCTCAGATCATCATTGTAAGAGTCGCGTAGAGGAATGCAATCCATTGAGGCTGTAAAATGTCAGCTTCGGCAGTATCAGATAAAAATTTAAAAGATAGATACGGATACTTCCAGCTGACATTAAGCGAAGAAAAAAATTTCGCAGCGCTGACTTATATCTAAAATAACGGGTTGCACTCCGGGATTGCCGGCAGAAGTGAAAACTTGAACATTAACTTTGTGCAATTTTGAATATTTTGTAATGGTTAGGGGCAAAATCGCAAGAATTGCTTATCAGTATAAAAACTAGCGATTTTGTGGTTAAATACAATATTCAATTATTGCGCTATCGAACACAAAAATTACTATTTATATTACATAAAAAAATTAACACTTCAGAACTATTTTATATTAAAAAAATATTAATTTCATCGACTGTCTTACGAATTTTCGATCAGGCCACGTGTCCTGATGCAAGTTTACCATTTTATAACCATCCCAAGAAAAGTGCTCAACGCTGCTAATGAAGTTTTAACTTCAATATTTTTTGGAAATACAAAATTTGTCCGTCGTGCAATTTTGTCTCGCACGTGCTCAATTTTTCGACTATTAATTACACAGTACACATCAAATGATTCATACTGAATTATTACGAGTTTGAAGATGTTTATTGCTGAGTTTCAAAATAAAGAAACAATTTCCTAGAATATAGCCAGACTTATTTATTATGACATCCCTGAACATATTACCGCCCACTCAACCAAACTTAGAACACACACACAGATTTCGCACACTGTTTTATTATAATCATAAGTATTTACATTTTTATTTTATACACTTTTCATTTGCAATTATTTTACTTTTTGTTAGAAAAAAGACCCAAAAACTGTTTAAAACACTAAAATTTATAAAGAATATCTTTATATTCTTTAGTACGACGTTTCAAGTACTTTTACTTAAATACCTGACGCCGTTATTATTATCATCGCATACTATAAACATTAACAGCCGTTTTCAATAACGTATCTCTAGTTACGGATACATTGCTATCACCGTTTAATGACAAGATCTTATCCATGTCTTAGTTATGTCCAACGGGCCTACTATGAACTCTTATTGCGATTCAATTGATAACCTAAAATGAACTGCCTTGCTATTTCGTACCACGACGTGATTAGAGCTATCTAATTTAGGTTGACGTAATTGCAATTTAATCATCTGATTAAATTGCAATTATGTCAATTGAATCGCAAACTGACTTAGTTCGTTCATTCATTCGTACCATCAGGTAATATTTCAACCTAAACTGGATAGCTTATGTGTCGAAGTGAGTGATTCGATAAAAGTTGCTACTTCCTCAGAGGGAAGTGAATCGTGTTGTTAATAACTTTTAAAAAATAGTGAAAACATACAGAAAAGGAAAATTTAATTGATGAAAGATGAGATGAGAATACTTTATTGGCCTTTTTTGTAAAACAAAATACTGAAAATAAATGCCAAAAATGAAAGTACTAAAGACGAGGCAGTAAGGGAATGAGATGAGAATACTTTATTGGCCTTTTTTGTAAAACAAATTACTGAAAATAAATGCCAAAAATGAAAATACTAAAGACGAGGCAGTAAGGGTAGCCTGTTCGCAAGAACGAATTAATAAATGTACTCTGTGCTCCTGTCAAATCAAAACATCAATGTAGGTGCGTTCATAACTCGTTATTTTTACGAATTCACATTTATATTTTTATTATTTAATATAAGTACAAAAAAGGGCTTAATGGTTTATAATTTGACGCTATAAAGCGCAATTTTAAAATAGATTTTTAGTATTTTCTACGCAAAAAAACCGCTAAAATCATATCATTTTAGGTTTCGAAACGAAACGCATATGGTTCGAGTAAGAGAGACAAACTTATGCAACGACTGTAGAGCGTCATCTCTTTCTCACACCGCGGATCACAGACAAATTTATTTCGTTCATTCTTCATAAACGATCCAAACGCCATTCAGTAAAAGGCACTTCATGGTACGAATTTTAGCGATTCAGTTTAGGTACCTAAACTAAGCTGCATCGAAATCGCATCGCTTATTAAAAGTTGATGGTAGGCCCTCAGTATAGTTATAGTTCAATGCTTTATATTGATAGCTTATTGAAATGTAAGTAAGCGTAAAAGGATAGATTTGTCTTACCTCTAGTAAGTAAAACTAAGGATAGATAGGTTATTGAAAACGGCCGTAAATCATGAACTTTTCTCATCTAGGGCCATGGTGGTGCTTATGGTATATATTATGTTTGTTAACATTCTCAATAATTTATTATTAATTATATTATATGGACAGCTGCAGTTCCAGGTGAGTAAGTCAGTTCTTATTTCCTCACCCTCCAGATGTATCGCGTTCATCCATAGTACTTCTTCCAAGGAACTTTCTTGCCCGTACAACCAAACAGTGGAGTGATTTCCTTGTGTTAAATGTTCGAGACGATAATATAACATGCGTACTCAAATCTCAGGTATTTTCAAGAGTGTATGAGCATCGCTGATCTCTTAATATCAGTTAACCCAGACGTTTTTTTTATCTTACTATTCCATAAACTGTACGTGTACTTTTGTCGCTTTTTTCTTTTCAATATTTTCTAAAGACCTTTACGGGAATAAAATGGGTACCTGGAATAAAACGAAAGTAAAACACTTTAACTGTGTAACTATGCTTTACATTAGATTTTGTGTAAAAGTTACAGTTTTATTTATTATTTCATTTGTTTTCATCTGCAGTCTCCCTGAAAATGAGATCTTGAAAGGTCTTGAAACGTCTGGTTAACTAAAATAATAATTAAAATGTAACTTTTACGCAAAAATCTAAAGTAAAAACACAGTTACAATTACACGCGTTTTGATCCTTTAAAAGTGTTTTATTTAAATTTATTCCTTCACCAATCCAATGAGGTAAAGGCAAGCATTAAATAATATTGGTTGCCGCATATATTTGTCACAGGAACTCTAATTGGTAACAGACGGTTAACTCCTGCTGGCTCGAGTTAAAAGGCAATTGATACTTCCTTCCCAGGATTTACTTTGAATCATTTATCAGAATACGTAACTTAGCTGGGTTAATTAATATTGTAATGAATACGATCCATACACTAAAACGCGAGTATTTATTTATTTATTTACTAATAATCCAACAGCTTTATATACCAGTACAATAGACTTACAAATAATTTTACAAATATGCCAATTTAGGATTAAGAATAATAGTTACAAAACTTTAATAGGTATACATCTGTTATTTAATGCTAATATTATTACATACGTTAATAATAATATTATTTAAGAGGTGTGTGTGTGTGTGTGTGTATAGTGTAGGTGAGTGAGGGTGTAGGTGATTGAATGTTTTCGTGTTTATGTTATACAATTTTTTTTTCGTGTGTTTTAAGTATTGAGATTTCGTGTAAAAAGCGTTGCTTAGACGTCGCAATAATGTCAGTACCTGCGTACATATAAGTATGTTATACGTTTTAAAATATTGTTGTTTATAGAAAGTTATTTATTGGTTAAAATATTTAAATAAAATGATGAGGATAAAACACTCAGTTATTAAACTGGTTACAAATATCTTTTGTTATTTAATGCTTCATTTCATTGCCTTTCTAGGACAAAGAGTTCAGCCCCTGTGTATTGATGTTACTACCATCCTTTGCACAGGAAGCCGGCTAGATTATGGGTACCACAACGGCGCCTATTCCTGCCGTGAAGCAGTAATGTGTAAGCATAACTGTGTTTCGGTCTGAAAGGCGCCGTAGCTAGTGAAATTACTGGGCAAATGTGGCTTAACATCTTATGTCTCAAGGTGACGAGCTCAATTGTAGTGCCACTCAGAATTTTTGGATTTTTTGAGAATCCTGAGCGGCACTGCATTGTAATGGGCATGGCGTATCAATTACCATCAGCTGAACGTCCTGCTCGTCTCGTCCCTAATTATCTTAAAAAAAAAAGTATTGTAACACGATATTTAACATGATAACTAAATACCATGCCTTCCATTGTCATTTTCGTCGTCAATGACCTTTGCTTTTAAAACTCTCGTTCTCTCTCTCTTGTCGTACAGATATTATTGACTTTATTTGACGGTGACGTTTTGCTGCCAACTCTCTACACTCACTGTTATGAAGGACTTCCGAATGGTCTGAAACTAGTAGGTACAAACTCTAATAAAACGTGAGGAAAGCTGATTATAAAATTAATAAAGGCCTTTGCTTTAATCACATTTGACGACTAATAATGCAAACAGAGTCATAAAAGTTATTTATTTTTTAAATTGATAAATAATATATATTTTTGACGCCACTAAAACACCATCACTTTCGAAACAAATAGCGAGCTAAGAGGGAAGATACAGTGGAAACAATAGGAGAGATTATTTTAATCTATCTTTTAAAAAATTCCAGATCACAAATCTAATCTCAGACAGCCTGATTATTAAGAAAATCTGTAGTTGACTTATAAGATGTACAGTTCTATTTTTTGTCTTAAATCTATTATAAAACAAACTTAAAAATTTTTTAATGGAAAACTGAGGATCCAATTAGCGTATTTAATGTACGTAAAATTCTGAGCGACACTACAAGTAGTTATTTGAGACATTAGGTGTTAATTCTCAATTGCCCAGTTATTTCAATAGTTACGGCGCCCTTCAGACCAATAATGCTTACACATTTCTGCTTCACGGCAGAAGTAGGTGCCGTTGATAGACCAATTGCTCTATAACGCATTGTTACGAACTCGTAATTCGTAATAGTAATAATAATTAATCACAATTCGTAACAAGTATTTCCAATTGTTTGCCCAGTTTTACTATTTAATTAAGGTTTTTAATACACAAATTTAATAAAATAATTTAATTTGTAAAAACACAATTGACACACGTGCAAAGGTACGCGATGATAATTATGAACTGTACAAATCATGGTAAAGTTTGACGACTTGTATAGCCGAGTGGTTAGCGATCCTACCTACTAAGATGTCCCGGGTTCGAATCCCGGTAGGTGCAACCATTTATATGATGAATATGGATGTTTGTTTCCGAGTCTTGGATAATAAATTTAAATTTAAATAAATCTATTTATATATGTCTATATGTATTTATGTATGTTTCAGTAAATATATTGTTATAAATATATCGTTGTCTTGCAACCCATAACACAGGCTATATATTATGCCTAATTTGGAGCAAGATAATTTGTGTAAAAAGTGTGTCAATATTAATCATTTTTTAATTTCACAGTACAAAAAAGGTGTATGTGGCATATCTCCGTGTTATACACGAGTTTGAAATTGCGTAATAAAAAACACGTTATACGGAGTATCTGTATATCAGTCTACGTGTTGGCCAATGAGGCCACTCTTTGTCTATTAAGTCCTAAATTGAAACAATGAATTGATTGATTCACTCTTCCGTAAAAGACTAATAAGACTTTGTTTTTAATTGAAAACGAAATTCCGTCGTCGAGTCGGCTGAGTGATGCCAGTTTAATTAAATTTAATTAGCGCTGAATACGACTTTGATGAGGATTAATTGGACGATTGTTAAGGATTGGAAAAAGAAGTTACTTTTTGGAGACTTGGACAAAAATGGAACAGTTTTTATATTGCCTTCCCATTTTAATTAACCGGTAAATCTTTATAATTATTAGTACATACGAATTCAGATGTTCTTAATACTTTTTTGTCATAAAGCATAAAATATATTTTACTCAATGACGTCCATTGATTTTACTGAAACTTTGAATTGATTCGGATAGACGACTATAGCGTTCTAGAATAAAAATTAAGTAAACTTTATTTATTTATTATAAATATATATATAGGGAAATTATTAGCTAACAAATCTTAATCTTTTTATTGTTTTTAATGGGCAGTAAGGGAGCGAGCAGCCACATTTGAGACAAATTGACTGAATGCGTAGCGTACTGCGATAAGTCCCCGGTCTCGTTTTTTTTTAACGTTTACCGGTATTTTTAAACCGTTACAATCGCCATCATTACAGTTATAACGTTTCAATAATTCGTCTTGACATAAGATTATGAAATATGTTGAATACTATTTTAGTTATTTAGCTGATCAGTGGTTATAGAGAAATATTATAAGTTATGTGTTTGCAGTAAGTCTTAAAATAGCACAGCCAATTGAGTTCCGAGTGCTCATTCGAACAATGGCTAGAAATTGTTTACTTCCACTGGTAGAAGCTTTTGAGGTCTTAAGAGCAATTATATGATATAAGAGTGAATCGATGGCTCTCTACGAACCGTTGACTGTCTGAACCTATCTACAAATACTTCATTTCATTCACAGTAGAAAGTTGTGGACAAGTTCTATTTTGTCAACGTGAATTTGGAGAGTACTTTAATTTTTTTTAATGCGCTTGAAGATGTTCGCGGTTACAATTAAATTCCAAATACATATGTTTACTTAATGAATCTGATGATCCAATGGACTGTTGGAAATTTAAGAGTCTTTATGTCAAGGGGTGAGACGAGCAGGACATTGAGCTGATGTTAATTGATACGTCCTGCCCTATACAATAAAGTGCGGCTCAGGATTCTTGAAAAATCCAAAAATTCTGAGCGCCACCACATTTGCGCTCGTCGCCTTTGTTAGATTTTAGGTCTCATTGGCCCAGTTATTTCACGTTGTGGTACCCATCTAGCTAGCGTCCTGTGCAAAGGAGCCTCCCACTGGTTAAAGTCTCCTCCCAAGTCGAATGCTAATTGATATATTTGATGATTTTCACAGCAGGATTGTGATTTGGGGTACCTGGTCGAACTGCTATAGTTAATAAATAGTTGTTTTTCATTGAAGTAAATATTAATTTTAACAGTAATCACAACGATCATGTTTACGAAGCGTCTTTACACAAAAGATTAATTCAAGCTGCAAATTTGATGCTGCTGCCATTTAGCGATATTTTATAGTATTTTTTTGCGTTTCACACGCTTTACAGGATAAACACGGTTTAAAGATTTAACGCAGCACATTACAAACAAATATATGTAATATGCAGACAACAATTTCTTATAATTATGGTATTCTTCGTGTAATATTTTTTTATTCAGAAACAAACAGTCATTTAATACTATAGTAGCTCAGAAACACTTATTGAAATATAGACCTACAGTTTCCTAGATATTTAAAAACTACATCATTAATTATTTTATATAATACAAATTCTTAATTATAAACATAAGTTTTGAAAAGTTACATTACTATTTACATTATTAAACTATAGTTTCTTAATTTTTTACAATCTTCTTTATATTTTTATTTAGTAGATTATGCGAACACTTAGTTTTAGCTTATTTAAATTTAGATTTGATGATTATTTATCATATTTTGAACAAACTACAAAAACTTGTTACCATCAATCACGGATTGATTATTTTTTTATTATGATTTTGAAATTTGATCAAAGAATCTTTGAGTAATCGGGGAAACATGACATTCCTCAATTAAGATAAGAAAATAATCGAAATAAAGTTATATTAAGAGTTTGATATTATAATTTAGTAGTAGTAAGTTTATATATTATAATTTTGGCGCCTCCAGTATATTTATAGCAAAAGTGTATTCTCGTATCACATTGTACTGTTTCATTACTGTTCTATAAAAAAATTAGTATTATTTTATGTTATAATTTTATCTGCTTCATAACGCTACATGCTGCAGTTAGATTGCATTTGGAGGTTTTTTTTCTAGCAAGTTTTTTTGTCGTAAATATACTAAAAGTACCGAATAAATAAATTATTTCATTCAATAAACTTCCAAATTACCTTTGTGGTAGTATGTATTCCCTTTGTTAATATTGTAAGAAACAATATTGCCATTAAAGCTCCGCAAACGATCAAAATATTATTATATGTGCAGCTGAGCATAGATAATTCTTAGTAACCTGATCTTATGAAATACAGCAAGATTGTTCTATTTTTTTTAATCTAACAATCCTTTCAACGCTGCGAACCACGTAGCATTGACTGAGGCCTTATCAGCAAATATACAGATCGCTTGTAAAAAAAAGATCTCTACCACCCTTAAGTCATTTGTCGTTACAAGTATATCTAACTGGCTTTGAAAATTTATTCCTAAGAGCGTTACAGGACACATGCCCGGATTACACCTACAAATCTGTTAAAATCATATTTAAGTGGTTCAGGTAGCCTATCTACGTAAATGGCTACTGGTCTTTGGATAAATCTAGAGCAATAGGTGTTCCACGAGCGCTTTATTTGTTCTCGGTCCTTTCTTGTTATATATATAAATCACTAACCATTTTAATCGACTTTCATAGCAGATGGTGCTTAAATTGTGTTATTTTACGTATATATGAGTCACCTCACATAGAAATCTTTAGTAAATTTTTTTTTGACATAATTATATATTTAAATTTTAAAAAAATGTATGCACGACATTATGTCACTCCACATTGCGTCTGACACTTGGTCAATATACACTTAATAATAATAATAAACTATAAATTTCCAAAGAATAATTTTTATGAAATCTGTCATTTTTAATATTTTTTTTTTTATTGAATATCCCATGTTAAGCAATTTTTTTACGTAAATTGATTCCGATTTACACATTATTGTATTACAATCTAACCAATAGTGGCTTATGACTAATGACAAAGAAACATAATACCTAATGAGTAATTAAACTTAGCCTAAAACATCTAAATACCTAAACATATACGGCCTTACAAATAAACTTGGTATAAAGTTATAACTGATCATAAACAAAGAAAATGTAAAATGCTTCCAATATCGTTGACAACACTGTCAATACAATGATAATTCTGAAGTTTTCCGAATGACAAGGTACTTTGCAAATAAACGCGGGAAACGTTATACGTCCGAACAAACCATTCGTAAGCAAAATGTCTATTTGTAAACATTTTACATATTCTTGGTTTATGCTTAGTTATAACTTTATGTCAATTTTATTTGTAAGGCCGATAATATACATATGTAAAGAAAATGTCCGCTGGTTTATATTATGTAGTTCACAATAGCCACCTTATTCATAATAAAAATTATCTTATATTAGACATCACGAATTTTTAAGCAAAAGGGATAAGATTTTATAAACAACTAGCTGACCCAACAGACGTTGTTCTGTAGATATTAAAAAATACTATTTTATAGGAATTTGCCATTAATATTTCAAAACATCATGATTTATTTCGTAAAAAATCCTCCCGTTGTTATAATGAAATTGTTTCACAGCAGAACTGTCAAACCGTGCGTCAATAAATTATAAAAACTATCCTATCTCTCAAGTTGGACCTAACTGCACTCCATGAAGTAATCCTCATTTAAATCCGTTCAATAGCTTAGGAGTCCATCGCGGACAAACAACGTGTCACGTAATATATATATATTAAGATTATTTGTGTAGGATGGGTTGAACAGCACGAAACATGGCTTGCACAAAGTTATTTCCATGCAACACTCACCACAAAACGTATTAAAATTTATCTAGACATAGCAAAACATATTTATCACCAGGTCATAAAGCATGCAGTTCAGGTCAAAAGCAAGCAAATAAATAACACAACCCATCACCTCAACAGATTTATAACCTCCTCCAAGATAACAGGGACACTGAATATTATAAATTGTATTTCTTACTAGTCTAAACATTAATAATAGTCTTTTTTTGACTTATTGAATCCAGAAGTCATTGGTTAAGCGTAGTATTTTATTCCTACTGAATATCAGATTCCACAATTTGGTATTTGTTGTATAAACAAGTTTTTTCGGATGAAAGGAATACCTAATTTGCTATGGCTGACACCAACTGCTATCCATTAAGGCGAAGAGTAAGCAGAAAACACGCAAAAGTGGTGTTTTTAGACAAGTTTTGTGGTGAAAGTATAGCATTTCGAGCTATGAGCACTACTTAATCCTGTTACACATATCCTTAAGTCTTATTTGTAGGTTGCTAATGATTGCTGTTGGTTATAGTTAACACTGCCGAGCCTTTTTGAACTACCACATTTATTTGAAGCTAAACAAGTTTTTGGGCATGGCGTGACGCATTTTTTTGGTACTTCTCTCAGAAAAGTTATTCTTATAGCTTGTACTTTTTTGTGTAGGTTCATTTATTCAGATTAGTAGTGAATAACGAGGATTGTAAGCATATAAACTGTTTTCCACGCAAGAATTTTGAAAATATTGGCTTTGTTACATAGATGGCGGGCCGGCAGCCGTGAACTCATATCGCTCAAGGTCGCTGGCATTTAGTGTCGACTTAAGCATGGGTATAACTGATATTAAGTGATTAGCCTCAAGCAAGTTTTATTTTATTTTAAGAAAAGATGTGGCGAGACGCGGAAAGTGCCTCATTGAATCGAAAACCCCTTGTGGTATCACAATCGCGCTTATCATTTTGAAACGACAAAGATTAGCCTTATAATTTCATTAGCTTTAGTGCCTTCCAAAACAAAACACAAGTGCTTAGGTACACACTGTTGCTTTGTGGTTGACACATACGGCTTTATATCTTTATATATATAATTCTTCTGTACGTGTGTTGACAGTGAACTACTCCTAAACGGCTGACGGACCGATTTGAATGAAATTGTCTGTGTGTGTTTCAGTGGATTTGATGGTGGTTTAGATTTACAATTAAACTACCTCCTAAATGGCTGGACCGATTTTGATGATTTTTTTGGTGTTCCCGTGAATATGAGATTGGTTTAGATTCTCAATACTAATGTCTGGACCCATTTTTTAAATTTAACACGTGTGTACAGGACAACGTTGGTCGGGTCCGCTAGTATATCTAATATATAAAATTCTCGTGTCATGGTGTTAAACATTGAACTCCTCCGAAACGGCTTGACCGATTCTGATGAAATTTTGAGTGCATATTGGGTAGATCTGAGAATCGGACAGCATCTATTTTTCATCCCCCTAAATGTTAATGGTGGTCAATACGAATTTTTTTTTAACTTCTTGATTTTTTTTTTATTTGTTTGATTATGAATGAACATTAAAAAATACATACAACTTCAAATTTTCACCCATCTACGATCAACAGTTACTTTTGTATCACGATTTTAATATCGGCAATCGTAGATGAATTTAAAAAAAATATGTAAAAAAAAAAAAAAAATTGGCGTGGATACTCTTAACATTTAGGGGGATGAAGAATAGATGTTGTTTGATTCTCAGACCTACCCAATATGCACTCAAAATTTCATGACAATCGGTCAAGCCGTTTCGAAGGAGTCTAACTACAAACACCGCGACATGAGAATTTTATGTATTAGATTTATTAGGCACTTCAACAGAATACATATTAATACATTTACAAATATAAACTATACATTATTTACAATTCTAATATTGATCCCGAGAATAGAAATGCACAGCATTGACTAATAATAATTTAAAGAGTTTTATAACTAAGTACAAATGAAAGTAAATGTGAAAATTAATTAAAGTTACTATGTTTATAGTTAGTTTATAGTATGACTTAAAAGTATGTTAGTTTTTTATTCTAAACTGAGCCATGAGAGTCATTGAATATACATTAGGGTTAAGGTTCGATCTGCTCTGGTTTTGACATTTTTGTTTTTGTTATACGGATTAGAAAAAAAATGGGATATAGATTAGAATATATAAAATTCTCATGTCGCTGTGTTTGTAGTTAAACTCCTTCGAAACGGCTTGACCGATTCTCATGAAATTTTGAGTGCATATTGGGTAGGTCTGAGAATCGGACAACATCTATTTATCATCCCCCTAAATCTTAAGGATGGTCCACGCCCATTTTATTTTAAATTTGTTTGATTATGAGTCAGCATTAAAAAATACATACAACTTCAAATTTTCACCCATCTTCGATCAACAGTTAGTTTTGTATCGCGATTTTAATATCGGCAATACAACGTTTGCTGGGTCAGCTAGTTTTTCTATAGGAATAATCCTGTCATTGAAAGAATTCATCGCTCAATTCCTCATATTATTTAACCATCAGATCTGTAAGTATACTCTTCCAAATTATAAAGCGTTGTGTGTACAGTGAAAACTCCATCAAAACCAAGTTTATAATACGAAATACTTGCAACTAATTTTTGTTTTATATTCATAATTCTACTAATATTATAAATGTGAGTGTAAGTTTGTTTGTTACGCTTTCACGCCTACACCACAGAACCGATTTTGATGAATTTTAGTACAGAGGTGTTGAGTTAGGGGATGGAAGTTTGTCATTATCGAATAAGATACCATACAACTTTGGATTTAGACATTTGATAGGAAGTAATTTATAAGTATTTGATCGAGCATTTTGAAACTTTGACGTACATGGGGATGAAATAGGAGATAAAAGTTCACAGGGAAATACTATTAAGGAGACTATCTACAATTACAAGGGATATTCGCTGTATAGTAGAAGAGCGCCGCCAGCAGTGGAAAGGGCAGTTTGTATGTGTATTATTTGCAAAGTATCCCAAAAAAAAACTCTGCCACTATTAATTAAGTATTCCACGTGGACAGAGTCGCTGGTTAAAGCTAGTATTATATAACCACAACTGTGTGATTTCTCTGATTAGTTTTACCCTTACTGATCACACTCCGTTAGTTAAATCGAGCTGACTTTACCCGAAAGAGCATATTGCCGAGTTTGACAGCACTGTCTGTTTCAAATCAGTTGAGGAGGGAGTTCTGAGGTAACAAAAAAATAAAATAAACGTACGACTAGAGAAATTCCTCCTTTTAAATTTAGCTGAGAGTAGGTAAGGTCTTTTGTACATACTTTCAAATTTCTGGAATTTTGAAATCCATGTATAATTGTTTGGACATGTCGAGAGAATGAATGAAGAACGATTGACGAAGAAAGTGTATAAGGCCAGTGTGAATGAAAGTGTTGGAAGGGGTAGACCTAGGCGGACGTTTCAAGATCAAATCAGGGACGTCTTGAAAAAGGCCAGGTCAAGAGTACCCTAAACCGGAGAGCATGTATGAAAGGAATAATGAAAGTGGACGAAGCGAAACAAGTATGTAAGGATCGTAGCAAGTAGAAAGAAGTGGTCTCTGCCTACCCCTACGGGAAAGAGGCGTGATTATATGTATGTATGTATAATTACGTATATATATACATGTCTGATGTGAGATTCAACGTCATTGAGTTCCCTGGCTCTCCTTACAGGACATGGCTTGGTATATATTGAATGTTAGTAACATTTATACAATATGACTTTTTTGTGTGGAGCCCCGAAAAACGCCAATGTGTCCTGTATTCCTATCCCTATTGTATGCAAATAAGTGCACAGGAGTAGCGACGGTGGGGATTAGTGAGCGCAGGCGTCATCAATTAAAGGATTAGCGGCTCGATAGCCGATTACGTGCTCGATACAAGCTCAGTATGAACAATCGACTAAGTAGCTTATAATATACTACAAACTACTGACCTAATATACATTTTATGCCTTTTTTATGAAAATAAGGGACGTGACAAACAGGACGTTCAGCTGTTGGTAATTTATACGCCCTGCCCATTACAATGCAGTGCCCCTCAGGATTAATGAAAAATCTAAAAAATCTGAGTGGCACTACAACTGCGCTCGTCACCTTGCGACATAAGTTGTCAAGTCTCATTTGCCCAGTAATTTCACTAGCCTTTTAGACCGAAACAGTAATGCTTACATATTACTGCTTCATGTCAGAAATAGGCACCGTTGTGGTAACCATAATCTAGCCGGCATCCGGTGCAAAGGAGCCCCCCACTGGTAAAAATGTGAACTTCGCACACACTTCGAAACGTGCTACTAATAAACTTTCAACAACTAGAAATTAAAAAAAAACATTAATATACTGAAATAGAAAACGAACTCAATAATAAGTGTTGGAAAACTAATTCGTACTTCTATATTATAAAAATATAGAATATCAATCAATCAATTCAGTTACATCAAACCATGCTTGCAGGAATCTATTACAGCCTAATTTCTTTGGAAAAATCACCAACATGTGATGGTACCTATAATATTATATCTTAGAGTAACAAGTACATCTTATGGATTTTTATCGGTGTCATTTTGTTCTTTAATATTTATTCACAAATTTATTGGTGTTTTTGTTTTCATTATTTATGATCGGGCATCCTGAGATGTCAACTTTTTTTCTTTTGATTGATGTTACATGTCTGTTGTAGAATATTATAATGATGAAGTATTATATTAACAGAGTAATATTGGCGAAAGCTAATTATAACCTCATCTTATATTATCCAGCCGCCATGCACTGTCAACATGTCTCATCCAAAACACACACAACACGGAATGCAATGGAACCACCAACTATCAATTATCTTATCGCCACTAAACAAGCGGAAACGTGCAACGCATGCTCTCAATCACAGCATATTGCTTCTGACTTCTATTCCTTCTACAATAGTTCAACAATTTCGATATTTCAGAAAACCCACTATTTGATCCAACGAAGGAACGAGTTTTTTTTTGTAATTGAATTTTGACAAACAATGCACGTAACTATCCCTAAGAAAAAAAAACAAAAACAGTGTAATATTTCAGTAGTGTAAAGCAGTAAAGACCTCCCAGCTCATTCTTAAGTAAGATTGTAACTGCTTAAAGAGCATTTCGTCAATAAAAACATATAAATCCCAATTTTAAAGTTAATTTCCACATTCAAACTCGGTTAAAATCTAACACGAGACTAGAGACTGTTGCTTTGTATAAATATGGTGGAAGAATCGCTTAGTATTGTACCCAGACGACTACATAATCTGAACGCTTCTTTTATTGATAGCATTACAATGGCAAATTTGGAGTTAATGATTCTGTTTGTTGTTTTTTGTGAAAATAATATTATCAGGTTTCTACTCATATTTATTTTGTGTTGTTTGGTTATTTTGTTTGTGATTTATAATTAATATCTATTGGCAAATGCCTACTATTTAAAATTGTATAATTGTAAATTGCAATACATGGCACTCAAAAAATGCCTCAATGACTTACTATCACTACCAGGTGCCTGGACAGACTTCGTTCTGTCAAAAGATAATTGTAAAAACAAAACAAATTTAATGTTATTTCTGAGTGATCCCAATATGTATATCTCAACAATAAACGACGATAAAGACGACAATTATAAGTTTCGAAGACTGCAATATTTTATGAACTTGATGATACTCATTCTAATGCTTTCCTGGCCGGTACCGCCGAAACCGCTATGTGCCTGCATTTTTAATCTGTAATTTCTTCGAAAATATTCATTTAAATTGTAGTTTAGCATGTATGCTGTGAAAGGCTATGATGATTTATTTTAAATGAATAATTTATTTAAGGTACTTAATTGTAAAAGGATTAATGCTGCATTGCTTAAAATCACTTCGTATATAAGCCATTATTTCTCTTAAAAAGTAAAGGATAAAAAAGGTTATTGTGAGTTCTTTCCAAGAGACAGACATATATTATTTTAGGTTTTTTGAAGACCTTTTTAAGTGTAATATTATAGTAAATAGTTTGATCTATCTGGTAGGGTTCAGCCAGCGTTTCCAACGTAATCGCAAAAAATGTGTTTTATTGACGACATGATATTCTAATTTACATATAAACCTTCCTCTTAAATCACTCTATCTACTTAATCTGCATTAAAATCCATGTCTAAGTTTTATAGATCTAATCATAATACATAGGGCAGACAGCGAAAAGTGACTTTGTTTAATACTATGTAGTGACATTCTTATTTTAATGCAATATAAACAGTTAAATAAATAATCTATAAATTAAAAAATATGTTTATATAAATGAAACTTTAAGTCAAAAACAATATCAGTAAACAGACATGAGTCAGTTTGATGAAATCATAATATATAACAATCTAAGTCGTGCACGCCAGCTAGTTTCAATTAAATTTGCTTTAATTTTAAATAAAATTATACATTTGTATTCAAAATGAATAGATGTAATTCGTATACCACATTAATTAATAACTGAAAATGACTAAGGAATAAGGGTTCATTGCATTTGCAAAATGTTGCAGTACAATGAGAATAGTACAGTTAGAAAATTCATTGTTTCATATAATAATTAAACGCTGGTTCTGTGGCGCTACTTCTGTTAGCGTTGCGAGCGTTAATTAACGTAAGTTGCCAATTTGCGGGCCTCAAATTGTAACTCTGCTTCTGTAGGGAGTGGATCTTGCTTGAGGTACAATTTTGGAAATGTTCCTTGAAAATATTACAACTGTCTCCAATATTTTGCTAATTATCTTCAAGTACTGCACTCCGTTTAATTTATTTTTACTGTTGCTTATGTGCTTCTTCGAATATTTTAAATAATTTTTATAATAATGATCTGTATTTAATAAAATAAAAAAATATATCTTGTATTTTGTAAGTAAAGAAATATTCAGAATTTACTAACATTAAGTAACATAAATATGTTATTTAATTGCAATCAAGACGTTCTTTTGATATAATTATTGTAATAAATGAACAGTTAAAAAAAGTATAAAAAAAATTAAGTTTAATAAAATGTGTTACTTACTAATGGTGAACATTAGGGAACTAAATATTTTTGTTAAAATTTAATAAATAAAACATAAAAAAAAAGGTTCATACCTTTACTTTAAATACTGGTAGATAAAATTACTTAATTATGATTTTTAATGTATTTTATGAAGAATGAATAAATTTGTTTCATGTAATTGAGGACGAAATATAAAAGAATAAACCTAGAAACAAATCCAAATAGGCCTTAGGCAGGTAACGCCAATTATTTGGTAGATTGGAGAAAGACAAACCGTGCGTCAATACATTTTGCCATAGCAATAATATCCATACAAATACATTATGGGTTCTAAATCGAAACAAAAACCTATTTTTATCGATCGATCGAAATCAAAAAAACGAAATAAATTTCCTTTTTTGCGTAGCAATTCCATCAAATATTTCAATGATTTATAAAGAGAGATCATAGCAATACTAAACGCAAACAATAAACAATTTAAAACCGAATCCATCACACTGCAGTTCAAACACACTCCCCTATAATTTTGCACCCTTGTTCGCTTAATGTTTAAGAAAATTCAACTCCATGGCCCAAAACTTAGTATTGCAAGCTTCAATTTAGGGTCAGCAAATCCAAAGGAAAATACGCTTTATGTCATTGTCTTAACGCATAATATGTAGTCTTTATAGATAAAAGTAACACGGGTATACTCCAATTCTAAAATAATATTTATTGTAATGGAATAGAATTCGAAATTGGACCGAGAGACTTGTGATTCCTTTATTGAGAATACGTCAACTTGAGTGTCGCACCGATTTCGGACGTCAGTTTTGAACACAAAATGTCACGTCACGTGTCGTGGAGTGCTTGAGGCCAGGAGAAATGCGATAATTTATATCCTGATTTCTGTTCAACAAGCAGGAACTGAGCCAGTGTGATATTAATATTGTTATTATAATACATTCATGATTTTGATGAATTTAAATAAAATACCAATTAAATAAATAGGTAATAAATAAGAGCATCAACCTTACCTAAACCAATTTTGAGAAAAAAAAACTTCAGAAAGAGTTTCTAGAGTATGTTTGAATGCACAAAGAATGTTGACCTTCTTTTTGATTATATTTCAACATCAGTAATTATTATTTTTAATGTTAGTGCCCGCTTTTTTAATGGCCATTAGAAAGTGTCACTTATCGACAAGAAATCGTTGGAAGCGCGAGGGCGGATCGTAAAATATTTGTTTATTTTTGCTTTATCCACTGGTGTAAGCTTTTACCATCAGAGGAGTAAAAATTGTCTCAAGCTTGAATTATTTATGTTTTAGATAGCCTAGTCTTTACCAACCGCCCTATAATATATACAGGTTTTGGATACCTATATTTAAAACTATACTTTTTATCTTCTTTAAATTCTTATGTACTGGTGTATTAGCTCCTGCTATATCGCTAGACTGATTTTAATGTAATTTTTATTGAACATTGAAATTCACTTCACTTTAATTTATATACAAATATCGCATACAGCAAATAATTATGTTTGAAAACGCACAAAACTAGGCGCAGCTAACTTCAGTCTGGCGGTACAATATTATATTACGATATTATCCCCAACCGTTGATTTTGTTAATTGAATATCATGGTTATTTATGACCACATAATAACAGTCACTAAAGAGTCATCTTAAAGGCTAGGGTTCGTATTAACGTGAATATGATACAACTGTAGCTGTAGGAGGACTGTAGCCCTAGACAAATATTGAACAGTTCGTTTTGCGGAGTGCACTGAAGCATTGTCGTGGTGAAGGAGGATCCTGCTTCGAGGGCGCTGCTGTCGAATTTTTTCCAAGACAACAGTCAAACATCAATTGACATACCAGTCTGCAGTAACTGTCCTTCCATCTTCTAGCACAACTGTCGCGAAATGACCTTTCCGACCAAAGAATGACGCAATCATCTATTTTCCTTGACTTCTTCCTTTCTTATCCTTAGTTGGCCGATCCTCGAAAGCAAACACCCACTGAGCTGATTGTCTTTTGGTTCGGGTTCGTAGCTATATATCCAGCTTTCATCACTTGTGACGATGTCAAATACAGCATTTGAGTCAGCGCCGTTGAACTTATCTAACATTTGGCGACACCAGTCCATGCGAAGGTGTTTCTGGTCGTCGATTAAAGTATGGGGAATCCATCTGGTACAAAGTTTCCTGTCGCCTAAATATTCGTGTAATATTTTTTGAACTTGACTCATACCAATGCCTAGGCTTGCCCGTATCTGCTGATAGGTCACTCTCTTATCTTCCTCTATAATGCGTCGCACAGCTCTGATGTTATCGTCAGTAGTCGCTGTTAAATTCAAATTCAAATATTTATATTCAAAATAGGATTTAAAATCACTTATTGAACGTCAAAAACTACCACCCATTCAAAATAGACTGCCTCAGACCTGAGAAGAATGGGCGCAAGAAACTCAGCGGGTTTTGTTTTTTTATATAAAATATGGATTACAATGTAATATCGTACAATAAACATTTATAATTAAAGAGCCTGAGGGTGTTCGCTTTATTCCAAGTCCGTGGTGTCATTAAGAAAATCGTTTATGTTATAATAAGCTTTCCCACAAACGTTTTTTAACAATTCTTTTAAATTTCGTAACACATTTGTTTTGTACATTTTCTGGGATCATATTGTAGAAGCATATACATCGCCCAACAAAAGACTTACTAACTCGACCCAACCGAGTAGTAGGCATAACAGGTTTATGTTTGTTCCTCGTGTTAACATTATGAATGTCACAGTTTCTAGAAAATTCCACAATGTGCTTATGTGAACATACAGAACATTATCAAAAATTTATTGAGAAGCAACAGTCAAAATGTTTATTTCTTTAAATTTTCTCTTAATGATTCTATAGGACCTAGGTTATAAATCGCGCGAATAGCCCTCTTTTGCAGCACAAAGATAGCATTAATATCCGCCGCACTGCCCCATAACAATATACCATAGGACATAATACTATGAAAATAACTAAAGTATACTAGTCGCGCCGTATCTATACCGTTAACCGTCTAATTTTCTTAACCCTATATGCTGCAGAACTAAGCCTATTCGCCAATTCTTCAATAACGGACGTCCCTCACGAGAGAGATTGCTACGTCCTCGCTTAAACTCGTTAAACCAATTGTAAATAGTGGCACAAGATGGGGCTTCTTTAAGAAAGCTAATCGCAGCCTTTCATAGTTTTGTTGCTGAGTTGACTTGGCGTTGCGTAGAGACGTCGCTTCATTGTGTGTCTTCTACCGCATTAATCACGGGGAGTGTTCCGAAGAGCTGTTTAACCTGATTCCTGCCGCTGAATTCCACCTTCGCACGACACTCCTCAAGTTAGGATATCATCCTCACCATCTGGATGTGTGGCGGTCCTCCACAGTGCGGTTTTCAAGGAGCTTTCTTCCACGTACTACAAAGCTGTGGAATGAGCTTCCTTGTGCGGTGTTTCAGGGACGATACGACATGGGTACCTTCAAAAAAGCGCGTACACCTTCCTTAAAGGCTGGCAACGCTCCTGTGATTCCTCTGGTGTTGCAGATTGTGGGCGGCGGTGATCACTTAACAACAGGTGACCCGTACGCTCGTTTGTCCTCCTATTCCATAAAAAAAAAAAGAGTAAGCTCACAACGAAAGTCATAATAAATCATTGACCGAAAATTTTCTCGCGTTAGGTTCATTTTTACAAGTAACAAGAGTCTTAGATTTGCCGCCAATTTACAAAACCAAATGATAAATGAATGAAATACTACATTAGGTTACCAAAAAGTTCTAAAATTGAAATTCAAAAAGTTTTCATTAGCAATGTTTCTAACTGGCCAGTTCTAAACATTTTAGTGTTACCCACGTAGTAAGCTTAAGCTTGAGGAAGTGCAAAAAGCATTTTTGAATTTCCTGGATAAGCGGAAACTGGGATACGTCGGAGTTTCTCATTTGTTGTATCGGGTACAACACTCTAGAACCCAGAAGGGCTCTCGATCAAGTGACATCCTTACTGAAAGTTAGCCCGGGCTTAACAAATGCCCCTGATATTCATAATAAGCTGATTCGACTGTGTATTCCTGACAATTACAATAGTAGCAGAGATCACCATCTTCTGGCGGTGCCCGCGTATTGAACGATAGCTCTAGTCTTTTTTACTTGTTATGAATGAATTTTCCTACACAGTGTTTCCAGAAGGATGGGACATGAGTTCCTTAACAAGCGGGTACACTCTTCTAAAAGGCTGGCAACGATCCACAGGTACAGATTTTTTTGGTGATGCAAGACCAAAAAAATTCCTTCAAAACAAGCGGGTACACGCTTCTAAAAGGTTGACAACGATCCACAAGAACAGATTTTTCTTGTGATGCAAGAGCAAAAAAAATCCTTCAAAACAAGCGGGTACACTCTTCTAAAAGGTTGACAACGATCCACAAGAACAGATTTTTCTGGTGATGCAAGAGCAAAAAAAAATCTTTCAAAAGAAGCGTGTACACTCTTCTAAAAGGCTGACAACGATCCACAGGAACAGATTTTTCTGGTAATGCAAGAGCATGTGGGCAGCGGTGATCACTTGATATGAGGTGACCAGCACGCTAGATTGTCTTCTTCTTCTATAAAAATAAATATTTCAGCACATTCTGTACTTATACATATGCCCAGGATGAAGAGTAAAAATTGCGTCACGGATATGATGACAAACTAATACTTACAGATAACTTCACCCCGAACACTCCTTAAAATGGGGTAAAATGAACAATAACATTAAACTCAATACATAACATTATGATGCAGCTATTGCTAATGATATAGGGCTTTATCAGACGGTAATGATCAATACGGGCAGTAAGCGGTCAAACAAAAGGGTTGAGGTGGGTAAATAGTGGGGCGGGCGGGGTAATTCCCCCATTTACCTCGGTCACGTTGCATCGTAAAGTGTATTGGGAATAAATACAGCTTTACTGCTCTAGTTTTATTAAAAGGCACTTTTTATGATTAAAAAGATACATTGCACGAATGTGTCTTACGGATTAAGTTAAATATTAAAATTTTCAGGATTTTAAAAACCGTAAACATTCGTAGTGGAATGTTTTCATCCACCCAAAATCGAAGGCCAGACTTTTTTATAATAGAATAACCAAAAACAAGATAATTATTTTTTTATTCTTAGTCTCCAGTTCAAAAGCATGGTGTCATTCTGTGTTAGATAAACACTACAGCAGAATAAAATATTTAAAGGTACTTCACGGCTTTAACATTTCTAAACTGTACTTTCTTACTCCACCGAAATTTACTTACCAAATATTACACAAATTAAATTTAAAACAAAATTTATGAACGATGCGGGACTCGAACCCGCGAACTCTTGCGTTTCGTGCTAGCGCTCTTACACTGAGCCAACCGTTCCAGTGACGCAAGGTTCATAAATCTTGATATGTCTTTGTTAGAACAGGTCGTAGCTTCATAATTAAATTTGGTTTAAAAATAACAAATTGTTAATCAAATATTCTTTTAATTTTGCTTATAAATTTTACGTTTCTACCATAATTATATGTATTAAGAAACTCTTAACGCCTGAAAATATGTTTGAATACAGTTACATATTAATTTAAATAGGAACATAAAATATACAACCGCAACTGGACAGAATCTGCGATCCGTTACTCAATTGATACTCATACCGCATGTATCTCCCTAAAGATCTTGATATCTTATGATAAAAACTTTGTCCGCGGTAATTGAATCTATTAATGGCTGACCTAAAATCGCCACTCCAACATATAGGCGCCTCTGACAAACGGAATGAAATCAATTATTAAATAATTTACATCTAGAATCGTTTAGGAAAACACTCCAAAAATATCTCATAGACGTTTTCTACAATTCTGCGAGAAGTCTAATAATCAAAGTGTCAAGAAAAAACCAAATCACACCACACCCTCGTAGCTACGTCACCAAGCAACCACAGTTAATATTAATTTCCGAACGCAAAGCAGAACCTGTAATTTGGATCAAAATACAAGGGTGACTTACAAGGGATGACTCATCTGTTTTCTGTAACCGATAATTTTCTCTACTTCATCATATCCGTTTGTTAATT